>OW203745.1:14938767-15538767 GCA_934045075.1 Yponomeuta sedellus
ACAGACAGACAGACAGACAGACAGACAGACAGACAGACAGACAGACAGACAGACAGACAGACAGACAGACAGACAGACAGACAGACAGACAGACAGACAGACAGACAGACAGACAGACAGACAGACAGACAGACAGACAGACAGACAGACAGACAGACAGACAGACAGACAGACAGACAGACAGACAGACAGACAGACAGACAGACAGACAGACAGACAGACAGACAGACAGACAGACAGACAGACAGACAGACAGACAGACAGACAGACAGACAGACAGACAGACAGACAGACAGACAGACAGACAGACAGACAGACAGACAGACAGACAGACAGACAGACAGACAGACAGACAGACAGACAGACAGACAGACAGACAGACAGACAGACAGACAGACAGACAGACAGACAGACAGACAGACAGACAGACAGACAGACAGACAGACAGACAGACAGACAGACAGACAGACAGACAGACAGACAGACAGACAGACAGACAGACAGACAGACAGACAGACAGACAGACAGACAGACAGACAGACAGACAGACAGACAGACAGACAGACAGACAGACAGACAGACAGACAGACAGACAGACAGACAGACA
Source organism: Yponomeuta sedellus (assembly GCA_934045075.1). NCBI lineage: Eukaryota > Metazoa > Arthropoda > Insecta > Lepidoptera > Yponomeutidae > Yponomeuta > Yponomeuta sedellus. The sequence continues at coordinate 14,939,375 of OW203745.1, forward strand.
GACAGACAGACAGACAGACAGACAGACAGACAGACAGACAGACAGACAGACAGACAGACAGACAGACAGACAGACAGACAGACAGACAGACAGACAGACAGACAGACAGACAGACAGACAGACAGACAGACAGACAGACAGACAGACAGACAGACAGACAGACAGACAGACAGACAGACAGACAGACAGACAGACAGACAGACAGACAGACAGACAGACAGACAGACAGACAGACAGACAGACAGACAGACAGACAGACAGACAGACAGACAGACAGACAGACAGACAGACAGACAGACAGACAGACAGACAGACAGACAGACAGACAGACAGACAGACAGACAGACAGACAGACAGACAGACAGACAGACAGACAGACAGACAGACAGATAGATAGATAGATAGAATGTTATACAATTAGCGGTCAATATAAGATTGTAAATAAACATCTGTGTAAATAATAAAAATAAGTTCTTAATATATTTAGGTTTAGTTGGTTTACTTGTTGGCCTACTCGTAGTAACACTAAGTGCTTGGAATCAATCACTTGGGTTAAGCAACAATAGGCGCGGTCAGGTGCAGGATGAGTGACCATTCCGTGACTACCGGACCGCTGGTGGCCGGACCTTACCATTTTTCCGAGCGTTCCGTGCTTCGCAAGGCACGTTAAGCCATTGGTGCCGGCTGTCATGTAACGGCAGTCGTTAAACCATGATAAAGGCCTTTTGGGCTATTAGTAAACTTCTGACAGTAAGGCCTGCCACTGTCTTACAATCATCCACCAACCCAGACTTGGTCCCCGTTGTAGAGTGTGGCCTAACCTTCATGCGATGCAAGAAGTGATCCGTCCCTCAGCAGTGGGGACATGCAAAGGGTTGATAATTTTTCAATGAACAAGGCTGTTAACAATAACAATTTTAAAGCCAAAATATTAAGCTTACCCTCCAAAACGATCCGGGATGTCCAAAATACACTCCATTGCTTTTTGAGTTCAAATTGGCCAGGCCCATGATGGCTGCTAACGGTCAATTTTACCACTGCTAAGCCGCCTAAAGTTCTGGGTCTCGCAGAGCTTGAAGTGAATTCGTGGGCAAAGTACTCGATCAATTGTTTGTTAGTTGGTTGGTAAATAATAATTAAAGATTCATTAAGCTGGCGAGTAAATAATTATTAAATACTAGCTGTGCCCCGCGGTGTTACCGGCGGTTTATCAAATTTCCCGTGGGAACAATACATTTTTCCGCAGTAAGACGTAGCCTATGTGTCCAGGGTGTCATCTAACTACATACCAATTCTATTGAAATCGCTCCAGCCGTCTATACGTGAAGAAGTAACAAACATACACACTAACAAACTTTCGCTTTTAAAATATTAGTGTGATTCATTAAACTGGGGAGTAAATAATAGTCATTAAACTGTGGAGTAATATAATATCAGACAAAGTCACTTATCATGAAGCTAGACTGAGGTTAAGTGCAAACTTCATTACTAAACCAAGAAACTCAGCATCTAAGTGGTCACTTTTCCTATGTAATGTAGGTGAAAATCCACTAGACGATGTATAAATCTTCTAGCACTGTAGAAGGCCAGTTTTGTTAGTATATACCTAGCCCAAACACAGACACTAATCACCGTCAGCTGGCTCGATACACCGTAAAATTATGACTGGAATCTTTCTCCACGGCAGTTGAGCGTCGAGTTACGGCCGCGAATCGATCTAACTTGTTGCTGGTCGCTGGGTGACGTATCGTGGACGGAACGTAATCGCTTTAGCTGCTGGATGGATGGCTTCTTTGTTATTTTGCCAGCGACGTGGTAAAAACGTTAGGCTAGCCACATACAGTCGGAATTCCGTTTCGAAATTTTAAAGAAAGAAAGAACGACGGTTATATTCGATTCGGGATTCATACAGATCTATCATCATCAACCCATAATGTCCCCACCAAGGGGCGCGGGTCTCTTCCCTGAGGAAGGTATAGTATAGGCCATACTGCGCCACGGGGGCCAAGTCCGGATTGGTGGAGGCTTGCAAGACTGGTGGCTGCTCTTACTGTCAGAAGTTTAGCCGCCCTAAGGCCACTGACTTGGCTTAACGACTGCCATCTATCGACGGCAGCCGGCAACAACTGCTGAGCGTGCCTTGCGGAGCACAGAACCGCTCAGGAAAAAATGACAAGCTGTGGAAGTTACTTATTTATGTTAAGACCTATTATTTACCACAAGAAGCAATAAATCAGCTTTTTTAGTAAGATGGCACGAGTAACGCGTTTTGTGGCGCTGAAATGTCAGAATTTGACATTTAATGTAGTGTAAAAGTCGTGACATTTGACGTTAAAACGCGTGAGTGGCGTCGTCGTGTTACCTATACATAGTGGACCAAATATTGTTGAATGGAAAATTATTATCATTATTAATATCGCTTCCCAAATTCTTCCCGCGGGTGTCGTAAAAAGCGACTAAGGACATAAACCGGGGGGTGGGCAGCAGCGCCCCCTTCAGTACAATTCCACCAAACTGCGATCCCCAACCCGCATGCCCAGCGTGGGGATTATGGGCATTATGATGGCACAACCTTGCGCTGTGGTGCTTATTGGGGGAGGGCTATGTCCAGCAGTGGACTAATATAGCCTGAAGAAGAATAAGAAGATTAATATAGCCAGATAGCCTGATAGCCAGAGGTTGCGGGTTCGAATCCAGCATGGGTATTTTTTTTAGCCTCTAAATAGGTTTTTAAGATTAATATCGCTTAACGGAACGTTGTGGATTAAAAGAGGATGTAGTGACTAGAATTGAGAAAGGAATGTTGCGTTGATTTGGACATGTGGAGAGGATGAAGGAAGAAAGATTGACGAATCAAATATATACTGCGAATGTGAGTGGAAGGGCTGGTAAGGGACGTCCCAGGCGGACATACATCGACCAAATAGGAGATGTATAAGCAAAGGGTAAGATAAAAAGCACCTGGAACCGGCGTGCGTGCATGCCGACTTATGAACGCTGATGAAGCGAAGGTGATCTGTCAGGATCGTGGCAAGTGGCAGTCCCTGGTCTCTGCCTACCCCTCTGGGATGCAGGCGTGAGGTTATGTATGTATGTAAGGCCTAATCTGTCGGATTATGTGACGTTGACATGCCGACATTGTTCGGCCGACCTGTTGCTCAGCCGATGAATTCGCCGCGACGCTAATCTAGCATCGAGATAATCCGCGTTTGTCTGTCGCAAACTTCGCCTTTTGTTTTTGGCTAAAACTTGACCAATTTATGACCCATTTTTACTTAGGTACCCCCTAAGTAAAAATGGAAGTGAAAATGTTTTTCCGGAGACATGTAACCTGGGTGTCTTTAAAAGTAGAGTTAACCAGCATTTAACAGGTAAGCACGTAACATCGTAGACCTCGTCTTCGCTTACCATCAGACGCGACTGGGGTCAAGTGTAACCTACTTAAAAAAAATGAAATGCGTTTACTAACTGTTCAGAATTGCGGAAACCCTTTTGCCACACTTATTTATTACACACAATAGGCTATTTTAAACTAAGGAAACGCGTGTTGCCTTGCGTGCATCACAAAAAGGAGAAAAAAACCATTATACCTTATGTAAAAAAAGAAATAAGAACAAAACAATATTGGCCGTTGCTTGGTCTTGCAAAGTTAAGCAACACAGGGCGCGTTCAGTGCATGGATGGCTAAACCGTCTATGACTAACGCTAGTGGCATTTTTCCGAGCGGTTCCGTGTTTCGCAAGGCACGTTAAGCAGTTGGTGCCGGCTGCCGTCGACAGACGGTACTCGTTAAGCCAAGTCAGAGCCCTTAGGGTGCCTTGAAAACTTCTGATAGTAAGACCAGCCACTAGTCTTACAAGCCTCTAACAATCCGGACTTGGCGCCCGTAGTGGAGTATGGCCTATACCTTCCTCACGGAAGAGACCCGTGGCCCTCGGTAGCAACATAATGGGTCGATGATGATGAATATTAGCTGTTTCGTACATTCATCATAGCGAGTATAAGGCCCGCCACTGCCTTACAATCCTCCACCAATCCGTACTCAGCCCCCGTGGTGGAGAATGGCCTAACCTGCCTGCGATGCAGGAAGAGACCTGTGCCCCAGCAGTATGTCTCCATACAAGGGTTGATAACGAACTAATGACTATGAGCTTGGTCTTTGTGGATTTAATCGATGACGGGCATATTTTGTAACTTTCCATACATATATACATTCATACATAACCTCACGCCTATATCCGAGAGGGGTAGGCAGAGACCAGGGACTGCCACCTGGCACGATCCTGACAGATCACCTTCGTTTCATAATAAAAAGTAATAAAAAGTAAAAAACCAAAAACGATTGAACGTAGTAGATGAAAGTATTTAAAAAGATGTTTACAGCCAAAGAAAAGCTAAAAAATTAATCATAACATACTTAGCCCATTCCTCTCCAAATAACCCAATCATAAATCAAAAGAACAGAGTGCAACTTTCTTAGTCCTCGACAAAATGAAGTTTCGCGTCTACCCCCGCTCGGGTAGGTCGTTGACCCCAATCACATTACTCGAACGCTTCAGATTTATTGCGCAGAGGGCCCGAGGTATAACTACTCACTTACAGCCGTAGGGCCGGGGATGGAGTGTTTTCTTCCTAAGACGTGTCACTTCAATTGCCTAGTGACACATAATAATATTGAATAATCTTTTATTTAGTTTTATTGGATGGTTCACAAAACTGAGCGTTACATCTTCAAAACACATGAAATATACAATAATACCTAGGTGCACTAAGGCCCGCTGTCTTACAATCCTCCACCAACCCGGACTTGGCCGCCGCCGGTGGAGTATGGCCTAACCTTCCTGCGATGCAGGAAGAGACCCGTGCCCCAGCAATGGGGACATACAAGGGTTGATAACGATGAACCTAGGTGCAATGTACACTTTGCTGGATATACGCAATATGCATAAATAAACATACATACATACATACATACATAACCTCACGCCTGTATCCCAGAGGGGTAGGCAGAGACCAGGGACTGCCACTTGCCACGTCTTGCTGACAGATCACTTTTGCTTCATGAAAGTTCATAAGTCGTTGCATGCACGTACGCCGGTTCCGGGTACTTTTTGTCTTCACCTTTGCCAGTACATCCCGTACCGACGTTCCTTAACAGCGCTTCTACTCACATTCGCAATATATTGTTACGGGCTAGGGTTCTGGATTTGGATGTAAAACACCAATGACAGCTTCTTAGGATTTATTCACGCAGGGTCTGGTCTGCAGGTCTTCACGACACGAAGTCCACACGTAGATTCCAATCGCAGGTTCAATCGAAGTCCAATAGTATCGCTGAGGTCGTAGGTTATCGCTCGTATCGCAGGTATGTTCACTTGAAGTTCACTCTTCGCTATTCCAAATGGAACTGACAGCGCGCCGCGGCGGCCGCTATTTATATCCGCCGGCCAGGGTTCTAGAACATTCCCGTAACTATGTACCTACACTCGGTACACGCGGCAAGGTCGCTCGAACAGTTACTCATTTAAAGAGTTTTGAACCTTACCTTAGTGGACATACGAGTCATTATTGCTTGCAGCGTTTATTGTTTACTAAAACGCAGCATGCGGCGACTATTCTATAGGCTCCTAGAAGGCTTTATTCTAGATGGTTCGGGATAGGACCGCGACAATATATTTGTTTCGTCAATCTTTCTTCCTTCATCCTCTCCACATGTCCAAACTAACGCAACATTCCTTTCTAATCAGACTATTGCGTATCCTGTCATTCAAAGTAACACTACACATACTTCTCAAGGACCCCATTTCTACTGCATTAATTCTACTTTCTTGCTTCTTTTGCCACACCCAAGTCTCGCTACCATACATAAGTATTGGGACCAGCACACCATTATGAATAGCCAATCTAGCTCTTTTGGAGATGTTTCGGCTGCACACAATGGAGTGCAAGGCTGCGTTTACACAATTTCCCGCTTTTACTCTTCTTTCTATATCACCTTCACACTTTCCATCCCTCGTAAAAAGGCTACCCAAATAAACAAATTCTTTTACTTGTTCCACTTTTTCGCCTCTAATCGTTGTCTTGCACTCAGTCATTTAATCATCTTTTTCAAAGACCAGTACTTTCGTCTTACTCACAAATGTTCATACCTTTCCTTTTAAATGCCTTATTAAATCCATTACTGGTAAAAATAAACTCTTGGTAAAAATATAATACTAATACTTTACACTAGTACAAAAAACAAAATGTTGATCAATTAATTACAAAATATTATAGGTTACTTTGAAGAGCAAAATTTGGTTCATATTTGTTTCTAGAATTTAAACTTCAAAAATACATTAATTAGAGCTTGAGTGGTATAGTTTCTTAAGTACTAATTTGGGTGAATCCATAGAACCAGAGAAAATATATAAAACCCAACTTCTAACAACTAACGTGTCCAGCAAACACGCCTGCATTAAAAATTATTAAGTATAATTTTTTAATCCTTGTTGTTTACAAGTGACACAACATCCGTGCAATAGAGGGTAGATCCAAAGGTTCGGTGTCTCCATCGTCTTACTGGGCCTGAGAAATTCGGGTGGTATTTTGGTTTTATGGAATTGTCGCGTCGCACGCATACCATCCATCAACAAAGTAATTAATAGAGGTCTTTCGTGGCTTAGTCCAAGATCACGGTTGACAAGTAAATAATTATTATCCTATTTTAATTTCGTTCAATGTTCTGATATGGCAAAAAAAAAATCGCTTGGGGGCCCCGGGGGGCAAATTCCTCCCTGGCTCCATGGCCAGTCCGACGCCGAGTGTCTCACTGACTAGAACACCTTGTGTGTTCACACCAGACGCCGTGCGAGTCCGGCCTTACGTAACGTTACTGCCGATGTTATCGAGCGGCCTAATTATATTATTGCGATGGCTATCCTGTTGAAGGTATATGTGGCATCTTGTACTTTTGCAGGCAATTTTTTCGGCCGTCGTCGTCGTAAAATCAAAGTCGAAATGTTTTTATTCAAAAAGTTCTAGCACAGAAAATAACGTCACAAGTTAAACTTAAGTGTCCACTTCGAGATCTAAATAATTTTGGTGAAAAAGATGGAAAAGAAACACACAGCCTACCTATACATTCGATAAACGGCGATGGAAATAAACTGTAGTGGAGATTTTACAAGGAAAGGACTAAATCAACTTCCTCTAAGGAGTGCTTTATTACTATGGCTGTTAATCTTTCCAGTGGTAGTTTTCAATTAACAGAGTAATTATCTAGCTTTGTACAATAAAGAATATTCCATCTATCTATCTAGAACTCATGGAACTCTTTGAACTGGCTTTAATTCCAGACATCATTGTCATCTACATAATTCATGTTACACAAAGCCTTTTTCTAGTTTGCTTTACCGCGTTTCGGTCTTGTTCTACTCGTATTTGGTGCCTAAGGTTTTATGTAAATAGGCAAGAAATCCGGCCTTAACTCCATCTTAAGAGTGTTTCAGTAAAGATGAAGAACTTTATTTGTAGAGCATTGGTGTACAAATGTTATGAAGTAAATAATAATTAATTAATGTAAATTTCTTAAAATAATATAATAAAACGTCAAGATGATCATCAACCCATTATGTCCCCATAGAGGGGCACGGTCTTTTTCCTGAGGACGGTATAGGCCAAACTCCACCACGGGGGCCAAGTCCGGATTGGTGGAGGCTTGCAAGACTAGTGGCTGGTCTTACTGTCAGAAGTTTTCAAGCCACCCTAAGGCCTCTGACTTGGCTTATCGACTGCCATCTATCTACAACAGCCGGCACCAACTGCTACAACGTGCGGAATCGCTCGGAAAAAAGTCAGAAAAATATCAAGATCCGATAAAATAAATAAAGCAATACCATGCAAAAAATTGTAATAATGATAGTCAGAAAAATAATTAAATGTTAAGATTAGTTCAAAAACTCAAATAGTCTGAGAGGGTAACAAAATATAGTGAAATCTACTTTTTAATATAATTAAAATTGGATGATTTTTTATGAAAAAGTTAGAGGAAAAAGGAGAGTTTTGTGAATTCGATGGGTATATTAGTTTTTGTAGAAGTTTATCTTGGAGTCGTTGCCAATTTCCAAACTAGCACATACGTTTTGGGCACCGACTCCAAGATATAAAGGTTGTCTGGAAGAGGTCAGTTTTAGTGATAAGGCCGCCGTCTGTACTCTTAGGTTAAGAAATATCTGTGCTATTTCTATTTTCATGTACAATAAAGTGTTATCTATCTATCTAACTATACTTCTACAATGCCTATATACATATATATACAAATTTTAACATTATAGTAGGTCATATTGGTTTAAATTACTTCTTCGTTATTAGTGCTTTAGTGTACAGAAGTCAGTTTTTATTTAAAAATGTTTAGTATTTAATGCCCACTAGACTGCTAGTTATTAATTTTTTTATTCCAGTTTATTCTCCTGGTTTCCCGAGGCCAGTGCATAATAACTCCAGTCACGCCCCCAAGTGGGATAGTTTGTTCAATTTAGGTGCTTTTAGCTGCAAAAAAGTTGTTGAAAAACAACAGCTCGCGTGTGGACGAAGTATCACGTTACCGGAGCTGTTATTAAACTGTCTAGACGGGCCACGGGGTGTTTAGCCTTCAATACACATGACATGAGGCAGGTGTGGTACTTTTTTGGCAAGGCTGAGTGTATTAAGGCTATTGTTCCTACTCTAGACCTTCGATCGATATCGATATCAACCCTTTATTTGTCCCCACTGGGGCACGGGTCTCTTCCTGTATCGCAGGAAGGTTAGGCCATACTCCACCACGGGGGCCAAGTCCGGGTCCATATTTAGAGGCTAAAATTTCCACCCATGCCGGGACTCGGGGCTGCAAGTAATGCAAATTACTTCAGCCAGATGTCGCTGCCTGTACGTAATACAGACAGTATTATAAAGAGGTTCGAAATTTCACTTTTTTTTTTTTTTTTTTTTTTTTTTTTTTTTTTTTTTTTTTTTTATATAAGGTTCACTGCCACTATTTATTTTGTGGCATCCTTTAGTCCTAGTTAATATATCCTTAGTTTAATAATGTTACATAGTTTTTCCTATACCTATTCTAATGGGCTTTTTGTCGTCATCGTTTTTTTTTGTCTGTTTTTTTTTTTCTTGTCTTCTTAGTCATCTCGTGTCCTTTTTTTTTTTTTTTTTCCTTGATTGTTTTTTTTTTTTTTGCAAAACCCATTTACATTTATAAGATCTAAAGTTACCTTTTTATATTAGATATGAAATTGTATTCAAGTTAATTGCCATCGAATGTACTTATAATTATATGCATTCCCCGGCGCCTTATCTCTGTTTACTCCATAGAGTAGTCTCAAGCAAGGCGCCGGGGCATTACATGGTTAATTAGTCAAAGTATTTAAAATTAAGATTAATTCAATTTAAATAAAATAATATAACAATATATTGAAATTGCCTTAAAATCAAAATTACAATGATTAAAATGAATGTTACTATATTACAATAAAATATCATTATGTTCAAAGTATTGAATTTAAAAATTTGTATTACATTACACATTTATAAAGTAAAATACAGCTTTCAAATTATATTGTTGTTAGCATAAGGTGTGTTCCCCGGCGCCTTATCTCTGTCTACTCTATCGAGTAGTCACAAGCAAGGCGCCGGGGTCCTGTAACAATTTTCAACCCAATCTTACTATCTCCCTCGGCCTAAAAATGGGCATCAGGGTCGCCCGGGCTAGAACCGGCCCCCATTCGCCCTTGAGGCCGCGCGCGCGACCCCCAAGGCGAAGGCAAGGAAGGCTTCTCGACTATCGGAGTCAGCCATAAAGGCGGCGAACGCCTCGCACCTCACCGCCCTTCCCAGGCGTATCTCGCAATCGGCCCTAGCAGCTCCGAAACGGGGACACTCCTCCAGCAGGTGCTCCAGCGTTTCGGGAGTCACGTCATCGCAAATGCATGACGGACTCCCCGCGAGCTTAAACCTGTGGAGGTACGCTCGAAAGCCGCCGTGCCCCGTAAGGAGCTGCGCCTTGGCATTGCACATTGTGAATTTGCCAAGGACTTTGTGGGCCGATGCGACGTCCGGGAAGAACAGCGAGGTGACGCGGCCTGTGGCAGATTCGCTGTAGCGAGCCTGCCACTTTGCCACTGTCTCCCGTCTCACCTGCAGTTTTGCGTGTGAGACGGGATACAGGTCGTAGGCTGCCGCGTCTTTGCGAGACAACGCCGCCCTCTTGGCCAACTCGTCCGCGCGTTCGTTGCCGGGGATCCCGACGTGGGCCTTGATCCAGTAGAACCGGATCAGGCCCCCGTTTTCCTGGATGTGCGCCAGCTGGCCGCGAATCTTCACGGCCAGCGGGTGCGTGGGCGAGGTGCTCCTGAGCAACTCCAGAGCGGATCTGGAGTCGCTCAGGACACTCGCCCTGATGGGAGCGGGACCCCCGGCAACGAGGTCGAGAGCCTTAGAGATCGCCACCATCTCCGCTTGGAAGACGGAGGCGAATCCCTCCAGCCTGAACCCCCTGGTGCGGACCTCAGCGCCGCCCTTCCACAGTGTGACCGCTCCCCCCACCTTGCCCTCGATCTTACTGCCGTCCGTGTAGGCCCTGGGCCAGTCGTCGGGCACCTTATCGAGCTCCTCCACGCTGGCCACCTCCTCAAACTCCACCGGAGTTCTGAGAGCGGGGTGTGCCAGCGTGAACGGGCTGCATCGGTGCTCGACTTCCCGGCCCGGGAGCGGGGCGAAGGGCCTCCCCCTCTTCAGCTCGTAAAGTTGAAGGGCCTCCTCGGCCCTTAGGTCGAGGGGGAGGATCCTCGCCAGGAGGACGGCAGCAGTGAGGGAGGTGGTGCGATGGGCCTTCGCAATGCGGATCGCGAAGGCCCTGGTCACCCGGTCGAGCACGGCCCTGGGGCGCGCACGTTGCGCGACAGGCGCCCAGACGTTGGCCGCATAGAGGATAGTAGGCTCGATGACGGTAGTGTAGAGCAGCCGGACGATATCGGCATTTAAGCCCCAAGTCGCCCTGGCCTTGGCTCCACCCTCTTCTGGCTCCACCAAAGGCACCCAAACGGGTGATTTGGTGGGGCCCTGAGTTGAAGGCGAAGAAGCGCAACCTCATCACGTTGAGGGGTCGAATCCGGCACGCGAATCGCCGCAGAAGGGATAGGGTAGTTGAGGAGTATCTGGTGGCCAAGGAGGACTACAAGGCCGCCATAGAGGCGGCCAAGACCGCCAGCTGGGTGGAATTCTGCACAAAGCAGGAGCATGAGAGCGTGTGGGACGGCATCTATAGGGTGCTAAGATGCGCCGCTCGTCGGAAGGAGGACACCCTCCTCAGCGGCGCGGATGGACGCACCCTGGATGCCGAGGGCTCCACAGCTCTCATAGCTGATACATTCTACCCAGCTGACGATCTACAGTCCGAGTTAGATACTCATGCCCGCGTCAGGCAGGCAGTTGCCCGCATGGAGGATGAAGCCAGTGCCAAGCCGCGGGAGTTTATTCCCTTCTCCCAGCACGAGCTCTCGGGCGTCTTGTAGGGCATCCACCCTAAAAAGGCGCCCGGGGGAGACGGCCTCACGGCCGACATCTGCAGTGCGGCCATCAGGGCAAGAAATGATGTATTTGTTGCCCTGATGAACGCCTGCCTTTCTCTGGGATACTTCCCCAAGGATTGGAAGGCCGCTGTAGTCAAAATCCTGCCTAAGCCCAGCAGAGATGACTACACGCGGCCTAAGTCATACAGGCCAATTGGGCTCCTGTCCGTCCTGGGGAAGATCTTGGAGAAGATGATGGCCGGGAGGCTGCTCTGGCAGCTCGGGCTGGGCGGAGGACTGAGCCCGCGCCAATATGGCTTCATGCCGCAGCGCAGCACGGAGGACGCTTTGTATGATGCTGTCCAGCTCATAAGAGATCACGTCGGGCAGAAACGCATTGTCGGAGTAGTCTCCCTCGATATCGAGGGGGCCTTCGACAATGCGTGGTGGCCCGGAATAAAACACCAGATCCTGGCCACTGGATGCGACCAGTCTGTCTACCAACTCCTGTGCAGCTACCTGAGCGAAAGACAGGTCACAGTCAGGTACGCTGGAGCACAAGTAGACAGACCTACTTCGAAGGGTTGCATCCAAGGCTCGACGTGCGGTCCCCTGCTGTGGAACCTGCTACTCGACCCTTTGCTCCGGCGCGGTGAGGACCTGAGAGCTCACCTGCAGGCGTTGGCGGACGATATCTTGATTATCGCCGCGGCGCAGACTGCGGGTGAGCTTGAGGGGATCCTCAACGCCGCGCTGGAAGCCGTGTCTGAGTGGGGAGAGGCGGCTAAGATGAGGTTCGCCGCTCGAAAGACCCAAGCTATGGTGGTCACCAAGAAGCGCGATGTAATCCCGCCCAAACTGAGTCTTGGGGGGGAGGACATCGCGTTCTCGGATGAGATCACCGTACTGGGTCTGACGATCGACAAGAACCTCAATTTTCTTAGCCACCTCAACAGGGTCTGCGGCAAAGCTATGGCTAGGTTCCAGATGGTGTCTAGAGCGCTGGCACGGTTAGCCAGAGGTCGCGGGCTCGAGTCCCGGCATGGGTGGAATTTTTAGCCTCTAAATAAGTTTTTAAAATTGTCCTTAGCACGGGTTAGTGCATTAAAAAGAATATAATGAATTAGATTACAGTAAAAATGTCGAAGTGGTTCTTAGTAACATTACTAAAAAAACTTTTCTACTAATTGATGACAATATTAGTAGCATCCATACAATACAATCACTGAAACTTTTATTATATAATAAGTAGCCAAAACTGGAGTGCGTGCATGCAACGACTAATGAGCATTGACGAAGCGATGGTAATCTTCAGCAGGTGGCAGTCCCTGGTCTCTGCCTCCTCGTATGGGATACAAGCGTGAGGCTATGTTATGTTTTTTTTATTTTACATCTAAACTTACAAGTAATAGTCAAAATAGATTTTATTACTAACTAGCAGACCCAGCGAACTTCGTACCGCCTGACAGTCGATTCTTAATTTTTTTTTTATTTTTCTCGAGATTTGCGCTTACCAACACATTCAGCGATTCGTTTTTAGATTATAGAAGATTACTTACATAACCGCGGCTGACAAATACCCAGATTTCAGAGCATCTACTCCGACATTCATGCATGGCGCAAGCAGTGTTTCACATCACATACCATAAATTATGCGTCCAACGAGCAACAGACGAACCGGTCCCAGCCAAACGATCTGCTTGGCGGGAAATTTCCCTTTATAGTGGAAGAGCACGATTGCCCGCCCTTTCCTTATGAGGTGCTGTCGACCGTACGGTCTCGGAATCAGGAAAACGAATTCCTGATTCTAAGACCGTACGGTCGAAGTGCAAGTGTGTGTAGTGCAAGTCGTGGGCAAGAAATAAACGTTGTAAAAACCTATTTAGAGGCTAAAAATTCAATTCCACCCATGACGGGATTCGAACCCGCTACCTCTGGCTATCCGTGCCAGCGCTCTTTCCAACTGAGCTAATGGGCGACTCACTGGCATCAGTGAAATTTCGAACCTCTTTACAATATTCTCTGTATTACGTACAGGCAGCGACATCCGGCTAAAGTAATTTGCTTCACTTGCAGCCCCGAGTTAGTGCATTAAAAATAATATAATCATGTGGGTACAGCGATATCATTCCGATGTAAAACCTAACTGCTAAGTAGGTACTCGGGGATGCAAGTGATGCAAATTACTTCAGCCAGATGTCGCTGCCTGTAAATAATACAGATAATATTGTTAGGAGGTTCGAAGTTTCGCCGGTGCCGGCACTTGCCCATTAGCTCAGTTCGGAGAGCGCTGGTACGGTTAGACAGAGGTCGCGGGTTCGGGTCCGGCAAGGGCGGAATTTTTAGCGTCTAAGTAGATTTTAAATTTTTTTTTGTAACACTTTTTTTTCTTAAAAGAAAACATCATGAATCTTAACTACTATGACAACTATTGTTTGAACCTACAGTCAAGAACACAGGATCAACAACCTTTAATCGATTTCCGCTAAAACGGCAGTTTTTGACGGATTTCTTCTGCATCAAATCTTCGCAATGGTTCACAAGAACGTCAAATTGGCCGAGCGACGTGCGAACTGCCTATTCCCGGGGCAGGTTTTACTAATCTACTGGACCCTGTAGGGTTACCAGTTCTTAAAAAAGAAATGCGAACTCGGCACAACACCTTAAGGCGTTTCGGGGCGATAACCTATGATCAATATACTAGAACTTTAATAAATTTTCGCTAAAAACGGCCGTTTTTGGCGGAAAGTGATTAGTCCTTAGTTGTTGTATCTAGGTTCCTATCCTCGGTAACTTAACTGGGTTCCTAACCTTAATAGGTATATCAGTTGCTACCTATACGTATGATAAGATCATGATTGCCACCAATAATTTTAAATGCCAAAGCATTAGTAAATTATTTTACAAACATTGTCCCGCTAAATTCGGACGCTTGGTAGCCCTAGTCCCTCAGCCCTCGATTTAGCAGTGTCCGGAGAAATCTGCGCATTTCCGCAATCTTGTCTGCGTCCGCGGTATTACCACGCAAGAAAGAAGGTTTTTATGAAATAGAAAGGAAGATAAACCCGGTTGTTGAATTGAGAATATCATTTTATGTAGCATACATACGTCCTACTGCAGAGCACAGGCCTCTGTCAAAAAGAGAATTATTACATACATAACCTCACGCCTGTATCCCAGAGGGGTAGGCAGAGACCAGGGACTGCCACTTGCCACGATCCTGACAGATCACCTTCGCTTCAACAACGTTCATAAGTCGTTGCATGCACGCACGCAAGAGAATTATTGCACACGAAACACTTAACAGGACATTACATAGGAAATAACCTGTACAAAGGCGAGCTTATCTCTGAAAGACACTTCTTCCATAGATAACCTCGCCCTTGTACATGTTATTTCTCCCAGCAAACCTTACAGAGTCAGAGAGGCGGTAAGAAGCGGATTAATTAATTAATTGATTTGAGACTGGTGTCATTTAAGGCGCTTAGGGGCGCTACCTAGCGCCACCAATGGAATAAAAATCATAACTTGTTATATAATACGTTTTTTTTCAAAAAGTAAACATGAAAAATCTTTATACTATTTTAATTTTTAATGCACTAACCCGTGAGATGTCGCTGCCTGTACGTAATACAGAGAATAGTGTAAAGAGGTTCGAAATTTCACCGATGCCGGTGAGTCGCCCATTGGCTCAATTGGAAGAGCGCTGGCAAGGATAGCCAGAGGTTGCGGGTTCGAATCCCGGCATGGGTGAAATTTTTAGCCTCTAAATAGGTTTTTAAATGCGAAATCTTAATATATGTGACAATTATATATATGTGACAATCATTTTTAGAATATATAGCCTAGAATGTAGTAAAAATATCCTAGGGCTTTAAAAGAAATTTAAATTTTGACGACCTCTGTGGCGCAGCGGTAGTGCATCTGCCTACCATGCGAGAGGTCCCGGGTTCAAACCCCGGATGGAGAAAAAAAAACCCCATGTCTTGGATGTTTACATGTTTGTGATATCGCTATTTCTGGTTCCCATGACACAGGGTATCCTAGTGTGGGGCTAGAAGCAATGTATGTGCCAGTATGTTAATCTTATGTTACGTTAAATATGGTCAGGAAAAAAATAGATTTTTGTCACTCAAGTCAGTATTTACTTCCGGTATGTAAATGTTATGTTATGTTATTAATATTAAATCAAAAAGGTTTTATTCAAAGTAACACTGAAACTGTCCACTTTGGAAAAAAATTAACAACAAAACCTACAATATTTAAAGAGATAAAATAAAAAATTGGAGAGAAATTAAATACAAATTATCTTTCTTTTCGTTATTTTTGAGGAATGCAATAACTTACAACATTTTCTTGAAATTGAAATTGATTTTTTTTTATTTATCATCACACACAGATTAGACAACATATGAATACTATGACAAAAAAATAGAGACAATATGTGATAAAAAGGATAGGGCTCAGCTTAGTGCTCGGAGCGCATGCATCATCACAACGCTGATTTTCAGCCCGTCCTTGTTCTCACTGAATTAAATGTAATAAAAGTTTGCGGATTTTAAAAACGGAACACCGCAGTTGTAATCAAACAAAAATCTGTTAAGCATTATTTAGCAACATCCAACGAAAGGCACAAGGTGAATGGATATGAGGTGTACAACATGAAAATTATTACACTGAATGGTATGGTAGATTTCATAAATTAAAGATCTTATCAAACCACCTTAATCTGACAAGAACTCTCAAATTAAATTTAGTTGTCACAGCTCTTAACACACCACACTCTTGACATTCAGACCACTCCCATTTAGCGCAGAGTATACTTACTGTATACCTACTGTGCCGTTCAGTGGAATCGCGTGTTGAAGCAAACCGCCCGTGTGGGTGACAAATGTTAGCAATAACCCGCGACACACCCCTCAAATGAGGCAGCTAATGACCACTTGGGGCCGATGGGGCGAAAAAGTTCTGACCTGGCGACCGCGGATCGGACGAAGCAGCGTGAGCTGGTCCTCTACCAGATGGTCTGACGACCTGGTTACGGTGGCGGGGAGTCGCTGGATGCGCACGACACCTGGAAGCTTGGAAAACCACGAGGGAGGCCTGATCAAACGGCAGATAGGGGCCATCCATAAATGACGTCACACGATTTTCGTTATTTTTGACCCCTCCCCCGTCCCTGTCACGGCTGGTCACATTTGTGAGATTATGTGACGTCAAATGTTATGCAATTTTACATTTAGAAATTATTGAATTCAAACCGCAGTTCCGAAAGTAGATTTCTATCACGAGTTGCAAATATGTTTTGTGTATTTCGTTAGTAGTGCAAAGTTCGTGTTTTAACACGTAGATTTGGATATGACGTCACAAAATTTAGAACGACTTCCACCCTCGTCACAAAATGTCACACTTCGACGACCCCCTCCCTCTCTCTTAACGTGTGACGTAATTTATGGATGGTCTCTGATGATGAATGACCAATTGCAATGCGAGCCCATCCTATTCCCAGGTTTGAATCTGGACAAGCACCTTCGTCGTTAGGCTATACTAGTCCACTGCTGGACATAGCCCTCCCCTAAAGAGCGCCACGTTGTACCTACTATCATAGGGGGTAATGCCCACAATCCCCACGCTGGGCACTATACGTGTTCTAAAGGCACAAGAATACAATATAAATTCTGTTTTGTTTTTTCAAACTATTTAATCTGTGGTTAACGGTGCTGGTGATACAACTATATAATACTTTAAATAATTATGTATTCATGTCAAAGTGCCATTGTACTCGTAGTACTGTTGGTTTTCCCTTTTTAAGTAAAAATAAAATTAATACATTATTTTATTATTGTCAACCACAAGAGCACTTCCAATTTTAGCCAAAACAAACCGGTAAACATAAGCTGGCCGTAAATGCATGCAAGGCATGAGCAGAGAGCCGAAACAGAGTTAGGCTGCGAGCACACTTGATCTGCAAAGCTATTGCTCGCACAATCTGGCTCCAGCCTTATCCGACACTCCACCGCTTACTGAGTACCTACCCGTGTCTAGGCTCTTAGCCTTCAGTGGCTCTCAACATTTTCACGCATACCAATTCCTATTCATTATTAAAAATGTTAATAATGATAGTGCGTTCACATTAACTTGACGCGTGAGAGAATTGGTAGCACTAAGATGTTTACTGTTACCATGTTAAATAAGAAATCATTCCCATTACTTGGGGAAAATAAAAGGATTGAGGGCTTGTTTTTCCATCTTCCGATTAGGTCCAAAAGCTAATTCACATGTTATGTCCTTGTTACCAATTCTCTCACGCGTCAAGTTACTGTGAACGCACTGGAATAGGAATAATGTGGCAGTCGTTAAGCCATGTCAGAGGCCTTATGGGCGGCTTGATAACTTGTGACAGTCAGGCCCGGCCACTGTCTCACAATCCTCCACCAACCCGGACTTGGCCCCCGTGGTGGAGTATGGCCTAACCTTCCTGCGATGCAGGAAAAGACCCGTGCCCCAGCAGTGGGGACATATAAGGGTTGATAACGAACGAACTATTAAAAATGTTACGTTACTGCTGGGGCACGGGTCTCTTCCTGCGTCGCAGGAAGGTAAGGCCATACTCCACCACGGGGGCCAAGTCCGGGTTGGTGGAGGTTTGTTAAACAGTGGCCTTCCTGTCAGGAGTTACCAAGCCGCCCATAAGGCCTCTGACATGGCTTAACGACTGCCATTACATGACAGCCGGCACCAACGACTTAACTTGCCTTGCGAACCACGGAAGCGCTCGGAAAAAATGCCACTAGCTGTAGTCACGGCATGGTCACCCATCCTGCACATGACCGCGCCTGTTGATGCTGTACTCATAAACTGATTCCAATTACTCGGTTCGCCTAGGCCACGAGCGCTTTGCCTAGAACACGAGCGCTTAATACTTAATATTAAAAATGTATACCCAATGTATTACAATGAAGCCTATATGTCCCATTGTAGAGCAGAGGCCTTCTCTCAGGGAGAGAGAGAGAGAGTATAGGCTTAATCACTGCACGTGCCCAACGTGGATTGACAATTGGCAAATATGTGAACACCACAGACCCCAGGTTTCCCCAGTATGTAGCCACTGTAACTTCATAATGTACCTACTTACGAAACAAAGTCGATGGTACATGTCGGGATTGGCACCCAGAACCTTTCGAAAGAGAAGCCGGCTTTTTACTGTTTTAGTACAATCGCTGTCAAAATTCAAAATTTACCATTGTTTTATGAATCAATAAGCCCGTGCAAAACCACTGCATAGGCCTCCCCCAAAGCACGCGACTTCTTTCTGTCCTCGGCCTTCATCATCCACCCGCTGCCAGCAACCTTCCTCATATTGTCGGCCATTTCGTGTCCACCCTAGATTGTTAGCATTTCTTCAGCTCTTCGCCATCTGCCGAAGTTGAAGTGGCAGTGGGCTGGGCAATCAACTGCCCGCGACTGTATGAGGATGGTTAAGGATATAGAGAAGTGGCTAGCAGTGCAAGAAGAAAAAGTGACAGTGGTTGTCTGGAAGAGTTCACTTTTAGTGATAACGCCGCCGTCTATTCTCTAAGGTTAAGAAATATCTGTGTAATTTCCATTTTTATGTACGATAAAGTTTTCTATTCTGTTTATTTTTCTAAGTGTGAGGAAGGCCTATGTCAATGGACGACGATGGGCCGATTGATTGATAAAATATTGTTTGAACATAAATGTCAACAGTTTTTTACGATTACGATAACAACCCTTGAATGACCCCAATGATGGGGCACAGGTCTCTTTGTGCATCGCAGGAAAGTTAGGCCGTACACCACCACAGGGACCAAGACCGGGTTAAAAAGTTATATTTTGACAAAATAAATGAAAGGGATATCTAGATCTATACGTGTACACTCTATTCAATCTTTAATTTCAATACATTACCACCTTTATCCCTAGCAGCTGGAGGATAGTTAAAATTGTGCTTGTAAAATTATATATTGCACGTACAGTTGACACGCATCTTAGCATACATTTTCTGCCTCGCTGCCTTGGATGATGGTAATCACTCTAATATCACACGCATGTTGAGAGCCACTGTCTTGGAGGCTTTAGTCTTTAATACCCGCTCAGACTCGTTCTATCGTCCTGTGAATACGCTGAACTCCCTCTTGTTCTTACATTCATGTGCTTATTTGTTCGAATGTTACGCTAGATGTTAGATTTTTAACTCGCTAGTCTATAGAAAAAGGTTTTTAATAAGCAGTTGAAAGCATTAAAAAGTTAAAATTACTTTGTTGAATTCCGCGAAAAATCCCACAAGCTTATACTATTTTTATTTTTAATGCACTAACCCGTGCTAAGGAACAAATTTAAAAACCTATTTAGAGGCTAAAAATTTCACCCATGCCGGGATTCAAACCCGCAACCTCTGGCTATCCGTGCCAGCGCTCTACCAATTGAGCTCAATTGGTAGAGCGCTGGCACGGATAGCCAGAGGTTGCGGGTTCGAATCCCGGCATGGGTGAAATTTTTAGCCTCTAAATAGGTTTTTGAATCCCACAAGCACCATGCGGTTAGCTAATTCACCGCCCTCCCTCCCACTTTTTCAAGCAGAAGCAAGACACGAACACACCACAACCAACACCAATACTTGTGTGAGAAAACACGCAAAAAGTGCGTAACTTTTTAATGCTATTATGGATTTCCGCAAAGTAACGCCTGATTCTATACAAGCAGCTGAAAGTTTTTTTTATATATAAATTTTGTATTATTTTTCTCTGACTTTGTGGACGAAATTTTTGTAAATGTTTTTTTAAATTATTGTGTATGTTATTTTGTATGCATGCAATAAATGGTTGAAAGATAAGATAAGAATATTCTTTATTGTACACCGGGGAAAAAACGTGAAATAATTATAAAGATGCAGTACAATTGGCAGCTTTATTGCTTAGAGCAATTTCTTCCAGACAACCTACGATGGAGAGTTGCTGAAGGAAAAGTGAGACGGGTAGTTGGTGCAAAAGTGTTACGTTTACAATTTTAGATTCGTAGTTTCGGTCGTACTTTATTTATGTTTTCCCTACTTTTGTAAGACATTTAACCAATGCTTTGACATTTAAAGTTATTGATGGCAATCATGAAATCTTATTACACGTACAGTGGCAATTGATGTATTAGGTTTAAGGTGACTTGAGAAAAGATGGTCAGAGTGGAGTTTTTTTCACGCTGCCTTTTTCTCCACTACAATACGGCTCGAAGGCTTCGTCTTACATTTTACATTGTACATTGACGTTCAGCAAACATAATGTAATTTTTTCACGTTGAAATAAATGGATTTCATTTGATCCAAGGTTTCGGCTGGGATGCAGAAAAGACTAACGCATAGACGGTGTTTAGTTATTGCATCTCTATTGAAAATTATGGGCTATCGAAAGCCGAACAGCATATTGTGCAGTAAAAATGAAGACTATATAGGCGGCTTCAAGTAGCTACAAAAACACACGTTTAGGGATTGATGAATCCTGCAGTTAATATGTGTATATAAGGTCAACTTCACGACTTCTTAAATGTCACTTAAGACGGGAGCAATTTCAATATAAGCGTAGTTTAGGTTTTCTTTAGAAACGAAATGTCGGATCGGGATTAAACTTTGCGATTACGTTTAGGAGAAACTAATCGAGGTTTGGTCGTGCTTACAACTAGAAGTGATATAGATAGATTATATATCACAATCATCAATCATCAAAAAGAAATTATAGAATTGAGTATAGTTTTTTTTTCTTTTTGTTTGTTAGGACTACCAAAGTTTCACCCAACTATTCTGAATTCTATAATTTCTTTTTGAATAGGCACCCAAATTTTTGCTCATGCTATAATCTATCTATATCTATCTATCATCATATCAATGTCATCAAAAATAAATTATAGAATTGAGAATAGTTTTTTATTTTTATTTTTTTTTTATTTTTGTTTTTGTTTATTAGGACTACCAAAGTTTCACCCAACTATTATGAATTCTATAATTTCTTTTTGAATAGGCACTCAAATTTTTCTCATGCTATAATCTATCTATATCTATAATCAGCTCACATCAACCCACTGCTGGGCATAGGCCTCCTTTTTATTGCGCCGTTCCTCACGGTCCTGTGCTAACCTGATCCATCTCTGATCCGCAACCCTCACCATGTCGTCTGGCTATCGTGTCGGTGGTCTGCCTATCAACCTCCTTCCCTCCCTTGGCCACTACTCCGATACTGCCCTGGTCCACCGGCCGTCTTCCCGTCTAGCCAACTGTCCCGCCCATCTCCACTTTAAGTCTGATTCTATAATGTAATAATATGAAAATCTCAAAAATAATGTATTTAATTCAGTTATAGACCCGAAGGTTAAAACGATGCGACAGTGTACTATATAAAAATCTCATGTCACAGTATTTGTTATCAAACTCCTCTGAAACGCTTTCATTTGATTTTTACGTTTTTTGGTAGAAAAGGTTGTAAGCTAATTAATATGCAAAAACAAAGTTTGCAGGATCAGTTGGTATTATAAATAAATATTCATGGACATATTACACAGATCTCGTTAGCCCTATACTAAGTACAACTAAATGACTTGTGTTAGAGGTGCTAACTGGTCGATAGATTTAATACAATAAATACATAGATAACATCCAAGACCCGAGACAAACTAGAAAAGTTCGTTTCCTAGTTTGACCCGGCCGGGGATCGAACTCGAGACCTTCGGTTTAACAGTCAGCGTGCCAAACCGCTGCGCCACCGAGGCCGTCACGAGGTCGTCATAATATGGACATTGAATGTGTCTGAACCGTTTCGGACCCTAGGCACAACATTATGGACTTATTTAAGGCACTCAATTTAATTTAATCTACAACGTAAACAAACCTTTGATAGAAATCGTTAAATTATTGTATTCTTTTTGATGCACTAACCCGTGCTGCCTGGACGAAATACAGAGAGTATTGTAAAGAGGTTCGAAATTTCACTGACGCCGTTGGTCGCCCATTAGCTCAGTTGGGAGAGCGCTGGCACGGTTATCTAGAGGTCGCGGGTTCGAGTCCCGGCATGGGTGGAATTTTTAGCCGGTTGCGTAGGGTTTCTAAAATCGTTAAATTACGATGCTTCATAAATGTCTATAACTTTGTTTTATGAAATTATGTCTTCACTTACATGTAATAATATTTTTTTAAGATTTAATTAAATCATTGTCTTTATTCACATACACACCAAAACCGAACGAAACGAAATATAGGTACTTAAGTGTGTAACAGAGCGAAAAACCATTTTCGTGCCCCAAAGCACCACCTTGGCCGAATCCCATAAGGCGCGTTCAGACACAGATGATTATACGACGCGCGTCGACTCCACCACAGACAACTTGGACGTAATATATTCGCTGACAAGGTAGTTTGTGAAGCACTCGTGGCCTAGTCGAACTGAGTTATAGGAATCAATTAGAGTTAAGCAACAACAGGGACGGCCAGGTGGGTGACCGTCCCGTGACTGCCGCTAGTGGCATTTTTTCCGAGCGCTTCAGTGCTACGCAAGGCACGTTAAGCCGTTGGTGCCATTTGGCTGTCATGTAATAGTTGTCGTTAAGCCATGTCAGAGGCCTTATGGGCGGCTTGACAACGTCTGACAGTAAGGCCCGCCACGGTCTTGAATGGCGAGTATGGCCTAACCTTCCTGCAACGCAGGAAGAGACCCGTGCCCCAGGAGTGGGGACGTACAAAGCGTTGACATCATTCATTACCTAACATTACATTTGAAATATATTCTGGATTAACTTACTCGATTTTTGTCAGAAGAGTCCGACCAGGGTTCGCACTGATACGCAGGGCTTAGTCACGATTAAGCCCTGCGTATCAGGGCGAACCCTGGTCGGACTAAGTAGAGACGAAGCTCGCATCGTTGGTTAAATAATTTTAAATTACATATTTTTATGTTAGAACATACCTATAATGTACTACATTCTAAGCAAGTTTTTTTATTAATATAAATACACCAAATAAATTAGATAGTTAGAGAACAATTTATTGCACAGCCAGAAAAACAGAATTTGAATTATACGTAGTAATCCTTCATGATTGGTGTTATAATATTATTGGTGTGAGACTCAAAAAGTTTCTTACACTTTATTGCACAATAAAACTTAAATAACATACAATGTGATAACAGAATATAGTCTGGGTTGTCTTAGGACCAAAGCACAGGGTATCCTAGTTTAAGATCAGGACAACTGGCTGGTCTCTTACCTCGCCGTCGAGTGATCTGTGTGTGACCGTATCTATGAGGCTTCACCGGCCTTAATTCCGAGAGGCATCAATTTTTCACCCCCTCGCCAACAATGGTGAGCGGACATAGAGCTAGGACGGCCGAGACACGTCTCTTTCTTAAAATAATCCTAGTTCAATATAAGTGGCTCACTTAGACACTTAAATTTTTATATTTGCAAATATTAAATTTTCTTTAATAACAGTAAACCGAAGCGGACACAGCGGTATAACGGCGGCCTCATATTCGTGGTCGTGGGTTTGAATTCTGGGATGTCGACTTTGTTTCCCAAGTTACGTACATTTATGAAGTTATAGTAGCAATACCACTCGCTAACTGTGAAGGAAAACATCGTGAGGAAAACTGAATTTTACAACTTAACAGACCATTATGGTTGAAAATATTAGTTCAACTATAGATATTTTGCACTACAATTTTACTAGTAACGCTGTAAAGCTACTGTTACTGGAAAGCTGTATTTTAAAGTGCATTTAAGTATACCCCAGCGAGTCAAATTGCCCTTTGATGATCATCTCGACAGAACATAATCTTATTAGCTCACTAAGGTACGTTTTATCCGCTACATAACGTTCCGGCAATATGCGGGCGTAATGATACAAACTAAAATCATCTTTAAATTTCAAGGTTACAAACTACATTTCCATTAAAACACTCCTAGAGGCGACTTATTCAATCTTTGGTTACTTTTCTTACTTGTAAAATCTCCGTCACAGACTATTTTAGTTAACGCTTTTCGAGTGTTTTCAGGAATTCTGTTTGTATAAATATCACCGTAAATAATTATTTAAAACGAATCTAAATCTAAGACTAAAGAAGAAAGTACGTAATAACATTACTTAGATTTAAGAATCATAGTTGTAATATTTTTCTGGTTGTGCAATAAAGTGTTCTCTATCTAAGACTAAAAGTCTAATCGCGAGATCCTATTTCTTAGGCAAAATTTAATTAAGTAGGACCTTGAGACGTTTTGGCAATGAAGTGTTGAGTAAGTTGTCAATTCACAATATTCGCGATTAGAACCGTTTTAGTATATAAATACGTGTGATACAAAGTACATTATTAGTACAAAAAAAGCTCAGTCACGTGCCAACGGGCACGACACGGGAACGGGCGCTTGCACTTGTATTGTCGTCTCTAAATTCGTGAATATAAAGACTATTTTAGAATGAAATCGTGCCGCCCGTTGCCGACCCGTTCTAATGTGGTGGACCTTAACGAACTGAAAAACAAAAAAATCTATGTAGGACGCTCCACGGCTTAGTCCTTTCTATGAGCGTAGAAGAATACTTAATCTGTGAGCGCAGTCGTCCTCAAAGCCTCTTTCACAAAAATAGAGCCGATCTAGTGATCTTTACCTTCCTTTATTATCATCCATTCTAGAGATCTCCAAACGCTCTATAACATTATCGTACATTCGGTGCGGAGACCTAATATTCCTTTAATACTCCTTGTGAACTACGGCCGACCATTTGCTCTAAGAATTCCTTGAAGTTGTACAATTCTGTGACTAGAATGCATGTCTTATTAGCGACCTCTAATCCCATAGTTTCTACTCTCGTGCTAAGACTCACCATGTCCCAAACGATTTTCTTTAACCTATATTTCCTGGAGACCCGTAGTGTTTATAGAAACTGTGAGCAAGCAAAGGCGTCTAGGATGAAGGTAAGGTTTAGTAAGCTTTCTGTACAAAGCGCCTGCGCGGCAAGCCCCAGCCAAAACTGTCATGGCGGTTCAGTACGCGTATCGACGTGTCTCCGTTAAGACCGTCCACAATTTGAGCGTTTAAATTGGGAAAAAAACCTGCCTGAAGCCTGCGATTCATACGCGAACAGTTGAACAGTGTCGCACAGTGTTTGAGTGGAAAAAACTGGTTCAGAAACCGTGTGGAGTTTGGGCAAAAGTGGTGGTGGTATTGAGGATTGCTCTCCTTGGAAAAGGTGGTCGACTTGACGGTAAGTCCGCTTTTTCTCGTCGTATTTTCGTTCTGGATTCGGTCGGTTTTAGGCAAAAGCGGTTTCGTTAATTAAATAGACCACTTTTGACTGTCCTGTGCGCTTAAGTAATTGACTGACCCTAATATCATTTAAGCAATCTTTGCGTGGTTTAGAAAGAAAATATCTATATATTAAGAACACGTTTTTATCGATTTAGTAACTAACGAGTGGGTCGGAGGCTAGCGCGTTTCGGACGTATTTTCGTGATTAAAAAGCAATTTCGTTGCCATGCTATATTTTTTAGTACCTTCGTGTTTTTGTGCGTTCAATTTTTGTATTGTACTTTCTCATTCTACTTTGAATAACTTTTACTGTGATTACCGGCGTAAATTAAAGATGACGTTTTATTAAGTAAATTACGAGTATGTTGTTTAATGTATCTGAGCAATCACTACTTTTAATATTGGTAGTTATTTTTTAAATATCAAAATCAATTAAATTGTGGTTTTATTGAAATTAATAGCTTTTGTCTTATTTTATGTTATTATATTTGGCTCCAGCTTATCTTGACTAGAAAGGAAGAAATCGCAAGCAGAACATAACCAAAATTACAATTTAAAATTCAGTCAGAGTATACCTTCATAATAATCACACAAGTTTTGATAAAAATGAGTTGGACTATTTGTTTTTATATTTCATGCAAAAAAACAATAAAATAAATTAGACAGGCAAAACAGCACACCCTTGCACCTGTTAATATCGTCAAGCCAAGTCACAGGTCTTAGGGCGGCTTGAAAACTTCTGAAAGTAAGACCAGCCACAAGTCTTGCAAGCCTCCACCAATCCGGACTTGGCCTAGGGTGGAGTACGGCCTATACCTTCCTTAGGGAAGAGACCCGTGCCCGTCGGTGGGGACGTAATGGGTTGATGATGATGATAAATAATAATGGGCAAGAAGGATTTGTTTAGCGTGGTATGCGTGGATAGCCACAAAACACAAATATTGTCCCACGGGAATGCATTCCCGGGATATCAAGTCCCACTTCTCAATTCAGATCTTTGTCTATCTTTATGCCAAGTTTCTTGTAACTGATCAGCCGTGATCGAGTAACAAACATCCAAACGTATTCACAAACTTTCACATGTATCATTACAAAGTTTGTGAACACGAACAATCAATTTATATTAGTACAGCGGCCGTAGCCTAGTGGGTGGAACAATTGACTCATAAGCGAGAGACTTAGATTTGATTCCCAGAGCGAGCATGTAATAATGACTTGGTTTTTAAAGTTATGTACGTTTGTGCACGTATAGTAGAAATACCGCTAACTGTGAAGGAAAACATCGTGAGGGAATCTGAGGATTTGAGGTGTTCAAATACCTCCGCGCTTGAAATAGCCAATCCGCAGTGGGCTCTCGTGGTAATTAAGCCCATATTCTCTCTCTGAGAGAAGGCTTGTGCACTGCAGTGGGACGTTTATAAGCTACATAAATATATATATAAAAACTAGCGTCATCCTGCATTATGTTGCAAACGATTCTGATTTTAAAAACCTATTTAGAGGCTAAACATTCCACCCCTGCCGGGACTTGAACCAGTGACCTCTGGCTAACCGTGCCAGCGCTCTCCCAACTGAGCCAATGGGCAACTACTGGCATCAGTGAAATTTCGAACCTCTTTACAATACTCTCTGTATTACTTACAGATTCTGATTTGTGAATCTGAACCATCCAGGGCGCTACCAAAACGCATACAAAAAAAATCATTCATTTTGTCCAGCCGTTTAGGAGGAGTTCAGTGACGCACGTACAGTAGAATTATATATTTATAAAGATATATATTAATTGGCATCACATATGTTGAAGAAACGATAGGATTACTCCAGAGATACTTAGAGTAAAAACGAACTAAACGAACGGAGTACACGGTGTGTCATAAAGCACACACCGTGCCCTCCCCAAATGCAATATTGAATCACAATAATCCGTGCGAGATGAAAGAATGATTCCCGTCGGCCCCTCAGTGAGGGAAATGAGCAAAAAGACTTCCCTAGCGGCTTGTCGCAAACGAGGGTGTGATGACACTCCGGCATAAAAAAAATGTAGTCTCTACAGGGTGTGACAAATCCCCATTTTTATACGTATGAAAATGGGCCCTTTCAAGACATGAAAACCGAAATAAAAATAACTACTAACCAGAATGGTGAGTAAATGTGACGACACTCCAGCATACAAAAACTTATAGTCTATACAGGGTGTCAAAATCCCCATCCTTAAACGTAAGAAAATGGGACGCTTCAAAATATCAAAAGTGACATAAAAAATAAGAAATGATTTTTCTTTATTCGAAACCCGGTTTCCTAAAATGAAAAATTATTTTCTTTTCGAAACTGGTTTCGAAACTTTTGTTTCGAAAGTGGCCGAAGGGGTACGGGGCTAAATAAAAAAATCAGAATGTCGGCTTACTTATTACGCATGCCGACCCCAAGTTGATGATTTCAAGCGTTGCGGTATTCACCTCAAGCATTCAGATTTTTGCACCATGTATTTGTTCACCGCAGCGATTGGCATATTCCCCATATTGGCATATTTAACTTAGAAAACAATGTCACGGTACATTCTGGGATTCAAACCCACGACCTTTCCAAAAGTGAGGCCAACATTAAGCGATGTGATATGACTCCTTGAATCCCTGAATGGAGCTTTATACGAAAACATGACGAATTCTAATCCCGAAATTCCTATTTTGCACTTACAACATGTTCTCCTAGCGCCTCCATTTCCTGCAAGAACAATACTCCACTTTGGGCAGAACAATTAAAATTCTCTCAAGCAAAATAACGTCTTAATCACGAGGAAATAATTACTAATTTCAAACTTCGCAGTAGCGGGAATGGCTTTCATTAGTGCTACGCCTCGTAGGCCGTAGCACTCGGCGTAGCGGGTGCTACGAGCCCGACTACGCCGCGTAGCTAACACAACGGTTTTTGGCAGGTGCGTTGAACTATGATTTTCGTTCTTGGGTAAAATTTTCGTTCATTCCTGTCTTTCCTTGAGACATTACGTTCTAATCCATCGAAAGGTTGTCTGGAAGAGATCACTTTTAGTGATAAGACGTCTGTACTTTTGGGACTTTGGAATATCTGTGTTATTTTCTTTTTTATGTACAATAAAGTGTTCACTATATGCCACTACCGATCTATCTAACCGTAAAGAAGTGTGTTATTTCCTTTTTTTATGTATGTAGTTGACCCGGCGAACTTCACACCGCCTAATAATCGATTCTCCATCCTCGTACTTCAAGGAATATTCTAAAAAACGAAATAGCGAAATCTGTTCAGCTTTCCCGAGATTTGCTCTTACCAACAGATGCAGCGACTCATTTTTATATTATAGAAGAAAAAGTGTTCTCTATCTATCTACGTTACATGAACATAGGAATGACGGTCATTATAACATCAACCAGCTTAACTCCAAACTACCAGTTGATTATGACATGAGAAAACTGATTCTAAACTTTCGCGACTTGTACACGTAGTTAGAATATTTTCGGGGTTTAATCGCGTAGTCATTTATTGCTATTTTACCTCGACGTTTCGACGACGTAACAGTCATCGTGGTCACGAGAAGACTGATGGCTGGCACCCGTTCGCATCTTCCGTACGCGATTAAGCCCCGAAAATATTCTAGTTTTGAGAAAACTGAGTAAAAACCTAACTGCAAATTAGGTAGTCGGGGCTGTAAGTGATGCAATTTACTTAAGCCAGATGTCGCTGCGTGTACGTAATACAGAGAATAGTGTGAAGAGGTTCGAAATTTTACTGATGCCGGTGAGTCACCCATTAGATCAATTGGAAGAGCGCTGGCACGGATAGCCAGAGGTTGCGGGTTCGAATCCGGGCATGGGTGGAATTTTTAGCCTCTAAATAAGATTTTGAATTTGTCCTTAGCACGGGTTAATGCATTAAAAATAAAAATAATCATGTGGTTATATTATTTCGATATCATTCCGACGTAAAAACTAACTGCAAAGTAGGTGCTCGGGGCTGCAAGTGATGCAAATTACTTCAGCCAGATATCGCTGTACGTAATACAGAGAATATTGTAAAGAGGTTCGAAATTTCACTGATGCCGGTGAGTCGCCCATTGGCTCAGTTGGAAAGAGCGCTGGCACGGATAGCCAGAGGTTGCGGGTTCAAATCCCAGCATGGGTGGAATTTTCAGCCTCTAAATAGGTTTTTAAGGTTTTTATGTTTACAGGCTAGACTCACCTCTTAAAACATTCACAAAACATTAATTTCACATGGTACACTTATATAATTTCTGTTACACACTTATCTACTCGGGTTTATGGGAATTTAAGTCGAATTTTCGTATGTAAAAGCTACTTTAATTATAAATCGGACAATTTTTCATTGAGATCAGATAGTTACACAAAAAATTAAATAATTTGTCGGTTAGCCGACTAGAATGGGCGAGGCCAAATGGGACCTACGGCATTCGTAACAACGGTTCTACCAGTGTGCACACGGTATCCGGGTGATACTACTTTATTGCACTTAAGCAGGTGTACAATATGGCGGACTTTATTGAGTATTTAGTGAGAAATACCTATGATTCTATCATCCAAGCTTAGAATAAGTGGCATGATTCTGTATTCTCTCCAATGAAATAAAATTAAAAAGAAATCCTGTCTTTTATCACGTAACTTTCAATCGAAATGAATCGTCCATAGAATCGACGTCGGATGCTGAGTAAATTCAATAGTGAATAGACCCAACGATGTCAAATTGGTTCATTAAGGATCATTAAGTTTTCTAGAATGAAAGACCAGTTAAAAGTCCAAGACGATCTACAGGGTGTTTGGGAAATTGTTAGCAATATATTGAGTGACTTGGCCCCCGTATGGCTTAACATTCCTGCTATGCAGGAAGAGACCCGTGCCCCAGCAGTGGGGACGTACATAGGGTTGATATCGACACCTTAGTTTCATCTGTAACGTTCATGAAGTGGCAGTTTCTGCGCTACTTTTAGTAAATTGAATAAGATAAAGATAAAAATTATTTATTGCTCATAAAAAGTGAAGTACAATGCTTCCTTACTTATTAACTTTGTGGGTACAATATATAAATCTAGTTTCTTTGAATATAAGGATGGTCCGTTGGCTATTCTAGTAACAACGTATTGACTTTTACGAAACATATTTGTTAATAAAAAAAACAAAATAAGTTTATTCTTCTTCTTCAGGCTATATTATGTAGTCAACTTCTGGTCATAGCCCTCCCCTAGTTTATTGCAAAAAATATATTTGTACAATGTTTATGGTTAAACAGTGACTACCACACAAGGTCGAGCCTGAATCGTGGCAGCCGGGGAAACAATTGTTATATTGTTTTACCTTGTACTTATTCGCGGCTTGGTTGGCTCCGCACGTATTGACTAGTCTTTCCTGTGGGCTAGGCCGACTAAGCTGTCAGGATGGTATAGGTGCTGGGCAAGCCTACACCATCTATAAAACCATGTTCCAGGCACTACAGCGTCGGAGTGGTCCCTTCACCCATCTAGTGTGAGTGAAGATACCACTGGACGCTGTATAAATCATCTCATTAAGTAGATGCAAAAGGGCCAATTAAAAGGGTACTTATATCATAGGAGACGCTATAATAAAATATTTCTAGTGTTAAGTACGTTACTAACAAAGAAAATTTGAATCTGGATCACAACATTCCGTTTTGCGTCTCTTACTCCGAGTTTCTCGTACGCTAACATCTTTCAATTGGTATTAAACGGGTTTAACCGCGGTTATTTATTAGGTAGAACATAATGCCGGAGTAGCCGCAATTAGACCCGTTTCATATTAAAACGATATATGAAAACGCGAACCATTAAGAAATAGCCTTCAGCTGTAAGCTGTAATTGTATGCTACTTTTCCAACTGACAGGAGTAATAGTGGGTTATCGTGGGTTAGCTGGAAGAAAATACTATCTAGTATTAAGCTCGCCTTCGTACAAATTTGTTTTAGTGCAATAAAGAGTTTTCATTTATTCATTCAATAGTGGACGAACAGATAGTGAACGAGAAACCGGAGGCTACTATAATCTTAAAAACCTATTTAGAGGCTAAAAATTCCACCCATGCCGGGACTCGAACCAGCGACCTCTGGCTAACCGTGCCAGATTCTTTCGATTTGATTCAATTCAATTCATTTCAACGCAAAGAATTTACATTCTGTTTGCTGAATGTCAATGTAAAATGAAAGCGAAAGCAGCTCCCTTCGGCCGTAGTGTAGTGGAGAAAAAGGCAGTGAGAAAAAGAAAACTCCACTCTGACCATCATTTTTCAAGCTATTTTAGGGGCCTGTGTTACAATCTGGAAATAAAGTTCCGGATAAGCTATCCGCAACCAGGGCTGCCGTTTGTTCTGAATTTGAAGCCTTAAACAAACACACGCAATATAGGAATATTTATTTAAATTTAGAACAAACGGCAGCCCTGGTTAGCGGATAGCTTGTCCGGAACTTGATTTGCAGATTGTGAAACATGCCCTAAGCCTAATACATCAGTTGCCAACTTTACGTAGTATAACATTCCATGATTGCCATCAATAACTTTAAATGCCAAAGTTAATTGTGTTACAAAAGTAAGTATTGACAAATATTGGGATAGTTATAACTTTAACGGGTCTAATCGCGATTATTTATTGGGTAAAACGTAATTACCTTATTTCACGACGTTTCGGCAGCGATTCAGTTGCCGTGGTCTCGGGTAGACTATGTGTGAGTATCGCAAATCATTAAGAAATACCTACTACAGTCTATTTATTCTTACTTGTCCATTTTAGTAAACAACATTCTACCCGTAAATTATAATTTTTTAATCGAAAACTGCCATATTCCCATAAATGAAGTAATCGGGGAGACTATTTTAGACAACACGCTGCCAATTTAATAAAGAAAGTTTATGAACTCGCGAGAAAAAATGTAGTTTTGGCATCAAATATCAATTTTGAGGTTAGAATCTTGTTTACTACATTGGACAAGTAAGGATAAATAGAGTACAAATATTGGGATGTCTCAGGAATTAACCCTATTTTTGCGTTTTACTCATCTTTTTATCCACTTAAAACATAATATACTAGACGCCACGATAATCCGTTGCTATATTATAATTCGGATCACGTGCTCCTCTAATGACGTCATATAATGAGGATTACCGTAAATCTGCTCAGTAACGAAATAACATTCCTATTTATCTCACTTTTGAACAGATTGATTGATCTATTGAACGTACATAGCACGTTAACCCTTTAACAGATAGACGTATAATAGTTGTCATCATAAATTTAACCGTATCACCTTGAAATAAAGTCTGGAATCGATGAAAATATTTTTCTAGCTCATACATTTATACAAATCAAATAATTTATTTTGTGTGAAATATGCCAACATATTAGGGTGTACGACGCCCTCCGACCAGGTGGGATGACGATCTGCGAATAACTGCCAGCAGATGCTGGATGCGGCAAGCTGAAGACCGGGCGCTACGGCGCTCATTAGGGGGAGGCTATGTCCAGCAGTGGACTACATAATACACGTATAGCCTGAAGAAGAAGATGCCAACATTTATTACATTCAGTTGCAGTGATTTGACACTATGGTCTACCTTGTCTATTCGGTCACATTCCATTAATAAGGGCAGCGGGTGCACTCAAATGTTAGGAGAACTCGCCTTTTTCATATCATAACATAACATTTACATACTGGCACATACATTATTTCTGGCTCCACACTAGGATACCCTGTGTCGTGGGAACCAGATACAGCGACATCACAAACATGTAAATGTCCAAGACCTGGGGTTTTTTTTCGTCCTCAGCCGGGGATCGAACCCGGGACCTCTCCTCAGGTAGGCAAATGCGCTACCGCTACGCCACGGAGGTCAAAAGGTATGATATTTTTTTAATAGAACGTGGTCGGAACACATCTTGTGTGCGGCAATGACTTGCTGTCTTAGAGTTTTTTGTCTATTTTTTCGCCAAAAAGATCTAGATTTTGAAATGGACACCTAGTTTGAATTGTAACGTTCTGTTACTGTAATTTCTGTGTACAATAAAGAATATTCTATCTATCTAATATTCATTAAGCCGCAGTTTCTGCACTACTTTGAAATAAACCTTTTCAATAGTAATTAATGATTCGCGATACTCATACACAGTTACCTAATAAATAATCGCGATCAGACCCGTTTAATATAAAACCTTTTCATTTCTTTTCTCTTCTTGCAGTTTCAAATCCTGGAATACGGAACACCCGAGTTTTTTTTTTCTTTATTTATTTCGGGACTTTTGTCCTGGTGGGACAATGTCAGCCCCATCGTACCCTATTATTTCAAACTTTGTAGTACGAAATGGCAGTTCGCTTAGTTAATTCATCTGAGAATTCCTTAACCTCCATTTCTGAACAGAGATTGAGGTTTCATGCTCACTCTGCCTACTCACGTCCCAGCACCGAAATGCTCGGTATAATCTCTATGCATTATTCACCATGCCACGAAGCTGTGAGTTTGCTTTTGACGTCAAATTGTACGTGTTACTATACAGACTCGTATTATGGATTTAAATTTATAACTAAGTATATATTTAAATTTGTGTTGACAACAAACGTGTTATAAACCCGCATAAGTGTTGAGTGTTGCATAAAGAATGGTTAATCAGGATGTCGTTTCTTCAGAATTGATAATTTTACCACTTCCGATAAGTTTAAAAGTTTCAAATACTTCTTCGTTTAATTTTAATGTTACTGCTTAACAATGTAAATAATAATTAAATTATCATTTAAAAACCTATTTAGAGGCTAAAAATTTCACCCATGCCGGGATTTGAACCCGCAACCTCTGGCTATCCGTGCCAGCGCTCTACCAATTGAGCCAATGGGCGACTCACCGGCATCAGTGAAATTTCGAACCTCTTTACACTATTCTCTGTATTACGTACAGGCAGCGACTAAATTAAATTATCATGTTAAGCTAACATGATAATTTAATTATTAGATATTGTTAAGGTGACAAAGAATGAAACTAGTTCGATAGATGATTTTTAGGGTTTAGACTAAGAGTTCGATTCTTAATTAACAAAGTTAATTTAGAAAACATTGAGCGTGGAGTTTCTTTGTTCATTTGTTTTTCACAACAGACATAACAAATCAAATCAATTATTTTTATTCATTACAAAAACAAAATGTTGACTCTATGAACGTCAAAGTTGTTACTTTCACAATTAATAGATAATAAAGTCTATACATCGTCATAGCTCAGAGAAGTAGCGAGCTGAAGTGGCAGTGGGCTGGCCATATCTCGCAAAGAACCGACAACCGTTGGAGTAAACGTGTTCTGAAGTGGAGACCGCGACTCGGCAAACGTAGTGTAGGACGCCCTCCAACCAGGTGGGACGACGATCTGCGAAAAACTGCCGGCAGATGCTGGATGCGGCAAGCTGAAGACAGAGGCACTAATTAGGGGAGGGCTATGTCCAGCAGCGGACTACATAACATAGCCTAAAGAAGAAGAAAAAGAGTCTGTACCTTTTAAAGGACCTATCTATCAATCAATCAGCCCGTATCCATCCACTGCTGCACATAGTCCTACGGCGCGCCACTTCATTCTCATCCTCAACCAGAAGCCAGGAATCTAGAAAGAAGAAAGAAAATCTGCCTCAAATCGTTCTGTGAGCTGCTAGGCGTCCTATGCTGCGTGTGCCAGTTCGTGGTTTCAGCTGGAGAACCTTTGTCCTCCATTGACCGTCGTTTCTCCGGCATTTTTTTTATAAGATAACATTTACAGGCACATACATTGCTTCTGGCCCCACACTAGGATCCCCTGTGTCGTGGGAACCAGAAACAACGACATCACAAACATGTAAACATCCAAGGCCTCGGGTTTTTTTTCTCCCCAGCCGGGATTCGAACCCGTGACCCCTTGCATGGCAGGCAGACGCGCTACCGCTACGCCACAGAGGTCGTTTGTAAACAGCCTACTGACACCTTTCTACCTGAATGAAGAACTACTTGTACTCGTTATTTATAACTCTCAAAATGGACACTGACGCAAAAATCCCGATGCACGGCTACGCCCCGGTGCGGCAAAGGCTGCCAAGCCAGAACAGCTGCTTAAATAACAAAACATAACATTCACATACAAGCACAGCACATTAACATACACAGCAGCAGTGAGTACATGTATAAACAAAAAAAAAAAAATGGCTTCGGTTCGTATGACGAATTCCTAATCTGTAAAAGTTACTAAGCAGAGAAGCTTATAAGAATTAGCGTATTGTATCGTAATATCGTAGCTTTTTAACACTTATTTAGCAGAATTTAGCATAATAATTAAGTAAATTACTCTATATATGTATTTATTATTCTTTTGTCTATATTATAAGAAATTTAAAATATCATGTGTTTTTACGCTTATACATTGACCACGTATAATTGACTGACCTCACAGATTGCATAATTATGATATTGACATGTAATACTTTCTTTTTGACATTTGTAAATTTGATTGTTATTTCTAAATTGGATTGTACGGAGTCTTGACTTGTAATGAATATTACCAATAAATGATGTCTATGTCTATGTCACATACATTGCTTCTGGTCCCACACTAGGATAACATGTGTCGTGGGGACCAGAAACAACGACATCACACACATGTGAACATCCAAGACCTGGGCTTTCGAACCTGGGACCTCTTACATGGTAGGCAGACGCGCTACCGCTACGCAGCGGTAACAGAGGTCGTCAAATGCGTCAACCCATTAACCACGGGGCCAACGCAATCGAGGTGCAACCTCTGGTCTCAGGCGGTGTCCTTGCCTATCCCCAGATAGCCTTTCGCCTGGATATGAATTGCCCTGGGCAGTATGAAAATCCGTGAACCAGCTGCGGAGTCATATCGGCTAATGTGATGGTAAAATGTCCAGGTGGGGGTTCCCGGACCTCGTCAGTAATAACCTGAACTTCCCAGACGTTGCGCAGTCTTTCATCGTGCCCTGCGTGCTCCAACACTGCACTCAGGAGGAACTAATAATTGCAAGTAATAAAGCAGTCAGCGGCGCAAAGTTCTGGGGCGCAACTGTTTAGTAAACTTTAATAAAAATTGTTTGCCATCGACACGCTAAATAGAAGGAGATAACTCTAACATAATTTTTATACAAAAATGAAATTTAAAATAAGAGTGTGTTACAGATAAATTACTTATCAAGCACGTACTTAAATAATGTAATTTATTTTTGGGAATTAACTGATTATTATACTATTTTTATTTTTAATGAACTAACCCGGGCTAAGGACAAATTTAAAAACCTATTTAGAGGCTAAAAATTTCACCCATGCCGGGATTCGAACCCGCAACCTCTGGCTATCCGTGCCAGCGCTCTTCCAATTGAGCCAATGGGTGACTCACCGGCATCATGATGCCGGTGCCGGTATACTGATTATAATTATACTATTTTTATTTTTAATGCACTTACCCGTGCTAAGCACAAATTAAAAAAAAAAAAAAAAATTTAAAATTTTAGCCTCTAAATAGGTTTTTAAATTTGATTATTACTATTTATAATTTAACACCCGTTATTGGCCATTACCCGTTAAAATCGTCATTTGTACCCGTTTAAATACCTCACCGCTTGAAATTGCCAATCCGCGGTGGGCACGCGTGGTGATTATGCCCATATCCTCTCTATAAGAAAAGGCCTGTGCCCTATATTGGCACGTTTATAGGCTATATAAAAAAATATACATACATAACCTCACGCCTGTATCCCAGAGGGGTAGGCAGAGACCAGGGACTGCCACTTGCCACGATCCTGACAGATCACCCTCGCTTCATCAATGGTCAT
The DNA here is from genome assembly GCA_934045075.1 of Yponomeuta sedellus. Classification (NCBI taxonomy): domain Eukaryota; kingdom Metazoa; phylum Arthropoda; class Insecta; order Lepidoptera; family Yponomeutidae; genus Yponomeuta; species Yponomeuta sedellus. The sequence goes on from OW203745.1 coordinate 14,977,044, forward strand.
ATGTCGTTGCATGCACGCGCGCCGGTTCCGGGTACTCAAAATATAACGTTCAACAAGAACAGTTTCAGCGCTAGTTTGAATAAGAAATGTCTACTTTAACTTTCCTGTAATAATAATGTGGAATGACTGGTACGTGTTTCTTTCTATTTATATCTTTTCAGATCTTTACATGACACTTCGAAATTCAGCGTTTTTGTTACGCTGCGCGACTTATAAAGGGTATAAATGAAAAGTCAAATGATATAAAAAATTTAAAAACCTATTTAGAGGCTAAAAATTTCACCCATGCCGGGATTCGAACCCGCCACCTCTGGCTATCCGTACCAGCGCTCTACCAATTGAGCCAATGGGCGACTCACGGCATCAGTAAAATTTCGAACCTCTTTACAATATTCTCTGTATTACGTACAGGCAGCGACATCTGACTTAAGCAAATTGCATTACTTACAGCCCCGACTACCTACTTTGCAGTATTTGCAATTATTTATTCCTTATATTTGTATACTATATTTGTTCCTTAGCACGGGTTAGTGCATTAAAAATAAAAATGGTGTAATGATATAAAAAATGTCCTCCAAAGAAACGCTCTTAGAGTCTCAATTCTATAGAAAAATCCCACAAAGGCTTCGATAGAAATTTTCGAATTAAATAAGTACAGGGGGCTTTCGCGCCTTTCCGATGGATAATCGCACTTATTCTGTGCACAGTAAGATTTACCGACAGTGAGGTGCATTATCCTTCGTTCTGTACAAGTAGATGAATATAATCTATACTAGAGACAAGTTTCTTGCATGGAAACAATTCTTCGAAATACCTTAAAACATATTTTTCATGTAGCCTATAAACGTCCCATTGCAGGGCACAGGCCTTCTCTCAGAGAGAGAGAATATGGGCTTACTAACCACGCGTGCCGTTAGCGAGTGGTATTGCGACTACTTTTTTGTTTAATTTCCAAGTTACGTACATTTGCGAATTTGTAGTCGCAATACCACTCGCTAACGGTGAAGGAAAACATCGTGAGGAAACCCGCCGCTTGGTTGGCTCCGCACGTATTGACTAGTCTTTCCTGTGGGCTAGGCCGACTAAGCTGTCAGGATGGTATAGGTGCTGGGCAAGCCTACACCATCGATAAAACCATGTCCTAGGCACTACAGCGTCGGAGTGATCCCTTCACTCATCTAGTGTAAGTGAAGATACCACTGGACGCTGTATAAATCTTCTCATTAAGTAGATGCAAAAGGCCAATATTATTATTACCACGCGTGCCCACCGCACATTGGCAATTTTAAAGCCATCCTAAGACCACTGACTTGAATTAAAGACTGCCATCTATCGACGGCGGCCGGCACTGCTTGGCGTGCCTTGCGAAGCACGGATCCACTCGAAAAAATGCCACTAGCGTCATAGACGGTCACCCATCTATGCACTGAACACGCCCTATGTTGCTTAACCTTAGTGACCACTTAAGATCACTCAGGCAGCCGGGGCTACGAGCGATTAATATGAATATTTGAATCTTATAGGTCGATCGAGTCGTGCGTAAAATCTGCTTCAAGTCGCATTTACAGATTAAACCCGACCCGGTTGCTAAGCGATGAATCTACATTAGAAGGTTTTTACCAACGATTTATTTACATTGAGGGAACACTTACCTGGTATTAAGTATGTCACCCCTACCTTTTGAACAATAGGTCCTGCTTAGCAATATGAATACAACGAACAAAGATTGCCAATTCAATTGTAAGCTCTAAATGTTGGATTTAAAGGTGAGGTTAGAATGCAGGAGCTGTAAAGGTAGGCCGTACGCCGGACCCCTGTTTTGTTTGAGAGGTTTTCTCAATCCCTATTGTTTCAGCCAGGGGTTTCGAACCTTGGGGAGGTAGTTTGGCACAACAAAAATTGTTTCATGTGGATGCACTTCCTGATACAAAATATTAAAACCAAGTAGATTCAATCGTTAGTTAATATTATCGTAATTGTAATTTAGTTTTTCAATATTGTTTCTGTAAAATATGTTTTTCGTAAATATGTTTTTTTTATCTATAGATAAATGACATAATCTAGACCAGAGATTTATTTTTTTATTTCACTTTCAGCTTTGTGTTTATTAATGATCTACTTACGCCGTTGTTCTTCCTAATAACGCGAAGTTATTAATAAATACCCAGTGTGACAGTGTGAGAGTATTTATCCATCTCGCTCGCACTTTGGCGTAATCACTAAAAACTTGAAAGAACCAGGGAGAGAAGATCAGTGACACATTTATTGGACTCGTGAGTTGAAGACAGATTTAGCATTCCAAGGTGATTTGATTCATTCAGTTCTGTTTGAACTATCGAATGACTTATAAGTATTAGGGATTATCAGTCAGTGAAAGCTTAATTTTGGCGCGGTTTGATTGACTGCGTTTATTTTGTTTATGCGTGGGCCGTTTACGTTGTTTTTTTTGATGAATCGAAAGATATCTTTCTCGCAGGGGTACGCAGTCTCTGCATACCCCTCCGGAACACAAACGTGAGTTAACAGATATGAGAGAGTTAAGTGTAAGTTTTATTTTATTCCTGATGCATAATTAATGATGCAAGGTCAGCTGTAAAAAAATAGTACAAACCTCTTTTTGTGTAATAAAAATTTTCCAATTCAATTACCTAAATCTTCACAGTTCTAGATTTTAACTAAACTTTTGTGGATGTAATAATTGGCCAACTGTAAATTGTGACATTATGTTCTACATTTACATTTTGCTTTTTTTGCTTCAAGGTTGAGAGCCTCTGATAGAGAGGCGAGAGAGAACGGCACAGGCACGAAAGTAGGCACTCGCGATGAAAAATCGAGACGTTTCACATTCAGCCCCCGAGGTGAACAGATAGATCTAAGATAGAAGTTTACTCACCGCCGAGAAATCTTAGCGTTGGGTATTTGCAGCGACTTTTATTTTTCTTCTAATGTGTCGATATCAACCCTTTTATGTGCCCACTGCTGGGGCACAGGTCTCTTCCTGCATTGCAGGAAGGTTAGGTCATACTCCACCACGGGGGCCAAGTCCGGGTTGGTGAAGGTTTGTAAGACAGTGGCGGGCCTTATTGTCAGAAGTTATCAAGCCGCCAATAAGCCTCAAATAATTTTAATGTGTAACTATGTAGAACCTGGTGGTAGTTGACCTGGTCTCACATTCGTGAGATCGTGGGTTCGATTCACGGCACGTACTAATGACTTCGTTTTCTAAGTTACGCACATTTGTGAGTTGATACTTCCAATGCCACTGGCTAGCGGTAAAGAAAAACATCGTGAGGAATTTTTAGAGTATTTACATACCTACCGCGGAGCTGCGTACAGTGGCTCAACGATGGGAGTGATACGATTCTGCCACGCCTCGAAAGTTCGTAGCCACGGGCTCTAGAATTCTTGCTAGGTTTGTACCCGACATTTTAAAAGGGCTCGAAAAAGTCCACCTTAAAAAGTTCTATTCGCATACGCTCAAAGTAAGCGCGTGCGTACGTAAAGGGCGGTCGTAAGGCCGGTAATCCTGAAACAAGTTGTGGGACGTGCTGCGAATCTTAGGACACGATCGATGTTGGCGACGGGCCGGGCCTTTGGAAGGACCCCTGGAACAGAAGGCGAGTCTTGTGTCGTTTCTCGCCTTATGTGTCGCCTCTTTCTGATTCCGTATGTCATGATTTTGGACAGTTTGCGCAGCGGTAGCGCGTTGCTTACCATGCAAGAGGTCCCGGGTACGAACCCCGGCTGGGGACAAAAACACTCCAGGTCTTGGATGTTTGTGATGTCGTTGTTTCGGGTTCCCACGATACAGGGTATATTAGTGTGAGGCCAGAAGCAACGCATGTGCCTGTATGTAAATTTTGTATAAATGTTATGTTAATTTTGCCATTGGTTTGCACTATTGTTTCCATTTGTTGCTTTATCGGTTAGTAGTCAATGTCGCGATTATAAAAGTATCCAATAAATTAGTGTAATCAATTCATCGTACCTGTAAAATCAGAAGTTCGTTAAGTTGGCATCCCTGTGACAATGGAAGGCGGGAAATTAAAAAAAACATCGATTAACTGGGAAAGGCAGGACCGTGAGCAGGCTCACTTTTACTGTATTCTTGGTGGAGGAAACATATCCTAACATGTAAGTTGTAAGTATCTGGATGTACAGTCTGTTAGCTTTTAGAATGTACCTCGGCTACTATCGGATAGAATTGAATATATTCGTGTAATAGAAATATCGGAACTAATATGACACTTAATTAAATAAACTTAATAAGAAAGTTTTATACAGAGCAGGGTGTAGTATTACACTCGTGTTCTTTCGGCGTAAACCAAAGCCTACTCTAGAGCCCGAGGTATATTCTGAGAGCTAACAGACTGTATCTCCTTAGTACGAGTAGGTAGACTTGACTGAATATTTTCGCTCGCGAGAAATCGAAATAATGTGTTTTATTTTTATGCAAAGTATAACAAAAAGTTCTATGACTTAATGAACGTTACAAACTAAACTAGGCGTCCATTTAAAAATCTAGATGATTTTGGAGAAATAATGGTAATGGTAATGATAAATGGTAAAAAAAATTAATAATCCATTAAATTATTATTATATAACTTTAACTAAAAAAATAATAGACTTTAACTAAAAACAAAACACTCACTATTTTCAAAAGTTATGTAAAGTTAAGTGGCATATTAGTTCCGATATTTCTATTACACGAATATATCCGATGGTAGCCGAGGTATATTCGAAAAGCTAACAGACTGTAGATAACTTAGGTAAAAAAGGAAGTCAATTTGAATACAAATGACCTCAGCTCCCAAGACTTGGAACGGCATCCAAGCAGAATCTGTCGAGCGGGCGCAAAACCTTAATTACAATTTCCTTACGGTTAATTTCAATATTTGGCACACGCCAGCCTGTCTCGTGCCGTGGGTTATTAAATTAATCGGGGCTGTTCTTTTCGTTAGTGCATTTGGCTCGGAAGTGAAGTGCCGTGGACTCTCTCTTCAGCCTTAATATCGAGGATTTTTATTATAATAAAATGGAGAGGAAAACAGGAAAAATAGAAAGAGATAGAGAGTGAGAGGAAGAAAAAGACATTGTATGTCCTTAGCGTGTCGACGAAAAAACAATTTTGCATCAAAGTCTGATTTATTAAATAAAAAAAACATGATTGTCATAACCTAACGCCTGTATCCCAGAAGGGTAGTCAGAGACTTGGGACTGCCACTTCCTACAATCCTGACAGATCACCTTCGCTTCATCAACATTCATTAGTCGTTGTATCGACGCACGCCGGTCCATAAAAATCTATTCAAAAAAACATTGTCAACTAAAATTTAAGCGACGTTATAAGACTTTATCTGAAGGAAAACCTTAGACTTAGTCTGAAGGAAAAACCTACTTGGTTACATTTTACCAGGCAGTGGTTTAATGGTTCCCACCATAAATTGAACCTTATCACTTCGAAATAAAGTTCAAAACCATGAAGAATGTGCTCTAGCTCTGCCCATTAAAGGGTTAAGCGAAGCGAGGTTTTCCTCTGTCATTAAATACCGTCGAAACTAAAAAAAAATCAAAGGTATCAAAGTGGATTGTCAATTTTCGATTCAAAAATCTACACATTTTAAGTACTCTTTATTTATTTATTCTTATAATAACCAACAGCAAATCATGTAGAAACATTATAGGGTTTTAAATTGATAGTAGGTACTAGAACATACATGATTATACTATTTTTATTTTTAATGCACTAACCCGTGCTAAGGACAATTTTAAAAACCTATTTAGAGGCTAAAAATTCCACCCATGCCGGGATTCGAACCCGCGACCTCTGGCTATCCGTGCCAGCGCTCTACCGACTGAGCTAATGGGCGACTCACCGGCATCAGTCAAATTTCGAACCTCTTTACAATATTCTCTGTATTACGTACAGGCAGTGACATCTGGCAGAAGTAATTTGCATCACTTGCAGCCCCGAGTACCTACTTTGCAGTTAGGTTCTACATCGGAATGATATCGCTGTACCCACATGATTATATTATTTTTAATGCACTAACCCGTGCTAAGGACAATTTTAAAAACCTATTTAGAGGCTAAAAATTCCACCCATGCCGGGATTCATAGAACATACAGGTTTGCCACTTACATTGTCACACACCTATTGCATTTAGAAAGTTATAGGATACCTCGTTACTGGTACCGACACAAAGGTCGTGTTTGATTACCGGTGGGCGCCGCCCTATTTTCCTGTCCACAAACGCCCGGTGTTTTTCAACGTTTGTGTAGTCCGTGTCTAGTTAACATAGCACAGGGTATTCTAATTTGGTACCAGGGAGCCGATTCTCGCCCATGCGAATTGAAGGCGTAGACACAAAATATTCGAAGGCTTGACATTTGTCGCATAAAAATAAGATAGGAAAACTCGACAGAGTCATTAGACATTCATTTATCACTCGAATTCACTCGCACGGTGTTCAGAATACAAATTTTGGCTGTTGCTCAATTTTTTACGTAGAATTCCAAGTCATAAGCCTTCGAGTCGTATACGACTTATTTGGTAATGAAGTGAGAATTGGCTCCCAATATTACACGCACCAATTAGAATTCTGTGACTACGTTTGGAGCTTTTTTGTCCATTTTTTCTCCAAAATTATCTAGATTTTGAAAAGGACACCTAGTTTATTTTGTAACGTTCAATCAGTCACAGTTTCTATGCAATTTTGAATAAAATACCATTTTGTTTCTTTGTTCGTTCGTCCGTTCGTTTGTTTGTTTGCGTACTAAGTATGCTGCCCCGTAACTTCTCTATTCTACGGAGTTTTTTTTAATGGTAATTCGGATTGGTCTTATACTCGACGACTACTTCTGCCAATGACAAGTCAGTCATGGGAGTGACAGAATTACAGTTGACCGGTTATTATAGCGGTTATGTAGCTGTAGCGTTGTCCGATTTTCTACTCCGTACTGTCAGATAAACACGTAATTTGACATTTCGGAGACTTCAAAATCGATAAACCGTAACAGTGGACAGTTAGATAACAGACTCTATACTATAAGCACCAAATCCTGCGCGATTTCAACCGTGGAACTGTCAATTTAGTATGAAACTTGACAGTTAGACTATCAAGTATCAAGAACAAGAATAAAATGTATTCCAAAGAAAATAAAATGTATAAAGATACAGTACAATTGGCGGCCTTATTGCTTAGAGCAATTTCTTCCAGACAACCTACGACGGAGAGTTGCTGAAGGAAAAGTGAGACAAGTAGTCTTAAGTTTACAAAAATAACGAGTTGGTCTAGCCGAACTAGCCTAGCACCTGTATTTCAGCAAGCAGCGCCTTCCCCACAGAAAACAATTATAACAGTAAAAGTTCAGTTCTAATTAACTTTTAAAATTCTACGGTAGGTAAAGAGAAAAAAAATGAAATAGATTCTTTTATTTCATTTCATATTTTTCTCTCCTGTATTTCAGCAGCAGCGCCTTCCCCGTAAGAAACAATTACAACAGTGAAAGTGGTGTTATAACTAACTTTGAAATTTTATGGCAGGTAAAGGGAAAAAAATAAATTATATGAAGAAATCGCTCCCGATTTGATGCTCGTTAATAAGCCACAGGTCAAGTAATTACCTAATAGATAATTTCTTGTGGCTCCGTCCAAAAACAGGTTGGGAAGTAAATTTTTAACGCAATTGATATGAACCTTTTGTACGTCCCCATTGCTGGGGACGGGAAGGTTAGGCCATACTCCACCACCCGTGGTGGAGTATGGTCATCCATCATTCATCCAGGTTGGTAGGTAGAGGATTGTAAGACAGCGGCGGGCATTACTGTCAGATGTTATCAAGCCGCCCGTCAGGCCTCTGACATGGCTTAACGACAGCCAGTACATGACAGCCGGCAGCAACGGCTTTACGTGCCTTGCGAAATACGGAAGCACTCGGGAAAAAAATGCCTCTAGCGGTAGTCACGGGAGTTTTCAATATTAGTAATTCACAATTAAATACAGTCAGATGACTGTAAATGTTCTGGATTTAGTGCGGTGCGCGTCATAAAGGACCATTAGGTAACTTTTCACGTATAAATCTGTGGCGAAAGCGGAATGGTTTCTTAGCCATGCCGTTATGTAAGGCTTAATGTATCACACATAGTGGATACCGCATTTCAGTGAATATCTGACACGTGACAGTGACATAGAGTCCCATAATTGTATGTCAAGGTCCAGTAGATATTTCGTTTCGAAAAAAATATCTAGTGCATTTTTACGTTTCACGAATACACACAGATGTATTTGTGAAAAGTTACATAATCACGACGCTGGGCAAGTGATTGTTCTTGTCAACGTTTTTCATATATTGTAAATTCATTCTTTTATACTACAAGTAGAAGCGTAGAAATAAATCGCAATTAGGTACCTTTGTGTATAAATAAAGCCTTCAGAGTCATTAAACAATATTTTGCATTGAACCTGCGAGCTCAGTATTACCGTGGAAGCCATAAATCATTGAGTTGCAGAACATTAATCAAATACAAAACAATCTGGTGCTTGCTACGGCTGCGTCGAATTAGGGTTTGTATTTGTGTTTGCCACGTTTTTGTGTGTATGCAATTATTCAATTGGATTATTTGGCCTAACGTGCCTGAAATATGGAGGCTGTGGGGAAAAAATAAACGAGTTTCCGCTAATAAGTAAGGTGACATTAGGAAGGCGATCGGTAACGAATGGATTCTTTATCTAGAAAGAGAAATAGAAAGAACTACAGTACATTATATTTACATACAGGCACATACATTGCTTCTGGCCCCGCACTAGGATACCCTGTGACGTAATATGTATTAATATAATTATGTATTAATGAATAATAATATTTGGATACAACCACAACAGAACAACACACTACAAATTATACACAATGCAACTTTTGCTGGTAAAATAAATTTCTTGTACCAGTCTAAACTAATAATAATGGAGTTGTTGTTTAGTTAATTAATGAACAAAGCGGCTTTTTTCTTTTATATTTTATTGTTATGGTTAAAGGTCGATTTGTATTAAAACACAAGAGGTGGGGTTCACAGACTGACTTTTTATTGATTAGGCAAACTACATAATACAGATAGCGCTAGGCGTCTCATAGACTTTTCACCTATTTTTATTTTAAACTAGCTGACCCAGCGAATTTCGTACCGCCTAACAGGCAATTCTTTAACTTTTTTTTATTTTTTTCTCCGTAAGAATCCTCGTACTTCAAGGAATATTCTAAGAAAAGAATTAGCGAAATCGGTGCTCTCGAGATTTGCGCTCACCAACACATTCAGCGATTCATTTTTATATTATACCTGCTTTATACCTATATATACATAATATTCTAGTGGTTTGATACAAATATCGATCATTGCCGTTCTCACACCTTGGCTATAGCTGAAAATCAGTAAAATATCTACTTACTTATTTTAAGTAGATACCTACTATTAATACTGCCTTTTTGAGCTTATGTGACACAACCACATATGGCCGAAAAGGCCGTAGAGCTTGATGTTTGTAATTTTCTAAGGTTAACACATTTTACATTTTTACAATTTACCGACTCTTCGGCGTTTTTTTAAGTGCTGAAGTCTTCCGAGGCCACGGCACTTAAAAAGTGGCGAAACGTCGGTAATATCCGGAGTAAAATCAGTGTAAAAACAGTTTTTATTGATGTATGTTAATTCGTAAGATGAAGCTGTACTTGTACCTAAACTATTTAACGTCATCACCTTTTTTATGTGATGCTTTATGTTTATGTGTGTCTCTAAACAAAAATAAATGATTTATCTATCTATCTGAATTTCAGGCAAAGCGGAATTAGAACGAAATTAAGCAATAAGAAGCGCTCGTGGCCTAGGCGAGCCGAGTGATTGCAATCAATCACTTGGTTAAGCAACAACAGGCGCGGTCAGGTACAGGATGGGTGAGCATCCTGTGACTACCGCTATTGGTATTTTTCCGAGCGCTTCCGTGCTTCGCAAGGCACGTTAAGCCGTTGGTGCCGGCTGTCATATAATGGCACTCGTTAAGCCGTGTCAGAGGCCTTATGGGCGGCTTGATAACTTCTGACAGAAAGGCCCGCTACCGTCTTACAATCCTCCACCAACCCGGACTTGGCCCCCATGGCGGAGTACGGCCTAACTTTCCTGCGATGCAGGAAGAGACCCGTGTCCCGCAGTGGGGACATAAGGGTTGATAACGAAGCAATAATAATTCGAGAAGTCGACCGAACCTGCCCCCATCCTGTTTATCTGCGAATCTTCGCCAACTTTGATATCCGAAAGTTGAGATCTCCTAACTGACAGACAGGTGCCAAATTTCTCGGGTTTATGATTAAATTTTGAATTGCACACCTTGAAGATTACAAGTTTCTCGGTCTGGTGTACATTTCAGCTACGACTGTGACTGGAGCCTTGTTTTTAACAATAATAGTAGATAAATAGATAGATAAAGCATTCGTTTATGCTTAGAGACACTCTAAAGCATCACAAATAAAAATTTGATTTGACGACCCTGTGGCGCAGCGGCAATGCATCTGCCCACTATGCGAGAGGTCCCGGGTTCGATCCCCGGCTGTGAATTAAAAAAACCTTAGTTCTTGGAGTATGTAAATGATATGTTATGTTATTACATAAAATAGTTTTAAAAAGTACAGTTTTATCTTACAAACTAACGTATTAATATACAACAGGCAGCGGTCTCATAATGCTTACCATAAATGAACATAAACATAGCATAAAAGCCTCTAATTAGGTTTCTAAACATAACATAAAATTTACATACAGGCACATACATTGCTTCTGGCCCCACACTAGGATACCCTGTGTCGTGGGAACCAGAAACAATGACGTCACAAACATGTAAACATCTAAGACCTGAGGTTTTTTTTTTGTCCCCAGCCGGGGTTCAGACCCGGGACCTCTCGCATAGTAGACAGATGCGCTACCACTGCGCCAATAATAACAGTAAAGCAATATAGGTACTAGTTTATATTGATTTATTTCAGTTTTCATTAAATACCAGTTACAATGTGTCCTCACATTATGGCAGAGGATTTAAAAATCTAGACGTATTATATAAGTTTTTCATAGTTTGGAACGCAATGCGTGACGTAACATAGGGCGTCGTCAGGCTGTACTAGTCCACTGCGCGACATAGCCCTCCCCTAATGAGAGCCATAGCGCCCTGTTCATAAGCACATACTAGGTAATTATACTATTATTTTTTTTAATGCACTAACCCGTGCTAAGGACAATTTTAAAATCCTATTTAGAGGCTAAAAATTCCACCCATGCCGGGATTCGAACCCGCGACCTGGCACAGATAGCCAGAGGTCGCGGGTTTGAATCTCGACATGGGTGCAATTTTTAGCCTCTTAATAGGTTTTTAATACTAGGTAATATTTAAAATATATATATATGTATAGATAAATGCTTTCACATATTTAACGTCGTTTGATCTTACGCTTGTCTGATACACGTATGTACTACAGACACAAAGCCTGCAAGTAAATACGTTTATACTCTGTGTCAATTGAAAGTTTAGATGTGGACCATTGATAAACATTAATGTCTACCCTGATATTTGCTTGGCTCACAAGTAAGCAATTAATTTCATTTATTAATTTGCAAGCAAATACGGTAGGCACATTTTATGTAATCTATAATAGTTGGGACATACGTGATATTGCAATTAAAACTTTATTTGCTTTTACCTATAGGTATCATTTTTTTATTAGCCTACAAACGTCCCACGGCAGGGCACAGCCCTTGTTATATCATACATATTTAAAAACGATGTAAAATTTATAAAAATAATGAAAAACAAAACATAAAAATAGATTTCACTGGTTTATTATATTTTTACAATTTTCCGACGTTTCGGCACTTTTACAAGTGCCGTGGTCTCGGAAGACTCGGAGTCATCCGAGACCACGGCACCTGTAAAAGTGCCGAAACGTCGGAAAATTGTAAAAATATAATAAACGAGTGGAATCCGTATAAAAACAGTTTTAATTATGTCTAGTGCTCGGGTTAACCTTAGAAAATACTATAAAATAGAGTCAAAAGTTAATTATACTATTTTTATTTTTAATGCACTAACCTGTGCTAAGGAGAAATTTAAAAAGCTATTTAGAGGCTAAAAATTTCACCCATGCTGGGATTCGAAACCGCAACCTCTGGCTATCCGTGCCAGCGCTCTACCAATTGAGCCAATGGGCAGTCGCCGGTGCGTCCACCGGCATCAGTGAAATTTCGAACCTCTTTACACTATTCTCTGTATTACGTACAGGCAGCGACATCTGGCTTAAGCAAATTGCATCACTTACAGCCCCGACTACCTACTTTGCAGTTAGGTTTTACATCGGAATGATATCACTGTCCCCACATGATTATACTATTTTTATTTTTAATGCACTAACCCGTGCTAAGGACAAATTTAAAAACCTATTTAGAGGCTAAAAATAGTGTAATCATGTGGGTACAGTGATATCATTCCGATGTAAAACCTAACTGCAAAGTAGGTAGTCGGGGCTGTCTATAATATATCATCTATAAAACCATGTCCCAAGCACTACAGCGTCGGAGTGGTCCCTTCACCCATCTAGTGTGAGTGAAGATACCACTGGACGCTGTATCATCTCATTAAGTATATGAAAAAAGGCCATTATTATTATTATTATAGTTTAGCAAGTCAGTGTAATTGCTTGTTTACATCTGCAGAACATTGATTTAGTACAAAGTGTATTAGAAAAATTAAATGCACATTTATCTACAACGAAGAGCGTTGGGGGATCCTCTGCACCGGCAATGCGACAGCGAAGCCACCTCATTAAAATATCCTGAGAGAAAAGCTTTTAAGAGCGGTTCGCTGAAATAGAGTGTGTAATATGTACCTACTATAAATAAGTACTGTATTATGTACTGCACATTATTTTATAGCCTATAAACGTCCTATTGCAGGGCACAGGCCTTCTCGCAGAGAGAGAGTATGGGCTTAATTATCACGTGTGCCCACTATTGGTTGGCAATTTCAAGGTATTTGACCATCTCAGGCACCCAGGTTTCCTCACGATGTTTTCCAATCTGTCAATCAAATCAATTAATTTCAACGTAAAGAATTCACATTCTGTTTGCTGAATGTCAATGTTCAATGTAAGCCGCTGCCTTCGGGCCGTATTGTAGTGGATAAAAAGGCAGCGGAAAAAAACTCCACTCTGACCATCTTTTCTCAAGTCATCTTTAACGTTATGAAAGACGTTATTAGGTATACGTATAGGTTGAATCACGAGCGCAGCGAGTGATTCAAAATTTGAATCCTCAGCGTTAGCGAGGGAATCAAAAGAGCACGAGGTGAAAAATCTTTGCACTCGAGTGCAACACGTAACTTTTCATTCCACCTCAGCGAGGAAATGACTAAACGCAAAAAAAAACGTTTACAATCACAAGATAGGTACACTTTTTTAATTCACAAACTTAGTGCACACGATGTTCTAAATTCAATTTTCTTTATCCTCTAGAGAATAAAAACGGCTTTTCCACTCAGATATTGAAGATTAAAAAATACTCTTTCCGAGATGGTGGAATGAAAAATGTAATGTACGCTCATCCCTAGTTAAGAAGGAAAAAAATATCTACATGAAGCGGGCCTATACGCGATGATTTATGTGATAAAACATATAGGTTTTTATGTAGCCTATAAACTATGTAGCTCAAAATCTCTCTCTGAGAGAAAGCGTGTGCCCTGCACTGGGACTTTTACAGGATACTTAAAAGAAATCTATCTTCTAAATAAATAAAATTCAAAGTCTGACTGACTCACTCATCAACGCCCAGCCCAATCCTTGGACCTAGGAAGATGAAATTTTGCACAGAAGGTCTACCTATGTATAATGTAGGCAAGGTTTTGTGAAATTCAACCCCTAAGGGGGCGAAAAGGGTTGCCAAAATTTGTATGGGACCTCCCATACAAATGGCAACCATTTTCTGGATGGCATAAAGAATGTTGTCTATTTTTTTTAAAACTTAAAACAAATACTCTTTAACGCTATTGATTGAACACGTGTTTCGCCGTTTTTCTATATTTAACCCTTAAGGAAGTGAACGGGGTTGCAAAATTTTATTCCTTGAATCATTTCCACCGTCCGTGTGGAAAAAGTCGCGGGTAAAAGCTAGTCCCAAATAAATCTTATCTATAGCCCCGCTTCATGTAGGTATTATATTATTTTCTTTCTTCTCGTCTGTTCACCTCTATTCTGTAAACTTTCGTTCCCACTATTTAGGCTGGCAAAGGTTAAAATTCCTGAAGATATATTAAGGTTGCACGAAGCTTGTTCAAAAATGTGTTAAGTAGGTACAATTTGTGCCAAAAGGGCTACTATAACATAAATCATTATTAAGATAACAATGATGTTTGGAAATAAACCCAGTACAATGAGTACTATGCTTTATAATGATTATGTCAATTTGTTAATTAAGGACTATGAAAACGCTCAGTTTGGAGCTATTTTGTCATTTTTGGCCAAAAATGGGGTGGGCTTTGTAAATAAATAAAGTAAAATAAAGAAATATCTAGATTTTGAAATGGACACTAAAGCCGAGTTTTCACGGTCTTAGTACGCTCGGACCGAGTGCGCCATCCGAGTAAACTAATGCATCTGATTGGATGGTTTTTCGTGACTACACCAAAATAGCCAATCAGAAGCATTAGTTTACTCGGATGGCGCACTCGGACCGAGCGCACTAAGACCGTGAAAACCTGGCTTTAGTTTGGCCTGTGACGTTCATTAAGCCAATTTGTTACCATATTCTGTGCTTTGACTTTCATTGAAACCTTTTTATTTCATTTTTCGAGCCTTTTCGTTTCATTATTCCTAGCTAAGGCCAAATCGATCTGCGAACGTTCTACCTGGTAGATATTCAAAAATGATGTATTCCACCCCACGAAGTTTACAACCTTCCCTTTTCAATCGCGTCTCGACTTAATGCCGAGGAGAAGTACAAGTAAAGAAAAGAGGTACAGTCGACCACATAATATTAATGTTACTCTTAGATTGGCTTTTTACGGCCTTACTAATAAATAAGTTATACACTCTGAATAACTATTTGACGTATATCAATTTAAACTGGTTTAGTCACATTTAGCGTACAAATAACCAGTTTGTCAGACCTCGCATAACGGCTGCATACTCAGCTCATAACCTTTATTAGTAAGGCCGTAAGAATTCAAAACTTTGTCTCAACATAAAACATTACATACAGCGCATTGAGCATGTAACCTTTCACGTATACATATGTGTGCGAAGGCGGAATGTTTACTTAGCTCTGACGAATAAATATGAAGCGTAATTATGTATCACACAGGGTACGGCATTTCAATGGATATCTCAAACCGGAGGGTGGCCAGCAGCGCCCCCCAATTCTACCAAACTGCGATCCCCAACCCGCATGCCCAGTGTGGGGATTATGGGCATTACCCCTCAATGATGGCACAACCTTGCGCTATGGCGCTCATTAGGGGAGGGCTATGTCCAGCAGTGGACTAATATAGCCTGAAGAAGAATGGATATCTGGATACGTGACATTGATTTTGACTAGCCATATAATCGTTCGACAAAGTCCAGTAGATATTTCGCTTTTGCACACAGATGTAGGTATACGTGAAAAGTTACATTGTCAAGGCGCCGTTTGTTCAATGTTAGCCGCGCCCTTCAGGTCGAGTTTTTTTTAAATAATTAAATATTATACTATTTTTATTTTTAATGCACTAACCCTTTTAATTAGCTCAGTTGGAAAGAGCGCTGGCGCGGATAGCCAGAGGTCGCGGGTTCAAATCCCGGCATGGGTGGAATTTTTAGCCTCTAAATAGGTTTTTATAATTAAATATTATTTATTATAAAATTTCACAATTTATAAAAGGATAAAGACCACGTAGGTACAAGGTAAATCCTGTACTACGAAAAGTCCTGCTCTTTCGATTACCATTGTGGAAAAAAAACAATTTCTTAAAATAGTAGTATACAGATCGATATTACTTTTCAACAAAAGTAAGTGGGAAAAATGCAAGAACGTTGGAAAAATTGCAGCGAAAACTATCTCCATAAGCTTTTTGTTGGAATAACAAAAAGTCAGAGACCCATTTCTTCAGTACATGTCGAAACGCCAACCTTGACTACTGGAGAGATATTCAAAGAACAACTAACTCTTCTTAGTTACCTTAGGAGCGAGTTTGCAACAAAATTGTAAAGGTTAATCAGCTGTCAACAGTACCTTGGCGGCCCTTTTGACGCGACTGAGGGGGACCTGTGCTGACGACGCGAAACGATTTTTTTGTTGAGAATTCAGTTGTTACGTACAATATGCTGACGCACTTCCGTTGCGTATTTGATCGGAAACCCACTTCTAAACAACACTTAGCTCAAAACGCTTTTCCTTCATAATGCGCGCAGCCAAAGTGTGGAACACCATGCCGGCGTTTTTGTGAACGCTTATAACCTGAACCTCTTTAAGATGCGTGTGGTGTGAACAGGTTTTTTCTGGGCAAACTTTATTCATACTAGACCTCATCTTCACACTCGGGCTAGATAGAGATCAAGAATAAGCCCATTTCTTATAAAAAGAAAACACTTGAAACGTTACATACTTTGGTCTGTGAATCTACGATGAGATGAGATGATTTAAACGGCACCCAGCACCTTGATTATGTAAATTTATAGAATAGAATAATCTTTATTTGACACATAACATTACAATATGACAAACTTCACTTAAAACTAATCACGTATACTTATGTACCAAAAAGGTCTCCGCTCAACTTTATGCCATGGTTGAGCCACGGCGCTGATTTTCAGCGGATGCCTAACACATATACTATAACACATAAAATATAAGTGCGGTAAGTTGAAAATTACAGCCGAGGCGATATTACTAGCCCGATCCATCGGCGAGGGCTATAAGGAAGCAGAGGCTGTAATTTTCAAAGCGCACGTATGTCATACGACGTTTTATAACATATTTACGAGGAAATTAATAAAACTCTGACTTTGTTATCATCACTACTACGACATTTTCAAATAAAAACAATACATCGAAAAGAAAAAGCGCACGGATTTATTTTTACTTGTCCACAAATAAGCGATGCGCGCGCATCAACTTTTTTTGTAGGCAAAGGTACAAAAACAGCCAGTGTTACTAATAAAGTAAATTAATATTTTTGTGTTTTTGTTACAGATAAATGGTTGTAATTTATTGTCGAAATTAATTAAATTAAAGAATTAAATGTTTATTTTTTATATTTTATTTCCTAAAGTTAATTTTATTCGTAAAATATTGACCACTTTCTTGACATAAAACCTCTTTGCTAAGATTTTTAAAAGTATCGTTCATTTTTAGACGGAGTATCTTAAAACTTTATTAAAAAAAACACGTGCCTTTTACATTACATTATCGCACAAGTACGTAATGAGATAAATTACGATATCGAAATTGGTGTAATTACAACCACTTTACGAGCAAATATGTTATAAAACATTATTTCGAGTTTCGGACAGTATAAACATTAAACAACATTCGAGGTGAACGCAGGGTATGTAACAATTTATATGCATATACAGGCATAGGCCGACTAAGTTGTCAGAGTGGTACTGGGGCTGGGCAAGTGCTGGGCAAGCCTACGTCATCTAAAAAAGACCATGTCCCAGGCACTACAGCATCCGAGCGGTCCCGTTACCTATCTAGTGTGGGTGAAGATGCCACTGTATAAACCACCTCATTACGTAAAGCAAAGGCCAATGTTTAGCATAGGCTTTGAAACCGCCTATCCGCAGTGACCCGCGTGGTTTTTAGGCCCATACTCTCCCTCGGTGAGAAGGCGTGTGCCCTGCAGTGGGACGTATCGTTATCAACTCTTGTATGTCCCCACTGCTGGGGCACGGGTCTCTTCCTGCATCGGAGGAAGGTCAGGCCATACTCCACCACGAGGGCCATGTCCGGGTTTTAAGGATTTTAAGACAGTGGCGGACCTCACTGTCAGAAGTTATCAAGCCGCCCATAAGGCCTCCGACATGGCTTAACGATTGCCATTACATGACAGCCGGCACCAATGGCTTGCGAAGCACGGAGTGCTCGGAAAAATGCCACTAGCGGTAATCACGGGATGGTCCCATCTCGTAGCTGACCGCGCCTGTTGTTGCTTAACTCAAGTGATTGATTCCAATCACTCGGTTCGCCTAGGCCACGAGCCCAGTGGGACATATAGAAGCTGCTATTTAGTGTACGTTACCTGTTCTAGGACAAAAGTGCAATGTGAGACAGACCACCTGTACAAAGGAAGCCTATAACCGCCGTATGCCGAAGCCTTACACAGCCAAGGGGAGCTTTATAGCACGTACTACGAGCGGGATAGCGCTTGATCGATTCCAGCGACGCGGTACTTAAAACCTATGTAAATTTAAAAACCTATTTAGAGGCTAAAAATTTCACCCATGCCAGGATTCGAACCCGCAACCTCTGGCTATCCGTACCAGCGCTCTACCAATTGAGCCAATGGGCGACTCACGGCATCAGTGAAATTTCGAACCTCTTTACAATATTCTCTGTATTACGTACAGGCAGCGACATCTGACTTAAGCAAATTGCATTACTTACAGCCACTACCTACTTTGCAGTTAGGTTTAACATCGGAACGATATCACTGTACCCACACTATTTTTATTTTTAATGCACTAACCCGTGCTAAGGAACAAATTTAAAAACCTATTTAGAGGATAAAAAATAAAATAAAAATAAAAATAGTGTAATCATGTGGGTACAGTGATATCGTTCCGATGTTAAACCTAACTGCAAAGTAGGTAGTCGGGGCTGTAAGTAATGCAATTTGCTTAAGTCAGATGTCGCTGCCTGTACGTCATACAGAGAATATTGTAAAGAGGTTCGAAATTTCACTGATGCCGTGAGTCGCCCATTGGCTCAATTGGTAGAGCGCTGGTACGGATAGCCAGAGGTTGCGGGTTCGAATCCCGGCATGGGTGAAATTTTTAGCCTCTAAATAGGTTTTTTAAATTTGTTCCTTAGCATAAAAATAGTGTTACCTATGTAAATGTCATAGGTCCAGTTTCTTTGTTTTCTTAACTTCAGACCTAGAGCGGTGGTAGCGGAGTGGTAGATAAGATTATATAGTGTAGAAATCGAGCCAAATTTCTAGCACTGCTTAATAACTCTAAGGATTCTTAGATAAGATTATATAGTGTAGAAATCGAGCCCGATTTCTAGCACTTAGCGCTTACACGAAGCCAGTTAACAAGCCTCAGAGTAACCGAGGGTTGGACATTACCCTTTTGAGAACCCCGCCGGGGAAGAATGGGGGACATTTTTGGGACCCTCTATCTTTATTACTCTCACCTCGCCTCCGACATACCTGGATGTCAATTTGGGCTGACGTTGATTGAATTTGCGCCTCTGGTTACCCCTTCGAGGTGTTGATGGTGACGGGGTCTAATAACGAAGTTGAGTTTGGTAGAAATATGCATGATTGATCACAATTTTGATGGTTATTATCGACTTTTTACTAGGAAGACTGCACTTTTTCTGTGGATTTGTAGACTGGCAGCAACTGATATATTTGTTTTAAGATGATTTGAGAATAGATGATCAGAGTAGAGTTTTTCGTCCGCTGCTGCCCGAAGGCAGCGTCTTACATTTTATACTGTACATTGACATTCACAGAATGTAATGTGTTTACGTTGGAATAGAAAATTTTAATTCAGGTACATGATAGTCGGGAGCCAACACCCATCATTTTATAGAGTTTTTCGTAGCCAACACAAAAAATTTGATTATATTCTTTTTAATGCACTAACCCGTGCTAAGGACAACTTTAAAAACCTATTCAGCCAGATGTTGCTGCCTGTATGTAATACAGAGAGTATTGTAATTCTATTCTATAGAATTCTATTCTATAGAATAGAATTACAGAGAGTATTGTAAAGAGGTTCGAAATTTCACTGATGCTGGTAAGCCGCCCTCTGGCTCAGTTTGCCTGGCACGGTTAGCCAGAGGTCGCGGGTTCGAGTCCCGGCATGGGTGGAATTTTAAGCCTCTAGATAGGTTTTTAAAATTGCCCTTAGCACGGGTTAGTGCATTAAAAATAATATAAAAATCGGTTTTTCTTGTGCAATATCACATTCCACGTTTTTAGAGGATGTAAAGAAAATTAGATAGAATCATAGTTATATATTAAACGGGTCTGGTCGCGATTTTTTATTCGGTAAATCGTAATTACCTTGGTTACCGATGTTTCGGCAGCGTTGCAGTTGCCGTGGTAACGCGTCGACTGAAGTGGCGAATAGAGTCTATTACTGTGGATAACTTTAAGTTTTTTGCAGCGGGCCGACATACAACACTCACTATGTCCGCGGACAGGTCCGGTGATAGGGCGCGTGATTCTTATTTACTTAGCACTGGATTCCTTGAAACCATCCTCTCTGTTGAAATTCTTGTGATTAGATAGGATTAGATAGGATAGGTGATCTTTAGGTTAATGTTTTAGACTTCCTGGCTGAAAAGTCTTAAGGCACTGAGATAAAAGTATTATTATTCATAATAAATGCGCGCAGAGAAAACATCGTTTATATATTAAATATCATTAGAACAAGATCCAACATTCAGTATAGACGTTCAACATTCAGTGTCTGAGTTATTCTGAATATATAATGCCGACCAAAAATCTTGCGCCACAGCCTAAAATGTCGCAGAAAGTAATATCCTCTTCGCCAAAATGACACCCATTCATTCAGCCAGACATCATAAGAACATAAAACTCATCGTCCCAGAATTCTATTAAACTGGGCACATGACACATGTTGGGCCTTTATGATATATCGTGGCGGGGGCCTTGCAGGAACAACTTACAACGTGTGAAAGTATTTCTGCAATAGTATTTCTTTAACACACAGTTATTTAACACACCCATCTTTAATTGTATTTTTGTTACAAATGAGAAAAACTGTTGTATGTATAGATAGATGTATATATAGCTATAGAATAAGTATGTATATATAGCATTCTGTATATATATAGCATTCTGGGCACCCTTAAGTGGGATACCGTCCTGGGCCATGTTTTTTTCCAGTACTTAATTGGAAATTATTGTTAGTTTATATTTAATCTTTTAAATCTTATCCTTTTATTTATTATTTAACCTTCCTACGATGCAGGAAGAGACCCGTGTCCCAGCAGTGGGGACATACAAGGGTTGATAACGAATCTTTTACATTAATAATTAAGCAAATTAATTATTCTTAGGGCGGCTTGAAAACTTTTGACAGAAAGACCAGCCACTAGTCTTGCAAGCCTCCACCAATCCGGATTTGGCTCCCGTGGTGTTTAAAGAATGAACATTAAATTAACATTAATTATAAATTTCAATTAGCGTTAGAGGCCTAGACAAAAAATCGAATTTTGTCAAAGAAAAACCATGAACAAAAAAAAACAAAAGAAGGTAATTCTTTTTACCTTAATTCATCATCATCCATTTGACGCCCACTGCAGGACTTAGGCCTCCCTCAAGGTTTTCCAAGCTTCACGGTCTTGTGCCGCCCGCATCCAGCGACTCCACTCCACCGTAACCAGGTCGTCAGACCATCTGGGGGGACCTGGCCACGTTGCGTGGTCCAGTCCGTGGTCGCCAGGTCAGAACTTTTTCGCCCCAACGTCCATCAGTTCTCCGAACTGATAAAAGAGTTGGTAAAAGTAGCTACGATAAATAGCCTAAGCGAAGGGTTTACAATAGACCCCCAGTATGGGGGTAATTTACTGCTCCCCAAGGTCTAGAAGGGCACAGCAGAACCTTTGTAGGGTTTGAGGTAAAACGATTTACTTCGATTTTTCTTTTCTACTACGTTCCACTAGCTAACCGTGAAGGAAAACATCGCGAGGAAAGCTGAGTGCCTGAGTGGGTGTCGGTTACCTCGCTATCTTTTCCTTCACAGTTAGCGTGTGGTATTCGTATTTGACCAAGGATGTTTCAACCACTTCTTGTATTTGACAACCTCTGTGGCGCAACGGTAGTGCATCTGCCTACCATGCGAGAGGTCCCGGGTTCGAACCCCGGCTGGAGACAAAAAAAAACCCAGGTCTTGGATGTTTACATGTTTGTGTTGTCTTGTTTCTGGTTGCCACGACACATGTCATGTTATTGCTACTACAATTTTGCAAATTTTCACACATACATATTTATTCTTCATAAAATGGTTTGGACCAAAATCGAAAATTTAATGTTTGATTTTCACTACCTTGTTGGTCGAGCGTTTGACACGCTTGGCTACTAAGACAGCGGCCGTGGGTTCGATTCCCACTGAAGGCCGCCGTACTTGATTTGTATAAATAGACTCAGTCTGCGTGTGTTTCCAGGCTTGTGACGTCCTTGCCTAGTTACCATAGCACAGAGTATCCTAGTTTGGGACCAGGACAAGACATCGTCTTGTGTGGAAATTATTTTTATGGTGGCTGCAAACTGTATCTACTATCCTCATAACTTTGCCTCCATTTCATACCAAACTCAGTTGATCCCAAGACGGACTTTAATACTCCGAGTATAGTCCTTCGCTGCGTACAGCACGAGGAAATTGCAAACTTAGCAATTCTAGAGCTCAGCACACACTTCAAAACTCAAATGCGGGGCATTACACGAATCAAACGAACTCACAGAGCAAAATACACATTACCACTCCAATTTTAAGAGCAGTTTTCATTTGGCTAATGCCCATGGAGGGCCAGTTTCACAAATAAAGCTCTACAGCAAGGCAGTTCTAAGGTTCAAATTGGCTGGAACGAGTCAGTGACATAGAAATGTTATCAGGATATTACGAGTCAACGTACTGGTGTCATATCCGCAGGCGGGACTACTTCCGGTTCCGAAGCGGCCATTTTTCCGGAAACAGATGAATGCTTAAGTTGCACGTTCAGATTTTGCGATACACGCCCCCCAGGGGTTGTGTATTGTTGTTCAACTTTGTTTATGTTTAACTTCTCACAAGTAAGGCTGGCTTGCAGGAACGCTCTCTTACAGTGCTACGAGTATCTATTTGTATATAGGTAGCAACTGATGTATTATTATTATTATTATTGTAATTCAGGCAGGCAGTTATAGAACTGGTGAAGCCTGTATCCAGATGTACATTTGTGTTTAACTCCTTGCCTGTTTTGTTTCCTTTAGATATTTATACACTTTTTTTTTAAACAAATTAATGCTTGTGGCTGTCACTATTTCTTCAGTATTAGGTTTAAGATAATTTGATAAAAGATGTTCAGAGTGGAGTTTTTTCTTCTGCTGCCTTTTTCTCCACTACGCCATGGCCCGAAGGCATCGGCTTACATTTCACATTGATATTCAGCAAACAGAAACGGCAAAAACGGCCGTTTTACCGAAAATCTATTATAGTCTTAAGATGTTCATACTAGGTTCCAGGCTATTTTTAAATATAGGTACACGTTCTACTGTCTACAACATCTATCACATTTGATTTGATGTTTACTTTTTTTAGAAAAAAAAACGTCTTACTATAAAACAATTAATTTTTAATTTTTAAAAACCTTTTTAAAGCTAAAAATTCCACCCAAGCCGGGACTCGAACCCGCGACCTCTGGCTAACCGTGCCAGCGCTCTCCCAACTGAGCTAATGGGCAACTACCGGCATCAGTGAAATTTCGAACCTCTTTACAATACTCTCTGTATTAGTTACAGGCAGCGACATCTGGCTGAATTAATTTGCATCACTTGCAGCCCCGAGCACCTACTTTGCAGTAAGGTTGTACAACGGAATGATATCGCTGCACCCACATGATTATATTCTTTTTATTGCAATAACCCATGCTAAGGACAATTTATTTTTATTTTATTGGTGACGCTGGTGAGCAGACAATAAAACAGTACAGTACGAAAAAAGAACAAATTTAAAAACCTATTTAGAGGCTAAAAATTTCACCCATGCCGGGATTCGAACCCGCAACCTCTGGCTATCCGTGCCAGCGCTTTACCAATTGAGCCAATGGGCGACTCACGGCATCAGTGAAATTTCGAACCTCTTTACACTATTCTCTGTATTACGTACAGGCAGCGACATCTGACTTAAGCAAATTGCATTACTTACAGCCCCGACTACCTACTTTGCAGTTAGGTTTTAACATCGGAACGATATCACTGTACCCACATGACTACACTATTTTTATTTTTAATGCACTAACCCGTGCTAAGGAACAAATTTAAAAACCTATTTAGAGGCTAAAAATTTCAAGGCGCTTCGCAAGGCACGGTTAGCCGCTGGTGCCGGCTGTCATGTAATGGCAGTCGTTAAGCCATGTCGGAGTCCTTATGGGCGGCATGATAACTTCTGACAGTAGGGCCCGCCACTGCCTTACAATCCTCCACCAACCCGGACTTGGCCCTCGTGGTGGAGTTTGACCTAACCTTCCTGAGATGCAGGAAGAGACCCGTGCCCTAGCAGTGGGGACATGCAAGGGTTGATGCGTCCCTTGTATGTCCCCAAGGCGAGCTCCAAGCGTTTCTGTTATAAAGGACCTTGACAGACGGATCAGAAATCAAAGAAAATAATTTCGGAGAAACATCTGAACATCTGATCGAAAAGAAGTGAAAAAAGCGGTTATTATGTTTAGCCACTTTGGCCACTTTAGGCAGCCTTAATTTATTGGTATCTAGCCATTTTTTTACTAAGGTTTAGCTAATTTCCCCTAGGGCAAGGTGGCAACACTGATGCCGGTGAGTCGTCCATTAGCTCAGTTGGAAAGAGCGCTGGAGCTCTATTTTTGAATCACTCGTATGAAATTGTATTGTCGAATGCGACATAAGTCACACTCGTCTTCTAAGTCACATGATCTCGTTTTTCCGTATTTTTGAATCGTTCGCCTGAAGTGTTGCCAGTACAATTTGAAGTATTGTATTTTATCCGTTCCACGCAGAAATTACAAAAACCGGAAACTACCGTAACGGAAACGGAACGTAAAATATTTCGTTTTATTGGCTGTTTAGATGAAAAATCTTTGCATTTAGTTGCAAAACTAACAAAACACTGTCATAGATCGTAAATAATAACACTTTGGTTTGTTTTTGTTCGAAAATGTCGAAACAAAAAATCAATTCGGCACAAAAGCACAAACTTCTCGATTTGAAATCAACTCTAATTTTGACAATTAATCTATCGATCGACATACGAGACGAGTGGTAAGGACCATTCGTTGCAGTCGAGTGATTCAAAAATACGGAATTTTGTATGTCGAACGAAAATCAGTAGAAATCGAGCGCTCGACGCGAGACGAGCGATTCAAAAATAGAGCTCCTGGCACGCATAGCCAGAGGTCGCGGGTTCGAATCCGTGGAATGTGTGGAATGTTTTAGACACTAAATAGGTTTTTAAAATTGTCCTTAGCACGGGTTAGTGCACTAAAAAGAGTATAATATACCTACTTATTTGTATTCCTTATGAAAAGCCCGTGGGTTTCATATTTACCTACAACTACTACGACAGTAAGTAAATGTTATACTACGAACTATGGCGGTCAGTTCCCGCCCAGTTTAAACTTAATATTCGCGCTGAATATACTCAGCCGACATGCACCAACCTCAGACTAAATAATTATGCTTTAGGGTGCTAACTAACGCACGCACTAACGAAATGAAAATCATAAATTGTTTTATAATACGTTTTTTTCAAAAAGTGAACATCATAAATCTTGAACACTGGCAAATATTTTTAAAACCTTCTGTCTAGAATCTAGGATAAACAACCTAGGACTTTAATCCATTTCCGCCAAAAACGGCCGTTTTTAATCGATTAAAGTCCTAGGTTGGGTTAGGTCCTATGTTGTCGCTACGTTCTAGCCTATATGTTCTAAAAAATAGTTTAATTCAATTCAATTTATTTATTTGCTAGAATGTGGTACAGTACATACATTAATATAAGTACAGATCATAAAACACTATTTTAAGCACCGCACATTCTGTTAGCCTTGACATGCAACATTTTATAGACTATACTAATGATGATAGTGTTATTATTACACAATTTTTATTTTTAATGCACTAACCCGTGCTAAGGAACAAATTTAAAAACCTATTTAGAGGCTAAAAATTTTTTTAAAAAATTTTTTAGCCTCTAAATAGGTTTTTAAATTTGTTCCTTAGCACGGGTTAGTGCATTAAAAATAAAAATTGTGTAATCATGTGGGTACAGTGAATCGTTCCGATGTTAAAACCTAACTGCAAAGTAGGTAGTCGGGGCTGTAAGTAATGCAATTTGCTTAAGTCAGATGTCGCTGCCTGTACGTAATACAGAGAATATTGTAAAGAGGTTCGAAATTTCACTGATGCCGTGAGTCGCCCATTGGCTCAATTGGTAGAGCGCTGGTACGGATAGCCAGAGGTTGCGGGTTCGAATCCCGGCATGGGTGAAAATTTTTAGCCTCTAAATAGGTTTTTAAATTTGTTCCTTAGCACGGGTTAGTGCATTAAAAATAAAAATTGTGTAATCATGTGGGTACAGTGAATCGTTCCGATGTTAAAACCTAACTGCAAAGTAGGTAGTCGGGGCTGTAAGTAATGCAATTTGCTTAAGTCAGATGTCGCTGCCTGTACGTAATACAGAGAATATTGTAAAGAGGTTCGAAATTTCACTGATGCCGTGAGTCGCCCATTGGCTCAATTGGTAGAGCGCTGGTATGGATAGCCAGAGGTTGCGGGTTCGAATCCCGGCATGGGTGAAAATTTTTAGCCTCTAAATAGGTTTTTAAATGATAGTGTTAGTTATCACAGGTATTAAGATTTTGATGATTACTGTTTGAAAAAAAAACGCATTAAAATAAGTTATGATTTTTATTCCATCGAAGTCGAGGCTGGCTTAGGAAACGGTGGAGAGATGATATCGACCAACATCTTCCGGAGTCGTCTGAGATGGACACTACAGAAAACTCTGGACTGAATTGTGGAAGGCTTTTGCCCAGTCGTGCGCCCAGTAGTAAAGAAATGCATTTACAGATTCATTTACTACATGGTCCCCAGTTTCCTATGCGTTAGACTATAGTCCCTAGTTAGGTACATAATTCACCTATTTTAATTAAGGGGCACCATGAAAAAGACGAGGCCCCACCAATGAAAAAAAAATCATAAGTAGGTACTTTTGTAACTGATTAATTTAATACTTGACTAATTACTTGCTTTTTTCGTTCTTCGTTCCTAAACGAAGCCCTAAGCGATAGCTTACGAAAGTGTTGGTCCAGAAATAAGTATGCATCATTTTACTTCCCGAGTGCTTAGTGCGAGTTTTTTAACTACTCGACCGCGTTAACGTAAACTCATATTTCTATGGCATCGACGAAGCGCCACCTAGCGACAAGTATGGAAATTAAAATTGCTGAGTGCGAGTTGTAATGGTTTACGTTGAGAAGTGAACACGTACCAGCCAAAACACGAATAAACGCGACTGCGAGTTGCACTGTGACAGCGTTTTGCAAGTTCGGACGGTTAACTTACTCATACTCGCTACTCAATGCTCGATTAACGCGGTAGTAAAGTCATTCGATTGGATCTGTTAAACTTGCACTAAGCACTCCGTACCAACAAAATGTCACTTCTCCAGTCTACTAAAACGTGGTTGGTGCACGTGGTCCCCAGTTTCCTATGCGACAGGCTGGGGGCACTAGTTAACATGCAAATTATGCCGCGCCCGGAATCTAGTTCCCCTATTTTAGGTTTTAGCACAGTGCTTGCTCGCCGGATGGTGTTGTGGAGTACGGTGTTGGCACAAAAACAAGGTTATTAGTGTACCTATTGTGCTAGGAAGTTGGATTTGTTGGGTTTACCATAATAACATAAATACGTTGGGCAGAGACTGTGGGTTTGGTGCTTTCCGCGTTCCCGACAAAAGTTTTTGCTCCGTACCGACATGACATGTCGGTACGATTCATACAAACACATTGTGTTTGAATGAATGAATGAAATTTTTTTTATTGCACTAAAACAAAGGAGTTTGTCCACTTTGTATGGGCGATTTGGCCATACGTGAACAGTCAACTGAATTAAAACTAAGTAGGTAGTAGGTTTTGTAGTATGAGTTAGTAAGAACCCTATTACAGTAATTAATTTGCATCAATATACCTGCATTGCGAGTTTTTTGCTGCAAGGTGTCCTATGTTTTGCTTGCTTTATTTGGTATAAGTAGGTACCACAAAGTAAGTCCGGTACAAAATCCGTAGTTGAGCCGGGGTCATCAATAAACGAAGAATCGGGATCCATTTTAAGAAGACAAAGTATAATAAAACAAACAATATTCATGAGAAGCAAAGAAACAGCAAAAACAATGAATGAATGAATCGTTTTGTTTGTTTTAGCCGGTGACAATGACAATTGACAAAATTAAAACTGTTTTTATACGGATTTATGCTCGTTTATTTTTACAATTTTCCAACGTTTCGGCACTTTTTCAGGTGCCGTGGTCCCGGATGACTGAGGTGACAGGTGTCTTTTAGAAATCATTAACGGTTAGTTTACTACCCTCGGCAAAAATTACAAAAGTTAATTATGAAGTTACGTTCCAAAATAGACAAACAAATTATTTTTATATAAAGTCAACAATATTGATTATTAGCCCCGCCCCCAACTTTACCCACCAACCGTAATTGAAGTTAAAATTAAATTTATAAACTAATTACTTTATATGAACTTAAAGATACCGATTATTAATTGAAATTAAATTTATTTTTTATTATTTATTCTACAGTCACACTTCTAGCAAGGGGGTCTCATGCACTTAAGCACTGGTTCCCATGCTACCGGTATGTTCCAACCACGATCTCTATTAAAATTTGGATGCCGGCGGATCTCTATTGCCTCACGTATCATTCTAGGGAAGAAACGGTCTTCTCGGGATAGAACTTTAACTTTATCGAAATGTATAAAGTGGTTGGTACCGCTAAGTGTATGCTCGCTGACTGCAGATCTACCAGAGCGCCTAGGTTTCACATCAGCGATATGTTCATTCACCCGCTCAGCTATGGTACGCTTCGTTTGACCAATGTACGAGGAACCACATTCACAGTCAAGCTTGTATACTCCTGCCTCTTGTAAGGGAATCCTGTGCTTGACACTTCGCATGAATTGGTGTATCTTTCTTGGCGGCTGGTAGATGGTTCTGATTGAGGCGCGTTTCAAAATACTCCCAATTTTGTCAGTCACTCCTCTCACGAAAGGCAGGTAGGCTGGAACTCGCTCGACTGTGTCCGGTTTGACACGTCATCCGCGACGGACAATTGACAATTCAAACATTTTTTTTTGTCTAGTGTTGCCATAAATACCTAAATAGTTTACCCTCAAATCCAGATTATTTCTTTTAATCATTTTATCACACCAATAATTGAATACGACACATCTAGCAAGTGTTGTAATGCCGTTGCATTAGTGTGCATTATTTTTTACCCAAATAACACTAAAACGCGTTGCATTAGAGACGACACATTGTTTTCTGTGCAATAAGGGCTTTTCAATGACAGCTGTGAGTTGATTGCATTAAAAAAAAACCAGATGGCGCTGCAAGGAGAACAAATGTCACCCACCATACGTTTTATCGCGTTTTATGTTGTACGCACAGATTATTATTTGTCATAACCTAAACATCTCTTTGCAGTCGGTGATCTAAGCTAAACTAAGTATGTTTCGAAACTGTTGAAATTTGAAAGTTTTGAAGTATTTGTACTTTGTTCATTACATACGTAGCCCGTGCATTGAGCATTTTTGTAAAAATATAGGCACTCACCGTTTTCCTAAATGATGTAAATTTTGACATATTACATGACGTCAGCACCATCTATCGGTAACTTGCGGTACTATTTTTTGTATGGCGCTTTGAAAAGCCTTTATTCGTGACTAATTAAATTCTTTAAATTGCAACACCGAAATAAAAATCAAGGCTGGTTGACAGAATAAAGACTGGATTTCAGATAAAATTCTTATTAGTTTGTAACTGTTTAAAATGTCGATTGATACAACAAATATAATTTAAATACACATACGTAGGTATATAAAATAGCACGAAAAATATAAAATGATACTCAAATTCATATTTACTGCAATCTACATACCTACATACTAATAATCAATAATTACATTTCAATAATTGACACTTCAAGGTACTTCGTGAACATTTTTGTTATTTATATCTTAGAACATTCACAAAATAAGTATAAGTACATTATAAGCGTGTGATATTCTTTGATTCCTTTACTCCTCCGAGGAGTCTGGGGCTGATACAAGGGCTTTCCACTTATCTCTGCTCATACGTAGTGGTTATATACTCTTTGCTCATAGGTAGGGATGGTGGTTCGAGTATTGTTATTACAAATTCGCAAATGTATTCAGGTTTATGTTAGTTTGTATTATTGCGCCCTCATATCGCCTGCCCGTGGTATAAAAAGTCCTTTACTCTATCGATTGTCGTCTTCATTTACCTACCACTAATCCAATTAAGTATGTGCTACACGCACAGCAATCCCACCACTGAAGCCACAAAGCAAACGAGGCGCCGAGTTCATTAGTAGAATCCCAACCGCAGTAACATCGACACTATTTGCAGAGTCACTGAACGAAAACGAAACATCCTTTGTTGATTGTGATTTGTACGCCTCGATCCGCCAGATTAGACTTCGTCATGTCTTGTTAATTTTGTGGTCTCGGGAATTAACTGTAAGGCAGCGGCTGCACAGAAGGCTACGCGGTACATAACATACCCTCACGTCTGCCTACCCAGCAGATAGCAGGTACAGTCTATTTATTCTTACTTGTACAATTTAGTAAACAAGATTCTACCCTCAAACTGTGACTTTTAGTCCAAAACTGCCATATTTCCATAAAACTCTTTTAGATAACACGCTGCCAATTTTATAAACTTAGTTCATGATAGTTCATGAATTTGCGAGAAAATGTCTAGTTTAGGCATTTAATCTCAATTTTAAGGTTAGAATCTTGTTTACTAAATTGGACAAGTAAGAATAAATAGACTGTACTGCCAGTTGCAACGATCTTGACAGATCAGCTTCGCTTCATAAACGTTCACTAGTCGTTGCATGCACTCATGCCGGTTTCAGGTACTTTTTATCACCATCATCATCATAATCAGCCGGTATCAGTCCACTGCAGGACATAGATCTCTCCCAAGACACGCCAGAGCCCGATCTTCGGCTCTCTTCTACCAGGCACTGCCCACCGCTATACGAATGTCGTCGCTCCACCCCAGACCCCACGTCATAGGGCGTTCTACGCTACGTTTGCCAATTCGCGGTCTCCACTTAATAACTCATCCATTCATTTGACGACCTCTGTGGCGTAGCGGTAGCGCGTCTGTCTACCATGCAAGAGGTCCCGGGTTCTAATCACGGCTGGGAACAAAAAGAAAAGTCCAGTTTCTGGTTCTCACGACACAGGGGATCCTAGTGTGGGGCCAGAAGCAATGTAAAAATATGTGCCTGTATGTAAATGCGTTAATAACCGGTATACCTCAACGGTTATCGGCCCCAGCAGATATGACCCGTCCTCGTTTTAGCTCGCCTTTTGCTAATACATCCCCTATTTGGTCGAAGCGCGTGGTAAAGGCGCAGACTTTCTATACAAAATGTACCGAAGGGACGGGACGAAGTCTACACAAGACACGAGGTGAGGGCGTGATTTATACCTATACAACGCGTAGCGTCTTTTCCGCGCCTCGTTCCACGTGAAGTCTTCCCAACTCTAAAGCTTATGAACTCACTCATACTATCACAACACGAAATCGACGCGTAACAAGCGTATAATCTATTTATCCTTGTTCAATTTAGTAAACAATTTTCTAACCTCAAAATTTGCATTTGGTGCCAAAACTAGATGTTTTATTGCAAGTTCATGAAATGTTTTAATAACATTGGCAGCGTGTTATCTAAAACAGTTTCCTGGTTACTTCATTTATGGGATTATGGTAGTTTTCGCAGCTTTCTAAGCAGTGAATCTAGTTTACTAAAATGGAAAAGTAACGGGAAATAGATTGTATACACGACTTCACTCCGGGGCGGTTGGTCTAGCAAATTCTCTGTGCTAGCAATGCTTTCCCAGCCCCGCGTCCCACGCGTGCGATGTTCGAGACGACATGTGACAGATAGATGCGAATAGAGTAAACCTTCTGTGTGGCCGTAAGACTGACACTTTCCCAACTTCTTAAAAACAACATGCCACTGTAGGTACGTGTATTTTTGAAACATCCCATCCAGGTACTCAAACTTCACAAGTTGTTTTACATTGCTTTAGAAGGTTTCATTCATTTAACTGGGTCACTAAGAGTGAGATGTTTCATCGTTATGTACTTATAGGTTCTTTATAGATAAGTAGGTACAAATTCTTGGTTAAACAAACCAATCTTATTTCTCGTGGTAGGTAGGTACATTTGAAATCTTATGGTGCGCGCGCACGGGTTACTTTTGTCACCGTGACTGTTTCGTCACTCCGTAGATATGTAGGTATGGAGATGCGCTAAATGTCAAGCACAGTTGTCACGTCGTAACATACGCGCATCTCCATACATATCCACGGCCTTGATAAGAGTGACGAAACAGTGACGGTTACAAAAGTAGGTAACCCGTGCGCGCCTAGCCTTATTGGATAACGCCACTACCTCTATAATACACAGGCGTCGGTGTATAAAAATTGACAGTACCGTGGGTTTACGAAACCGGAGCGATTTCGATTAACACAACGGAGCCGTCCAATCAGAGTGCGGCGTCACAATTTATAGCCAATCAGAGCTCGACGCCGCGTTGGCTGTAAATCGCAAAAGCGCACAATTAGTGCTGTCAACCAATCAGCTAATGCCGTGGTTTCGCGCGCCTTTGTATCCGTTTTGGCGGGCGCTTTGACAGCGCTGTCGCAAAGAGGTTCTGAGTAATTAGGTAGATACAGGTAGCATGGGCAGGTGAAGAAAAAAATATCTAAAAATGTTTACCTACTCTAATTTAAGTGTAGGGAGGTAAAATAAATAAAAAATCCTTAATTGGTACATACCACGTTACAGTCGTAAAAAAATTTTTACAAACTAATAATTTGCACGTGGATATTTTTTTTCATAATATAACTAAAGGTAAAACTTTAAAACAAAGGGTCCAGTATACAGGCGAAGGCCTGCCCCAAATAAGTTTAGGGAGGGAGGTAGGCACTCTAATAAAAATATTATCTTTTTTATTTCATTTATTTATTCAAGCCATACAAAAAAATATAAATATAAAAAAATTTATACAAAAAAAAACACACTTACATAATTTGCCAAACTGCTAATGCAGTTTATCTCAAGATTTTATTCTACGTTTTGGCGGCGTGATCAATATTATGTAGGTATTATAATATGTCTATGCAAAATTTCGGACCTCTAGAACCATTCCTCTCTGAGCTAGGCCGCGGAGAGACAGACGTACAGATGGACGGGCAGGCGAAACTATAAGGGTTCCTCGTGGACTTCGGAATCCGAGAAACCAAGTGAAAAGTGTTGTTATAATCTGCCTAATTTCCAGGAACAAAGACAATTTCGCGTTACGTAATTTGTGGACGTCCCGTCCCCAAGGGGATAGTACAAAAACGCGACCCCCTCCCCTCTAACGGAAATGCGGACAAATTGCATCGCGTGGAATTATTTTCGGACCACATCTCTCACCTGTCAACGCTGTACACTGAGCGGTGTTCACAGGAGGTACAGTCTGCTGACACCCTGCTGGTCTAATTCTAATTTCTTTCTGAATGTTAGGTATACTTTTAGTTGTATTTTTAATAGGTTATTTGACAGGGTTCTGAAAACCTGAAAACCGACTGATTTTTCGTCGGTGTTTAAAAACGACCGTTTTTAGCGGAAATGGAAAAAGCGGAAAGCGGAAAGTCCTAGGATGTTGATACTAGGTTGTCTAGTCTAGGCTGTTGGTATGCTCTAAAAATTCTGATTTTTACGGACCATGGATTTTTGAGATTAACTTTTTGAGAAAAAGGTATTATAAAACAAGTTTATTTCCATTCAAGTGATTAGAATCAATCACCTGGGTTAGGCAACAACAGGCACGGTCAGGTACTGGATGGGTGAATGTGACTACCGCTATAATTATAGTGGTATTTTTTTTCCGAGCGATTGCGTCCTCCACAAAGGCATGTTAAGCCGTTGGTGCCGGCTGTCATGTAATAGCAGTCGTTAAAACACGTTGTCGTTGATTTTGATGCATCAATTAATTGGGAAGGTCAGAGCCGTGAGCTGGCTCACTTTTACTGTATTCTTGGTGAAGAAAACATATCCTTACACCAGTTTTAAAAGATAAAGATAAAAACGTTTATTGCCATATAAAAAGTAGGTACATCATATAGGTACGGACCCCCACACTAGGCTATGCCTGTCCCGTGGGATGGAAGTAATAATTAACCATATATATGTACGGCTACAGAGTTTTATAACAATTAAATTTTATCTTATGAGCTAAATGAAAATTAAATCAAAAAGATATGCAGGTACCTACTTAAAAAAAATTATGAGGATCAATAACACAAATTGAAATAATTTATATACTCACAAACAGACCCAAAAGTTAATAGTTTGCGTTATATTATATATTTATGTGTGTGTGTGTGTGTGTGTGTGTGTGTGTGTGTGTGTGTGTGTGTGTGTGTGTGTGTGAAAATGCAGTGCATATATTTATTTATCGTATATTCCATTTTCAGAGAGTACTCAACTGTTCTGTTCTGATTCATCATAAGTCCAGCCCGTAAGACATTTAGAAATTATCAATTAAGGGTATAGACCCTTAATTCACAATCTGCAGATAAAGTTCCGGATATGCTATGTGCAACCAGGGCTGCCGTTTGTTCTAAATTTGAAGCCATAAACGAACACACGCAATATAGGAAAATTTATTTAATAGAACAAACGGCAGCCCTGGTTACGGATAGCTTATCTGGAACTTTATTTGATGATTGTAAAACAGGGCCTTAGTCTCTGAGGTGGAACATTGGTTACAATTGTAGAGATAGACCATTTTGTTGTGTATTATATATGTAAATGTCCTGCTTATCTACACAAAAAGCTGGAGTGGTCGTCCCGTCAGCGCTATGTACATAAGGACAGAATCCTTATTCCCGCGCATTGTACGAAGGCTTTCCGTGGCAGTTTTAAGTATGCGGCGTCTAAGTGCTGGAATGATATTCCTCCCCCAGTCCGCGATGCACCGAGTAGATGTGCCTTTGGGCGTAAGCTCAGGGCATATTTGCTGGAGCAGCAGAGACTTCCCTATCCTGTCCAAACTTCTCGCCGCCTTTACTAAACTTGACTAATTAATTGACTATGTGATCGCATCAGCGACGGCTGTCTTAATTTCACTTTGTTCGTTTTTAGGGTTCCGTACCTCAAAAGGAAAAAACGGAACCCTTATAGGATCACTTTGTTGTCCGTCTGTCCGTCCGTCCGTCCGTCTGTCAAGACCCTTTTTCTCAGGAACGCGTGGAGGTATGAAGCTGAAATTCATATCAATTACTCAGGTCTACTGTCCCTTGAAGCTGTGAAAAAATCAAACTTCTAAGCCAACGCAATCAAAAGATACAGCCGTTTATGCCGCAAATTTTCGACACTTGCAAGGGAATCAAAACCTACAGGGTGCTTCCCGTGAACTCAGAATCTTGAAATTTGGTACGAAGCAACGTCTTATAGCATAGATAAAGGAAAAATTACGAAAACCATAAATTTTTAGTTACATCACATAATATATATTTTTTTAATAATTTTAAACTTACTACCCATTTCCTCATAAACGCGTAGAGGTATTAAATTGAAATTCATACCAAATACTCAGGTCTATAATACAGGTTTGTACGGAACCCTCGGTGCGCGAGTCTGACTCGCACTTGGCCGGTTTTTTTTTGTTATTATTTTATTGTTTATGTATATTTGTTACGCATATGGTATTTGTTTTTATTGGATAAATTATAATATACATAAGTATTATCGAGAGTATTTAAATTACGACATACCGACCCGCGCACTGGGACACTCGTGAGATATTCTCAGGTACTGACTGAAAACCAGCGCTGAGGGCTCCAACCCTCAGCAAAATGCTGAGTCAGCTGCCTTTTGCAGCAACGGAAACACACCGCAACAAAACTGCTTAAATTGTCTGTACTAACTTACCCTTTGATTGCTCTCCGATAAGTTTATTACGTATTTGTTAGATGTTTTGTGTGTGTGACTGTTGTAGCAATAAATGTTTCTCTTTCTTTCTCTTTATATTCGCGGAAAAAAGGAGAATCTGAAACGTTGTGCAAACGCTGTATTTACTGATGGTGTAGGAAGTTGGAAGAACCTTTTCTTGAGCATATCATCATAGTTGGCAACTAATTTAAAACTGACTTACGTACTGAGGCCACTAGTCTCATATAAAAAAGTCTCCTAACACTGAGGACTTGAGCATCTTGGTAGAGTGCAGTAGTTGAGTTTGATATCAGTCTCTGCAGTCTGCTGTACCCTCGCTAAGATAACCCTGGTGTCCCGGGCGCCATCAATATTTCACCGCGCCCGCTGCTGCAGCCCAACTATAAATTCGCCCGACGTTTTCACTGCAGCCGGCTACCCACGTTCTTGATTTAACTGGCTTCTGGTCTGTTTATTCTTTTAGTCGAAGAAAAAAGCTGAGTAAATAGCCTCTATCTGTGGCCGGTTCTAAGTAAACACAACTATCCTACTTAAAATCATCACTCTAATTACTCTTATTGCTCATAGCCCGTGATGCCTGCGTGATCTTAAACGATCACGAAGGTTAAGCAACATAGGGCACGTTCAGTGCATGGATGGTTGACCGACTATGACTAACGCTAGTGGCATATTTCCGATCGGTTCCGTGCTTCGCAAGGCACGTTAAGCAGTTGGAGCAGGCTGCCGTCGATAGATGGCAGTCGTTAAGCCAAGTCAGAGGCCTTAGGGCGGCTTGAAAACTTCTGAAAGTAAGATCAGCCACTAGTCTTGCAAGCCTCCACTAATCCGGACTTGGCCCCCGTGGTGGAGTGGGTATGGCCTATACCTTCCTTAGAGAAGAGACCCGTGCCCCTCGGTTGGGGACATAATGGGTTGGTGATGATGAATTACACTTCACACTAATATCATAAAAGCGAAAGTTTGTGAGTGTGTATGTTTGTTACTTTCACATCTAAACGGCTGGAGCGATTTTTATAAAATTTGGTATGGAGTTAGCTGACACCGTGGCTTAACGGGAAAATATCTTATTCCCATGGGAAAATCGATAAACCGCGGGTAACACCTAGGGGCACAGCTAGTATGAATATAAAAGATGTTTGATACTGAAACACGCAATAAAGCTTTAACGGAATTATATGAAACTTGGCATACAGATAAACAAAGATCTGAATTGAGGCAGGATACTTCCTATCCCGGTAATATGTTCCCGTGGCATAATATTTGATTGTAACCGGTTGCCGTAGCATTTTTTGAAGCGAAAATCTAATATATTTATTTATTGAGTAACCATGGTAACAGGAATACGGTACGAAGTTCGGGACAGTTAGTAATTACATAACTTGCGGAGTAACATTTTTAAACTGCATTTGAGGAGTATTTTAGAGGAATCGTGAGCGTGTAAGTAAATTTTAGCGTTTAGTAAGTTTTTCTTAACCCTCTTCTTGGTGTTGCATAAATATTTTCAGTCTATACCTAAACTCTTTTTGGGTTATCCAATGAATACAATTCTCCGTCAGCCACTCTGGATCTTAGACAAGGTGACTAATTACCTCCATTCCATTAGCACTCAACCAAACCCCGACCAATCAACGTCGAGTATATAAGCCAATCACGGCTCGCCACGTAAGACTCGCCTCGGACATACGACTTATTGTCCAATTGAATTTGAAACGGGGACGTTGGAATTTCAATTTTCGAAATGGTCGATCGGTGTAATTTCAACCGCTGCTGGTGAAATGATTGGTTCTGGATTTTATTGTGGCTCTTTTATCGTTTTTACAAAAAAATACAAATGATTAGTGCAAGCAACAAAAAAAATGTAGGTAGGTACCGGCGAAAAATGCAGTAACAGTAAAAGTTCGGGTTAGTGCATTAAAAATAAAAATAGTATAATCATGTGGGTACAGCGATATCATTCCGATGTAAAAACCTAACTGCAAAGTAGGTACTCGGGGCTGTAAGTGATGCAAATTACTTCAGCCAGATGTCGCTGCCTGTACGTAATACAGAGAATAGTGTAAAGAGGTTCGAAATTTCACTGATGCCGGTGAGTCGCCCATTAGCTCAGTTGGAAAGAGCGCTGGCACGGATAGCCAGAGGTCGCGGGTTCGAACCCGGCATCGGTGGAATTTTTAGCCTCTAAATAGGTTTTTAACATAGATAAGGAGCCCAGCGAGGGGCCCCCTTGGCCATACCTACATAGAATAAATAGAATGGAACCTACCTAATAGACGTGCCGCGATGTGAGGGGTGTTTCAGTCAAAATGGCTGAAAGCCGTGTTGTAATCTTATTTTATTGAAAATATTGGTAATCTCTTTTTTTATAAAACTAAATCAGTGTCTTCAATCCTTTTACCTAATTTGTACTTTCCCCTTCTTCTTCAGGCTATATTAGTCCACTGCTGGACATAGCCCTTCCCTAATGAGCGCCATAGCGCAAGTTGTGCCATCATTAGGGGGTAATGCCCATAATCCCCACGCTGGGCAAGCGGGTTGGTGATCGCAGTTTGGTGGAATTGTACTGCAGGGGGCGCTGCTGCCCACCCCCCGGTTTGTATCCCTTAGTCGCCTTTGACGACACCCGCGGGTATAATTTGGGTACTTTCCCGTAATATGGTTAAATCTTTGATTATTTGATACCGTCGTCACAACTATTATTTTGTATAGTCAGAGATTCCCTTTTCTCACCTCAGTCCTTGATAATAATAACTATAGAAAACCTGTTATTTGGAACTTGCTCTTATTGAAAGAGGAGTCAATAATAGAAATTACACTTTGCTTCCCGCCACCCTTTACAATAATAATAGAAGCCACATTGTAACAACTTTTCCAATAAACTGTTCATATTAATTTCACACATAACTGAACGCCTCTACCGCAGAGAGCTAAAACTTTACAGTAAATATTAAATATTCGCGTTTGCCCATTCAGCCGTCCATATTCTGATGCACGACATCGATATCAACCCTTTATATATCCCCACTGCTGGGGCACGGAACTCTTCCTGTATCACAGGACGGTTAGGTTAGGCCATACTCCACCACGGGGGCCAAGTCCGGGTTGGTGGAGGATATAAGGCCTCTGACATGGCTTAACAACAGCCGGCACCAACGGCTTAGCGTGCGAAGCACGGAAGCGCTCCGAAAAAATGCCACTAGCAGTAGTCATGAGATGGTTACCCAACCAGTACCTGACCGCGCCTGTTGTTGCTTAACCCAAGTGATTGATTACAGTCACTCGGTTCCTCTAGGCCACGAGCGCTGCGATGCATTACATAACAATACATTTAAAATAACAATCCTTAGATACATAAACGATTAAGGCGCTTCGGGGTGCTAACTCGCGCCACCAATGGAAAAAATAATCATAACATATTTTATAATACGTTTTTATCTAAAAGTGAACATCTTAACATTTTTAAGAATCGATAGACTAGAACTTTAATCGATTTCCGGAAAGTGATTAAAGCCACTGGTTGTTGATTCCAGTTTTTGGACCCCGCTTTAGCGCCATAACTATATTTTTAATTGCTTTTCCTTTGGATTGGCAACTTCAAGCGCTGAGGTATTTGAACAGTTGAGACACTCAGGTTGCCTCACGGTGTTTTCCTTCACGGGTCATCGCCGTTAGTAAACCTTAAGGTTTTAAAAACCTATTTAGACGCTGAAAAAATCCACCCATGCCGGGATTCGAACCCGCGACCTCTGGCTATACGTGCCAGCGCTCTTTCCAACTGAGCTAATGGGCGACTTATGGGTGGATTTTTTAGCCTCTAAATAGGTTTTTAAAATTGTCCTTAGCACGGGTTAGTGCATTAAAAATAAAAATAGTATAAACCTTATGGTGTTGATATTTCGTTTTCAAGAAACTGTAGCGCAACGGTTACCGATCGCTTCGGAATCCGGTTATCGTATTTTGTCAGTGACGTGTGTGGTTTCCGGCCTTTCGGGAATACGCAAAATGAAGTTTGTTTGGGGCATGATTTACATTTTACGATGTATTGTAGTGCAGTCGATTTGTAAAGGGCGATACGATTTATATTCTTGTGAAATGTAGTATTGGATTTGGTTCTGGCGATTTTCCATTTTCATTCTAACAAAATAAATATACACTCGCATAAAGAATTGACTTAGGCGGCACGACAGCTAGTCTATAATAATAAAAGATGCCGGAAATTTTCAAGTAATGTATTTAAATTCAATATTAAATATCACGTCAAATTCTTTATTATACTTAATCAGGCACGTCGACATTTGAGCACTATTTTTTTAAAAACCTATTTAGAGGCTAAAAATTTCACCCATGCCGGGATTCGAACCCGCAACCTCTGGCTATCCGTGCCAGCGCTCTACCAATTGAGCTAATGGGCGACTCACCGGCATCAGTGAAATTTCGAACCTCTTTACACTATTCTCTGTATTACGTACAGGCAGCGACATCTGGCTTAAGCAAATTGCATCACTTAGGAATTTTTAGCCTCTAAATAGGTTTTTAAATTTGTTCCTTAGCACGGGTTAGTGCATTAAAAATAAAAATAGTGTAATTTGAGCACTAGCTTAAGTACATCGGCACTTTAAACTTAATATTATTATGACGTAAATATTAAGGTAACTACTGGTAACTTTATTGAATTATCCCATTAAAAAACCGGCCAAGTGCGAGTCAGACTCGCGCACCGAGGGTTCCGTACAAACCTGTATTATAGACCTGAGTATTTGGTATGAATTTCAATTTAATACCTCTACGCGTTTATGAGGAAATGGGTAGTAAGTTTAAAATTATTAAAAAAAAAATATATTATGTGATGTAACTAAAAATTTATGGTTTTCGTAATTTTTCCTTTATCTATGCTATAAGACGTTGCTTCGTACCAAATTTCAAGATTCTGAGTTCACGGGAAGCACCCTGTAGGTTTTGATTCCCTTGCAAGTGTCGAAAATTTGCGGCATAAACGGCTGTATCTTTTGATTGCGTTGGCTTAGAAGTTTGATTTTTTCACAGCTTCAAGGGACAGTAGACCTGAGTAATTGATATAAATTTCAGCTTCATACCTCCACGCGTTCCTGAGAAAAAGGGTCTTGACAGACGGACGGACGGACGGACAGACGGACAACAAAGTGATC
This sequence comes from Yponomeuta sedellus, assembly GCA_934045075.1. Classification (NCBI taxonomy): domain Eukaryota; kingdom Metazoa; phylum Arthropoda; class Insecta; order Lepidoptera; family Yponomeutidae; genus Yponomeuta; species Yponomeuta sedellus. The sequence continues at coordinate 15,018,475 of OW203745.1, forward strand.
CTATAAGGGTTCCGTTTTTTCCTTTTGAGGTACGGAACCCTAAAAATGACTTACGTTGTAAATAAATCAAACAAATACTTACAGTACACATTGTAACTAAAAATAAATTAACAAAACTTATTAGAAAACAAAAACATTATCTAGGTAACTATTTCTACCTATTTTGAGCATAGAACATCCTTAAAAAGTATTTGAACTATCTTATAAAGAGGTAGCTTAACATTTTAACACTATGGCAACGAGCCATGACAGTTAATCAACTATTTTAAAAACCTATTTAGAAGCTAAAAAATCCTAATTGCAAGGTAGGTACTCGGGGCTGCAAGTGATGCAAATTACTTCAGCCAGATGTCGCTGCCTGTACGTAATACAGAGATTATTGTCAAGAGGTTCGAAATTTCACTGATGCCGGTAGTCGCCTATTGACTCAGTTAAAAGAGAGCTCTCGCACGGTTAGGCAGAGGTCGCGGGTTCGACTCCCGGCATGGGTGGAATTTTTAGCCTCTAAATAGGTTTTTAAAATTGTCCTTAGCACGGGTTAGTGAATTAAAAAAAGAGTATTGTTAACCAACTAACCAACAATGTTTATTGGGTACTTTGAACTTTAATAGAGAACTTGCACAAAACTGTTTTCATATCATTGGAGAGGCAAGGTTACCCCACACTAGGATACCCTGTGTCGTGGGAACCAGAAACAGTGACATCACAAACACGTAAACATCCAAGACCTGAGTTTATTTTTATCCCCAGCCGGTGATCAAAGCCGGTGATCATCACCTAACTACATTATACTCGTATGTATCCAATTCATGTATTTTTTTCGTAGTACAGACTTTCGTAACCCAATAAACTTCTTATTCTGTATGTAATACAGAGAATATTGTAAAGAGATTCGAAATTTCACTTATGCCAGTGAGTCACCCATTGGCTCAGTTGGAAAGAGCGCTGGCACGGAAACCCAGAGGTCGCGGGTTCGAATCCCGGCATGGGTGGATTTTTGAGCCTCTAAATAGGTTCTTATAAGTCGTTTAGAATTAATGTAATTTCGCGTTATTTAAGACCTGTAAAAACAAAAAAAACTTTAGGTATTTTTTCTGTTAGGGTCATTATACGTTTTCTATGGTATAAAAAAAACAAGGCCACTCCAATCTAACTTTGTGCAAATTCCCCATTTACCGTATCAAAAGTAACTCGCAACTCGAAACTAAATTAAACATGGATCTTGGACTACAATACTATAGTTGGTACTTACGTAAGTATTACAATATAAGAGATCTTAACTCTTTCTGCAATCAGTTTTTTTTTTCAAAGTGGATACAGCGTGTATACCAGTGCATCTGTAACAAAAACAATTAGTAATAAATAACAATAGTTGGAGCGGGCAGACCAGTGGATAGAACAGTAGGTAGAAACAATGGACTCGGAAGCGAGAGACCTAGATTAGATTGCGTAACTTACAAAACAAAGTCATTGGTACCTGACCAGTACGGGCAGGTACCAATGATTATACTATTTTTATTTTTAATGCACTAACCCGTGCTAAGGACAAATTTAAAAAACCTATTTAGAGGCTAAAAATTTCACCCATGCCTCTTTACACTATTCTCATAATACAGAGAATAGTGTAAAGAGGTTCGAAATTTCACTGATGCCGGTGAGTCGCCCATTGGCTCAATTGGTAGAGCGCTGGCACGGATAGCCAGAGGTTGCGGGCTCGGATCCCGGCATGGGTGAAATTTTTAGCCTCTAAATAGGTTTTAAAAAACTAGAATGGACATTTAATTCGCATTTTATTACATAACATAACATAACATTTACATACAGGCACATACATTGCTTCTGGCCCCACACTAGGATACCCTGTGTTTTTTTTGTTTCCAGCCGGGATTCGAACCCGGGCCCTCTTGCATGGTAGGCAGACGCGCTACCGCTACGCCACAGAGGTCGTCAATTCGCATTTTATTTCCTTTGCTGTATGTGAAAAGGTTAGACTGGAAAGCCCTACGTTCTTAGTTTTTACCTCGGATGAGATTTCCATTCGTGATTTTCGTTTGAAAACCTTCTCATTCTAAAAGGGCGTTTAAGCAAAAAAGAACAGAATTATCGTCGTGTATCGTTGTCAACATTGAAGCTTGTAAAAAAACTGTCACTGCTCTTAGTTAGAATATTTTCGGGACTTAATCGCGTAGTAATTTATTGCTATTTTACCTCGACGTTTCGACGACGTTACAGTCATCGCGGTCACGAGAAGACTGATTATTCTATGTGTACAAGTAGCGAAAGTTTAAAATATGTTGTCTCTGCTCTGTCAGTGATTTTTGCTTTGACCGTTGACATTTTGGTTTAGTATCTTCACAGGTCTTAAATATGCAAGTGGTCTGTTCTGATATGCGCCTGCTACCCTTCTATAATTTATTTATGACGCGATACTTTTATTGTAGATAGAAAGTAAAAAATACTCTATTTCATTTCTATTAGTCTCAATTCTCTCTCTTAATTTAAACACCCAATGCTAAGGTTGGCTGGAAGAGATCTCTGTTAGAGATAAGTTCGCCTTTGAAACAAATTTTATGTAATGTTATTTCGTTTTTACTGTTTGCAATAAAGAATATATTTTTAGTCTCACAAATGTGACCAACTGTGACAAGGACGGGGGAGGGGTCAAATCATGAAATTCATATGACGCAATTTATGGATGGCCCCTTACAACTTTGTCACATTAACTTCTTCCCGCCTGATGTATGAGAAAGCGACTATTTTCACTTTGACAAGGTACTGAAGTATATGTTAGTGTACGTGACTGTACTGCCGTTTCTCATCTCACCTTCACCAGGGACGTGTGCGAACAGAACTTCGTCCAATGTGATGTTTTTCACATACACGCCAGTAAAAACGTTCTGGAACAAATCGGAAACACTTTTTTACGTAGCCCATACTTCTCACAGAAAGGCCCGCCACTGTCTTACAATCCTCCACGGACTTGGCCCCCGTGGTGGAGTATGGCCTAACCTTCCTGCAATGCAGGAAGAGGCCCATGCCCCAGCAGTGGGGACGTACAAGGGTTGACATCGAATACAGGGTGAACATCGTGAGGAAACCCGCGGCTTGTATGGCTTCGCACGTATTACTAGTATTTCCTGTAGGCTAGGCCGCCTTAGCTGTCAGAATGGTATACGACATCAAACATCGTGAGGAAACCCGCGGCTTATAGGGCTCCGCACGTATTGACTAGTATTTTCTGTGGATTAGGCCGCAAGTTGTCAGAATACAGTATACACTTATCTAAAACCATGTCCCAGGCACTGCAGCGTCCGAGTGGTCCCTTCACCCATCTAGTGTGAGTGAAGATGCCACTAGACGCTGTATAAATCATCTCATTACGTAGACGCAAAAGCCAATGTTTACAGAGTGAATTTTTGAGATACTATTGTAACAGGAAAACGTTTTTAGGAGAATATCCATACCTTTTTAAGACATTTCGAAATGCATTCACAGATTTATTTAGTTATAGAGATAGATACATAGAGAACACTTTATTGTACAAAAAAAATACAAAAACCTTTGTTGTTATAAAAGTGTACAAAAATAGTGCCTAGTCCCCAAACTAGAATACTCTGTATTATGGGTAACCATGGGTACTTCTTCTTCAGGCTATATTATGTAGTCCACTGCTGGACATAGCCCTCCCCTAATGAGCGCCATAGCGCCCTGTCTTCAGTTTGCCGCATCCAGCATCTGCCGGCAGTTTTTCGCAGATCGTCATCCCACCTGGTCGCAGGGCGTCCTACACTACGTTTGCCGAGTCATTTTTGTACATAAAAAGGAAATTACACAGATATTTCTTAACCTAAGAGGACAGACGGCGGCCTTATCACTAAAAGCGATCTCTTTAACCTTTTCGTGGACTGGAGCAATACATTTGGAGAAGGAAGTAAATGCACAAACAAATCAAATTATACTATTTTTATTTTTAATGCACTAACCCGTGCTAAGGAACAAATTTCAAAACCTATTTAGAGGCTAAAAATTTCACCCATGCCGGGATTCGAACCCGCGTCCTCTGGCTATCCGTGCCAGGTAGCCACGGCGAAATTTTTAGCCTCTAAATAGGTTTTTAAATCAAATTATTTAATTTGATTTGTTTGTACATTTACTTCAAATAATGTCTCTCTCTCTCTATTTCAGACTAGCTGTGCCCCGCGGTGTTACCCGCGTTTTATCGAGTTTCCGAAATATTTTCCTGCAGTGAAGTGCCTAGTAGCCTAGTATGTTTAATCCAGGGTGTCAGCTAACTCCATACCAAATGTTATTGAAATCGCTTCAGCCGTTTAGACGTGACAAAGTAACAAACATACACACTCACAAACTTTAGCCTTTAAAATATTAGTGTGATATGATATAATGAATATGTTATATTGTGAAGTCTTCTGTCAGTTTTACATTAATAACTCAGTCGATGACGGATTTCCGGTTCCGTGACGTGCTTCCGTTTCCATGTACGAAAATTTATTTAAAATGCGATTGTTTTGTGCGTGCGATATTTATTGTCTTTATTGCTTGAATATTTTAGTGCGGTGGTAGCGAAGCGGTAGAATACCAGCTTTTCAATCGGAAGGCCGTGGGTTCGAATTGCGGAATGTATACTATTTTTCTAAATTGTGTACATTCTGAATTTATAGTAGCAATACCACTCGCTTACTGTGAAGGAAAACATCGTGAGAAAATCCGATTGTCTGCCAGCGCTTGAAATTGTTAATCCGCGGTGGGCACACATGGTATTTATGCTAGGCAGTTATCAGTCGTCTAATATACTTCAAAATTGTACCTTGCTTTATATAATGGACTCTAAGATAAGTTAGAATATTTTTTATTGTACAATGGAAAAACAACAAATACAAAACAATTGCAAATGTACATAGTACAATTGGCGGCCTTATTGCTAAAAGCAATTTCTTCCAGACAACCTTACGATGGAAAGTTGCTGAAGGAAATTAGAAAGACGGGTAGCCAGTGCAAATTCTAATAATATCGGATTCTAATATTTTAACATGAGCTCTATAATTAAAATTAAAATTTACAATGAAGTTTTCTGTACTCATTTTCAATGCAAAGGCTAAACTCACCAGAACGGTATACCCGTCGGTACAATTCATACCGTACGCCTTGGGTATGACGTCCATTGCCTCGTTCGCTCTGCCCAGGTTTATGAAGGCGAACGTGTGGGCCGGGAAACGATTGCCTTTGTACGGGGCATGAGTTTTGACCCACAGCGTGGTGGATGGCGTTAGCTGAGGACAGACGATCATTCGGTTATTTATTTGTTTATCTAAGGTCACCAAAAACGGATACATTAATACATCCTATTATTGACTTAATTAAAGGTGTCCACTTCAACCTAAAAGTAAAATTAACGACGCCTACGTAAAGCATAATAGCACCTAACCATAATGGTGCCATAATGGTGCCATAATGGTGCTATTATGCTTTACGTAGTATGCTTAGGTGCTGAAACTGAAATTATATTTATAAATAATAAATAAATAAATATTCATGGACATATTACACAGATCTCGTTAGCCCTATACTAAGTACAACTAAATGACTTGTGTTATAGGTGCTAACTCGACGATAGATTTAATACAATAAGTACATAGATAACATCCAAGACCCGAGACAAACTAGAAAAGTTCGTTTCCTAGTTTGACCCGGCCGGGGATCGAACCCGAGACCTTTGGTTTTACAGTCAGCGTGCCAAACTACTGCGCCACCGAGGCCGTTTTTTTTTAAAAAAACAAACAAACCACACAGGTATAAATATTATTAATAACTAGCTGACCTAGCGAACTTCCTATCCGTAAAAGAATTAGCGAAATCGGTCCAGTGCTCTCGAGACTTGCGCTTACCAACACATTCAGCGATTCATTTTTATATTATAGATATGAGAGAGAGGTGACATGAGGGAAGGACGCTATGCATTTGTGCGATTGGAGTCTATAATGCCGAGAGTAGAAAAGAGAACTAGCCGTTTGAACTGGGCTCTGGTGTCCGTCAGGTCCCCCACAAGGCGACTATTGGTAAAGGACCATTGGCATTGTACGAAAAGGCGTTACTTCTCGGAAATCCATAGAAAATGTGAAAATTACTTTGCTAAATTCCGCCAAAAATCCCACAAGCACCATGCGGTTAGTTGATGCACCGCCTTCCCGCCCACTTTTTTAAGCAGAAGCAAGACACGAACACACCACCACCGACACCAATACTTGTGTGAGAAAACACGCGACGCGTTTCGCCTCTAACACGAGGCATCCTCAGGCTCACATGTGCAAGTCATTGATTAACTTAGATCATAGGTATTTGTTAATGCTTGTTATTCGTTAGGTACCAGCAGAATACCAGCGTTACAGAAAGTTGTCTTTCTGTAACACATGCTGAGCTGGGTCCTTTTCACAAACGCAGTACATTGGCACGGTATTTATATGACTGGTTTTGTTATTGCTTTACATTGTTCTTTTATTTTGTGCAAAATTTTTGATCGCGTGCTTTTCTTAGCTTTAAGTATCATTGTAATGTGTTAAATGAATTTTTAATACAGTTGCTCAAAAAGTGGCGTATTACAGGGACGTATAGCGTGCGGGATGTGAGCTATTACACACGAGTGCTTTTTTTAACCTTTACCGCACTCGTGCCTTTTCTTTCCCAACTGTCGAAATTGTCTATTAAAAAGAAAAACAAACCATGAGTTTTTACTAAAAAAAAATCATAGAAGTTTTTATGAGCTACTAATTTGTTTCAATATCAGATTTAATGATTTGATTGAATGAGTTAAGTTAGGTTTCATTTCATCTCATTAAATTTCATTTTCATTTTCATTTCATATCAATAAAATAATTCTACTGAAGACTTGGCTGTATGGGCATAGTTCCCTTTGCCTACTAGAATGGGTGAAGAAAAAAAATCTCTGCTTATATATTTTTACGGTTGGCGCCATTTTCCAAATATTTTTTCTTTATTTAATTGCTTATTTTTTCGCAACTGTATTAGAATAGTCGTTCAGTACACGTGCGGAACCGTCATTGCAACTTGTTCCGACTGTCAACCCTCGCCTTCGGCTGCGCCTCGGCTCGGGTAGACATTAGTCGGAACTCTTTGCAATGACAGCCTTTTCGCACTTGTAATGAAATATACTATTGTGAATAAAACGATTTCTATTCTATTCTAACTAGACTGTTATTTCATAGGTAATGGAAGATATGTGTATCATTAAACAAAATTCCCAGACAAAAAAAACCGCGTACGTGTCGGGACAAGCACTGCAGGGTTCCCCAGAAGGAAGGGCTTCTAACTGCTTCACAGAACTAACCAAATGATTATATTACTTTTAATGCACTAACCCGTGCTAAGGACAATTTTAAAAACCTATTTAGAGGCTAAAACCCTTAGCACGGGTTAGTGCATCAAAAATAATATAATCATGTGGGTACAGCGATATCATTCCGATGTAAAGCCTAACTGCAAAGTAGGTCCTCGGGGCTGCAAGTAATGCAAATTACTTCAGCCACATGTCGCTGCCTGTACGTAATACAGAGAATATTGTAGAGGTTCGAAATGTTACTGATGCCGGTGAGTCGCCCACTAGCTCAGTTGGAAAGAGCGCTGGCAAGGACAGGCAGAGGTCGCGGGTTCGAATCCCGGCATGGGTTGATTTTTTAGCCTCTAAATAGGTTTTTAGAACTAACCAACTTCATCAAATTAATTCTCAATAGAATTCGTTTTTCTGTTCGATTGTTCTTCTTCGATGCGTTTTGCAGATCACAAAACCTCGATTCGTGTCCTCTAAACGTATTGGCAAAGTTTCATTACGGTACGGCATCGATATCAACCCTTGTATGTCCCCACTGCTGGGGCACGGGTCAGCTCCTGCATCGCAGGAAGGTTAGGCCATACTCCACCACGGGGGCCAAGTCCGGGTTGGTGGAGGATTGTAAGACAGCGGCGGGCCTTACTGTCAGTCTTAACTGTTAATTAAAGTACGCAACTGTTATTGAAGCCATACGCAGGACTGAGGCACACCATCAGCTGATAATTTAATTATACATTACTTTACATAGTTACACACTAAGATATACATTAAAATATAAAACAATACACACCCTCTCACACACACTCACTCACAAACATTATTACACAAAGAGAGGTTCCCTACGCACAGCACACTTTTAAAAATTTTAAATGTTATGCATGATTAATAAATGTTAAAAAGTAAACAAAATTCTAAATTTTAAGTTTTAAATGTTTTAAAGATAACACCTTATTGTCACTTCTTTGGATTTATATTACATATTGATGTACGAACACGCCCTCTTACATATTGATGTACGAACACACCCTCTAAATAATTACCGTACCTTTTGGGATGAGGCGCTGCTTACTGTAATACAGGCAATAAGCCTAGCTTAGTAGCAGATGCTGTATGATTTTGTGCTATTGAACGTATCAGTCCTATGTAACTTAGCCCTATTTTGTATTCTTTGGTCAATAAAAAATATTCTTATATTCTTATAACCGCAAAGGCCAGACTAACTACAGAATGGGAGTTTCTCATTGAACGGCCGTTATTATTATATTTTATTGCACACGAAACATTAAATAATACATTACATAAGAAATAACATGTACAAAGGCGAGCTTATCTCTGTAAGAGATTTCTTCCAGCAAACCTCGGAGAGTCGGAGCAGCAGTAAAAACGGGTCTATATACGTGCACAAAATAAAGTAAATAGACTGCAAAAACCCTTAACAATAACCTAAGAAGTAATAATACACCACATAGACTAAATACCTGTCATCGTCAGGCTTTACTAGTCCACTGCTGGACATAGCCCTCCCCTAAAGAGCGCCACGTTGTGCTATCATAGGTGGGTAATGCCCATAATCCCCACGCTGGGCATGCGGGTTGGGGATCGCAGTTCGGTGGAATTGTACTACTAATTGTAAATACCTGTAAATAAAATACATAGTAAATCATAAATAAATATATAGCTCAAAGTTATGATAGAGATAAATAGTGCTCTTTCAGCTGCTTCTTAAATGTACCAATTGTGGGACTAGCGCATATTTTCTGTGGTAGTGCATTCCACAGCCTAACCGATTGGGCCGTGAATAAGTCACCGTGAACTCCACTATTGTGAGCAGGGATTTCAAGAAGGTGCAAATTAATAGTTCTAATTGGCCTATCTGCAGAGTGCAGGTACTGAAACCTTTCTCTGAGGTATGCGGGGGACGAGGGATTAAAACATAACATAACATTTACATACAGGCACATGCATTGCTTCTGGCCCCACACTAGGATACCCTGTGTCGTGGGAACCAGAAACAACATCACAAACATGTAAACATCCAAGACCTGGAGTTTTTTTTGTTTCCAGCCGGGATTCGAACCCGGGACCTCTTGCATAGTAGGTAGATGCGCTACCGCTACGCCACAGAGGTCGACATTAAGAATGTTGTATAATAAAGAGAGTATGTTTGGATTTCGGCGAAGACGAACGAGCCATTTTGTTGGGGCCGTTTTGACTAGGTCCCGAAAGTATTCTCACCCTCGTAGGCTTAGCCGGCAAGCCCTTGTCGTCCTGCGCTATAGCGATGAGGTCCAAATTCAGCAGGGTGCTCCGATCCTCGGCGCTGATGCTGGCCATGTCGCAGCTGATAATGAGCGGGGCCGACATCATCGCGAAGGCCGCCATCTGGGCGCGGCCCTGCCCTGGGGAGAGGCAGCCCGTGCCCACTTTTAACTGGAAAAAACGAGAGAAATTATAAAATGGAATAGCAGGGAGGAATTAAGACGGAAACTCATTAATAAGACGTGACCCGACGCGACGTGTAGACACCCGATGTAACCGTGCAATTACCGTACGCATGGGGTCGCGTCGGATGTTCATAGTGTGATTCTTCCTACTCAGAGGCTAAAAATTCCACCCATGCCAGGATTCGAACCCGCGACCTCTGGCTATCCGTGCCTACGCTCTTCCAACTGAGCTAATGGGCGACTCACGGGCATTAGTGAAATTTCGAACCTCTTTACAATACTCTCTGTATACGTACAGGCAGCTACATTGTCCTTAGCACGGGATAGTGCATTAAAAAAAGAATATAATCATGTGAGTACAGCGTTATCATTCCGATGTAAAACCTAACTGCAAAGTAGGTACTCGGGGCTGCAAGTAATGCAAATTACTTCAGCCAGATGTCGCTGCCTGAACGTTATATTACGTTCAGGCAGACTTTCGAACCACTTACAATACTCTCTGTATTCAGAGAGTATTGTCAAGAGGTTCGAAATTTCACTGATGCCGGTGAGTCGCCCATTAGCTCAGTCGGAAGAGCGCGGGCACGGATAGCCAGAGGTCGCGGGTCCACGGGTGGAATTTTTAGCCTCTAAATAGGTTTTTAAAAATTGTCCTTAGTACGGGTTAGGTTAAGAGCATTAAAAAGAATATAATTTAGTTTATTTTATATTGTTTATTGTGCTACTTTTTATGAAGAAGCTTTCGGCGAATTTTTAGAATGTGTTATGCCTCTTTCTATGCAAATAAATAAAGCATTGCTGTGTGGTGTCGGCCTATAGAATAGTACCAACCCAATTCTTCCCGCGGGTGTCGTAAAAGGCGACTAAGAGACACAAACCGGGGGGTGGGCAGCAGCGCCCCCTGCAGTACAATTCCACCGAACTGCGATCCCCAACCCGCATGCCCAGCGTGGGGATTATGGGCACTACCCCCTATGATAGCACAACGTGGCGCTCTTTAGGGGAGGGCTATGTCCAGCAGTGGACTAGTATAGCCTGACTACGACCACATACTCACCATATCCGGGTCGAACCATCCGGTTTCCGGCCCGTGGAGGCGACTCATGACCTCGTACCGCTGCTCGAAGTACTCTATGATCTGAACCACGGAATCCCAGACGCAGAACACGTCGTGGTAATCCCGCCACAGGTTGCAGTGCCGAGATATTAACCGGTACGGCAGCTTTACAGGAGATTACACTCGATTAGATTCAATACTACTTATTAACAAATAATATTTATTACCGAGAAGAATAATACACAGAGACAAATCATTGGTAGAACAAAGGTTTAACGTAAGTAACTAGAGCCCACCAAACCGGACTTGGCCCCCGAGGTGGAGTATGGCCTAATCTTCCTGCGATGCAGGAAGAGACCCGTGCCCCAGCAGTGGGGACATACAAGGGTTGATAACGATAACTAGAACAACGGTGACCCAACACTAGGCACGCCTGTATCGTGGGCGCCACGACATAATTGGGCGTTATGTTGACATTACATTGCGGCAATCTAAGCATCTTATGATCTAATTTTTTTTAAGTACAGTAAGTGTAGGTATAATAAAATTGTTTTTCTATGAGCATGTCTTGAAACACTCGTGGCCTAGTCGAACCGAGTGATTGGAAGCAATCACTTGACTTTAGCAACAACAGGCGCGGTCCGGTGCAGGATGGGTGACCGTCCCGTAACTATGGCATTTTTCCCGAGCGCTTGCGTGCTTCGCAAGGCACGCAGGAAGTTATTAAGCCGCCCATAAGGCTTTACGACTGCCATTACATGTCAGCCGGCACCAACGGGTTGACGTGCCTTCCGAAGCACGGAACCGCTCGGAAAAATGCCCCTAGCGGTAGTCATAGACGGTTACCCATACTAAACGCGCCCTATGTTGTCCTATGTCGCCCTATGTTGGGTCACGATCGTTTAAGATCACTCAGGCACCCGGGGCTACGAGCGATTCAATGTAACATTAATTAACATTAAATAATGTAAAAGCGACATCCGAGAGGAGCACGCTCGGGTGCTCGGCGCTCGTATCGAGCTGCTCGGCTCGCTGTACTGACACGCCGAATATTCGATTTGCAACGCGCTCTCATCAAGCGAATATTCAATGTTAGTTGCCGCCTTCGATTTCAACCCTGTATGTCCCCACTCCTGGGGCACGGGTCTCTTCCTGCGTTGCAGGTAGGTTAGGCCATACTCCACCACGGGGGCCAAGTCCGGGTAGATGGAGGGTTGTAAGACAGTGGCGGGCCTTACTGTCAGAAGTTATCAAGCCGCCCATAAGGCCTCTGACATGGCTTAACGACTGCCATTACATGACAGCCGGCATCCACGACCTTAAAGGTTGCCATTCACAGGCGCGCCCATCCGCCGGACACGTCGACAAGTCCGCAGACAAATCTGCGTGTGAATGTAGTGGTTCTCGGTTCGGTGCGCGGCTCACGGCTCGGCGCGGCGCTCGACATCTGGAGAAGCGTGGCACGATGTGGAGTGTGTGGACGATGACGGATTTGCCCACGAATGGGTGCGGCTTGGGGCTCGGCTCGCGATGCGTGCAGTGAATGGTGGGCTTTAGATATTTATTTATTGCTAGAATATTTTCGGGGCTTAATCGCGTAGTAATTTATAGCTATTTTACCTCGACGTTTCGACGACTTTTTTTTTCAGTGTTTAAAATATGTTATTTATTTATTGCGTAGCCATGGTAACGTGAATCGTGTCAACGGATTCTGTGGCGGTATGAAGTTCACCGGGACAGCTAAACTATATTTGTAAGTAGCTCTGTGAGAAATTCAGTGACATATTTGTAGTCAGGTACTTACGTCGGTTATGTTGTAAATGAACTGCTTGTAATAGGGCCAGCTGCAGGAGTACACCATCGGCCTCCCCGTTTGGTTCAAGTAGTTGCCGAGTTTGATGTACGCTGAAAAGACAAATGTACTATTAACATTGAAATAATACTGAGCGTTACAGAGGTAAAGTGACAGAGGCAGAGTAACAAAGACAAAGTGAGAGAGGCAGATTAACAAAGACCGAGAGACTGAAATAGATAAAAATTGGTAGAGTGCAAAGGCAAAGAGGCAGAGTGAGAAACACAGAGTGGGAGAGGCAGATGACAAAAGCAGAGTGACAGAAGCAGAGTGAGGGAGGCAGGGTGGGAGAGGAAGAGTGACATAAATAGAGTGAGAGAGACAGTGTGAGGGAGGCAGAGTGAGAGAGGCAGAAGCAGAGTGATAGAAGCAAAGTGAGAGAGGTAGAGTTATAGAGATAAAGCGACATAGGCAGAATAAGAGAGGCGAGTGAGAGAGACTGTTTAACAACGGATTGAAACGGATTACGATAGGCTGAGTGATAGAGCAGACTGGCGTAGGCAAAGGGGCAGAGTGAGAAAAGCAGAGTGGGAGAGGCAAGGAGAGTAATTAATTAAATTAATTCCAATAATTACCTATGTCAAGGAAGCTATTTTCCACGAAGCACCCATCAACCTGCAATAGTGACCACCATTATGAGTGGTTATCTGGCCTATTTATTTTCTACAAAGATTTAAATGTAACTTGAAATTGACGCCTATTTTTAATTGTAACTTTAATTAAGTCTAGCACGACATAATAAGACACAATTCTTTGTGACTTCAGGTTCATTAAATAAACATTTCGTTTTTACACAATGTTTATTTAATGGTGCATAACAGCTTTTTACCCGATTGCGGCAGAGTTCAGAAGGAGTGTAATGTGTTTAGATCGTATGTATGCATGTAAGTATGTCCGATTATATTATCCCTGATAACTCCTTAACCGATGGTCAGATCTTGACAAACAATATCTGAAGCGATTCGTCATGTTTGCGCTAGTGTCATAGGCTATAAATTATGAATTCAGCATAATTGTAAAAAAAAAAAAACAACAATGATATATTATTATGTGATACACTTTTTGTCGGAAGAGTCCGACTATCAAAAGCCAAGTAAGTTGATCCGGTCAAAACTCAAATAATGTGTAGTACTTACGAAAGTAAATGATGTAAATAAAGAACTGAAATAAAAAATAACTAAGAACCCGACTGCTTAGTAAAAACTATGCATTTAGCGACGCGAGTGTACTCGCGTAAACATGACGAACCGTTTGAGATATTATTTGTAAGTTACTGTTTTATGTCACATTTTTATAATTATAATACTTTATTGCACACGAAACATTAAATAGGACGAAAGAAATAACAGGTACAAAGGCGAGCTTATCTCTGTAAGAGATTTGTTCTAGCAACCTTGGAGAATCGGAGTAAAAAACTGGTCTATATACGTGTACAAAATAAACTACATAGACTGCAAAAACCCTTAACAATAAAATACTTAAGCAGAAATAATACACTACATAAACTAAATACCTGTAAATATAAAAAAAATGAAATAAATAGAAATAATAAATAGTCTACCTTCAAATAGTCGACACCCCACTCGGCGAACGACTGGGCATCGATCTTGAAGTAGTTCCGCGAACCTGGGTAGAGTTTGCACGTCACCTCGGCGACGTTTGTGTACATGCCGAACTTTAGGCCTTTCGAGTGTATCTAGAAGGGGGAAGACAGTCATTAATTAACCAATCGATCGATGGATAGTTCATCAGGGGCCTATATAAGATGACATTAAATGAAAAGGTTTTATTCAAAGTAGCGCAGATACTGCGGCTTAATGAACGTTACAAGTCAAACTAGGTGTCCATTTCAAAATCTAGATGATTTTGGAGAAAAAGTGGACAAATAAACTCCAAACTTAGTCTTTTCAAATTCCTTAACTAACAGAGTTTACACAAATTTTACAAAACTCATGCATTTTACATGCTTGATGACAGATAGAGAACACTTTATCTTTAACATAAAAATGAATCGCTGAATGTGTTGATAAGCGCAAATCTCGGGAGCAGCTGAACCAATTTCGCTAATTCTTTTTTTACAATATTCCTTAAAGTACGAGGATAGTTCTTAAGGGGAGAAAAGTAAAAAAAATAAAGAATTGACTGTTAAGCGGTACGAAGTTCGCTGGGTCAGCTAGTCTATAATATAAAAATGAATCGCCGAATGTGTTGGTAAGCGCAAATCTCGAGAGCAGCTGAACCGATTTCGTCAATTCTTTTTTTAGAATATTCCCTGAAGTACCTATGAGGATGGTTCTTAAGGGGAGAAAAATAAAAAAAAAATTAAAGAATCGACTGTTAGGGTGTACGAAGTTCGCTGGGTCAGCTAGTTGCATAAAAAATAAAAAAAGGAACTTACATAGAAAAAAAAAAATATTGGCCTCTTTGCATCTACTTAATGAGATGATTTATAGATATATCTATAAATCATCTCATTAAGTAGATGCAAAGAGGCCAATATTTATTTATTTTTTTTCTATGTAAGTTCCTTTTTTTATTTTTTATGTATGCATAAAAAAGGAACTTACTTAGATATTGCTTAGCCTAAGAGTACAGACGGCGGCCTTATAACTAAAAGTGATCTCTCCCAGACAACCTTTGGATGAACTGGAGCAATAATTGGAGAAGGAAGTAGATGTACAAATAAATCACACTTAATTAAGAAATTGTTATACTAACTGTAAATAGATACATACAACGCTCAAGCTTAAGCCCACCAATTCCAAACTAATTTGACAGTTAGACAATGGAATCATCGTAATAATTATTTGGGTGGTCCAATAACTCCAATGTTAGATGGTCAAATGATTTTGTTGTTGATTAAATGGAAGGATAAAGACCATCATATAATGATGTGATGAGGCTTTCACCCAAAGTTTCTTTTTTTTTATGTAGCCTATAAACGTCCCACCGTAGGGCACAGGCCTTTTCTCAGAGAAAGAGTACGGGTTTAATTACCATGCGTGCCCACCATGGATTGGCCATTTCAAGCACTGAGGTAATTAAGCACCTCGTGCACTCAGACTTTGTTATGACGTTTTCTTTCACATTTGGATTTTACATTACTTTTCCTCATACACTCGGGTTTCCTCATGACATTTTACTTCACAAAATGGATGTTACATTAATTTTTCTAATGTTATTAAATTTTGCATCATTGTAATTTTTTGTATTGCACGTAATTACTTTCAAATTAGTTGGAAATTAAATATTGGTAATTTTTAAAAACAGAAATCAAGACTTAAATAATCATGAAGAACTTACAGAACCAACAAACAGCTCTGATTGCATCAAAATTCAGACCGAGCCTTGATCGCTTGTGATTGGTTACATTCTCATCTAACAGGTGACATTTGGTGAAATTGAACTGGACAATCAGTACAGTGTTTCTATAAAGTAGAATTGAATAAAACTTACATAGTCAGCCAAGTACCGCATTCCATTAGGAAATCTCTTCTTGTCGGGAACAAGTCTACCGTCCCTGTCCCGGTGCTTCTCTGACCAGCAGTCGTCAATGATAATGTACTCATAACCGGCCTCCTGGTAGCCATCATTGTAGAATGCATCAGCTACTTTTATTATTAGCTGTTCACTAAAAAAAGAAAATTATCATCATTAATATAAAGTTGGTAAACAGTCGGAGAGTGTACAATTAATTAACGATAACAAATACAATACTAACAGTATTTGTTTTCTAGTGTAATTTTAAGATATATGGGTGCATGTTCGGGTGTTGTCGTCAACGGAATCGTAGTGAAGGACATCATCACCATCAATTTTAAGAAACTTTATTTACTTAATATCCTAAGCCAAGAAGTTGGGCCAATGTATTTGCAAGCGCTTAGCAAGTGGTATTGCTAATAACTTCACAAATTTACATAACTTAGGGCTGATTTTTCAATAGTCAGATAACTTTTATCTGAGGAATAAAAATGGCGGTTTGACATAATTTTCATACATAAACTGTCAAACCGCACTTTTTATTACTCAGATAGAAGTTATCTGACTGTTGACAAATCAGCCCTTAGAAAACAAAGTAATTGGTACATGTCTGCAACCTCCCGATCAAGAAGCTGGGGTTCTACCGCTCTGCTACCACCGTTAAAAGTTCGTGCCTTCTAATCGGGACCCCTAATACCGCCTAGGTTACAAGTTCTTTGCCATAATTTAAATAGTGTTCTGGTCAGATATGACACAATCCACTCATTGCAAAACAATAAATCTAGAATAAGTTTTAACCTTGAATTTTCCTGCACTACCCTTTGACAGTCTCTTCAACACCAAAGGTTTGCTGGAAGAGAATGCTTCTTGCTTTAAGCACGCCCTTGTACATTTACTCATGTTATTAGTGCAAGAAAGAATTAAAATAATAATAATAAACTTACTTCAGACAGAAATTAGGATTCTGTTCGCAGTCGACGGCGCATTCATAGTGACCCCATGACATCCATCCCATCGGTGGGCGCAGGGCCAGCCCATTATTCAACAGATCCACTTCACCAAAAAATAGGAACACACAAAACCCAATCACGTAGGACAGCAACATGGAAACGGAATATATAGTTTTTGCTAGGTTGTGTAGTCGTTTAGGTCCGCAGACGAAATAAAATCCATTGATTAGTGATCGCTTGATTGGAGACAAATTGAATTCAGCGCGCGTCACGAAAAACTTCGGGTTTTCATGTTTCAATTTCGACCATTTCGACAAACGTCAAAACAATAAACAAGAGTGAAACGTTCAAATAGAAAAGCTTTCTCTTCGCTGTTCAACGTTATGCACTGAGACCTTTCGAATTTGGCCGTATCGCACGAAGGAATGACATTCACGTTCCAATCTCTCCAGATTTATTTAGTACATAAGATTTTCAAGACAATTTTCATGGAGATAAAGAAACGTTTTTAACACAGAAAAATAATGCCGGCGGTTCTCAAAGCTTTGTTTTATAAATGCCAATCAAATCAGCAATCAGCCTTGGCATTTGTAACTCTGTGCAGGGAACAAACTGCACTTGCTTGTAACGCCGATTGGTAGCAATAAAAACGTCGATTCGATAACGCTTGAAATAAAAGACCAGTTGAAAACTCTAGGTGTACCTACCTACCTACAAAGCGAGTCAAGTAAGGTTTAATGGCACGTTTATAGGTACCTTGTTACTATCCCCACGTATCGAGCTTGCTTGAAGGTTACATTCAGTTGCAATCTATCTCGGTTTATATAGTTCAACAGAGTGAGATAGCGTATTGGTACCACCGAAAGGCTTTGTTCGTTTGCACCACAGAACCACGCCTCGGACTGGGTTTACTAAGTCGACAACTGCACGTAATAGCCTCCAACGATATTAACAACGACTGCAAAGGACAAAGTCAGTGGCCGAGCCATAAAAAAAGTCTGGACCCATCCAACCATTGTTTGAATAGATAGGATGGATGCACAATGCAATGCATACGAAAGGACATAACATGTCGGTTTTATGGAATGCTTTAACTGGATATACCTACCCGGACTTGGCCCCCGTGGTGGAGTATGGCCTAACCTTCTTGCGATGCGGGAAAAGATCCGTGCCCCAGCAGTGGGGACAAACAAGGGTTGATATCGAAAGTAACATTACGTATCTATTGTCGCCAGATCCAGCGGTGCGCATGCGGCGGCCGTGCGGCACGTAGCGGCGCGATGGGCGCGCTCCGGCTCGCGCCGCTAGCTGCGCTGCTGCTGTGCTGCCGCGCCGGGCCCGCCACGCCCGACCCGCAGCTCTTCGAGGCCGCCTTCCAAGGTGAGTCCATAGACAATAGACATACCACGTAGGTACAGAGAAAGAGAGAGTGTCGAGCAAAATTATGCCAACGCTGACGCTCATACAACTGTTGATAACACAGTTGAAAACCCAGTTATTTATTTTTAATTATGGGATCCTTTGGGTTGAATATGTCACGAGGCGGTTTGATTGACTATTTTATTTTATTTCCCGGTCCGAGTGAAAAAAAAATGGCCGTTTTCATCAGAGTGTCTGTTTTTTTTTTCATTTATTTACTAAAATGGCGGGTGTTCACGATACTTGCATTTGTAGCAAAAATATGCCATAGTGTATTAGGATCAAGAAAACCCGGCTTAAGTTTCTAGTTGCTTGGGGATTTAACCGGAGGTTTTTCTTAAAGGCAGTTGACCGCACCGCACCACACCCAGTCACTTAGTTTTCACAGTTTAAGAATGCTATCAGGGGATTGTTAGTAGACGGGGCGGGTTATAAATAAACTGAAGGTCAGGGCTATGGATCGATTGCTTTGAAGTCACTATTACTTCGTTTAATGCATGTGGCTGAAGTTATGTGTTATGTACCTAATACGATTCCTGCGGTGCATGAAGAGACCCGTGCGCTAGCAGTAGGAACATACAAGGGTTGATATTGAATACGATGTAGGTAAAGTCGCACATCAACATTTGCATCTTTAGATTACTCAGTTATATTTCTGATGATTTTATAAGTAAAATGTAAAAGTTGACCTATTACCTACCTATTATGTGGAGCTGTTGATGATAATAAAAGCCAGAATTCCGGGTATTGCATAGTCTAGCCGTAAATGCTGGCTGATCCTACCAGCCAGACCATTGCCGCTACACATTTTTGTAAAAATATGGCCCGTCTAAAGGGGCTTTTATTTATAACTTAAATAACTCTTCAAAATAGTGAAGAAAAGTGTTATACAGCGCAGGAAGTAGTATTACACTCGTGTGCTCGTGTACTACTTCCTGCTCTGAATAATCTTTTCTTCACTATTTTGAAAAGTTATGTGAAATTAAGTGTTATATTAGTTCCGATATTTCTATTACACGATTATATCCGATAGTAGCCGAGGTATATTCAAAAGCTAACAGACCTATTTGATTTGATAATTCTGAAATAGTAGGTACATTGTTATCGATACTATTGCGATCCTTAATTTTTGCTAAAACGTATTTTGTACAAAACGTATCATATTTAGAGGAGATTTTTTACATTAAAAGAAGATAGTTAAACATATACTTTTTACATATTATAAAAGAAGACATATTTTTTCATCCGTATCACGTATCAAGTAAAGACAAAAAGTCTTATCGAAATAAAATTGATGTAGGTAACATTTAATTTCTACTATTTCTACTGATTCCTGCCAAGTTGTATTTCGTCTAGGTTCATCTAATATTACGAGTATTTCTTATTGTGTATTATTTTGTGGGCTTAACTAGTCTTCACTAATAATAAATTTAACCCCGTCCTGACATTGGAAGCGTCTTGACGCGGGTCCCCGAAGCAACAATGCTTGCCAACACCTTAACCTGAAGGACGCCGAGGGATTAAGTTAATTATTTTCAACCCCACTTGTACCAAACTTAACATGGGGTTATCCTACAATAACCGACGTAGGTAGGTTAACTCTTCTGTATACCTATTGTCGCTTCATGTGGGAATGGTATTCATTGCAGAAATGGAGCATTTCGTGAATTAAATATTCCTATTATAATTTACTTATGATTTTACTATTATTATTACCTACGATTATTACACTTAATTTTAATTATGTCTCCATACATATCTACGGAGTGACGAAACAGTCACGGTGACAAAATTAACCCGTGCGCGTTTTCGCGCAACGCATGCAGTCACGGCATAAAGCTGAGCCCATTCCTTTTTACCACAAACATGTGAATGAGACAATAATTATTATTTGTTATTTTTTGTGTGGTAAATAAAACTTTTTTCACTTTCACTTCACTCAGCCTTAATACTTGTCTTGACTGGACTTTCAGTGACATTTTAGCAACCATAGTTTGGATTTTTTTTTTAAATTTCCCAATTTTAGCTACTAAAATATCACTGAAAGGTGCAATTATCATCAACGACAACATTATCCCACCGCTACCCACTACTGGGTTTAGAACTTTTCTCCCAAATGCCAACTCTTATGTTCTCTAATATAAAGCATATTATTATCTGATCCCTTGACTCAACTTTTAAGGTGGTTCTGGGTGCTTACAAGTGCCACCAATGGAATAAAAGTCATAACTTGTATTATATATAATACGTTTTTATCTAAAAGTGAACATGAGAAATTTTAACAACTGTGACAATTATTTTTAGAACCTACGTCTACAACCTAGGATCAACAATCTAGGACTTTAATCGTAAAATATTAATATTCCATTCTGGGCTATATGCTCTAAAATAGTTTTCACGGATATAAAGATTTTTGAAAAATAAAAAAACGTATTGTAAAACAAGTTATGATTTTTATTCCATTTCATTATATTACCATTCTATTCTAAGCGCTTTTAGTATTTTTTTCACGTTTTCAAGGACAAAACGGACCTATCCTAAATCCTGAATACAACCTTCCATATCAACAGCCAACGGCTTATAGCAGTCTCGTGGCTTTAGGGTTGGGTAAACTTTTTCGATACACCAAAACATAGAACATTAACTAACCAATATTTATTACCGTACATAGGTGTTTTAATTTCAATAGTTGTGAAATCTATAGGTATATTTTTTGGTATCAGTTATTATTTAAGTTATTTTTTTTATGTCGGTGTCGGTTAGTATGTTGTTCCTTTGCTGTTCACCTGTATAAGGAATATATATTTTTTAACAATTAGTACATTTTTGCTCCAAAATTTGGATCACAGTAAGAATACCGTACAGGTATATCGACACGATCTAACTTTCTTGTTTCACTCACGCATCCCTATCGCAGCTTTAAGCCACATTTAATTATGTCCCCTCCATGTCAATGGAGAGAGAAAGTTGGCGAGCAAACAGAAAACATTTTTAATCATCGCTTTAGGTTAGCTTCCAGCGTTTCAGGTGATTCTGCAGGGTAGGTAGGCGGGATTGGGTTTAATGACTGTATTTGCAATAATTTGGACAACTTTTCGTGTGTTTTCAGTATGAGAAGAGAGTGGAAGGATACGTTGTGTTCTAATCAGACCTGAGATATAGTTACTAGCCTCATAGTGGGGCCATTGTACGTAGCAAGCACTGAGGTATGTTAACATTTCAGACACTAGGGTTTCCTCACGAAGTTTTACTTCGCATTTAGTTCACTTAAACTTCAATGGTAACAATAAAATATATTTTTATTATTATACAATGTACACACATACATACTAACAATGTGGTTGCCACGTATCTGAAATGAAATATATTATAATAATAACTATGGAGTGGTATTGGTAGGTACTATAAGTTCACAAATGTATATAACTTAGAAAAACAACTCCTTAGTACATGCCCGCATTGGGAATCGAACTTGGGTCTCTCGCTTCAGAGTCCATTGTTCTACCCACTGGCTACCGATGCATTAATATTTATTACTAAATTACTTCAATATTTACGTATACACCAAGTGTTAATTGTTCTTTTTTTGGTAAATTAATTCATAGCATGATTGGTACTTAGCATTTTACTGCCCTTTTTAATGCCTTTCTCGGCCAGCGGTAGTCCAATTTACGACACAATCCAATTGCCCCGCCAGACCCATTGTGCTGGAGTCGACAAAATATTGTTATCGCGAATAATAAAAACAATATAGCAGCAATGAAACTGAAATTGAGACCGCCATACGATTGTTAAGACAAAACAAGCAAGAAAATACAACCTTTGCATAGGCACTTAGGTATTTCACTTTTTTCAGACAAAATAAGTTCTAAACTAAGTTGTGGACTGAAAGAGGATGTAGTGACTAGAATTGAGAAAGGAATGTTGCGTTGGTTTGGACATGTGGAGAGGATGAAGAAAGATTGACGAAACAAATATATTGCGAATGTCACTGGAAGGGCTGGGAAGGGATGTCCCAGGCGGGCATACATCATATTAGCAAAGGGAAAGATAAAAAGTACCCGGAACCGGCGTGCGTGCATGCATTGACTTATGAACGTTATTGAAGCGAAGGTGATCTGTCAGGATCGTGGCAAGTGGCAGTCCCTGGTATCTGCCTACCCCTCTGGGATACAGGCGTGAGGTTATGTATAATGTGTATAAGTTCTAAACATCGAAGGCCCAGCGCGAGGGTATTCCTATACAAACTTAGCTTAGTATTTTTAGCCGATTTTCGAAATGACGAGTGATCCCTTCGTAGTGGTCACCCGAGAGGTGCTGGGTAAGCAATTAAAACGACAATATCCTAGTCAATGCAGCGTCCGAGTGCTCCCTTCACCCATCTAGTGTGAGTGAAGGTGGCACTGGACGCTGTATAAATCATCTCATTTTGGAGATACAAAGGCCAAAGTTTTTTATCATTGTGCATAAATGAATCAATATTTCATACGAGTACTACAGTGCTACACAAGAAATAAGTCTCGCGGATGTACCTGCGCAGATGACCAAATTTTGGATGTGCGGCAAGTTGATCGACCAATCAGATAGTTTCATTTTATGGCAGGCCGCGCGCCTTTGTTGCTATTGGTTGATTCAACGTCATCGATGCAGGTGACTATTAGTTTGGCAATATTAGCGTGAGCGAAATAGGTAGCGTACTGTGGCAATCAATTCTGCACCTTAACCCGTATCGGTTAAAGATCATGTTTAATGTACTTATCGCTTCGGGTACTTTCGTTACACTTCTTCCTAGTCTGCGCGAACGTAGATTCCCGAAGGGACTTTTATGATATGTTACTGTAACAGATTTGCTCATAATAATACGACTCTTTGAAACTCTCCTCAAATGCAGCCAATTGCTGTGGTAAAGGGCAGGTCTGTATCAGAGACTATTTAAACGTCTTACTTCTTCGGTAACTAGGTACTTTAATACAGAGTCGTTTTCACCATTTTACAAGGCAACTGTAGGCAATAATGTGGCAGAGCTATGACAATAAAACCATTAAGTTGAGAAATTCCATGAATAATTAAAGCGGAATAATTACCCACAGCGACAGTGTAACCGAATCTACTGGGTAATATAGCCGAACACAGTATAATTCGATTTTACTCGTAAAACGGTCTAAAGGTAGGTTTGTAAAGATATTTCTTAATTTTTCGCGATACTCATATATTCTTCTTCTTCTTCAGGCTATATTATGTAGTCCACTGCTGGACATAGCCCTCCCCTAATGAGCGCCATAGCGCCCTGTCTTCAGCTTGCCGCATCCAGCATCTGCCGGCAGTTTTTCACAGATCGTCATCCCACCTGGATGGAGGGCGTATATAGTTATATTAAACGAGTCTTATTACTATTATTTATTAGGGAAAACATAATTACCTTATTTCCTGAAGTTTCGGAAGCGTTACAGTTGCTGTGGTCTCGGGTAGACTGAAGTGGTGAGTACAGTCAATTATTGTACATTTTCGCAGCTGGCCGATACACAACACTTACTACGCCCACGGACAGGTCCGGTGACAAGGCGCATGATTTGTTTTTACTTAAACCAAATCACGCGAAATAATGGAAATAAGTTAATTACGTTTTATCTAATAAATAATCGCGATTAAACTCATTTAATATATAACTATTGTAAAGATGTATTAACTCCTTCGTGGAAAAATATAGGCAATGAACGTCCAACCGTAGATGTGATTAAAATTACTAGAACGATATTTTTTTTACTTTATTATGCATCTGGCGCCTGAGATATAGGTACCTGAGATACAGTACACATTGTATCAAATGAAATATTTTTTTTGTTCAAATAAACAATCTCATCTTATTATTTATTTTATTTATCTTTCCTGTGTTCCTGTTATGCCACTAAGATCTCAGGGTGATATAGGTGCTGGGTTAGCCATCTAAACGACAATGTCCCAGTCACTGCAGCGTCCGAGTGATCTCTTCACTCATAAAGTGGGTGAAGGTGCTACTGGGCGCTCTATGTTTGTTTTATTTCCACAGTTTAATATCCTGCTTAGCTTGTACTTTTTATTCGATTATTATTACAGTTTTGACTTGCCATGTAATTCGAGTTCCTTTTTGTTATATTCCCTAAAGTAAAATATTGCTTGTGGTCGTCCACGGATGAGTAAAATGTAAAAAAGGTTTCTTTCCTACCTCGTTGGTCTAGCGGTAATACGTCTTATTACCGTACTATAGGTCATGACTTCGATTCCTACTAGGGGGCACCGTACATTAATTTGTACAATGGCCTCTGTCGGAATGTATTTCCGTGTTTGTGATGCCCTTACGTGGCACCATAGAACAAGCTATTCTAGTTTGGGACAAGTGCTTGTGTTGCATGGAAGATTTTTTTCTGACAAAAACAATGGATAACTCCTCACATAAGTGAGGAGTTATCCTGGTTTTTTGAGGCTAAAAGATAACTTTTAGCCTCAAAAAACCAGGAAAACAATTGTTCAAATGGCCACCTCTTGCTCAGCAAACAACGAATGAACACATGCAAGGAAATGAAGTTTACCGTTCCCGTCTGAGCAAAAGTACGGTCCTATAAGTTAGAGTAACAGAGGAAGCCTGGAAAACTCGGAATAGTGAAGGCTTTCAGGGTGAAATAGAGCGGAAACACAGACCCGGTGCCGTGTTCAAACTGAGCATTTCTACTAGGATAAAGTTGTAAGTTGCTACCACACTGGGCGATCGCAATTCAAACTAATGCTAGGATTAGTCTTGCTGTCTTGTTTGGGCGTAATGCTGGAAATGGTTCACCCATTATTCCGGCTCAGTGTAATGTATGGAAAATGAAATTACCCGAGCTGCTAAAAAAATACGTATTAATCATTAACTTTACGCTTAGACATTTTGAAGAGAAGTTAATTGACTTGCGGCCAAAGGTAGCTACAACAGTTAAGACGGGCATGGAAAAGACTCGTGAGATAAAGCTGTCGTCAATCCACCAATCGGGAATGAATGAATGAATAATTCTTTATGGCACTAAAAACATAATTTGTATAAAGACGAGCTTAATACTTGGTAGTATTTTCTTCCAGCTAACCCACGATGATGCGGACAAAGGAAGGGGTAGTGCCAGTAAAAAATATAATATAGGAGTGATTTATTACATAAACTCTTCTTCTTCAACTAAATAATACAAATATAGTTTAAATACGCAAACGTATATAAAGTAGTACAAAAAATATAAAATTATACTCAAATACATATTTACTGTAATCTATATACATACTAATAATCAATATTACTTACACATACAATACTCAATCTAATAATCAATCGTAACAGAATGCTCAGAAGTTGAATGAAAAACTTGTCTGCGTGAGTCACAGTATGTTACCACCTTTATTCGAACGAGGCATTCCTAGTAGGTAGGTTTCCCGAATAAATCCGGTTTGCAACGAATTTATATTAAAATGGAGCAAACGAGAGGCTATTTTTATCTTTTAAATGCTGAAAAATCATCATGCACCGGAAAGGAAAATTTATTTTAAAATACCTATTTAGAGGCTAAAAATTCCACCCATGTCGGGACTGGAACCCGATTATATTAAAAAGAATATAATCACGTGGGTACAGCGATATCATTCCGATGTAAAACCTAACTGCAAAGTAGGTACTCGTGGCTGCAAGTGATGCAAATTACTTCAGCCATATGTCGCTGCCTGTACGTAATACAGAGAATATTGTAAAGAGGTTTAAAATTTCACTAATGCTGGTGAGTCGCCCATTAGCTCAGTTGGAAGAGCGCTGGCACGGATAGCCAAAGGTCGCGGGTTCGATTCCCTGCTTCACCCGCATGGGTGAAATTTTTAGCCTAAATAGGTTTTTTAAAATTGTCCTTAGCACGGGTTAGTGCATTAAAAAGAATATAATTATTTTAAAATGTTATTATGCCATAAATTCTGAACGACCGCCATATTTTCTTATCGCACGCCCACCGAGTTAGGAAATCGTTTTGCTAGAAATCGAGTGAAAGTAAATGCCAGCTGGATTGCCAATAAAACAAAGATACAGCCACGTAAGGACGTCCCTAAACATTTATGAGGAGTGGCGCTTACAGGCCACCGTTTCTGTGATTTTGAATGGATTTCTAAGCATAAAGATGGTAGATAGGTACCTACTTGGGTTTTGGCTACGAACAATATTTTTAGGCAGCACTGTAATTTAAAGGCCGTGTAACCCATAACGTTTGGGTCGTATTGAGCAGAGTTGAATAAAAATCTAATGCCAGATGTCTGTATTTCGCCAAATAGGTACTCACTAGGCAAATAGGTGTCACTACAGCTAGGCAAGGTTTTCGACCTTGTAAAGTTTTATTACACACCTGATTGAAAGACTCGTATTTTTGAGTAAAAATAGTTGAAAAAAAAAATGTGGACATGGTATTTTGTATGAAAAAAATCGTAATATTTTATATTCGCACAGATATGGATTTAATCTAGTTTCTTTCTAAGACTTTACTCACTAACCCATATTTCTCTCGATACCAATGATATCGTACAAATAAAGAAAATGACTTACACCTTTCGTCGTCACGTCTTTATTAATTTGTACTATACTATAAAGAAGGATATGCATCATCCTTGTCTACGTAAGACGGATTAAATACGAATGTACGTGAAAATTAAAGACGGATATACGTCATCCTCGTGTAACATACAATGATACGTGTTTTTGCTTTTAAAAATCCATGAAACCAGCCTTACTTAAGTTTTATATATGCCCATTTTAGTGGCCAAGCTTCTTCATTAAAAAGTATGTTGAGAAGAAAAGGATCTTTTTTGTTAATGTTTAAAAGCTCCCAGACTTTACGTTCTACCACCGCCTCAGACCACATTTTATATCACTTAAATGTTATGAAATGAAATGAAAAGGTTTTGTTCAAAGTAGCTCAGCTGCGGCTTAATGAACGTTACAAGTCAAACTAGGTGTCCATTTCAAAATCTAGATCACTTTGGAGAAAAAATGTACAAAAAACTCCAAACTTAGTCTTTTCAAAGTTTAACTGTTTTAACAGAGTTTACATAATTTTTAAGGTTAACGTGAGAACGAGTTTGTTGGTAAAAATACAGTGAAATACGGCCTGCAATGTTTTTATTTTAGTAACTACCAAACTAACTCGTTCACACATCAGAGGACATAGGTTTTAACTGCATTTAATTTGACCAGTAAAAACGAAGTTAAAGTGGTCAGCTTTTTAGCTTTGTCGTTTTAAAATCATATTCAAAGAGCAGGCGTGGCTTGTGTTCAAATAATTAATGGCCGAACTTAAAACAAAACAACTCGCTAACTGCGCGAAGCACGCAATTCAGGCGTACATTTCTGTTTTGTTGCTTTGACATGCACGCTACGGATATTTACAGAGAGCTGGGTAAATAAATTAGTTATGTTGCAGTTCTTTAAAGTTATAACCGAGTGTTAACATTTGAGCGGAGCTGTTCGTATTTTGCTATCGGAATGTACCGTTGCTGACAGTAATCAAGACACTCTGGAAGCTCTACGTCTTAAACACCCATCACCTGGTCGGGTTTTGGACTACCCCCCAGAGCCGAATCTTTCGAGCGAGTTTCTCTCAGTAGAAGTTTCTGATGTCGCGGAGGCCATTGCTTCCTTTAATAATGGCTCAGCGGGGGGACTGGATGGATTACGTCCAGGGCATCTTAAAGAGCTGACTTCTGTTGGTGCGGATGACAGTGGCGTTCTCCTATTACACTCCTTGTGTAGTTTGGCAAACTACATGTTAAAAGGAATGGTTAATCGAGAAGTCTGCCCGTTCTTATATGGTGCATGTCTTTGTGCCCTAAAAAAAAAGAATGGAGGGGTTATGTTATGCGCCGTCTGGTCGCCAAGCTTTGTTGCCGGGCTGTGAGGGATGTTATGGCAACAGAATTGCAGCCGCAGCAATTGAGCTTCGGGATACCATTGGGTTGTGAAGCTGCGATGCATGCCACCCGTGCGTTTGCTTTGGCCTGGAGCGATCCCGATCATATAATTGTTAAGGTTGATATCCAGAATGCCTTTAACAGTGTTGAGCAAGACGTTGTCTTGGGTAAGGTTAGGGACCGGGCTCCATCTCTATATCCTTTTCTCCATCAATGCTATTCGAGACCAACTAATTTATTTTTGGTGATAACGTGATGGAGTCTCAGGTGGGAGCGCAGCAGGTGATCCTTTGGGCCCTCTTTTGTTTAACTTGGCTATACAGGATGTTATTGCTGGCCTGCGTTCCCCTCTGAACGTTTGGTACTTGGACGATGGCTCAATTGGAGGGGATCCTGTCGGTGTAGTCGAATACCTCAAAAGCCTGGAAAGAGGGTTTGGGGACATGGGACTCAAATTGGGCAGATTTCTGCGGGCAGGTTCTGGGCAGATTTCGCGGGATGTTCTGTCGCAAGTAGATGCCGTAGTCCCAGGGCTTAAGACGTTAAGTAAGTCAGATTTTACTCTTTTGGGAGCGCCAATTTTCCCAGAAGGTATTCCTCAAGTCCTTACCAATAAGATACGGATCTTGTTGGCAACGAAGCCACATCCAAAGCAACTTTCTGCCCACAATGCGTTAACGATCCTGCGAAGTTGCCTGTCATTCCCCAGGTTGACTTACTCAGTTCGCACTACTCCATTGTGGTTATGCAGTTTTAAAACGTCGGAGTATGATGAGGCTTTAAAGGAGTTTTTAGAAACTGTTCTCAACATTAGGATGACGTCGACACAGTGGTGCCAAGCGGCTCTTCCAATTAGGCATGGCGGTTTGGGTATTCATCGCTTGCAGGACATCGAGCTCCCAGCGTTTCTTGCTTCGTCGCATGGGGTTTTGGATCTCGTCACTCGTATATTGAATATTAATGGTGACGGGTTTCACATCCCTTTCGCCGATGAGGCCTTGAGTTTATGGCAGGCTTGCTGTCCTGGGAGTGACTTGCCGGAGCGGCCTGAGCTTCAACGTGAGTGGGATGAAGTAATAAGCAAGATAACGCTGGACGCATTGCTGAACTCCAGGGGCTGGTTCTGGGGCTGATCTTGCGAGATTTCGCGCTGTTTCGAGACCGGATTCGGGAATATGGCTTCATGCTTTGCCATCCCCACAGCTGGGGACCTTTTTGGACTGCGATTCACTCCGAGTGGCTGTTGCTTTGCGCTTAGGTTGTAAAGTCTGTCAACCGCACCGTTGTGTCTGTGGCGTGGAGGTGGACGCTCAGGGCCGCCACGGGCTGCATTGTGTCCGTAGTGCAGGTAGAATCTGTCGGCACCATAGCATAAATGATATTGTTCGACGGGCTCTGGTTTCGGCAAATATCCCTTCTGTCCTTGAGCCTCCGGGCTTATGCCGGAACGATGGGAAACGTCCGGACGGCCTTACTCTGGTTCCGTGGGAAAAGGGTCGAAGTTTGATGTGTGATGCTACTTGTGTGTGCACGTTCGCGCCCTCGCATGTCGTATCTACTGCCGTTGCTGCTGGCACCGCGGCTGAACTGGCTGCGAGGCATAAGACGCAGAAGTATAGCCAGCTTATGAATTCCTACATATTTGTGCCGCTGGCTATAGAAACTTCTGGTGTATGGGGAGCGCAGGGCAGCGTTTTTATTAGGGAGCTGGGACGCCGATTGAGGGACCGTGGCATGGACGTTCGCTCTGGGGCATATCTGAGCCAAAGGATTTCCCTTGCTGTGCAGCGCGGTAACGCGGCCAGTATTATGGGGACTTTTGGTTCGGATGTGGCTCGGAACGATTTATTTGCATAGTTTTTTTTTTGTTTTTTGTTTTAATTATTATTTCATTATTATTGTTATTGCCTTGACATCTTTTTAATTTCATTATTTTTGACGAAGCTTTATGTGAATGTTGATTATGTTTGTACTGATTTTTTTTAATGTCTATGTAAAAATTTTAGGTATGTCTATAATTTTTAGCCTCTAAATAGGTTTTTAAAATATGTCTATAAAGTTAACATTTGGTTTACATGGGGGTATTTTCCCATGAGGGTGTAGTTTGAGAATCTCTGCCTTGATAGTATCAATTTGGTTTAATTGTTCTGTGGTATCAATGTCACTTTGACATACCATTTTTTCTTTTCTGTACATTTGCACAGATTAATGAGACAAAATATATGATCTTATTTCTGCGTCTCATTCACTTG
Source organism: Yponomeuta sedellus (assembly GCA_934045075.1). NCBI lineage: Eukaryota > Metazoa > Arthropoda > Insecta > Lepidoptera > Yponomeutidae > Yponomeuta > Yponomeuta sedellus. Next base: position 15,049,228 of record OW203745.1, read on the forward strand.
ACTGTCTTCCAGGGTAGGTACAAAATCCAAATAGTTCTATGATCTCATTCGTTCAAACCTCAGAAGCAATGAGCTGTTTTCAGCACAACTTCCCAAAACACTTCATTGATTGCGCTTATAGGGCGTTATATCTTGTTCTGAGCGTGATACAATTTCAAAATCTAGATCATTTGGAGAAAAAAAATTGAACAAAAAACTCCAAACTTAGTCTTTTCAAAGACAATTTTTACAAAACTCATACAATATTGTAAAGAGGTTCGAAATTTCACTGATGCCGTGAGTCGCCCATTGGCTCAATTGGTAGAGCGCTGGTACGGATAGCCAGAGGTTGCGGGTTCGAATCCCGGCATGGGAGAAATTTTTAGCCTCTAAATAGGTTTTTAAATTTGTTCCTTAGCACGGGTTAGTGCATTAAAAATAAAAATAGTGTAATCATGTGGGTACAGTGATATCGTTCCGATGTTAAACCTAACTGCAAAGTAGGTAGTCGGGGCTGTAAGTAATGCAATTTGCTTAAGACAGATGTCGCTGTCTGTACGTAATACAGAGAATATTGTAAAGAGGTTCGAAATTTCACTGATGCCGTGAGTCGCCCATTGGCTCAATTGGTAGAGCGCTGGCACGGATAGCCAGAGGTTGCGGGTTCGAATTCCGGCATGGGTGAAATTTTTAGCCTCTAAATAGGTTTTTAAATTTGTCCTTAGCACGGGTTAGTGCATTAAAAATAAAAATAGTGTAAAACTCATACACTTTACACGCTTTAATTCCAGACATCATTGTCATTTAAATAATCCTTAATATTTTTACTAAAATACTACTACTACTACTACTAGGGCTACTGCCCTTTTTGCACAAAGTGTAGTTTTACACATTTTTTGTACCGCGTTTCAGTGAAACCTAATATATATTCAGAGATTTTTTTTATAGAAAAGTATACAATGCCCCATGAAGGATGTAGGTATTTAACCTTTGCCAACGTAAATTTTGGGATCAAAAGTTTATGTTTATTTCTAGTACTTATTTACATTGTGTTGCTAATATTTTTCCTGAAATAGGTTACATAATATTTTCATACATATACTGGCTGGCAACGGTCTATTATTTTACTCTACTATACACAAGGATCGAAATGCGTAGCATCGCAATATAACTCATAAACTTTTTGGAACAAATTAGAAAAAAAACTACGAGCGTTTTTCCGGAACTGGTCCACTATATACAAAAATAGCGGATATTGGGGGAGATCGCACCGAAAATGCTGGGAAATATTTTCCTACGTGTCAAGCGACACCAGCTGGGCCGTCTCTTGGACACGTCCGTCGTTAATTGAAATAACACCCTACACTAGCCATTTTGTATAGCATAGTGAAGATACGATAATTGAAAGGCATATAATTATGTAAAAACCTATTTAGAGGCTAAAAATTTCACCCATGCCGGGATTCGCTCCATTGGCTCAATTGGTAGAGCGCTGGCACGGATAGCCATAGGTTGCGGGTTCGAATCCCGGCATGGGTGAAATTTTTAGCCTCTAAATAGGTTTTTAAATTTGTCCTTAGCACGGGTTAGTGCATTAAAAATGAAAATAGTATAATATAATTATGTGTGTATAAAGCCACGCATATATTTCGGAGAAGTTGGCTGAGACCTGGGTGGGTATGCTACTTAAGGTACCATGCCACGATCCTGAGAAAACTCTTTCGCTTTACCAAGATTTATTTACCAGGGCCGTGTTTCAAAAAACTTGATTTTATAGTACTTAAGACAGATTACACTTGACCACAGCATGATGGTAAGCAAAGACGGGGTCTGAAATGTTAAGTGCATAACTGTTAAATGCCGGTAGTCACCCCATAGACACCCGGAAGTACCGATTACCTACAATTTATATTTTATTATGACAATTCGATGTACATTGCGTAGCCGATTGAAACGGTTACTTTTCCTAAGTACATGTTAGGCTTAGTACGCGTAGTTGCGAATAACAACTACGCGGACTGATTTGTTTGGTGGACTATCGCGCCGTTTTGTAAAGTGCGTGCACCTTTTTAAATTCTCCATATCCCACGGATTTATTCAGAAAAAATCGCAACGCGTGCTAAGCCTTAAATGTAATTAAAATTGTCTTTCCCGTCACCTAAGGCTGTATCTGCACTTTTGAAATGCATTAGTCAGTGTTTCTTGTTTTTAACTTTTTCCATATCTCACAGATTTAAAAAAAAAATCACGCCGTGAAAATTAGTAATGCGTGGTCAGCCTTAAACGTAATTAAAGTTATTTTTCCCTTCACTTAAGGCTGTATCATTAGAAGTGCATTAGACAGTGTTTCCTGTTTTTATATTTTCTATATTTTACAGATTTAGGCAGAGAAAATCTCTCGGCGCAAATATCGTAATGTGTGATAAGCCTTAAATGTAATTAAAATTGTCTTTCTGCTCTGCTCTTTAGAAGTGCATTAGACAGTGTTTCCTGTTTTTGCATTTTAAATATCTAATAGATTTAGTCAGAATAAATCTCGCGGCTCAAATACCATAATGCGTGCTCAACCTTAAACGTATTTAAAATTATATTTTCTTTCACCTGAGGATGTATCTGCACTTTAGAAGTGTATTAAACAATGTTTTTACATTTCCCATATCACAGATTTATTCAGAAAAATCACGCGGTGAAAAATCATAATGCTTGTATGTAATTAAAATTATCTTTCCCATCACTTAAGGCTGTATGTGCACTTTAGAAGTGCATTAGACAGTGTTTTTTTCTGTTTTTACATCACACTAATATTATAAAGGCGAAAGTTTGTGAGTGTGTATGTTTGTTACTTCTTCAGGTCTAAACGGCTGAAGAGTTTTCATTAAAATTTGGTCTGGAGTTAGCTGAAACCCTGGATTAACACATAGCCTACGTTCTACTGCGGAAAAATACCTTATTGCCACGGGAAGATCAATAAACCGCGGGTAACACGGCACCGCAAGACACAGCTTATTTTCGATATCTCACAGATTTATTCGGAAAAAACACACGGAGAAAGTTAGCAATGCGTGCAATTACATGTAATGAAAGTTATCTTTCCTATCTCCTAAGACTGTATCTGCACTTAGTGCATTAGACAGTGTTTCTAGTTTTTGCATTTTCTATATCTCACAGATTAATTTATAAAGAAAAAATCGCGCGGTATAAAATGGTAATGCATGCTTCTGGTATTACAATTTAGGTACATAAAATTGTAACCATGAATTGTAATTCTGTGAAATAGTGCACTTGAAACGCTTATGGCTTAGTCGAGCCAAGTAATTGAATCAATCACCAATTATGGGCCTTATGGGCTTAACTTCTGACAGTAAAACCCGCCACTGTCTTACAATCCCCTACCAAACCGGACTTGGGCCCCGGGGTGGAGTATGGCTTAACCTTCCTGCGATGCAGGAAGAGACCCGTGCCCCAGCAGCGTGGACGTATAAAAATTTGATATCGAAATAGGGCACAAGGTATGCTACCATCCTTTATCCTTGATCCTTATTACCTCATTCACAGCCGCTTTCGGGTACTTCTCAACACAAATGTCATCTCCATAAATTCTCGTTCGACGCCGCGCCGCTCACTAGAAGAATAATTTAGCCTGTTCTGTCACTACGTCACGTTACGGCCCTTCCAGCAATAAATCTAGATCGGCCTTGTTGCATAAGAAATAGAATCGATTTCGGCTTAGACGATAATTTATGCAAGCGGAAGGCCAGTGAATTATGGGCCTTGTTGTTGTAGGTAGACGAAGGGTCAGGGAGTTCGCTTTCAGTGACGTCATGTTTCACAAAACAGCGTTGGACGATGTGTCGCTTGGGGTTCACGCTCATAACTTTTAAAAACCTCCACCTAAGGCTAAAAAATCCACCCATGCCGGGATTCGAGCCCGCGACCTCTGGCTATCCGTGCCAGCGCTCTTTCCAACTGAGCCAATGGGCCACTCACCGGCATCAGTGAAATTTCGAACCTCTTTACAATACTCTCTGTTTAAAAACCTATTTACCTGTGGGTTTTAGGGTTTATATACATATTGTAAAATCAACTTGACTTCACTCACAGTAGATTAAAACTAAATAAATAAATATTCATGGACATATTACACAGATCTCGTTAGCCCTATACTAAGTACAACTAAATGACTTGTGTTATAGGGCTAACTCGACAATAGATTTAATACAATAAATACATGGATAAAATCCAAGACCCGAGACAAACTAGAAAAGTTCGTTTCCTAGTTTGACCCGGCCGGGGATCGAACCCGAGACCTTCGGTTTTACAGTCAGCATGCCACACCGCTGCGCCACCGAGGGCGTCAACTAGCCGTTAAACTAGCAACTGTAAGCATAATTAAATTCTAATATATAACATACAGGTCTGGCAATAAGTATCACAGGGCCCCGCGATACTAGCTTAACCTAGTGTGGGGACCGCGGTCGTTCCTTCGATCCCTTATTAACCCCCAGTTTTTCGTACACTAACGATCTGTTGATCAATTGTTAACAGCTGTGAAATGTTTTTTTTTTGTATGAACTTCGGCCAACTGACAGCTGTTAACAGTAGATTAACGGATTGTTAGTGTAGTTGACGGGGTAAATAACACGCGGAAGTTCGAGAAATAATTAAAAACGTTGGTGCGAGCAAGGAGCCAGCGGCGCGGACTAATCTATTTTTTGCACTCAATGACGGTGATTTTAAAAACTACGTACATTGAATTTGAAGTAAGGATAGAAGATCATTCAATAGCTTTTTTCGGATCCTGGCGCTGACGTCGCTTGTCGGTAAAATTTGTGACTAACTTATTACATTTTCTGTATAATAACGAAATTGAACCACATTTCCCTAATAGTTTATTTTTTTATAAATTAATATTAAAAAATCCAATGATTTAATCAATAAGTTATTAAGATCGAGATAACTTAATTATTTTAATCAATCTTTCGTAACCCAGTCAGCTACCGTACTTGATAATGAGTTGCTTGTGCCCAATCTCACTAGTCTATGCTACTCCACGTTAGATGGCGCTAATAGAAATAATTGGGCCACACAGAAGGGACTGGGGCGCGCGCAGACATCACTGATTAAACCGTTCGCAGATAGTAAATGTCACGGATATCCGTGGTAAATGTTTAGAAATTTTCGAAAACGATACACGAAAATATACCTCATGGATGGTTCACAGATATTTCACATTTTGCAAAATAGGTGGAAGAAATATTTTTTTTTTTAAGGTTTCTAGTACAAGATCGATTAAGCTATGTTGGTACATCTTTTAATTTTTATGTGATTTATTGACAAATAAGTTGCTTAAAACTTTACTAAAAACGGTACCGATTATTATGGCAGCTTCCTATAAGAACTCGTGGTCGCAGTTTGTACCCCCTAGTTTTTGAATTCGCAACTTGCTGTTGAGGAACAGTCGACAGCATATCACCTTTACATTTTTTAATGTCTTGGAATAATTAACTACATAAACAATAATTAACTATAGCCCTTTAAGTATAACTTCCAACTAAAACATAGATTTTAGGGTTCCGTACCAGAGGGTAAAAACGGGACCCAATTGCTAAGATGGTATGTCCGTCTGTCGGTCTGTCCCCAAGCTGAACGTAAACTCTCATGAACCGTGTAGCTACAGTTGATATTTTTATAGATGATGTACATATTTATTTAATGAAAGTCATTTCCATTTTAACCGACTTCAAAAGAGGTTATCACATCGACGCGTATGTTAATTATTTTTCACTATGTTTTCGCATTATCTTCGTCAAATCTTAACCTATTTCGATATTTTTTTTTGTTCTACTAGGTATAGCGTCCCATTGGTCCCATTTTAATTTGGTGAAGATGTCATGAAGACTTTGAGAGATGGAGAAAAGAACTTTTCAATGGACAGCAGCAAATGAGGCCTAATGAGGCCCATTCATAAATAATATGCATATGTTTCATAAAATATAATATAAAAGCTGTCCCAGGGTGATGTTCTGATGAAGACTTTCAGAGATGGGAATTTAGAACTTCAAATTTAAGTAAAAAAAATCACTTTGTTCATCAAATACTTTCATTAAGTAGCACATTATCTGGTGGACATTGTTACGAAGTTCATCAGCTCAAATGTAGTTCTTGAGAGGTTTTAAGTTTCTAATCTAGATAAAAATATGCCGTTTTCAGTTAACCAGAATTTAAGTCAAAATATACAATTTTACTGTCGTGGTTATTAGTCAAAAATATACTATAGGCATGCGTAGTTATAAAAGTCACAATATCTATTTAGTTTCATACGAGTTTCACAAGTCAGTCAGTGATTAAAACGGTATAAAACGAAAATATGTTTACGCAGAGGACAAATACAGCGCTGGTGCACAAAAGTGTATTTTGCATGGGCCCTGTAATTTATAATAAGCTGTCTAGTGCATTAAGAGAACTGGACTTAGGCTTGTTCAAGCACAAATAAAAAAATATATTATTTAAAAACTGCTATCATACAATAATCGAATTTCTGACTGATAATTATATTGATTAAAATAAGTATAACAATGATATACTATTTGATATTATCCCCGTGACCTCTCTTGTTTGACATTTTTACTTATTATCGCATGGAATGTTATTTTTTTTATGTTCTTGACATTTTAAATTCTTGATGTTAATATAATAGGTCAATCAAATTAAAAAAAATCCAGGAATTAATTTCCAGAAAGCTGGATATCATTTTATACCATCATTTGATCTTAAATGCGTGTAATGCGAATTCGCACGGTCCCAGGAGGTGAGCTCAACTTTTGGGGGCCAAAAAACCGCGAACTTATTACACTTTCTTTCAGTTTTGTGCTTCTAGCTCGGAAACGGTACTTTGGACTGGAATCTTCGTTATTGCAATATTAAAGAGAGTTAAATTTTGCGTTGTATGATTGTCTTCTTCTTCAGGCTATATTATGGAGTCCACTGCTGGACATAGCCCTCCCCTAGTGATGACCAGAGCGGCCTGTCTTATACCATCATTGGGGGTTAATGCCCATAATCCCCACGCTGGGCATGCGGGTTGAGGATCGCAGATTGGTGGCATTGTACTGCAGGGGGCGCTGCTGCCCACCCCCCAGTTTGTGTCCCTTAGTCACCTTTTACGACACCCGCGGGAAGAATTTGGGTTGGTGCTATTCTTTAAGCCGAAACCACACAGCATGATTGTCTAAAACTTTAAATTCGATTTATTGGTATAGCCGAAATCAAAAGTTGTGAACCGGAACTTATTTACGTGCAAATTTACATTTTGCGAATTTTCAAGACCATATTTCTTTGAAACTGATACTCTTACTTCTATTGAAATACCCATAAGACAAACATTGTAGAGAATAAAATTTCACATTATACCTAAAAACTATTTTTATTTAATCTTTTCAGAGCACTCTCCACCAGCCTCTATACCACGTATCATGCGTCTGAACCAATTTTCAAAACATTTATTCCAGTCCTCCGCAGACACCTCTTCCACGGCCTTCTCAAACGCTGCTAGCGCGTCTTCCGGCGATGAAAACTGTATCCCTTTGAGCAGATTTTTTATTTTAGGCAGTAAAAAGAAGTCACACGGAACCTAATCAGGACTGTAAGGAGGGTCTCCTAAGACTCTGATCTGTGTGGAGTCCAGGAAGTCCCTCGTTTTGATCGCAGTGTGCGCGGGCGCGTTGTCGTGGTGAAGAAGGACCCCGCGGAGCCCGTTGTTCAATCGCTTGTTGCTCAATTCAGAAAAAAACTTCTGGCAGGCATTTTGTGTTATACCATTCAGCGTTTAATGACTTTGTTTAATTTCAAAGTTACGTACATTTGAGAATTTGTAGTTGCAATACCACTCGCTAACGGTGAAGGAAAACATCGTGAGGAAACCCGCGGCCTGGTTGGCTCCGCACGTATTGACTAGTCTTTCCTGTGGGCTAGGCCGACTAAGCTGTCAGGATGGTATAGGTGCTGGGCAAGCCTACACCATCTATAAAACCATGTCCCAGGCACTACAGCGTCGGAGTGGGCCCTTCACACCTCCACTCACACTAGATGGGTGAAGGCTTCACCCATCTAGTGTGAGTGAAGATACCACTGGACGCTGTATAAATCATCTCATTAAGTAGATGCAAAAAGGCCAATATTATTATTATTCAGCGTTGATGCTGCTTTGGTCTCAAAGTGGAATTGAAGTTAGGTACCCCGACAAAGTGAAGAAACTATAAAAAAAATCCTGCGCTCCTCGATCGCTTCACTTTCGTAGGCGTTGGTTCATTTTGAAACAACCAAACTGTCGACTGATGCTTTGTTTCTGGATCATATTGAGAAATCCAGGATTCGTCACCTGTCACAGTGTCGTAAACGCGCCGTGACGAGCCAGCATCAAATTTTTGTAACAAATCACGGCACCAATCCACACGGGCCTGCTTCTGAGCTTCGGTGAGGTTGTGCGGCACCCAGCGGAAAATTATTCTCCTTACGGGAAGGTGCTTGTGCAAAATCTTGTGAACACTTCCTGAACCAATCTGCAGTGTATGCTGAATCTTTTCGTACTTAATTCGTCTGTTTTCTTGAATTATTTTTTTTACTGCCAGCAAACTTTCTTCGGTGACAGCCGTGATAGGACGACCACTCCTTTGTTCATTCCCTCAAAGTAAGATGACCGCGTTTGAACTCGCTATACCAGCGGTAGATGGTTGTTTTTGAAGGTCCTTCATTCATAAAAGCAATCCGAAGTCGATCACATGACTCAACAGGTCTTAAGCCACATTTGAAATAGTATAAAATCATAGCACGAAAATGTTCTGAATGCCGATCCATTTTGGCTCTCAAAAAATGCGGAGGGAAATTTGAAAATCGGACAGTAGTATTTTTACTTTTAAATAAATGACGTTTTCATAACAACTACTAGTGGCCAATGTCTTATACATAAAAACTATTTTTCAAAACTTTCTGAGTGGCCTGGTATAGACAACTCAACTTTCAAATTCAGTTATTATCTAAGACTATATTTGCATGAATTCAAAATTATACTTTTTTCATTTTGTGGATTTTCCGTTAGTATGAGGTGTGAAGTCTACATTTAAGGCAATTTGAGGGTAAGGAACATTTCAATGCAACATTTTAAGGACGCGGTCAGAAAACTAGAGATTCGAAGTAGGTATTGTGAATGAAAAACAATTTTACGCAAGTGATCTTTAATTAGTACCTTAGGAAGCAATAGAAACATTAAAAATGAATGTGACATTGATAAAATATATAGATATGCAGCACAGCATTCAAGTTCCCATTTTCTTAGTTGTTGAAATTACCCGGTTCACAACTTTTGATTTCAGATATACCACTAAGCCTAATTACTTGTAAATTTCTATATTACTTGTTACTATAAATTCTTCTTAGTCTGTACCTACGCTCTACTGAGCAGTCGTGGTCTTCAAAAAAAGGCTTCATTATAGGCTAATGTTGCGTGTCTCACGATGTCTCGCCGACGTTTACAATATTTACAGAATATTTCGTTGTATTCACTTCAAAAATAAATAATTTAATTAATAATAGTACCTACGGAACCCTTCGTGCGCAAGTCAGACTCGGACTTGGCCAGTTGATTTTTTTACTTACTATGATTGCTTGCTAGATACCGATTTGGTACCTAATCCATAATTATACAAATTAGACATATTCATGCCTGCTCACACACTTGGTTCATTCATCGCATGGGTGCTATAAAACTATTATAACGAAGAACTAATAATTTTAGATCTTCTACAAATGTAGTTTGTTGTAGATTCAACACTAGTAATTTGTATCTTTTTACATTTACATCAGCTCTTCTAAATAGGTAGATCAGATTTCTGTTGGTAGAAAGTTAAAACAAACGCAATCATTTTTCGTCCAACGAACGATTGCGCTCGGGGTGCCAGGCGACGTTGCCAAGTAGTGCGGGGTGAGTACCTAGGCGACGCGTCGTTGCCAAGTTGCCCTAGCAACATCTCTGCATCCATCGCCGTGTGTGGGAGCGTGTTTTACTTTTGAGAGTAGGTATGTTCTGCGTAAGATTGTAAACGTAGGTAGTGGTTATATACTCTGATTGTAAGCACGTGATATGTGAGTAAGCTACCTATGCTCTGGGTATCTGCCTTAGTTAAAATTAATATAGATAGTAAATAATCTAGGAGCCCGCGCGACACATTAGCACACTAGCTAAAACGGCGAGGGCTATTGTCTGTCTTTGTGTTGTCTCACCGGCCCGGCACCGGCTCGCGACTCCGGGGCCGGTCGGCGCCGCACGGTGGGCTGAGAATCACGTTTCAAAGACATATGAACTTGAGTTTTCAAGTGTCACTTTTTTCTCTCGAAATAGGTTTTATTACTCATTATCATTACTATATTAAACAATGTGATGAAAGACTATTTAGAGAGCAAACGGATGTGTAAGAATTTTTCGAAGAAAAATTTTTATGGAGCTGACATGAAAAGTGGCTATAGCTCTGGAATCGCAAGTTTGGCCGTAATATCCTTGGAGATGTAAAAAGTGCTATTTATTTGTGATTTTTCGGCATACTTTTTATAGCAGTGCCCTTTGCGATTTTTTTAAAATTAATAATGTGTATTTTATACTTAAATGACTAGTTAGACCAACTTTAGATATACCCTATACCATATGCCCTAGCCTATGAAATTAAAATTAGGCGTGTTATATATAATGTACATATTATCCCTTTATTTTGTAAAGGGATAATATGTACATTAGACGACATTCACCAAAGTAAGAAAGGTTTTAATAAAATACCAATTTTTCAAAATATATTTTACTAATTGCACATTCACTGACCACGAACTGGCAGACGCCAAGTAGGACACCTACCAGTTCGCTCGACCGATGATCCCAAAAATATCGCTGGTGGTGGCTGGGTGAGGATTGCTGAGGATAGAGTAATGTGGCTTGCCCTGGGAGAGGCCTATATGCAGCAGTGGACAAATACAGGCTGATTGATTGCACATTAAATATAAAGACCGTTTCTTTATCATGAATTCCCAAAAACGTTAATATCACTTTAATAATTCGTAAAACAAGTCTTATTAATTAAACACATAATGTATATGCTCAGTTTTAATTTCATAGACTAGGGTACAGGAATATCTAACTACGCATAATCAGGACACAAAAGCATTAGAACTACTCATTTTAGTACAAAGTACACATTATAATTATATTTTTAAAAATCGCAAAAGGTACCGCTATAAAAAGTATGCTGAAAAATCACAAATAAGTAGCACTACATCTGCAAGGATATTACGGCCAAACTTGCGATTCTAGAGTTATAGCCACTTTTCATGTCAGCTTCATACAGATTTTTCTTCGAAAAATTCTTACGCGTCCGTTTGCTCTATAAATTGTCTCTCATCACATTGTTTAGTGTAGTAATGAGTAATAAAACCTATTTCGAGAGAAAAAAGTGACACTTGAAAACTCAAGTTCCTAGAGTCCCGCCGGTGCCGTCACCGGGGGGTAGCAAGCAATATTTTTTCAAGTTATTTAAGCGTCTATCTTCATATTTTCACAATTAATATTAACAATAACATCATGTATGATGACTAAATCACCGAATTAGTTAATAACACCTGAGGTATACTAGGAATTGGAGTTTGATTACCATTAGGGGTATTGTAGTTGCGTATAAATGGAAGGTAAAATATTTTATGTGCTCATTGACATTTTGTCCTGCTAAAAAAACATACTTATCCAAATCATAAAGAGAAAAATATGGAATCGCAAGTCTGACAACTAAACTTGACTTGTTCGTGGTTTTGAAGCAGTGTGGAAAGCTAAGCAACTACTCTACTTTGTTGGAAAAAGTTGTATCGCTATTGAACCTTCATCATCTGTCCGATGAAGATCTTGATATAATTCGAGAATTCTGTCGAAGATTCAGTCAACAAGTTACCAAGAGATGGAAGACAGCAAATAGAAACCAGGATATTTTCAGAAAAAAATATGAAAACTGGCTCGTAATGAGTATTGACTGGCCATGTTGTGTTGTTTCACATATTATACCAGATGGAACAGCTTCGGTATGCCAAGAAGGCATAAGTTCTTGCACTGAAGTACCATTTGGATCTTTGGGAGCAAAACAAAGGAAAAGGAGGCTACAACATGAAAGTCATGAAGACACCGATGAATCAATCTGTGTTACAATAGAAAATTTGAAGAAAGAAGGAAACGAATGTTTAGGCAAAGTAATTTAAGAAGAATCCTGAAGAAGCAGTAAAAATCTATAACGATATAGAAATGAAGAAATTAAAGAAAAGTACAGTTACGCCAGAAAAAGCGCTAGGCCTTTTATTTTCTCTGAACAGACTATCACCCATCGTATTACAAGATTCAGCAAGCCAAGTCAAGCTGTTATCCTCCCGATCAGGCTTTCATTATAAATGACACCATGGCGAAACTAGATCTGCAAGCTCTGTTGAATATAACCATACAACAAATTTTGAAAACCTTACCAGAACTGTCTGCTTACATGGGTAAAACACTGGTTTTGTTATCCAAGTGGGGTTTCGACGGTTCATCAAACCAAAGCAGATACAATCAAAGCATTGAAGGAGGTGAAATAGATGAATCTCTGTTTATGACAACACTTGTTCCGCTGCAGTTATCTAACGGGACTGAAGTTATATGGAAAAACCCGAAGCCATGCTCAGTTTTCTACTGTAGACCTGTACAGTTTCTTTTCGCAAAAGAAAGCGAGTCTCTCGTAAAAGAAGAAATGAAGAAAATGGAAGAGGAAATAGCTGCATTGGTGCCCTCAGAATGCAGAAATATAAAAATAAATCATGATCTAGTCATGACTATGATCGACGGAAAAGTTTGCAGTTATTTATCCGAAGCTCTTTCCAGTGCAGTTTGCTATTTATGTCTAGCAAAACCGAGCGAGATGAACAATATTGATGCAGTAATACGAAAAGAAGTAGCCAACAACATGTTAAAATTCGGCTTATCTCCGTTACATGCCCAAATTAACTGCATGGAATGTTTGCTACATATAGCATACAGACTGGAGTTGAAGACTTGGGCAGTAAGAGGAGATAAAGATAAGGCTGTCATGCTGACCAAAAAGCAGTTGCTGCAAGAACGATTCCAACAGAAGCTTGGTCTTCTTGTGGACGTGGTCAAACAGAGCTCTGGAACAACGAACGATGGAAATAACGCACGAAAATTCTTCGATGACCCAAAACAGACAGCCGAGATAACAGGAGTGGATGAAGAATTGATTAGAAGATTTGCAGTCATACTTCAAGCCATTACATCTGGTGAAGAAATAAACGTCGACAAGTACAAAGAATATGGCCGAAGTACTGCAGAAAGGTACCTGGACCAATACAGCTGGTACTATATGCCAGCTACAGTGCACAAGTTGCTAATCCATGGTGCTGAAATTATAAGGAACTCCTTGGTTCCTACTGGGATCTTATCTGAAGAAGCATCCAAAGCTCGCAACAAAGATTTTCGATGTTAACGAGAATTTCACTCGCGAAAGAACACCAGGAAGAATTCAAACGAAGATGTCATCAAAAGGATGCTTCTCACTTCTGATCCTTTTATTTCTTCAATGCGACCAGTTATGAGGATAGCTTTAAAGAAAAAAATGAGTCAAGAAGCAGTGGATCTTTAGGTATTACAACGACATCATATTGAGTTCTGTAACGTCGAAAATATTGAAAGTGACACAGATTCCGAGAAAGAAACTGATTTATATGAATAATTTATATGATTTTTGTTTGCAATATGTTATTGTAATTCTTTTATTTATATTTTTTATACATTGGTTTCTTTTCTTGTCTTTTATGTACCTATTTTAATGTAAAGGATTCATAGCTAGTATTTTATTCATGTAGTTTTAAAGGCTTATTTTTTATGTTTACATGATTTAACATTTTTAAAATGTATGTGTGTTTTAAAATGTAACTTGGACTTATTTCATGTATCTTTGTAAATATTTTATGCTTGTGTTTTTCCTCGTGTACAATAAAGAATATTCATATCTTATTTGATTTTCATGTGTATAATTTGTTCGCATATGACAATGTTTTAGAACAGTATTTAAGTAGTTATATTGTATGATTCTTTATAATTATAAAGAATCCTTAATTAAGGAAGGTACATAATTTGACAAACACAAAATATACGCTTAAATACCTTAAAAAAATATTTTAAATGCATTTAATTTTTTTTCGACCAAAGTCGCACGAGTGCGCCCATAGTGCAGTATGTCAAAAAATCCATAAAAATGCAGGCAATAATCGTGCTGAAGGAAATAACGGGCAAGTGTGCGATAATCAAGTTATGGCCAATTTTATAGTAACTTCCATACATTTTTTTTAACCAAGTGGAAAAAAAGTACTTGCACAAAGGTAAACATACTGCACTTCAAATATGTTGAAAGATTAGCCTTCCTAAGTGGATTCCTGTGAAAAAAAAATAACAATCCAAAATTCGATCTCTAAGTCTATGGGGAGCGATTTTCAGCCCACCGTGCGGAGGGTGAGACTCGTATTTCGTATCGGCGTCGTAGGTGTAAAAGATATAACAAATATAGTCGACGGCTTGGACGATACCATTGTTATATCTACGCGTTTTACTTTACGTGTCGTCGTGTTGAAGTCCGTGTCAGCACTGTACCACTCACCGGGCGTAACCCGGCATCGACACCGGCACAATGGAAAAACGAAACCCGGCACCGGTGCCTGATGCCTGTGCAACGGCCATGCCGGTGTGCCGTGCCGGTCCGGGCCGATGAGTCGAAACACGCCCAATGCCGATGCCGGCGTGACGACGACGACGACGGCTCCCGGCGCGGCTCGAGCAGCAGGTCGCTAGCTGCTGCACTATAACGTCTAAGGCAGGCGGCTACCTCGTTCTTCATCAAATTTTAAAGAAAGTCTATGGTGTAATTATCTCAATTTCTGCTCAGCGTAAATCGTTTCGTAATCTTACTTTAAACAATATAATAACTTTACTACATCGAGGGTAGCATAAATGAAAAATCAGTAAGTTTTATGGGGAATATAATTACAGGGAAAGTACACATTACCTAAACTTAAAACTTAAAGTGTGTTGAACTTATGGGTAGTATCAATCAGGGAACGTGTCAACCGGATATTCTGAGCTTCACTTACAACAATTAATAAAATAGAAAATCTCATATTCAATAACTTATAAGTTTATAAATAACCCATACCATAATATTAACCTCACACCTGCATTCCAATGGGGTAGACAGGCACCAAGGACTGCCACTTGCCACGATCCTGACAGATTACCTTCGCTTCATCAACATTCATTAGTCGTTACATGCACTCACGTCAGTTCCGGTTACTTTTTATCTTCCATTTGCTAATACATTCCTTATCTGGTCGAAGTATGTGGGACGTCCCTTTCCACCCACATTCGCCATGTATATTTGTTTCATCAATATTTCTTCCTTCATCCTCTCCACATATATCACAGTACAATGAAGGTGTAGCTGATGCGTGCGTTTGCTTCTATGCAGAGTTAGCTGGCAACGGCGCATATTAAAATCATGGGCCATAATCACAGCAGAAATTGGTAAAAATATCAGCCAGCTCCCATATGGATGGACAGATATGATTTTTAATGGAATACTAAATTGATTGGAATAGTTTGTAGCAGTACCTACCTACCTCTCGATAGGATACTGGTCTTAGGCCCTATTTCACAATGTTCAAATAAAGATAAAGATATTTATTGGGTCACAGACATCGGTATACATGTAAAGTTAGGCTAGTTTACAGGCAAGTTCCAGATAAGCTATCCGCAACCAGGGCTGCCGTTTATTCTAAATTTAAATATTTTTTTCTATATTGTGTGTGTTCGTTTATGGCTTCAAATTTAGAACAAACAGCAGCCCTGGTTGCGGATAGCATATCCGGAACTTTATCTGCAGATTGTGAAACAGACCCTTACCCTACCCGAAAATAACTTAAACAAAATCTCGCAGCGTTGGGAAGTGTTTGCGATGGACTAGTAAAGGTTTTTCAATAACATAACATTTACATACAGGCACATACATTGCTTCTGGCCCCACACTAGGATACCCTGTGTCGTGGGAACCAGAAACAACGACATCACAAACATGTAAACATCCAAGACCTGGGTTTTTTTTTTGTTCCCAGCCGGGATTCGAACCCGGGACCTCCTGCATGGCAGGTAGATGCACTACCGTTACGCCACAGAGGTCGTCTAATTATTATTAATAATTGTTTAAACCAGCGTTTCTTACTCTTTTTTGTACAAGCATCTCTTATGGTTTTTGCCACCAAGCACAATTTTAAGGACCTCCTTAATAATAGAAGCAGCAATATATTTCGAAACATTTATTGTAGTACAGTCAAAAAATATACTTTTTTCATAATAAAATAGGTAAATGTGAAGGTTCGTGCTTGTGGGGTAGGCGGCGGCGTGTGTAGCAATTACGAAACTTTTGGTGGCATTTATTTATGATTGTTAAATGGTCTATTGATAAGACTTCGGTAGAAGTTCGACCATTTTGTTGCGAAGTCGCCCATAATAATACTGAGGAGAGTGCGAACATGCAAAGTTGATGTGCTGTCGACTGCACTGTGCAGGTAGGTCGGTGTGTGTGGTACCCAAATGGACTAAGGTACCTTTGAGGGAGTTGTCTAAGTATTGGCTTGATAAGATCACAATCAGCGACCACAGGGCAGGTCTATACACGGAGGATGACGAAGTCTGGGTTACTGTTGCATGTTGAAAGCACTGATATCATTCACTAGAAGTTGTTGGTGGGTAAAGGTGGGTTACATTTCTTGCTGCTTGCTTTAAAATTCTGTTTTATAGACCCAATGCACTAATTCCGCAATATACTTTTTCCACAGATTTGAAATGTGTGATTTTTTCACATAGGTATTGTATTTTCTGAATTATCTCTCAAACAATGTTTTTCCTATATTTATCCCATCCGTGGGTTGTCAATTTTATGGCAGATTAGATTTTCATGGACTTACAAGAACACAGAACAATTAAACCATACAAGAACCAAACGTAGGTACTCTGTGTCTAGAATTGAACTGTCAATTCTCTGCTCGCTACTGGCTACTAGAGTACACTGCTAAAATGTTTTACGTTTTGCTAGTCACCGCCAGATGTCAATAGTAAACTCGTGAAAACTATTAACAATGCCATCTAGCGGTTTTAGACAAAGCGCTCTACACGTATTTTTCGGCTTTGCGCGCATTTTCAGTGGCGGCCTCTGGGCCCGGCGCGGTTTTTTGGGATCCGATTTGCTTGTATGGGAATGGGTTTCTATGCTTACTTCAAATTCAATGCTACGTATAACTGGCTGGAACTCGCTACCCACAAACGCCTTTTATTAACCTTTATTAACTAAATTTAACACTAGATGGCGACAGTAGTAGCAAATTTATGAGTTATTCTAAATGTTATAGATATTTGTAGACTAAACAGTTCATGCATTTGTATGACACGAAATACTCGTACAAAAAGACATGATAAGTTATATTAAAATCCAGTACCTAATACAATTTCTACTGAATTGCTCAAAGGTTAACTGGAAGAGATCACTTGCAGGGATAAGTTCGCCTTTGTGCATGTACACCCAGTTCATTATGTATATTTACCTATATCTTGGATTGTGTACAATAAAGACTTTACATAGCTACATATTCCTTAGAGAGGCGAACTTATCCTTCCACCAGTCAACTATTGATCGTTTAACAAAATATATTTAATTATTGATAATTAACACTAACAACCTAATCCTATGCTCATTTATTTATTTGCGTCGCCTACAATTCCACCCCCTTAGTGATGACTAGTCATCACTAGATGTCCCTGGTGCAAGTAGGGCGACGCGTGTGACCGGCCGCCGCAGCGTGCACGTGCGAGTGCGCACGTCCACCACGCGCACGCGCCCGTCGTCCCCGGGGAGTGCTGCACTCACCACGCCGTGTCGCCACGAACCACGCTCTAGGTTGGGCTCAACAATAACCACATAGTCACCTACGCGTAATGTTGGGTGCTCGCGTGTCCATTTCTGTCGAGGCAGAAGGGTAGGCAAATACTCCTTCAGCCAGCGTGACCAAAACATGTCAGTTAGACGCTGCGCTATCCTCCACTGCCTCCTTAGATGAAGATCCACGTCTTCGTATCTACCAAAAGCTGGTCCATTTGATGACGTGCCAATCAAAAAATGAGTTGGCGTCAGAGCTTCGGGGTAATTCGGGTCTATTGAGACGTGAGTAATAGGTCGGCTATTCACTAAGGCTTCCACTTCGGCCATCAAAGTTGAGAGTGTTTCAGGCCGGGGCGCACGTTCTTTGAGTACAACTCGTAAAGCTGTTTTTACAGTGCGCACCATTCGCTCCCATGACCCTCCCATTTCGGGGGCGCCGGGAGGTATGAAACGCCACTCGATACCTCTAACGAGTCCGTCGCTGTGCAGCGCGTCGGCGTCGAGCTCGGCGATGCTGCGTTTGAGTTCGGCATCTGCTCCTCTTAGGTTCGTCCCGTTATCGGAGTAGATCACGCTAGGGGCTCTTCTACGGGCGATCATCCGTCTTAGTCCCATGATGGTGGCGTCAGTGGTAAGGCTCTCCGTGATCTCAATATGTACGGCTCGGATCGTCAGGCACGTGAATAGCATGCCGTAACGCTTTTGCCTACCGCGACCTACCGTGACCTCCATGGGGCCGAAGAAGTCTATTCCTGTGAAGGAAAAGGGATAGCGGTTGTGTTGCAGGCGTGCGGGCGGCAGGTCGCCCATGCGCTGTGGCTGCGGCGCCGCGCGTCGGTATTTGCACAACAGGCAGTGCGCTGCCACCGCACGAACCGTCGGCCTCATCTTCAGAACCCAGTAACGCTGCCTCAGTTCGTTTACCACCAATTCTTGAGCTCCGTGTAGCGCTCGCCTGTGATAGTGCTCCACGAGTAGTCTGGTCACCCTGTGCTTACCGTCAAGGATGACTGGCCTCCTAGTAGACTCCTCGATTCCTACAGCCTTATCTATGCGACCCCCTACACGCAACAAACCCGCGCTATCAAGGTAAGGCGTTAGCTTCAGTAGCCGGCTATCCTTAGGCAACGGCTTATTTTGTTCGAGACAATTAATGGTTTCAGAAAAAGACTCTTGTTGGGATTTTTTTAACAATAACTCTTCCGCCGACTGCATTAGCTCGGTGTCAATTCGATGACATTTACGCTGACATTTTTTTATAAACAGCAAAACCCGTGCCATAGTCTTAAGTAATCGAATCCAGGATGAAAAATTATTTTCGTTAGGTACTGGTAACGACTTATCATCGTCGACCGCTGCGGATAAGACATTAACGGATTTCCGTTCACAGGCTGACTCATCCGACTGCTTGTTGAAACGAGATATATCCTTTGGCCATTCATTTTCAGGTTTGCGTAAAAAGGCAGGGCCCTGAAACCATACGTCGCCGTACTGCAGCGGCGGTGCGTCGTCGCGAGTAGCGACGTCGGCCGCGTTGGACGCGGACGGGACGTGCCGCCACTCGGACGTAGTGCTCAGCTCGTCTTTCTCACCGAGGCGGTGAGCGACGAAAGGCTTGTAATCCCTAGGGTCGCTGCGTATCCATTGCAGCACGGTATTGGAATCTGTCCAAAAATACCGTTTGTTGACTTGGATGTCCTTATGCTCGCGCTGAACCGTGTCCGCGAGGCGTGCGGCGAGCAACGCTCCCTGTAGTTCATGTCAGTGAACTTAGCAGATCATTGTCCAGCAGATCAAGAAAAAATGAGAGTTCTTGTCGCATGCAGCAGAGTTCTATAGTTCCTGATAGGTCTCAGAAATAGTTCTGGCGTTTTGTCCTTAAAAAAACTTAATTGAAAAAATGATCTGCTAACTTCCCGTAGCAGATCATTTCGCAGCAAATCAAAAACAAATGAGAGTTCTCGCAGCATGCAGTTGAGTTCTACAGTTCCTGATACTTTTTAGAAATAGTTCTAGTGATTTTACCCAAAAAAAATCAGTTGACAAAATGATCTGCTAACTTCCAGTAGCAGAGCACTTCGCAGAAAATCATAAATAAATGCGCGTTTTCGGCATATTAACGTAAGCCTTATAGTTCCTTATACATTTCAGGAATAGTTCTGTATTAGAATTCAAATAACAGCAGCTCATGTACTTAAGCTTAAAAGTCGAAACATACAATTTTCATCGACACAAATAATTTTATCAAACTCTGGACACAGAACCCTTAAGTTTTTGACAAACCTGTACAGAACTAAATTTTAAAACTTTAATAGAACAAGAACTGACGAAAATGTGCAAGAGCAACATACCAATACGTTTCGGAACTCGAAAAATAGAATATTATTTATTTTTAATTATATATGGGCACTCAGAGAACAGAACTCTTTTGTTTTAGATAGATCTGCATCAGAACTACTGTATAGAATCCAATTGAAAACTAGAACTCACGTAAAAGTGCCAGCAGATCATACCTGTTTGCGTAAAATTTTGAAATATAAAAAATATTTTTTTTTAAATTATATTTGCATGCTGGGACCACAGAACTCCTTTGTTTTAGATAGATCTGCATCAGAACTACTGTATAGAATCCAATTGCAAACTAGAACTCAAGTAAAAGTGCCAGCAGATCATACCTGTTTGCGTAAAATTTAGAAATATAAAACATAATTTTTTTTAATTATAACTGCATGCTGGGACCACAGAACTCCTTTGTTTTTCAAAAATTCGTATCAGAAATACCATAAAAAGCGCAATTCTAAGCTGGAACTCAGAAAAAAAAGCCAGCAGATCACACTAGTATGTTTGAAAACTCAAAAAGTAAAACTTTATTTATTTTGAATCATTTATAGGCACTCAGACCACAGAACTCTTCTGTTTTAGATAGATCTGCATCAGAACTACTGTAAAGTATCCAATTGCAAACTAAAACTCAAGTAAAAGTGCCAGCAGATCATACCTGTTTGCGTAAAATTTAGAAATATAAAACATAATTTTTTTTTAATTATAATTGCATGCTGGGACCACAGAACTCCTTTGTTTTTTACAGATTCGTATCAGAACTACCATAAAAAGTGCAATTCTAAGCTGGAACTCAGAAAAAAAAGCCAGCAGATCACACTAGTATGTTTGAAAACTCAAAAAGTAAAACTTTATTTATTTTGAATCATTTATAGGTACTCAGACCACAGAACTCTTTGTTTAAGATAGATCTGCATCAGAACTACTGTATAGAATCCAATTGCAAACTAGAACTCAAGTAAAAGTGCCAGCAGATCATACCTGTTTGCGTAAAATTTAGAAATATAAAACATAATTTTTTTTAAATTATAATTGCATGCTGGGACCACAGAACTCCTTTGTTTTTCACAGATTCGTATCAGAACTACCATAAAAAACGCAATTCTAAACTGGAACTCAGAAAAAAAAGCCAGCAGATCACACTAGTATGCTTGAAAACTCATAAAGTAAAACTTTATTTATTTTGAATCATTTATAGGCACTCAGACCACAGAACTCTTTTGTTTTAGATAGATCTCCATCAGAACTACTGAATAGAATCTAATTGAAAACTAGAACTCACGTAAAAGTGCCAGCAGATCATACCTGTTTGCGTAAAATTTTGAAATATAAAAAATATTTTTTTTTAAATTATATTTGCATGCTGGGACCACAGAACTCCTTTGTTTTAGATAGATCTGCATCAGAACTACTGTAAAGAATCCAATTGCAAACTAGAACTCAAGTAAAAGTGCCAGCAGATCATACCTGTTTGCGTAAAATTTAGAAATATAAAACATAATTTTTTTTTTAATTATAATTGCATGCTGGGACCACAGAACTCCTTTGTTTTTCACAGATTCGTATCAGAACTACCACAAAAAGCGCAATTCTAAGCTGGAACTCAGAAAAAAAAGCCAGCAGATCACACTAGTATGTTTGAAAACTCAAAAAGTAAAACTTTATTTATTTTGAATCATTTATAGGCACTCAGACCACAGAACTCTTTTGTTTTAGATAGATCTGCATCAGAACTACTGTATAGAATCCAATTGAAAACTAGAACTTACGTAAAAGTGCCAGCAGATCATACATATCTTTTTGCGTAAAATTTTGAAATATAAAAAATATTTTTTTTTAAATTATATTTGCATGCTGGGACCACAGAACTCCTTTGTTTTAGATAGATCTGCATCAGAACTGCTGTATAGAATCCAATTGCAAACTAGAACTCAAGTAAGAGTGCCAGCAGATCATACCTGTTTGCGTAAAATTTTGTAATATAAAACATAATTTTTTTTAAATTATAATTGGATGCTGGGACCACAGAACTCCTTTGTTTTTTACAGATTCGTATCAGAACTACCATAAAAAGCGCAATTCTAAGCTGGAATCCAGAAAAAAAAGCCAGCAGATCACACTAGTATGTTTGAAAACTCAAAAAGTAAAACTTTATTTATTTTGAATCATTTAGAGGCACTCAGACCACAGAACTCTTCTGTTTTAGATAGATCTGCATCAGAACTACTGTATAGAATCCAATTGCAAACTAAAACTCACGTAAAAGTGCCAGCAGATCATACCTGTTTGCGTAACATTTAGATATATAAAAAAAAAAAATTAAATTACATTTGCATGCTGGGACC
Source organism: Yponomeuta sedellus (assembly GCA_934045075.1). Lineage (NCBI taxonomy): Eukaryota > Metazoa > Arthropoda > Insecta > Lepidoptera > Yponomeutidae > Yponomeuta > Yponomeuta sedellus. Next base: position 15,071,939 of record OW203745.1, read on the forward strand.
ACATAACTCCTTTGTTTTAGATAGATCTGCATCAGAACTACTGTATAGAATCCAATTGCAAACTAGAACTCAAGTAAAAGTGCCAGCAGATCATACCTGTTTGCGTAAAATTTAGAAATATAAAACATAATTTTTTTTAAATTATAATTGCATGCTGGGACCACAGAACTCCTTTGTTTTTCACAGATTCGTATCAAAACTACCATAAAAAACGCAATTCTAAGCTGGAACTCAGAAAAAAAAGCCAGCAGATCACACTAGTATGCTGGAAAACTCATAAAGTAAAACTTTATTTATTTTGAATCATTTATAGGCACTCAGACCACAGAACTCTTTTGTTTTAGATAGATCTGCATCAGAACTACTGTATAGAATCCAATTGAAAACTAAAACTCACGTAAAAGTGCCAGCAGATCATACCTGTTTGCATAACAATTAGATATATAAAAAAAAAAAAATTTAAATTACATTTGCATGCTGGGACCACATAACTCCTTTGTTTTAGATAGATCTGCATCAGAACTACTGTATAGAATCCAATTGCAAACTAGAACTCAAGTAAAAGTGCCAGCAGATCATACCTGTTTGCGTAAAATTTAGATATATAAAACATAATTTTTTTTAAATTATAATTGCATGCTGGGACCACAGAACTCCTTTGTTTTTCACAGATTCGTATCAGAACTACCATAAAAAATGCAATTCTAAGCTGGAACTCAGAAAAAAAAGCCAGCAGATCACACTAGTATGTTTGAAAACTCAAAAAGTAAAACTTTATTTATTTTGAATCATTTATAGGAATTCAGACCACAGAACTCTTTTGCTTTAGATAGATCTGCATCAGAACTACTGTATAGAATCCAATTGAAAACTAGAACTCACGTAAAAGTGCCAGCAGATCATACCTGTTTGCGTAAAATTTTGAAATATAAAAAATATTTTTTAAAATTATATTTGCATGCTGGGACCACAGAACTCCTTTGTTTTTCACAGATTCGTATCAGAACTACCATAAAAAGCGCAATTCTAAGCTGGAACTCAGAAAAAAAAGCCAGCAGATCACACTAGTATGTTTGAAAACTCAAAAAGTAAAACTTTATTTATTTTGAATCATTTATAGGCACTCAGACCACAGAACTCTTTTGCTTTAGATAGATCTGCATCAGAACTACTGTATAGAATCCAATTGAAAACTAGAACTCACGTAAAAGTGCCAGCAGATCATACCTGTTTGCGTAAAATTTTGAAATATAAAAAATATTTTTTTTAAATTATATTTGCATGCTGGGACCACAGAACTCCTTTGTTTTAGATAGATCTGCATCAGAACTACTGTATAGAATCCAATTGCAAACTAGAACTCAAGTAAAAGTGCCAGCAGATCATACCTGTTTGCGTAAAATTTAGAAATATAAAACATAATTTTTTTTAAATTATAATTGGATGCTGGGACCACAGAACTCCTTTGTTTTTCACAGATTTGTATCAGAACTACCATAAAAAGCGCAATTCTAAGCTGGAACTCAGAAAAAAAATCCAGCAGATCACACTAGTATGTTTGAAAACTCAAAAAGTAAAACTTTATTTATTTTGAATCATTTATAGGCACTCAGACCACAGAACTCTTTTGTTTTAGATAGATCTGCATCAGAACTACTGTATAGAATCCAATTGAAAACTAGAACTTACGTAAAAGTGCCAGCAGATCATACATATCTTTTTGCGTAAAATTTTGAAATATAAAAATTTTTTTTTTTTAAATTATATTTGCATGCTGGGACCACAGAACTCCTTTGTTTTAGATAGATCTGCATCAGAACTGCTGTATAGAATCCAATTGCAAACTAGAACTCAAGTAAGAGTGCCAGCAGATCATACCTGTTTGCGTAAAATTTTGTAATATAAAACATAATTTTTTTTAAATTATAATTGGATGCTGGGACCACAGAACTCCTTTGTTTTTTACAGATTCGTATCAGAACTACCATAAAAAGCGCAATTCTAAGCTGGAATCCAGAAAAAAAAGCCAGCAGATCATACTAGTATGCTTGAAAGCTCAAAAAGTAAAACTTTATTTATTTTGAATCATTTAGAGACACTCAGACCACAGAACTCTTCTGTTTTAGATAGATCTGCATCAGAACTACTGTATAGAATCCAATTGCAAACTAAAACTCACGTAAAAGTGCCAGCAGATCATACCTGTTTGCGTAACATTTAGATATATAAAAAAAAAAATTTAAATTACATTTGCATGCTGGGACCACATAACTCCTTTGTTTTAGATAGATCTGCATCAGAACTACTGTATGGAATCCAATTGCAAACTAGAACTCAAGTAAAAGTGCCAGCAGATCATACCTGTTTGCGTAAAATTTAGAAATATAAAACATAATTTTTTTTAAATTATAATTGCATGCTGGGACCACAGAACTCCTTTGTTTTTCACAGATTCGTATCAGAACTACCATAAAAAATGCAATTCTAAGCTGGAACTCAGAAAAAAAAGCCAGCAGATCACACTAGTATGTTTGCAAACTCAAAAAGTAAAACTTTATTTATTTTGAATCATTTATAGGAATTCAGACCACAGAACTCTTTTGCTTTAGATAGATCTGCATCAGAACTACTGTATAGAATCCAATTGAAAACTAGAACTCACGTAAAAGTGCCAGCAGATCATACCTGTTTGCGTAAAATTTTGAAATATAAAAAATATTTTTTTAAAATTATATTTGCATGCTGGGACCACAGAACTCCTTTGTTTTTCACAGATTCGTATCAGAACTACCATAAAAAGCGCAATTCTAAGCTGGAACTCAGAAAAAAAAGCCAGCAGATCACACTAGTATGTTTGAAAACTCAAAAAGTAAAACTTTATTTATTTTGAATCATTTATAGGCACTCAGACCACAGAACTCTTTTGCTTTAGATAGATCTGCATCAGAACTACTGTATAGAATCCAATTGAAAACTAGAACTCACGTAAAAGTGCCAGCAGATCATACCTGTTTGCGTAAAATTTTGAAATATAAAAAATATTTTTTCAAAATTATATTTGCATGCTGGGACCACAGAACTCCTTTGTTTTAGATAGATCTGCATCAGAACTACTGTATAGAATCCAATTGCAAACTAGAACTCAAGTAAAAGTGCCAGCAGATCATACCTGTTTGCGTAAAATTTAGAAATATAAAACATAATTTTTTTTAAATTATAATTGGATGCTGGGACCACAGAACTCCTTTGTTTTTCACAGATTTGTATCAGAACTACCATAAAAAGCGCAATTCTAAGCTGGAACTCAGAAAAAAAATCCAGCAGATCACACTAGTATGTTTGAAAACTCAAAAAGTAAAACTTTATTTATTTTGAATCATTTATAGGCACTCAGACCACAGAACTCTTCTATTTTAGATAGATCTGCATCAGAATTACTGTATAGAATCCAATTGCAAACTAAAACTCACGTAAAAGTGCCAGCAGATCATACCTGTTTGCGTAAAATTTAGAAATATAAAAAAAAAAAAAAAATAAATTACATTTGCATGCTGGGACCACAGAACTCCTTTGTTTTAGATAGATCTGAAATTAGATAGATAGAAAACTAGAACTCACGTAAAAGTGCCATGGCAATCATGGAATCTTATGCGTATAAGTGGTATCTAATGTATTACATTTAAGACTTGAGAAAAGATGGTCAGAGTGGAGTTTTTTTTTTCCGCTGCCTTTTTCTCCACTACATTACGGCCCGAAGGCGGCGGCTTTCACTTTCATGTTACATTTTATTTTGACATTCAGAAAACAGAATGTAAATTCTTTACATTGAAATAAATTGAATTGAATTGAATTGAATTGCTGACCTTCCTGAAAATGATCCTTTTTAAAACCCATAAATAGTAAAATAGCGTTTTTATATCAGTAAGTGGTTGTTTTATTTTCCAGAAAAAAAATGCTTAGGAGAGCTCAGTATCAACTGTTTTATAGTGTAAGACAGTCTCAGATACATTAAGCGTCTATGTCAAACTTCACTGATGTCGTAGGATTTCATGGTAATATTTCACAACAGTCTGAAACTTTAACCTCGATTATCTCAGTTTCATGTTTTGGTTACTTACCGGGTTTGACCTCAATATATACGAATGCGACTTTGTAACGCTAACATTCAATTTTTTTATATTTCAGAAAAAATTGTATTTAAAAAAAATATAGATAGATAAAACAAATTGTAACACCCCACCCCATTAAAAAAGACTTTAACCCATTTAAAAGAAAGAAACGTGCAATGACAAATAACCTACTAAAAGGAACTATAATGCAAAACACTCTAATGGTCAACTGTGATCGTCTAGTCTAGTGAGAACCCTTCGTTGTGAACGTAGTCCGAGCTCTTTAAGGATATGAGATTGAATAACGAGAGTATGTAAAAGATCCATTAAAATACAAAAGCAGAGTTAAATAGAAAGAACTGTAACAAAAAGTTGGGTTTCAGATAATATATTTGGGGAAAGTTAAATAAAAACAGCAATAAAGCAAACTAAATAAGCGAAAGCATGCTATGACGTAATGTTAATGGAATAGATAAAAGATTAAGCTGAAGTTAAGATAGAAGAAGGTAATTTTCGATGAAATATGTAACTTTTAAAAAAGTTATGGTTTCATTTATTTATTTGACAATAAAGCCGCATTCATTATAAGTTTAGATTAAAACATTTTATGGAGTTGGTCCTACGAGCCGGAAAAAACGAGACTTAGATTTATAACCGAATAAGGCGTGTCGAAAAAAAGGCCGGTGCAAAATTTCATCCAAATTCTATACGCAAACAGGTATGATCTGCTGGCACTTTTACTTGAGTTCTAGTTTGCAATTGGATTCTATACAGTAGTTCTGATGCAGATCTATCTAAAACAAAGGAGTTCTATGGTCTGAGTACCTATAAATGATTCAAAATAAATAAAGTTTTACTTTTTGAGTTTTCAAACATACTAGTGTGATCTGCTGGCTTTTTTTTCTGAGTTCCAGCTTAGAATTGCACTTTTTATGGTAGTTCTGATACGAATCTGTAAAAAACAAAGGAGTTCTGTGGTCCCAGCATGCAATTATAATTTAAAAAAAATTATGTTTTATATTTCTAAATTTTACGCAAACAGGTATGATCTGCTGGCACTTTTACTTGAGTTCTAGTTTGCGATTGGATTCTATACAGTAGTTCTGATGCAGATCCATCTAAAACAAAGGAGTTCTGTGGTCTGAGTACCTATAAATGGTTCAAAATAAATAAAGTTTTACTTTTTGAGTTTTCAAACATACTAGTGTGATCTGCTGGCTTTTTTTTCTGAGTTCCAGCTTAGAATTGCACTTTTTATGGTAGTTTTGATACGAATCTGTGAAAAACAAAGGAGTTCTGTGGTCCCAGCATGCAATTATAATTAAAAAAAAATTATGTTTTATATTTCAAAATTTTACGCAAACAGGTATGATTTGCTGGCACTTTTACTTGAGTTCTAGTTTGCAATTGGATTCTATACAGTAGTTCTGATGCAGATCTATCTAAAACAAAGGAGTTCTGTGGTCTGAGTACCTATAAATGGTTCAAAATAAATAAAGTTTTACTTTTTGAGTTTTCAAACATACTAGTGTGATCTGCTGGCTTTTTTTTTCTGAGTTCCAGCTTAGAATTGCACTTTTTATGGTAGTTCTGATACGAATCTGTGAAAAACAAAGGAGTTCTGTGGTCCCAGCATGCAATTATAATTTAAAAAAAATTATGTTTTATATTTCTAAATTTTACGCAAACAGGTATGATCTGCTGGCACTTTTACTTGAGTTCTAGTTTGCAATTGGATTCTATACAGTAGTTCTGATGCAGATCTATCTAAAACAAAGGAGTTCTATGGTCTGAGTACCTATAAATGATTCAAAATAAATAAAGTTTTACTTTTTGAGTTTTCAAACATACTAGTGTGATCTGCTGGCTTTTTTTTCTGAGTTCCAGCTTAGAATTGCACTTTTTATGGTAGTTCTGATACGAATCTGTAAAAAACAAAGGAGTTCTGTGGTCCCAGCATGCAATTATAATTAAAAAAAAATTATGTTTTATATTTCTAAATTTTACGCAAACAGGTATGATCTGCTGGCACTTTTACGTGAGTTCTAGTTTTCAATTGGATTCTATACAGTAGTTCTGATGCAGATCTATCTAAAACAAAGGAGTTCTGTGGTCTGAGTACCTATAAATAATTCAAAATAAATAAAGTTTTACTTTTTGAGTTTTCAAACATACTAGTGTGATCTGCTGGCTTTTTTTTCTGAGTTCCAGCTTAGAATTGCACTTTTTATGGTAGTTCTGATACGAATCTGTAAAAAACAAAGGAGTTCTGTGGTCCCAGCATGCAATTATAATTTAAAAAAAATTATGTTTTATATTTCTAAATTTTACGCAAACAGGTATGATCTGCTGGCACTTTTACTTGAGTTCTAGTTTGCGATTGGATTCTATACAGTAGTTCTGATGCAGATCTATCTAAAACAAAGGAGTTCTGTGGTCTGAGTACCTATAAATAATTCAAAATAAATAAAGTTTTACTTTTTGAGTTTTCAAACATACTAGTGTGATCTGCTGGCTTTTTTTCTGAGTTCCAGCTTAGAATTGCACTTTTTATGGTAGTTCTGATACGAATCTGTAAAAAACAAAGGAGTTCTGTGGTCCCAGCATGCAATTATAATTTAAAAAAAATTATGTTTTATATTTCTAAATTTTACGCAAACAGGTATGATCTGCTGGCACTTTTACTTGAGTTCTAGTTTGCGATTGGATTCTATACAGTAGTTCTGATGCAGATCTATCTAAAACAAAGGAGTTCTATGGTCTGAGTACCTATAAATGATTCAAAATAAATAAAGTTTTACTTTTTGAGTTTTCAAACATACTAGTGTGATCTGCTGGCTTTTTTTTCTGAGTTCCAGCTTAGAATTGCACTTTTTATGGTAGTTCTGATACGAATCTGTAAAAAACAAAGGAGTTCTGTGGTCCCAGCATGCAATTATAATTAAAAAAAAATTATGTTTTATATTTCTAAATTTTACGCAAACAGGTATGATCTGCTGGCACTTTTACGTGAGTTCTAGTTTTCAATTGGATTCTATACAGTAGTTCTGATGCAGATCTATCTAAAGCAAAAGAGTTCTGTGGTCTGAATTCCTATAAATGATTCAAAATAAATAAAGTTTTACTTTTTGAGTTTGCAAACATACTAGTGTGATCTGCTGGCTTTTTTTTCTGAGTTCCAGCTTAGAATTGCATTTTTTATGGTAGTTCTGATACGAATCTGTGAAAAACAAAGGAGTTCTGTGGTCCCAGCATGCAATTATAATTTAAAAAAAATTATGTTTTATATTTCTAAATTTTACGCAAACAGGTATGATCTGCTGGCACTTTTACTTGAGTTCTAGTTTGCAATTGGATTCTATACAGTAGTTCTGATGCAGATCTATCTAAAACAAAGGAGTTCTGTGGTCTGAGTACCTATAAATGGTTCAAAATAAATAAAGTTTTACTTTTTGAGTTTTCAAACATACTAGTGTGATCTGCTGGCTTTTTTTTCTGAGTTCCAGCTTAGAATTGCACTTTTTATGGTAGTTCTGATACGAATCTGTAAAAAACAAAGGAGTTCTGTGGTCCCAGCATGCAATTATAATTTAAAAAAAATTATGTTTTATATTTCTAAATTTTACGCAAACAGGTATGATCTGCTGGCACTTTTACGTGAGTTCTAGTTTTCAATTGGATTCTATACAGTAGTTCTAATGCAGATCTATCTAAAACAAAGGAGTTCTGTGGTCTGAGTACCTATAAATAATTCAAAATAAATAAAGTTTTACTTTTTGAGTTTTCAAACATACTAGTGTGATCTGCTGGCTTTTTTTTCTGAGTTCCAGCTTAGAATTGCACTTTTTATGGTAGTTCTGATACGAATCTGTAAAAAACAAAGGAGTTCTGTGGTCCCAGCATGCAATTATAATTAAAAAAAAATTATGTTTTATATTTCTAAATTTTACGCAAACAGGTATGATCTGCTGGCACTTTTACTTGAGTTCTAGTTTGCGATTGGATTCTATACAGTAGTTCTGATGCAGATCCATCTAAAACAAAGGAGTTCTATGGTCTGAGTACCTATAAATGATTCAAAATAAATAAAGTTTTACTTTTTGAGTTTTCAAACATACTAGTGTGATCTGCTGGCTTTTTTTTCTGAGTTCCAGCTTAGAATTGCACTTTTTATGGTAGTTCTGATACGAATCTGTAAAAAACAAAGGAGTTCTGTGGTCCCAGCATGCAATTATAATTTAAAAAAAATTATGTTTTATATTTCTAAATTTTACGCAAACAGGTATGATCTGCTGGCACTTTTACTTGAGTTCTAGTTTGCGATTGGATTCTATACAGTAGTTCTGATGCAGATCTATCTAAAACAAAGGAGTTCTGTGGTCTGAGTACCTATAAATAATTCAAAATAAATAAAGTTTTACTTTTTGAGTTTTCAAACATACTAGTGTGATCTGCTGGCTTTTTTTTCTGAGTTCCAGCTTAGAATTGCACTTTTTATGGTAGTTCTGATACGAATCTGTAAAAAACAAAGGAGTTCTGTGGTCCCAGCATGCAATTATAATTTAAAAAAAATTATGTTTTATATTTCTAAATTTTACGCAAACAGGTATGATCTGCTGGCACTTTTACTTGAGTTCTAGTTTGCGATTGGATTCTATACAGTAGTTCTGATGCAGATCTATCTAAAACAAAGGAGTTCTATGGTCTGAGTACCTATAAATGATTCAAAATAAATAAAGTTTTACTTTTTGAGTTTTCAAACATACTAGTGTGATCTGCTGGCTTTTTTTTCTGAGTTCCAGCTTAGAATTGCACTTTTTATGGTAGTTCTGATACGAATCTGTAAAAAACAAAGGAGTTCTGTGGTCCCAGCATGCAATTATAATTAAAAAAAAATTATGTTTTATATTTCTAAATTTTACGCAAACAGGTATGATCTGCTGGCACTTTTACGTGAGTTCTAGTTTTCAATTGGATTCTATACAGTAGTTCTGATGCAGATCTATCTAAAACAAAGGAGTTCTGTGGTCTGAGTACCTATAAATAATTCAAAATAAATAAAGTTTTACTTTTTGAGTTTTCAAACATACTAGTGTGATCTGCTGGCTTTTTTTTCTGAGTTCCAGCTTAGAATTGCACTTTTTATGGTAGTTCTGATACGAATCTGTAAAAAACAAAGGAGTTCTGTGGTCCCAGCATGCAATTATAATTTAAAAAAAATTATGTTTTATATTTCTAAATTTTACGCAAACAGGTATGATCTGCTGGCACTTTTACTTGAGTTCTAGTTTGCGATTGGATTCTATACAGTAGTTCTGATGCAGATCCATCTAAAACAAAGGAGTTCTGTGGTCTGAGTACCTATAAATGGTTCAAAATAAATAAAGTTTTACTTTTTGAGTTTTCAAACATACTAGTGTGATCTGCTGGCTTTTTTTTCTGAGTTCCAGCTTAGAATTGCACTTTTTATGGTAGTTTTGATACGAATCTGTGAAAAACAAAGGAGTTCTGTGGTCCCAGCATGCAATTATAATTAAAAAAAAATTATGTTTTATATTTCAAAATTTTACGCAAACAGGTATGATTTGCTGGCACTTTTACTTGAGTTCTAGTTTGCAATTGGATTCTATACAGTAGTTCTGATGCAGATCTATCTAAAACAAAGGAGTTCTGTGGTCTGAGTACCTATAAATGGTTCAAAATAAATAAAGTTTTACTTTTTGAGTTTTCAAACATACTAGTGTGATCTGCTGGCTTTTTTTTTCTGAGTTCCAGCTTAGAATTGCACTTTTTATGGTAGTTCTGATACGAATCTGTGAAAAACAAAGGAGTTCTGTGGTCCCAGCATGCAATTATAATTTAAAAAAAATTATGTTTTATATTTCTAAATTTTACGCAAACAGGTATGATCTGCTGGCACTTTTACTTGAGTTCTAGTTTGCGATTGGATTCTATACAGTAGTTCTGATGCAGATCTATCTAAAACAAAGGAGTTCTATGGTCTGAGTACCTATAAATGATTCAAAATAAATAAATATTTACTTTTTGAGTTTTCAAACATACTAGTGTGATCTGCTGGCTTTTTTTTCTGAGTTCCAGCTTAGAATTGCACTTTTTATGGTAGTTCTGATACGAATCTGTAAAAAACAAAGGAGTTCTGTGGTCCCAGCATGCAATTATAATAAAAAAAAAATTATGTTTTATATTTCTAAATTTTACGCAAACAGGTATGATCTGCTGGCACTTTTACGTGAGTTCTAGTTTTCAATTGGATTCTATACAGTAGTTCTAATGTAGATCTATCTAAAACAAAGGAGTTCTGTGGTCTGAGTACCTATAAATGGTTCAAAATAAATAAAGTTTTACTTTTTGAGTTTTCAAACATACTAGTGTGATCTGCTGGCTTTTTTTTCTGAGTTCCAGCTTAGAATTGCACTTTTTATGGTAGTTCTGATACGAATCTGTAAAAAACAAAGGAGTTCTGTGGTCCCAGCATGCAATTATAATTAAAAAAAAATTATGTTTTATATTTCTAAATTTTACGCAAACAGGTATGATCTGCTGGCACTTTTACGTGAGTTCTAGTTTTCAATTGGATTCTATACAGTAGTTCTGATGCAGATCTATCTAAAACAAAGGAGTTCTGTGGTCTGAGTACCTATAAATAATTCAAAATAAATAAAGTTTTACTTTTTGAGTTTTCAAACATACTAGTGTGATCTGCTGGCTTTTTTTTCTGAGTTCCAGCTTAGAATTGCACTTTTTATGGTAGTTCTGATACGAATCTGTAAAAAACAAAGGAGTTCTGTGGTCCCAGCATGCAATTATAATTTAAAAAAAATTATGTTTTATATTTCTAAATTTTACGCAAACAGGTATGATCTGCTGGCACTTTTACTTGAGTTCTAGTTTGCGATTGGATTCTATACAGTAGTTCTGATGCAGATCTATCTAAAACAAAGGAGTTCTGTGGTCTGAGTACCTATAAATAATTCAAAATAAATAAAGTTTTACTTTTTGAGTTTTCAAACATACTAGTGTGATCTGCTGGCTTTTTTTTCTGAGTTCCAGCTTAGAATTGCACTTTTTATGGTAGTTCTGATACGAATCTGTAAAAAACAAAGGAGTTCTGTGGTCCCAGCATGCAATTATAATTTAAAAAAAATTATGTTTTATATTTCTAAATTTTACGCAAACAGGTATGATCTGCTGGCACTTTTACTTGAGTTCTAGTTTGCGATTGGATTCTATACAGTAGTTCTGATGCAGATCTATCTAAAACAAAGGAGTTCTATGGTCTGAGTACCTATAAATGATTCAAAATAAATAAAGTTTTACTTTTTGAGTTTTCAAACATACTAGTGTGATCTGCTGGCTTTTTTTTCTGAGTTCCAGCTTAGAATTGCACTTTTTATGGTAGTTCTGATACGAATCTGTAAAAAACAAAGGAGTTCTGTGGTCCCAGCATGCAATTATAATTAAAAAAAAATTATGTTTTATATTTCTAAATTTTACGCAAACAGGTATGATCTGCTGGCACTTTTACGTGAGTTCTAGTTTTCAATTGGATTCTATACAGTAGTTCTGATGCAGATCTATCTAAAACAAAGGAGTTCTGTGGTCTGAGTACCTATAAATAATTCAAAATAAATAAAGTTTTACTTTTTGAGTTTTCAAACATACTAGTGTGATCTGCTGGCTTTTTTTTCTGAGTTCCAGCTTAGAATTGCACTTTTTATGGTAGTTCTGATACGAATCTGTAAAAAACAACGGAGTTCTGTGGTCCCAGCATGCAATTATAATTTAAAAAAAAATATGTTTTATATTTCTAAATTTTACGCAAACAGGTATGATCTGCTGGCACTTTTACTTGAGTTCTAGTTTGCAATTGGATTCTATACAGTAGTTCTGATGCAGATCTATCTAAAACAAAGGAGTTCTGTGGTCTGAGTACCTATAAATGGTTCAAAATAAATAAAGTTTTACTTTTTGAGTTTTCAAACATACTAGTGTGATCTGCTGGCTTTTTTTTCTGAGTTCCAGCTTAGAATTGCACTTTTTATGGTAGTTCTGATACGAATCTGTAAAAAACAAAGGAGTTCTGTGGTCCCAGCATGCAATTATAATTAAAAAAAAATTATGTTTTATATTTCAAAATTTTACGCAAACAGGTATGATTTGCTGGCACTTTTACTTGAGTTCTAGTTTGCAATTGGATTCTATACAGTAGTTCTGATGCAGATCTATCTAAAACAAAGGAGTTCTGTGGTCTGAGTACCTATAAATGGTTCAAAATAAATAAAGTTTTACTTTTTGAGTTTTCAAACATACTAGTGTGATCTGCTGGCTTTTTTTTTCTGAGTTCCAGCTTAGAATTGCACTTTTTATGGTAGTTCTGATACGAATCTGTGAAAAACAAAGGAGTTCTGTGGTCCCAGCATGCAATTATAATTTAAAAAAAATTATGTTTTATATTTCTAAATTTTACGCAAACAGGTATGATCTGCTGGCACTTTTACTTGAGTTCTAGTTTGCAATTGGATTCTATACAGTAGTTCTGATGCAGATCTATCTAAAACAAAGGAGTTCTATGGTCTGAGTACCTATAAATGATTCAAAATAAATAAAGTTTTACTTTTTGAGTTTTCAAACATACTAGTGTGATCTGCTGGCTTTTTTTTCTGAGTTCCAGCTTAGAATTGCACTTTTTATGGTAGTTCTGATACGAATCTGTAAAAAACAAAGGAGTTCTGTGGTCCCAGCATGCAATTATAATTAAAAAAAAATTATGTTTTATATTTCTAAATTTTACGCAAACAGGTATGATCTGCTGGCACTTTTACGTGAGTTCTAGTTTTCAATTGGATTCTATACAGTAGTTCTGATGCAGATCTATCTAAAACAAAGGAGTTCTGTGGTCTGAGTACCTATAAATAATTCAAAATAAATAAAGTTTTACTTTTTGAGTTTTCAAACATACTAGTGTGATCTGCTGGCTTTTTTTTCTGAGTTCCAGCTTAGAATTGCACTTTTTATGGTAGTTCTGATACGAATCTGTAAAAAACAAAGGAGTTCTGTGGTCCCAGCATGCAATTATAATTTAAAAAAAATTATGTTTTATATTTCTAAATTTTACGCAAACAGGTATGATCTGCTGGCACTTTTACTTGAGTTCTAGTTTGCGATTGGATTCTATACAGTAGTTCTGATGCAGATCTATCTAAAACAAAGGAGTTCTGTGGTCTGAGTACCTATAAATAATTCAAAATAAATAAAGTTTTACTTTTTGAGTTTTCAAACATACTAGTGTGATCTGCTGGCTTTTTTTTCTGAGTTCCAGCTTAGAATTGCACTTTTTATGATAGTTCTGATACGAATCTGTAAAAAACAAAGGAGTTCTGTGGTCCCAGCATGCAATTATAATTTAAAAAAAATTATGTTTTATATTTCTAAATTTTACGCAAACAGGTATGATCTGCTGGCACTTTTACTTGAGTTCTAGTTTGCGATTGGATTCTATACAGTAGTTCTGATGCAGATCTATCTAAAACAAAGGAGTTCTATGGTCTGAGTACCTATAAATGATTCAAAATAAATAAAGTTTTACTTTTTGAGTTTTCAAACATACTAGTGTGATCTGCTGGCTTTTTTTTCTGAGTTCCAGCTTAGAATTGCACTTTTTATGGTAGTTCTGATACGAATCTGTAAAAAACAAAGGAGTTCTGTGGTCCCAGCATGCAATTATAATTAAAAAAAAATTATGTTTTATATTTCTAAATTTTACGCAAACAGGTATGATCTGCTGGCACTTTTACGTGAGTTCTAGTTTTCAATTGGATTCTATACAGTAGTTCTGATGCAGATCTATCTAAAACAAAGGAGTTCTGTGGTCTGAGTACCTATAAATAATTCAAAATAAATAAAGTTTTACTTTTTGAGTTTTCAAACATACTAGTGTGATCTGCTGGCTTTTTTTTCTGAGTTCCAGCTTAGAATTGCACTTTTTATGGTAGTTCTGATACGAATCTGTAAAAAACAAAGGAGTTCTGTGGTCCCAGCATGCAATTATAATTTAAAAAAAATTATGTTTTATATTTCAAAATTTTACGCAAACAGGTATGATTTGCTGGCACTTTTACTTGAGTTCTAGTTTGCAATTGGATTCTATACAGTAGTTCTGATGCAGATCTATCTAAAACAAAGGAGTTCTATGGTCTGAGTACCTATAAATGATTCAAAATAAATAAAGTTTTACTTTTTGAGTTTTCAAACATACTAGTGTGATCTGCTGGCTTTTTTTTCTGAGTTCCAGCTTAGAATTGCACTTTTTATGGTAGTTCTGATACGAATCTGTGAAAAACAAAGGAGTTCTGTGGTCCCAGCATGCAATTATAATTTAAAAAAAATTATGTTTTATATTTCTAAATTTTACGCAAACAGGTATGATCTGCTGGCACTTTTACGTGAGTTCTAGTTTTCAATTGGATTCTATACAGTAGTTCTGATGCAGATCTATCTAAAACAAAGGAGTTCTGTGGTCTGAGTACCTATAAATAATTCAAAATAAATAAAGTTTTACTTTTTGAGTTTTCAAACATACTAGTGTGATCTGCTGGCTTTTTTTTCTGAGTTCCAGCTTAGAATTGCACTTTTTATGGTAGTTCTGATACGAATCTGTAAAAAACAAAGGAGTTCTGTGGTCCCAGCATGCAATTATAATTTAAAAAAAATTATGTTTTATATTTCTAAATTTTACGCAAACAGGTATGATCTGCTGGCACTTTTACTTGAGTTCTAGTTTGCGATTGGATTCTATACAGTAGTTCTGATGCAGATCTATCTAAAACAAAGGAGTTCTGTGGTCTGAGTACCTATAAATAATTCAAAATAAATAAAGTTTTACTTTTTGAGTTTTCAAACATACTAGTGTGATCTGCTGGCTTTTTTTTCTGAGTTCCAGCTTAGAATTGCACTTTTTATGATAGTTCTGATACGAATCTGTAAAAAACAAAGGAGTTCTGTGGTCCCAGCATGCAATTATAATTTAAAAAAAATTATGTTTTATATTTCTAAATTTTACGCAAACAGGTATGATCTGCTGGCACTTTTACTTGAGTTCTAGTTTGCGATTGGATTCTATACAGTAGTTCTGATGCAGATCTATCTAAAACAAAGGAGTTCTATGGTCTGAGTACCTATAAATGATTCAAAATAAATAAAGTTTTACTTTTTGAGTTTTCAAACATACTAGTGTGATCTGCTGGCTTTTTTTTCTGAGTTCCAGCTTAGAATTGCACTTTTTATGGTAGTTCTGATACGAATCTGTAAAAAACAAAGGAGTTCTGTGGTCCCAGCATGCAATTATAATTAAAAAAAAATTATGTTTTATATTTCTAAATTTTACGCAAACAGGTATGATCTGCTGGCACTTTTACGTGAGTTCTAGTTTTCAATTGGATTCTATACAGTAGTTCTGATGCAGATCTATCTAAAACAAAGGAGTTCTGTGGTCTGAGTACCTATAAATAATTCAAAATAAATAAAGTTTTACTTTTTGAGTTTTCAAACATACTAGTGTGATCTGCTGGCTTTTTTTTCTGAGTTCCAGCTTAGAATTGCACTTTTTATGGTAGTTCTGATACGAATCTGTAAAAAACAAAGGAGTTCTGTGGTCCCAGCATGCAATTATAATTTAAAAAAAATTATGTTTTATATTTCTAAATTTTACGCAAACAGGTATGATCTGCTGGCACTTTTACTTGAGTTCTAGTTTGCGATTGGATTCTATACAGTAGTTCTGATGCAGATCCATCTAAAACAAAGGAGTTCTGTGGTCTGAGTACCTATAAATAATTCAAAATAAATAAAGTTTTACTTTTTGAGTTTTCAAACATACTAGTGTGATCTGCTGGCTTTTTTTTCTGAGTTCCAGCTTAGAATTGCACTTTTTATGGTAGTTTTGATACGAATCTGTGAAAAACAAAGGAGTTCTGTGGTCCCAGCATGCAATTATAATTAAAAAAAAATTATGTTTTATATTTCAAAATTTTACGCAAACAGGTATGATTTGCTGGCACTTTTACTTGAGTTCTAGTTTGCAATTGGATTCTATACAGTAGTTCTGATGCAGATCTATCTAAAACAAAGGAGTTCTGTGGTCTGAGTACCTATAAATGGTTCAAAATAAATAAAGTTTTACTTTTTGAGTTTTCAAACATACTAGTGTGATCTGCTGGCTTTTTTTTTCTGAGTTCCAGCTTAGAATTGCACTTTTTATGGTAGTTCTGATACGAATCTGTGAAAAACAAAGGAGTTCTGTGGTCCCAGCATGCAATTATAATTTAAAAAAAATTATGTTTTATATTTCTAAATTTTACGCAAACAGGTATGATCTGCTGGCACTTTTACTTGAGTTCTAGTTTGCGATTGGATTCTATACAGTAGTTCTGATGCAGATCTATCTAAAACAAAGGAGTTCTATGGTCTGAGTACCTATAAATGATTCAAAATAAATAAAGTTTTACTTTTTGAGTTTTCAAACATACTAGTGTGATCTGCTGGCTTTTTTTTCTGAGTTCCAGCTTAGAATTGCACTTTTTATGGTAGTTCTGATACGAATCTGTAAAAAACAAAGGAGTTCTGTGGTCCCAGCATGCAATTATAATTAAAAAAAAATTATGTTTTATATTTCTAAATTTTACGCAAACAGGTATGATCTGCTGGCACTTTTACGTGAGTTCTAGTTTTCAATTGGATTCTATACAGTAGTTCTAATGCAGATCTATCTAAAACAAAGGAGTTCTGTGGTCTGAGTACCTATAAATAATTCAAAATAAATAAAGTTTTACTTTTTGAGTTTTCAAACATACTAGTGTGATCTGCTGGCTTTTTTTTCTGAGTTCCAGCTTAGAATTGCACTTTTTATGGTAGTTTTGATACGAATCTGTGAAAAACAAAGGAGTTCTGTGGTCCCAGCATGCAATTATAATTAAAAAAAAAATATGTTTTATATT
Organism: Yponomeuta sedellus; assembly: GCA_934045075.1. NCBI lineage: Eukaryota > Metazoa > Arthropoda > Insecta > Lepidoptera > Yponomeutidae > Yponomeuta > Yponomeuta sedellus. The sequence goes on from OW203745.1 coordinate 15,089,061, forward strand.
TCAAAATTTTACGCAAACTGGTATGATCTGCTGGCACTTTTACGTGAGTTCTAGTTTTCAATTGGATTCTATACAGTAGTTCTGATGCAGATCTATCTAAAACAAAAGAGTTCTGTGGTCTGAGTTCCTATAAATGATTCAAAACAAATAAAGTTTCACTTTTTGAGTTTTCAAACATACTAGTGTGATCTGCTGGCTTTTTTTTCTGAGTTCCAGATTAGAATTGCACTTTTTATGGTAGTTCTGATACGAATCTGTGAAAAACAAAGGAGTTCTGTGGTCCCAGCATGCAATTATAATTAAAAAAAAATTATGTTTTATATTTCTAAATTTTACGCAAACAGGTATGATCTGCTGGCACTTTTACGTGAGTTCTAGTTTTCAATTGGATTTTTTACAGTAGTTCTAATGCAGATCTATCTAAAACAAAGGAGTTCTGTGGTCTGAGTACCTATAAATAATTCAAAATAAATAAAGTTTTACTTTTTGAGTTTTCAAACATACTAGTGTGATCTGCTGGCTTTTTTTTCTGAGTTCCAGCTTAGAATTGCACTTTTTATGGTAGTTCTGATACGAATCTGTAAAAAACAAAGGAGTTCTGTGGTCCCAGCATGCAATTATAATTAAAAAAAAATTATGTTTTATATTTCTAAATTTTACGCAAACAGGTATGATCTGCTGGCACTTTTACGTGAGTTCTAGTTTTCAATTGGATTCTATACAGTAGTTCTAATGCAGATCTATCTAAAACAAAGGAGTTCTGTGGTCTGAGTACCTATAAATAATTCAAAATAAATAAAGTTTTACTTTTTGAGTTTTCAAACATACTAGTGTGATCTGCTGGCTTTTTTTTCTGAGTTCCAGCTTAGAATTGCACTTTTTATGGTAGTTCTGATACGAATCTGTAAAAAACAAAGGAGTTCTGTGGTCCTAGCATGCAATTATAATTAAAAAAAAATTATGTTTTATATTTCTAAATTTTACGCAAACAGGTATGATCTGCTGGCACTTTTACGTGAGTTCTAGTTTTCAATTGGATTCTATACAGTAGTTCTAATGCAGATCTATCTAAAACAAAGGAGTTCTGTGGTCTGAGTACCTATAAATAATTCAAAATAAATAAAGTTTTACTTTTTGAGTTTTCAAACATACTAGTGTGATCTGCTGGCTTTTTTTCTGAGTTCCAGCTTAGAATTGCACTTTTCATGGTAGTTCTGATACAAATCTGTGAAAAACAAAGGAGTTCTGTGGTCCCAGCATGCAATTATAATTTAAAAAAAATTATGTTTTATATTTCTAAATTTTACGCAAACAGGTATGATCTGCTGGCACTTTTACTTGAGTTCTAGTTTGCGATTGGATTCTATACAGTAGTTCTAATGCAGATCTATCTAAAACAAAGGAGTTCTGTGGTCTGAGTACCTATAAATAATTCAAAATAAATAAAGTTTTACTTTTTGAGTTTTCAAACATACTAGTGTGATCTGCTGGCTTTTTTTTCTGAGTTCTAGCTTAGAATTGCACTTTTTATGGTAGTTCTGATACGAATCTGTAAAAAACAAAGGAGTTCTGTGGTCCCAGCATGCAATTATAATTTAAAAAAAGTTATGTTTTAATAAATAAATATTAAATATTGGCCTTTTTGCATCTTCTTAATGAGATGATTTATACAGCGTCCAGTGGTATCTTCACTCACACACTAGATGGGTGAAGGGACCACTCCGACGCTGTAGTGCCTGGGACATGGTTTTATAGATGGTTTTTAGGCTTGCCCAGCACCTATACCATCCTGACAGCTTAGTCGGCCTAGCCCACAGGAAAGACTAGTCAATACGTGCGGAGCCAACCAAGCCGCGGGTTTCCTCACGATGTTTTCCTTCACCGTTAGCGTGTGGTATTGCGACTACAAATTCGCAAATGTACGTAACTTTGAAATTAAACAAAGTCATTGGTACATGCCCGCACTCGGGATCGAACCTGGGGCTTTCGCTTGCCAGTCCATGGTTCTACCCACTGAGCTACCACCGCTTCTATATGTTTTATATTTCTAAATTTTACGCAAATAGGTATGATCTGCTGGCACTTTTACTTGAGTTCTAGTTTGCATTTGGATTCTTTACAGTAGTTCTGATGCAGATCTATCTAAAACAAAGGAGTTCTATGGTCTGAGTACCTATAAATGATTCAAAATAAATAAAGTTTTACTTTTTGAGTTTTCAAACATACTAGTGTGATCTGCTGGCTTTTTTTTCTGAGTTCCAGCTTAGAATTGCACTTTTTATGGTAGTTCTGATACGAATCTGTAAAAAACAAAGGAGTTCTGTGGTCCCAGCATGCAATTATAATTTAAAAAAAATTATGTTTTATATTTCTAAATTTTACGCAAACAGGTATGATCTGCTGGCACTTTTACTTGAGTTCTAGTTTGCGATTGGATTCTATACAGTAGTTCTGATGCAGATCCATCTAAAACAAAGGAGTTCTATGGTCTGAGTACCTATAAATGATTCAAAATAAATAAAGTTTTACTTTTTGAGTTTTCAAACGTACTAGTGTGATCTGCTGGCTTTTTTTTCTGAGTTCCAGCTTAGAATTGCACTTTTTATGGTAGTTCTGATACGAATCTGTGAAAAACAAAGGAGTTCTGTGGTCCCAGCATGCAATTATAATTTAAAAAAAATCATGTTTTATATTTCTAAATTTTACGCAAACAGGTATGATCTACTGGCACTTTTACTTGAGTTCTAGTTTGCAATTGGATTCTATACAGTAGTTCTGATGCAGATCTATCTAAAACAAAGGAGTTCTATGGTCTGAGTACCTATAAATGATTGAAAATAAATAAAGTTTTACTTTTTGAGTTTTCAAACATACTAGTGTGATCTGCTGGCTTTTTTTTCTGAGTTCCAGCTTAGAATTGCACTTTTTATGGTAGTTCTGATACGAATCTGTAAAAAACAAAGGAGTTCTGTGGTCCCAGCATGCAATTATAATTTAAAAAAAGTTATGTTTTATATTTCTAAATTTTACGCAAACAGGTATGATCTGCTGGCACTTTTACTTGAGTTCTAGTTTGCATTTGGATTCTTTACAGTAGTTCTGATGCAGATCTATCTAAAACAAAGGAGTTCTGTGGTCCCAGCATGCAAATATAATTTAAAAAAAATATTTTTATATTTCTAAATTTTACGCAAACAGGTATGATCTGCTGGCACTTTTACGTGAGTTCTAGTTTTCAATTGGATTCTATACAGTAGTTCTGATGCAGGTCTATCTAAAACAAAAGAGTTCTGTGGTCTGAGTTCCTATAAATGATTCAAAATAAATAAAGTTTTACTTTTTGAGTTTTCAAACATACTAGTGTGATCTGCTGGCTTTTTTTTCTGAGTTCCAGCTTAGAATTGCGCTTTATATGGTAGTTCTGATACGAATCTGAGAAAAACAAAGGAGTTCTGTGGTCCCAGCATGCAATTATAATTTTAAAAAAATTATGTTTTATATTTCTAAATTTTACGCAAACAGATATGATCTGCTGGCACTTTTACTTTAGTTCTAGTTTGCAATTGGATTCTATACAGTAGTTCTGATGCAGATCTATCTAAAACAAAAGAGTTCTGTGGTCTGAGTGCCTATAAATGATTCAAAATAAATAATGTTTTACTTTTTGAGTTTTCATACTAGTGTGATCTGCTGGCTTTTTTTTCTGAGTTCCAGCTTAGAATTGCGCTTTTTATGGTAGTTCTAGTACAAATCTGTGAAAAACAAAGGAGTTCTGTGGTCCCAGCATACAATTATAATTTAAAAAAAAATATGTTTTATATTTCTAAATTTTACGCAAACAGGTATGATCTGCTGGCACTTTTACTTGAGTTCTAGTTTGCAATTGGATTCTATACAGTAGTTCTGATGCAGATCTATCTAAAACAAAGGAGTTCTGTGGTCCCAGCATGCAAATATAATTTAAAAAAAAATATTTTTTATATTTCTAAATTTTACGCAAACAGGTATGATCTGCTGGCACTTTTAAGTGAGTTTTAGTTTGCATTTGGATTCAATACAGTAGTTCTGATGCAGATCTATCTAAAACAGAAGAGTTCTGTGGTCTGAGTGCCTATAAATGATTCAAAATAAATAAAGTTTTACTTTTTGAGTTTTCAAACATACTAGTGTGATCTACTGGCTTTTTTTTCTGAGTTCCAGCTTAGAATAGCGCTTTTTATGGTAGTTCTGATACGAATCTGTGAAAAACAAAGGAGTTCTGTGGTCCCAGCATGCAATTATAATTTAAAAAAAGTTATGTTTTAATAAATAAATATTAAATATTGGCCTTTTTGCATCTACTTAATGAGATGATTTATACAGCGTCCAGTGGTATCTTCACTCACACACTAGATGGGTGAAGGGACCACTCCGACGCTGTAGTGCCTGGGACATGGTTTTATAGATGGTTTTTAGGCTTGCCCAGCACCTATACCATCCTGACAGCTTAGTCGGCCTAGCCCACAGGAAAGACTAGTCAATACGTGCGGAGCCAACTAAGCCGCGGGTTTCCTCACGATGTTTTCCTTCACCGTTAGCGTGTGGTATTGCGACTACAAATTCGCAAATGTACGTAACTTTGAAATTAAACAAAGTCATTGGTACATGCCCGCACTCGGGATCGAACCTGGGGCTTTCGCTTGCCAGTCCATGGTTCTACCCACTGAGCTACCACCGCTTCTATATGTTTTATATTTCTAAATTTTACGCAAATAGGTATGATCTGCTGGCACTTTTACTTGAGTTCTAGTTTGCATTTGGATTCTTTACAGTAGTTCTGATGCAGATCTATCTAAAACAAAGGAGTTCTATGGTCTGAGTACCTATAAATGATTCAAAATAAATAAAGTTTTACTTTTTGAGTTTTCAAACATACTAGTGTGATCTGCTGGCTTTTTTTTCTGAGTTCCAGCTTAGAATTGCACTTTTTATGGTAGTTCTGATACGAATCTGTAAAAAACAAAGGAGTTCTGTGGTCCCAGCATGCAATTATAATTTAAAAAAAATTATGTTTTATATTTCTAAATTTTACGCAAACAGGTATGATCTGCTGGCACTTTTACTTGAGTTCTAGTTTGCGATTGGATTCTATACAGTAGTTCTGATGCAGATCTATCTAAAACAAAGGAGTTCTATGGTCTGAGTACCTATAAATGATTCAAAATAAATAAAGTTTTACTTTTTGAGTTTTCAAACATACTAGTGTGATCTGCTGGCTTTTTTTTCTGAGTTCCAGCTTTGAATTGCACTTTTTATGGTAGTTCTGATACGAATCTGTAAAAAACAAAGGAGTTCTGTGGTCCCAGCATGCAATTATAATTAAAAAAAAATTATGTTTTATATTTCTAAATTTTACGCAAACAGGTATGATCTGCTGGCACTTTTACGTGAGTTCTAGTTTTCAATTGGATTCTATACAGTAGTTCTAATGCAGATCTATCTAAAACAAAGGAGTTCTGTGGTCTGAGTACCTATAAATAATTCAAAATAAATAAAGTTTTACTTTTTGAGTTTTCAAACATACTAGTGTGATCTGCTGGCTTTTTTTTCTGAGTTCCAGCTTAGAATTGCACTTTTTATGGTAGTTCTGATACGAATCTGTAAAAAACAAAGGAGTTCTGTGGTCCCAGCATGCAATTATAATTAAAAAAAAATTATGTTTTATATTTCTAAATTTTACGCAAACAGGTATGATCTGCTGGCACTTTTACTTGAGTTCTAGTTTGCGATTGGATTCTATACAGTAGTTCTGATGCAGATCTATCTAAAACAAAGGAGTTCTATGGTCTGAGTACCTATAAATGATTCAAAATAAATAAAGTTTTACTTTTTGAGTTTTCAAACATACTAGTGTGATCTGCTGGCTTTTTTTTCTGAGTTCCAGCTTAGAATTGCACTTTTTATGGTAGTTCTGATACGAATCTGTGAAAAACAAAGGAGTTCTGTGGTCCCAGCATGCAATTATAATTTAAAAAAAATTATGTTTTATATTTCAAAATTTTACGCAAACAGGTATGATTTGCTGGCACTTTTACTTGAGTTCTAGTTTGCAATTGGATTCTATACAGTAGTTCTGATGCAGATCTATCTAAAACAAAGGAGTTCTATGGTCTGAGTACCTATAAATGATTCAAAATAAATAAAGTTTTACTTTTTGAGTTTTCAAACATACTAGTGTGATCTGCTGGCTTTTTTTTCTGAGTTCCAGCTTAGAATTGCACTTTTTATGGTAGTTCTGATACGAATCTGTGAAAAACAAAGGAGTTCTGTGGTCCCAGCATGCAATTATAATTTAAAAAAAATTATGTTTTATATTTCTAAATTTTACGCAAACAGGTATGATCTGCTGGCACTTTTACTTGAGTTCTAGTTTGCGATTGGATTCTATACAGTAGTTCTGATGCAGATCTATCTAAAACAAAGGAGTTCTATGGTCTGAGTACCTATAAATGATTCAAAATAAATAAATATTTACTTTTTGAGTTTTCAAACATACTAGTGTGATCTGCTGGCTTTTTTTTCTGAGTTCCAGCTTAGAATTGCACTTTTTATGGTAGTTCTGATACGAATCTGTAAAAAACAAAGGAGTTCTGTGGTCCCAGCATGCAATTATAATTTAAAAAAAATTATGTTTTATATTTCTAAATTTTACGCAAACAGGTATGATCTGCTGGCACTTTTACTTGAGTTCTAGTTTGCGATTGGATTCTATACAGTAGTTCTGATGCAGATCCATCTAAAACAAAGGAGTTCTATGGTCTGAGTACCTATAAATGATTCAAAATAAATAAAGTTTTACTTTTTGAGTTTTCAAACATACTAGTGTGATCTGCTGGCTTTTTTTTCTGAGTTCCAGCTTAGAATTGCACTTTTTATGGTAGTTCTGATACGAATCTGTAAAAAACAAAGGAGTTCTGTGGTCCCAGCATGCAATTATAATTAAAAAAAAATTATGTTTTATATTTCAAAATTTTACGCAAACAGGTATGATTTGCTGGCACTTTTACTTGAGTTCTAGTTTGCAATTGGATTCTATACAGTAGTTCTGATGCAGATCTATCTAAAACAAAGGAGTTCTGTGGTCTGAGTACCTATAAATGGTTCAAAATAAATAAAGTTTTACTTTTTGAGTTTTCAAACATACTAGTGTGATCTGCTGGCTTTTTTTTCTGAGTTCCAGCTTAGAATTGCACTTTTTATGGTAGTTTTGATACGAATCTGTGAAAAACAAAGGAGTTCTGTGGTCCCAGCATGCAATTATAATTAAAAAAAAATTATGTTTTATATTTCAAAATTTTACGCAAACAGGTATGATTTGCTGGCACTTTTACTTGAGTTCTAGTTTGCAATTGGATTCTATACAGTAGTTCTGATGCAGATCTATCTAAAACAAAGGAGTTCTGTGGTCTGAGTACCTATAAATGGTTCAAAATAAATAAAGTTTTACTTTTTGAGTTTTCAAACATACTAGTGTGATCTGCTGGCTTTTTTTTCTGAGTTCCAGCTTAGAATTGCACTTTTTATGGTAGTTCTGATACGAATCTGTAAAAAACAAAGGAGTTCTGTGGTCCCAGCATGCAATTATAATTTAAAAAAAATTATGTTTTATATTTCTAAATTTTACGCAAACAGGTATGATCTGCTGGCACTTTTACTTGAGTTCTAGTTTGCGATTGGATTCTATAAAGTAGTTCTGATGCAGATCTATCTAAAACAAAGGAGTTCTATGGTCTGAGTACCTATAAATGATTCAAAATAAATAAATATTTACTTTTTGAGTTTTCAAACATACTAGTGTGATCTGCTGGCTTTTTTTTCTGAGTTCCAGCTTAGAATTGCACTTTTTATGGTAGTTCTGATACGAATCTGTAAAAAACAAAGGAGTTCTGTGGTCCCAGCATGCAATTATAATAAAAAAAAAATTATGTTTTATATTTCTAAATTTTACGCAAACAGGTATGATCTGCTGGCACTTTTACGTGAGTTCTAGTTTTCAATTGGATTCTATACAGTAGTTCTAATGTAGATCTATCTAAAACAAAGGAGTTCTGTGGTCTGAGTACCTATAAATGGTTCAAAATAAATAAAGTTTTACTTTTTGAGTTTTCAAACATACTAGTGTGATCTGCTGGCTTTTTTTTCTGAGTTCCAGCTTAGAATTGCACTTTTTATGGTAGTTCTGATACGAATCTGTAAAAAACAAAGGAGTTCTGTGGTCCCAGCATGCAATTATAATTAAAAAAAAATTATGTTTTATATTTCTAAATTTTACGCAAACAGGTATGATCTGCTGGCACTTTTACGTGAGTTCTAGTTTTCAATTGGATTCTATACAGTAGTTCTAATGCAGATCTATCTAAAACAAAGGAGTTCCGTGGTCTGAGTACCTATAAATAATTCAAAATAAATAAAGTTTTACTTTTTGAGTTTTCAAACATACTAGTGTGATCTGCTGGCTTTTTTTTCTGAGTTCCAGCTTAGAATTGCACTTTTTATGGTAGTTCTGATACGAATCTGTAAAAAACAAAGGAGTTCTGTGGTCCCAGCATGCAATTATAATTAAAAAAAAATTATGTTTTATATTTCTAAATTTTACGCAAACAGGTATGATCTGCTGGCACTTTTACTTGAGTTCTAGTTTGCGATTGGATTCTATACAGTAGTTCTGATGCAGATCTATCTAAAACAAAGGAGTTCTATGGTCTGAGTACCTATAAATGATTCAAAATAAATAAAGTTTTACTTTTTGAGTTTTCAAACATACTAGTGTGATCTGCTGGCTTTTTTTTCTGAGTTCCAGCTTAGAATTGCACTTTTTATGGTAGTTCTGATACGAATCTGTGAAAAACAAAGGAGTTCTGTGGTCCCAGCATGCAATTATAATTTAAAAAAAATTATGTTTTATATTTCAAAATTTTACGCAAACAGGTATGATTTGCTGGCACTTTTACTTGAGTTCTAGTTTGCAATTGGATTCTATACAGTAGTTCTGATGCAGATCTATCTAAAACAAAGGAGTTCTATGGTCTGAGTACCTATAAATGATTCAAAATAAATAAAGTTTTACTTTTTGAGTTTTCAAACATACTAGTGTGATCTGCTGGCTTTTTTTTCTGAGTTCCAGCTTAGAATTGCACTTTTTATGGTAGTTCTGATACGAATCTGTGAAAAACAAAGGAGTTCTGTGGTCCCAGCATGCAATTATAATTTAAAAAAAATTATGTTTTATATTTCTAAATTTTACGCAAACAGGTATGATCTGCTGGCACTTTTACTTGAGTTCTAGTTTGCGATTGGATTCTATACAGTAGTTCTGATGCAGATCTATCTAAAACAAAGGAGTTCTATGGTCTGAGTACCTATAAATGATTCAAAATAAATAAATATTTACTTTTTGAGTTTTCAAACATACTAGTGTGATCTGCTGGCTTTTTTTTCTGAGTTCCAGCTTAGAATTGCACTTTTTATGGTAGTTCTGATACGAATCTGTAAAAAACAAAGGAGTTCTGTGGTCCCAGCATGCAATTATAATTTAAAAAAAATTATGTTTTATATTTCTAAATTTTACGCAAACAGGTATGATCTGCTGGCACTTTTACTTGAGTTCTAGTTTGCGATTGGATTCTATACAGTAGTTCTGATGCAGATCCATCTAAAACAAAGGAGTTCTATGGTCTGAGTACCTATAAATGATTCAAAATAAATAAAGTTTTACTTTTTGAGTTTTCAAACATACTAGTGTGATCTGCTGGCTTTTTTTTCTGAGTTCCAGCTTAGAATTGCACTTTTTATGGTAGTTCTGATACGAATCTGTAAAAAACAAAGGAGTTCTGTGGTCCCAGCATGCAATTATAATTAAAAAAAAATTATGTTTTATATTTCAAAATTTTACGCAAACAGGTATGATTTGCTGGCACTTTTACTTGAGTTCTAGTTTGCAATTGGATTCTATACAGTAGTTCTGATGCAGATCTATCTAAAACAAAGGAGTTCTGTGGTCTGAGTACCTATAAATGGTTCAAAATAAATAAAGTTTTACTTTTTGAGTTTTCAAACATACTAGTGTGATCTGCTGGCTTTTTTTTCTGAGTTCCAGCTTAGAATTGCACTTTTTATGGTAGTTTTGATACGAATCTGTGAAAAACAAAGGAGTTCTGTGGTCCCAGCATGCAATTATAATTAAAAAAAAATTATGTTTTATATTTCAAAATTTTACGCAAACAGGTATGATTTGCTGGCACTTTTACTTGAGTTCTAGTTTGCAATTGGATTCTATACAGTAGTTCTGATGCAGATCTATCTAAAACAAAGGAGTTCTGTGGTCTGAGTACCTATAAATGGTTCAAAATAAATAAAGTTTTACTTTTTGAGTTTTCAAACATACTAGTGTGATCTGCTGGCTTTTTTTTCTGAGTTCCAGCTTAGAATTGCACTTTTTATGGTAGTTCTGATACGAATCTGTAAAAAACAAAGGAGTTCTGTGGTCCCAGCATGCAATTATAATTTAAAAAAAATTATGTTTTATATTTCTAAATTTTACGCAAACAGGTATGATCTGCTGGCACTTTTACTTGAGTTCTAGTTTGCGATTGGATTCTATAAAGTAGTTCTGATGCAGATCTATCTAAAACAAAGGAGTTCTATGGTCTGAGTACCTATAAATGATTCAAAATAAATAAATATTTACTTTTTGAGTTTTCAAACATACTAGTGTGATCTGCTGGCTTTTTTTTCTGAGTTCCAGCTTAGAATTGCACTTTTTATGGTAGTTCTGATACGAATCTGTAAAAAACAAAGGAGTTCTGTGGTCCCAGCATGCAATTATAATAAAAAAAAAATTATGTTTTATATTTCTAAATTTTACGCAAACAGGTATGATCTGCTGGCACTTTTACGTGAGTTCTAGTTTTCAATTGGATTCTATACAGTAGTTCTAATGTAGATCTATCTAAAACAAAGGAGTTCTGTGGTCTGAGTACCTATAAATGGTTCAAAATAAATAAAGTTTTACTTTTTGAGTTTTCAAACATACTAGTGTGATCTGCTGGCTTTTTTTTCTGAGTTCCAGCTTAGAATTGCACTTTTTATGGTAGTTCTGATACGAATCTGTAAAAAACAAAGGAGTTCTGTGGTCCCAGCATGCAATTATAATTAAAAAAAAATTATGTTTTATATTTCTAAATTTTACGCAAACAGGTATGATCTGCTGGCACTTTTACGTGAGTTCTAGTTTTCAATTGGATTCTATACAGTAGTTCTAATGCAGATCTATCTAAAACAAAGGAGTTCCGTGGTCTGAGTACCTATAAATAATTCAAAATAAATAAAGTTTTACTTTTTGAGTTTTCAAACATACTAGTGTGATCTGCTGGCTTTTTTTTCTGAGTTCCAGCTTAGAATTGCACTTTTTATGGTAGTTCTGATACGAATCTGTAAAAAACAAAGGAGTTCTGTGGTCCCAGCATGCAATTATAATTTAAAAAAAATTATGTTTTATATTTCTAAATTTTACGCAAACAGGTATGATCTGCTGGCACTTTTACTTGAGTTCTAGTTTGCGATTGGATTCTATACAGTAGTTCTGATGCAGATCTATCTAAAACAAAGGAGTTCTGTGGTCTGAGTACCTATAAATGGTTCAAAATAAATAAAGTTTTACTTTTTGAGTTTTCAAACATACTAGTGTGATCTGCTGGCTTTTTTTTCTGAGTTCCAGCTTAGAATTGCACTTTTTATGGTAGTTTTGATACGAATCTGTGAAAAACAAAGGAGTTCTGTGGTCCCAGCATGCAATTATAATTAAAAAAAAATTATGTTTTATATTTCAAAATTTTACGCAAACAGGTATGATTTGCTGGCACTTTTACTTGAGTTCTAGTTTGCAATTGGATTCTATACAGTAGTTCTGATGCAGATCTATCTAAAACAAAGGAGTTCTGTGGTCTGAGTACCTATAAATGGTTCAAAATAAATAAAGTTTTACTTTTTGAGTTTTCAAACATACTAGTGTGATCTGCTGGCTTTTTTTTCTGAGTTCCAGCTTAGAATTGCACTTTTTATGGTAGTTCTGATACGAATCTGTGAAAAACAAAGGAGTTCTGTGGTCCCAGCATGCAATTATAATTTAAAAAAAATTATGTTTTATATTTCAAAATTTTACGCAAACAGGTATGATTTGCTGGCACTTTTACTTGAGTTCTAGTTTGCAATTGGATTCTATACAGTAGTTCTGATGCAGATCTATCTAAAACAAAGGAGTTCTGTGGTCTGAGTACCTATAAATGGTTCAAAATAAATAAAGTTTTACTTTTTGAGTTTTCAAACATACTAGTGTGATCTGCTGGCTTTTTTTTCTGAGTTCCAGCTTAGAATTGCACTTTTTATGGTAGTTCTGATACGAATCTGTGAAAAACAAAGGAGTTCTGTGGTCCCAGCATGCAATTATAATTAAAAAAAAATTATGTTTTATATTTCAAAATTTTACGCAAACAGGTATGATTTGCTGGCACTTTTACTTGAGTTCTAGTTTGCAATTGGATTCTATACAGTAGTTCTGATGCAGATCTATCTAAAACAAAGGAGTTCTGTGGTCTGAGTACCTATAAATGGTTCAAAATAAATAAAGTTTTACTTTTTGAGTTTTCAAACATACTAGTGTGATCTGCTGGCTTTTTTTTCTGAGTTCCAGCTTAGAATTGCACTTTTTATGGTAGTTCTGATACGAATCTGTGAAAAACAAAGGAGTTCTGTGGTCCCAGCATGCAATTATAATTTAAAAAAAATTATGTTTTATATTTCTAAATTTTACGCAAACAGGTATGATCTGCTGGCACTTTTACTTGAGTTCTAGTTTGCGATTGGATTCTATACAGTAGTTCTGATGCAGATCTATCTAAAACAAAGGAGTTCTATGGTCTGAGTACCTATAAATGATTCAAAATAAATAAATATTTACTTTTTGAGTTTTCAAACATACTAGTGTGATCTGCTGGCTTTTTTTTCTGAGTTCCAGCTTAGAATTGCACTTTTTATGGTAGTTCTGATACGAATTTGTAAAAAACAAAGGAGTTCTGTGGTCCCAGCATGCAATTATAATTTAAAAAAAATTATGTTTTATATTTCTAAATTTTACGCAAACAGGTATGATCTGCTGGCACTTTTACTTGAGTTCTGGTTTGCGATTGGATTCTATACAGTAGTTCTGATGCAGATCCATCTAAAACAAAGGAGTTCTATGGTCTGAGTACCTATAAATGATTCAAAATAAATAAAGTTTTACTTTTTGAGTTTTCAAACATACTAGTGTGATCTGCTGGCTTTTTTTTCTGAGTTCCAGCTTAGAATTGCACTTTTTATGGTAGTTCTGATACGAATCTGTAAAAAACAAAGGAGTTCTGTGGTCCCAGCATGCAATTATAATTAAAAAAAAATTATGTTTTATATTTCAAAATTTTACGCAAACAGGTATGATTTGCTGGCACTTTTACTTGAGTTCTAGTTTGCAATTGGATTCTATACAGTAGTTCTGATGCAGATCTATCTAAAACAAAGGAGTTCTGTGGTCTGAGTACCTATAAATGGTTCAAAATAAATAAAGTTTTACTTTTTGAGTTTTCAAACATACTAGTGTGATCTGCTGGCTTTTTTTTCTGAGTTCCAGCTTAGAATTGCACTTTTTATGGTAGTTTTGATACGAATCTGTGAAAAACAAAGGAGTTCTGTGGTCCCAGCATGCAATTATAATTAAAAAAAAATTATGTTTTATATTTCTAAATTTTACGCAAACAGGTATGATCTGCTGGCACTTTTACGTGAGTTCTAGTTTTCAATTGGATTCTATACAGTAGTTCTGATGCAGATCTATCTAAAACAAAGGAGTTCTGTGGTCTGAGTACCTATAAATAATTCAAAATAAATAAAGTTTTACTTTTTGAGTTTTCAAACATACTAGTGTGATCTGCTGGCTTTTTTTTCTGAGTTCCAGATTAGAATTGCACTTTTTATGGTAGTTCTGATACGAATCTGTAAAAAACAAAGGAGTTCTGTGGTCCCAGCATGCAATTATAATTTAAAAAAAATTATGTTTTATATTTCTAAATTTTACGCAAACAGGTATGATCTGCTGGCACTTTTACGTGAGTTCTAGTTTTCAATTGGATTCTATACAGTAGTTCTAATGCAGATCTATCTAAAACAAAGGAGTTCTGTGGTCTGAGTACCTATAAATAATTCAAAATAAATAAAGTTTTACTTTTTGAGTTTTCAAACATACTAGTGTGATCTGCTGGCTTTTTTTTCTGAGTTCCAGCTTAGAATTGCACTTTTTATGGTAGTTCTGATACGAATTTGTAAAAAACAAAGGAGTTCTGTGGTCCCAGCATGCAATTATAATTTAAAAAAAAATATGTTTTATATTTCTAAATTTTACGCAAACAGGTATGATCTGCTGGCACTTTTACTTGAGTTCTAGTTTGCGATTGGATTCTATACAGTAGTTCTGATGCAGATCCATCTAAAACAAAGGAGTTCTATGGTCTGAGTACCTATAAATGATTCAAAATAAATAAAGTTTTACTTATTGAGTTTTCAAACATACTAGTGTGATCTGCTGGCTTTTTTTTCTGAGTTCCAGCTTAGAATTGCACTTTTTATGGTAGTTCTGATACGAATCTGTAAAAAACAAAGGAGTTCTGTGGTCCCAGCATGCAATTATAATTAAAAAAAAATTATGTTTTATATTTCAAAATTTTACGCAAACAGGTATGATTTGCTGGCACTTTTACTTGAGTTCTAGTTTGCAATTGGATTCTATACAGTAGTTCTGATGCAGATCTATCTAAAACAAAGGAGTTCTGTGGTCTGAGTACCTATAAATGGTTCAAAATAAATAAAGTTTTACTTTTTGAGTTTTCAAACATACTAGTGTGATCTGCTGGCTTTTTTTTCTGAGTTCCAGCTTAGAATTGCACTTTTTATGGTAGTTTTGATACGAATCTGTGAAAAACAAAGGAGTTCTGTGGTCCCAGCATGCAATTATAATTAAAAAAAAAATATGTTTTATATTTCAAAATTTTACGCAAACTGGTATGATCTGCTGGCACTTTTACGTGAGTTCTAGTTTTCAATTGGATTCTATACAGTAGTTCTGATGCAGATCTATCTAAAACAAAAGAGTTCTGTGGTCTGAGTTCCTATAAATGATTCAAAACAAATAAAGTTTCACTTTTTGAGTTTTCAAACATACTAGTGTGATCTGCTGGCTTTTTTTTCTGAGTTCCAGATTAGAATTGCACTTTTTATGGTAGTTCTGATACGAATCTGTGAAAAACAAAGGAGTTCTGTGGTCCCAGCATGCAATTATAATTAAAAAAAAATTATGTTTTATATTTCTAAATTTTACGCAAACAGGTATGATCTGCTGGCACTTTTACGTGAGTTCTAGTTTTCAATTGGATTTTTTACAGTAGTTCTAATGCAGATCTATCTAAAACAAAGGAGTTCTGTGGTCTGAGTACCTATAAATAATTCAAAATAAATAAAGTTTTACTTTTTGAGTTTTCAAACATACTAGTGTGATCTGCTGGCTTTTTTTTCTGAGTTCCAGCTTAGAATTGCACTTTTTATGGTAGTTCTGATACGAATCTGTAAAAAACAAAGGAGTTCTGTGGTCCCAGCATGCAATTATAATTAAAAAAAAATTATGTTTTATATTTCTAAATTTTACGCAAACAGGTATGATCTGCTGGCACTTTTACGTGAGTTCTAGTTTTCAATTGGATTCTATACAGTAGTTCTAATGCAGATCTATCTAAAACAAAGGAGTTCTGTGGTCTGAGTACCTATAAATAATTCAAAATAAATAAAGTTTTACTTTTTGAGTTTTCAAACATACTAGTGTGATCTGCTGGCTTTTTTTTCTGAGTTCCAGCTTAGAATTGCACTTTTTATGGTAGTTCTGATACGAATCTGTAAAAAACAAAGGAGTTCTGTGGTCCTAGCATGCAATTATAATTAAAAAAAAATTATGTTTTATATTTCTAAATTTTACGCAAACAGGTATGATCTGCTGGCACTTTTACGTGAGTTCTAGTTTTCAATTGGATTCTATACAGTAGTTCTAATGCAGATCTATCTAAAACAAAGGAGTTCTGTGGTCTGACTACCTATAAATAATTCAAAATAAATAAAGTTTTACTTTTTGAGTTTTCAAACATACTAGTGTGATCTGCTGGCTTTTTTTTCTGAGTTCCAGCTTAGAATTGCACTTTTTATGGTAGTTCTGATACAAATCTGTGAAAAACAAAGGAGTTCTGTGGTCCCAGCATGCAATTATAATTTAAAAAAAATTATGTTTTATATTTCTAAATTTTACGCAAACAGGTATGATCTGCTGGCACTTTTACTTGAGTTCTAGTTTGCGATTGGATTCTATACAGTAGTTCTAATGCAGATCTATCTAAAACAAAGGAGTTCTGTGGTCTGAGTACCTATAAATAATTCAAAATAAATAAAGTTTTACTTTTTGAGTTTTCAAACATACTAGTGTGATCTGCTGGCTTTTTTTTCTGAGTTCTAGCTTAGAATTGCACTTTTTATGGTAGTTCTGATACGAATCTGTAAAAAACAAAGGAGTTCTGTGGTCCCAGCATGCAATTATAATTTAAAAAAAGTTATGTTTTAATAAATAAATATTAAATATTGGCCTTTTTGCATCTACTTAATGAGATGATTTATACAGCGTCCAGTGGTATCTTCACTCACACACTAGATGGGTGAAGGGACCACTCCGACGCTGTAGTGCCTGGGACATGGTTTTATAGATGGTTTTTAGGCTTGCCCAGCACCTATACCATCCTGACAGCTTAGTCGGCCTAGCCCACAGGAAAGACTAGTCAATACGTGCGGAGCCAACCAAGCCGCGGGTTTCCTCACGATGTTTTCCTTCACCGTTAGCGTGTGGTATTGCGACTACAAATTCGCAAATGTACGTAACTTTGAAATTAAACAAAGTCATTGGTACATGCCCGCACTCGGGATCGAACCTGGGGCTTTCGCTTGCCAGTCCATGGTTCTACCCACTGAGCTACCACCGCTTCTATATGTTTTATATTTCTAAATTTTACGCAAATAGGTATGATCTGCTGGCACTTTTACTTGAGTTCTAGTTTGCATTTGGATTCTTTACAGTAGTTCTGATGCAGATCTATCTAAAACAAAGGAGTTCTATGGTCTGAGTACCTATAAATGATTCAAAATAAATAAAGTTTTACTTTTTGAGTTTTCAAACATACTAGTGTGATCTGCTGGCTTTTTTTTCTGAGTTCCAGCTTAGAATTGCACTTTTTATGGTAGTTCTGATACGAATCTGTAAAAAACAAAGGAGTTCTGTGGTCCCAGCATGCAATTATAATTTAAAAAAAATTATGTTTTATATTTCTAAATTTTACGCAAACAGGTATGATCTGCTGGCACTTTTACTTGAGTTCTAGTTTGCGATTGGATTCTATACAGTAGTTCTGATGCAGATCCATCTAAAACAAAGGAGTTCTATGGTCTGAGTACCTATAAATGATTCAAAATAAATAAAGTTTTACTTTTTGAGTTTTCAAACGTACTAGTGTGATCTGCTGGCTTTTTTTTCTGAGTTCCAGCTTAGAATTGCACTTTTTATGGTAGTTCTGATACGAATCTGTGAAAAACAAAGGAGTTCTGTGGTCCCAGCATGCAATTATAATTTAAAAAAAATCATGTTTTATATTTCTAAATTTTACGCAAACAGGTATGATCTACTGGCACTTTTACTTGAGTTCTAGTTTGCAATTGGATTCTATACAGTAGTTCTGATGCAGATCTATCTAAAACAAAGGAGTTCTATGGTCTGAGTACCTATAAATGATTGAAAATAAATAAAGTTTTACTTTTTGAGTTTTCAAACATACTAGTGTGATCTGCTGGCTTTTTTTTCTGAGTTCCAGCTTAGAATTGCACTTTTTATGGTAGTTCTGATACGAATCTGTAAAAAACAAAGGAGTTCTGTGGTCCCAGCATGCAATTATAATTTAAAAAAAGTTATGTTTTATATTTCTAAATTTTACGCAAACAGGTATGATCTGCTGGCACTTTTACTTGAGTTCTAGTTTGCATTTGGATTCTTTACAGTAGTTCTGATGCAGATCTATCTAAAACAAAGGAGTTCTGTGGTCCCAGCATGCAAATATAATTTAAAAAAAATATTTTTATATTTCTAAATTTTACGCAAACAGGTATGATCTGCTGGCACTTTTACGTGAGTTCTAGTTTTCAATTGGATTCTATACAGTAGTTCTGATGCAGGTCTATCTAAAACAAAAGAGTTCTGTGGTCTGAGTTCCTATAAATGATTCAAAATAAATAAAGTTTTACTTTTTGAGTTTTCAAACATACTAGTGTGATCTGCTGGCTTTTTTTTCTGAGTTCCAGCTTAGAATTGCGCTTTATATGGTAGTTCTGATACGAATCTGAGAAAAACAAAGGAGTTCTGTGGTCCCAGCATGCAATTATAATTTTAAAAAAATTATGTTTTATATTTCTAAATTTTACGCAAACAGATATGATCTGCTGGCACTTTTACTTTAGTTCTAGTTTGCAATTGGATTCTATACAGTAGTTCTGATGCAGATCTATCTAAAACAAAAGAGTTCTGTGGTCTGAGTGCCTATAAATGATTCAAAATAAATAATGTTTTACTTTTTGAGTTTTCATACTAGTGTGATCTGCTGGCTTTTTTTTCTGAGTTCCAGCTTAGAATTGCGCTTTTTATGGTAGTTCTAGTACAAATCTGTGAAAAACAAAGGAGTTCTGTGGTCCCAGCATACAATTATAATTTAAAAAAAAATATGTTTTATATTTCTAAATTTTACGCAAACAGGTATGATCTGCTGGCACTTTTACTTGAGTTCTAGTTTGCAATTGGATTCTATACAGTAGTTCTGATGCAGATCTATCTAAAACAAAGGAGTTCTGTGGTCCCAGCATGCAAATATAATTTAAAAAAAAATATTTTTTATATTTCTAAATTTTACGCAAACAGGTATGATCTGCTGGCACTTTTAAGTGAGTTTTAGTTTGCATTTGGATTCAATACAGTAGTTCTGATGCAGATCTATCTAAAACAGAAGAGTTCTGTGGTCTGAGTGCCTATAAATGATTCAAAATAAATAAAGTTTTACTTTTTAGTTTTCAAACATACTAGTGTGATCTACTGGCTTTTTTTTCTGAGTTCCAGCTTAGAATAGCGCTTTTTATGGTAGTTCTGATACGAATCTGTGAAAAACAAAGGAGTTCTGTGGTCCCAGCATGCAATTATAATTTAAAAAAAGTTATGTTTTAATAAATAAATATTAAATATTGGCCTTTTTGCATCTACTTAATGAGATGATTTATACAGCGTCCAGTGGTATCTTCACTCACACACTAGATGGGTGAAGGGACCACTCCGACGCTGTAGTGCCTGGGACATGGTTTTATAGATGGTTTTTAGGCTTGCCCAGCACCTATACCATCCTGACAGCTTAGTCGGCCTAGCCCACAGGAAAGACTAGTCAATACGTGCGGAGCCAACCAAGCCGCGGGTTTCCTCACGATGTTTTCCTTCACCGTTAGCGTGTGGTATTGCGACTACAAATTCGCAAATGTACGTAACTTTGAAATTAAACAAAGTCATTGGTACATGCCCGCACTCGGGATCGAACCTGGGGCTTTCGCTTGCCAGTCCATGGTTCTACCCACTGAGCTACCACCGCTTCTATATGTTTTATATTTCTAAATTTTACGCAAATAGGTATGATCTGCTGGCACTTTTACTTGAGTTCTAGTTTGCGTTTGGATTCTTTACAGTAGTTCTGATGCAGATCTATCTAAAACAAAGGAGTTCTATGGTCTGAGTACCTATAAATGATTCAAAATAAATAAAGTTTTACTTTTTGAGTTTTCAAACATACTAGTGTGATCTGCTGGCTTTTTTTTCTGAGTTCCAGCTTAGAATTGCACTTTTTATGGTAGTTCTGATACGAATCTGTAAAAAACAAAGGAGTTCTGTGGTCCCAGCATGCAATTATAATTTAAAAAAAATTATGTTTTATATTTCTAAATTTTACGCAAACAGGTATGATCTGCTGGCACTTTTACTTGAGTTCTAGTTTGCGATTGGATTCTATACAGTAGTTCTGATGCAGATCCATCTAAAACAAAGGAGTTCTATGGTCTGAGTACCTATAAATGATTCAAAATAAATAAAGTTATACTTTTTGAGTTTTCAAACGTACTAGTGTGATCTGCTGGCTTTTTTTTCTGAGTTCCAGCTTAGAATTGCACTTTTTATGGTAGTTCTGATACGAATCTGTGAAAAACAAAGGAGTTCTGTGGTCCCAGCATGCAATTATAATTTAAAAAAAATCATGTTTTATATTTCTAAATTTTACGCAAACAGGTATGATCTACTGGCACTTTTACTTGAGTTCTAGTTTGCAATTGGATTCTATACAGTAGTTCTGATGCAGATCTATCTAAAACAAAGGAGTTCTATGGTCTGAGTACCTATAAATGATTGAAAATAAATAAAGTTTTACTTTTTGAGTTTTCAAACATACTAGTGTGATCTGCTGGCTTTTTTTTCTGAGTTCCAGCTTAGAATTGCACTTTTTATGGTAGTTCTGATACGAATCTGTAAAAAACAAAGGAGTTCTGTGGTCCCAGCATGCAATTATAATTTAAAAAAAGTTATGTTTTATATTTCTAAATTTTACGCAAACAGGTATGATCTGCTGGCACTTTTACTTGAGTTCTAGTTTGCATTTGGATTCTTTACAGTAGTTCTGATGCAGATCTATCTAAAACAAAGGAGTTCTGTGGTCCCAGCATGCAAATATAATTTAAAAAAAAATATTTTTATATTTCTAAATTTTACGCAAACAGGTATGATCTGCTGGCACTTTTACGTGAGTTCTAGTTTTCAATTGGATTCTATACAGTAGTTCTGATGCAGGTCTATCTAAAACAAAAGAGTTCTGTGGTCTGAGTTCCTATAAATGATTCAAAATAAATAAAGTTTTACTTTTTGAGTTTTCAAACATACTAGTGTGATCTGCTGGCTTTTTTTTCTGAGTTCCAGCTTAGAATTGCGCTTTTTATGGTAGTTCTGATACGAATCTGAGAAAAACAAAGGAGTTCTGTGGTCCCAGCATGCAATTATAATTTTAAAAAAATTATGTTTTATATTTCTAAATTTTACGCAAACAGATATGATCTGCTGGCACTTTTACTTGAGTTCTAGTTTGCAATTGGATTCTATACAGTAGTTCTGATGCAGATCTATCTAAAACAAAAGAGTTCTGTGGTCTGAGTGCCTATAAATGATTCAAAATAAATAATGTTTTACTTTTTGAGTTTTCATACTAGTGTGATCTGCTGGCTTTTTTTTCTGAGTTCCAGCTTAGAATTGCGCTTTTTATGGTAGTTCTAGTACAAATCTGTGAAAAACAAAGGAGTTCTGTGGTCCCAGCATACAATTATAATTTAAAAAAAAAATATGTTTTATATTTCTAAATTTTACGCAAACAGGTATGATCTGCTGGCACTTTTACTTGAGTTCTAGTTTGCAATTGGATTCTATACAGTAGTTTTGATGCAGATCTATCTAAAACAAAGGAGTTCTGTGGTCCCAGCATGCAAATATAATTTAAAAAAAAATATTTTTTATATTTCTAAATTTTACGCAAACAGGTATGATCTGCTGGCACTTTTAAGTGAGTTTTAGTTTGCATTTGGATTCAATACAGTAGTTCTGATGCAGATCTATCTAAAACAGAAGAGTTCTGTGGTCTGAGAGCCTATAAATGATTCAAAATAAATAAAGTTTTACTTTTTGAGTTTTCAAACATACTAGTGTGATCTACTGGCTTTTTTTTCTGAGTTCCAGCTTAGAATTGCGCTTTTTATGGTAGTTCTGATACGAATCTGTGAAAAACAAAGGAGTTCTGTGGTCCCAGCATCCAATTATAATTTAAAAAAAATTATGTTTTATATTTCTAAATTTTACGCAAACAGGTATGATCTGCTGGCACTTTTACTTGAGTTCTAGTTTGCAATTGGATTCTATACAGTAGTTCTGATGCAGATCTATCTAAAACAAAGGAGTTCTGTGGTCCTAGCATGCAAATATAATTTTAAAAAACATATTTTTTATATTTCAAAATTTTACGCAAACAGGTACCTATGATCTGCTGGCACTTTTACGTGAGTTCTAGTTTTCAATTGGATTCTTTACAGTAGTTCTGATGCAGATCTATCTAAAACAAAAGAGTTCTGTTCTCTGAGTGCCCATATTTAATTGAAAATAAATAATATTCTATTTTTCGAGTTCCGAAACGTATTGGTATGTTGCTCTTGCACATTTTCGTCAGTTCTTGTTCTATTAAAGTTTTAAAATTTAGTTCTGTACAGGTTTGTCAAAAACTTAAGGGTTCTGTGTCCAGAGTTTGATAAAATTATTTGTGTCGATGAAAATTGTATGTTTCGACTTTTAAGCTTAAGTACATGAGCTGCTGTTATTTGAATTCTAATACAGAACTATTCCTGAAATGTATAAGGAACTATAAGGCTTACGTTAATATGCCGAAAACGCGCATTTATTTATGATTTTCTGCGAAGTGCTCTGCTACTGGAAGTTAGCAGATCATTTTGTCAACTGATTTTTTTTGGGTAAAATCACTAGAACTATTTCTAAAAAGTATCAGGAACTGTAGAACTCAACTGCATGCTGCGAGAACTCTCATTTGTTTTTGATTTGCTGCGAAATGATCTGCTACGGGAAGTTAGCAGATCATTTTTTCAATTAAGTTTTTTTAAGGACAAAACGCCAGAACTATTTCTGAGACCTATCAGGAACTATAGAACTCTGCTGCATGCGACAAGAACTCTCATTTTTTCTTGATCTGCTGGACAATGATCTGCTAAGTTCACTGACATCTGTAGTTCCAGCCTCGGTATCGAAACCGGGCGAAGCGGGGTTACTCGACTTTTACTCGCCACGAAACTCACATTGACGGTTCCGTCAGAGCGAGTAAAACGCCAGTAAATGACAGTAGCATAAGCCTTCATACTCGAATCACAAAAGGCGTGTAACTCGGTATTAATAATTATGGGGTCACTTACCCCTTCCACCGCATCGGAGTAGCAATGTGTCCATACTCCCGCGTCAGCATAATGTCGTGGAATGCGCAGACCGGCTAGAAGCTTCAATTCATCGAGCCACCTTACCCAGCTCGCATGTTCTTCCGGCTGGATGCGGCAATTCCAATCCACGCCACTACGATGAACGTTCTGGAATATTATTTTACTTTTTATAATAAAAGGCGACAAAAACCCATGAATGTCGTAAACAGACATAATTAAGCTTAACATTTTAGCTTTTGTGGGGGGTTCCGTTCCATTTAAAATATCCTCAGGGACCCTGTGAAATGAAATTTTAAACCCAAATGTGTCATCGGAAGGATGCCACATCAACCCTAATGTGCGCTCAGTTGTATTCATGACTCCGTCCTTGAATTGAACAGCTGATTTCGCAAGCGCGTCGGTAGGTATATTTTTTAAAACATCCTTACTGTTACTCAACCAACCTCGTATTTCAAATCCACCGCTTTTATGAATTTGTGTGATCTCCTGAACCAATTTTATTGCATTGTCAACTGTACTAGTCGAATATAAACAATCGTCCATGTAATGATTATTTACAATTACATGCACGGCTTCGGGATGCAAGTCCTCATACTTTAATGCATTTTTATTTTTAATATATTGCGCAATGAACGGAGAACATGTCGCGCCAAATATTAAACTTTCCATAACATATGTTTTTACGGGTGTGCCAGGCGATTCTTGCCATAAAAATCTAAGTACGTGTTGATCTTCCGGCCTTATTTTAACGCGTAAAAACATATCCTTAATATCGCCGACAATAGTTATTTTGTTTTCGCGAAATCTAAGCATAATCCCAATGAGCGAATTATATAAGTCCGGCCCCGTTAATAAATAGCTATTAAGACATGATCCGTTCACCTTTGCAGCAGCATCAAATACTAATCTCAACTTACCAGGTTTATTAGGGTTCTGGATCCCGAAGTGTGGAAGATACCATATGTGGTCCGCAGAGAGTTCATTTTCCTTTAGTTCCCGTGCGTAACCGTCAGCAAACAGTTTGTTTACTTCCCTCCGGTAGCGATCTGCGTACGCGTCGTCCTTAATGAACTTGTGCATTAAAGATCTAAGTCGCGTGGCAGCAGCTTCGCGCGAACACGGCATGGTGAATACGTCCTTCTTGAACGGTAAGCCAACCTCCCATCGATTCCCGATAAGATGTGAGGTATCATCTAATATTTGCAATGCCCTTACATGATCACTATTCTCACGGCGTAAGGTTGAAATTCCAATGGAGTCAAGGGAAAAACTTTGTTTTATTAAATCGTTTAGCGCGTTAACATTATTGTCGTATGTGTGACTGAGATGACAGATAGTGGCGGCGTCACGGCGAGTGCGACCGCAACAACCATGAATGCACCAGCCCAACTTGCATCGAGACGCATAAGGTTCATTAATATTACCATGAATAATTTCTATCGGCGCAATTAAGAAATAATTATCTTCCCCAATAAGAATACGTGGTACTACACGGCTATTACAAACATAATTCTTAACATGAGACAAATATTCATAGTTCAAATTATTAACTAGTGACAAATTTTGTTCCGGCAAATTTAACTGAGAAACTTTACGCAATTTAATATCGTAACAATCATTATTGTTTAGTCCACTTATCTGTGCGGTGACGGAGGGCGCGTCCGACTGGTACACCTCGAGTCCAAACGCGTCGATGAACTTAATTGCACTCGATTGTTCACATTCGAGACCAAGCTCGGTCGCTAACTCAGAGTCAATTATAGACACAGAAGCAGCATCGTCTAGTAGGGCATAGGTATTTACCACTCCGTTAGGTCCACTTAATCGCACTGACACTACTTTTAACATAACACTGTCGATAGAAGTAGGTTTGTCACAGTCCGACGCGACGTGTGCCACGGTGTCGAGCGTAGAGGGCGCCGGCGCCGACGCCGGCGGCTGCGCGGGCGCCGCGGCCCGCTCGCCCGGCGGCGCGCGCGGCTGTTCTCGCGCTCGGTCCGGCTCGGCCGGCTGGTTGTTGAACGCATCAGCTGACTGTGATGACGTAGGCTTCTTCCAGTGGAGTAGTTTGTGGTGTGCAAGGTTGCATCCATCTATGTTGCACACAGGCGCAGGACATTCGTTCCTGTCGTGTCGTGAGGTGAGGCAGCAATAACATAACCCTTGTGATTTAATAAACTTCCATCGATCACGACGCATAGCCCGTTTGAAAACACGGCACTCGGATAGTGAGTGAACACCTTTAGAACAGAACTTGCATTTCATGTTCTCTTCGACGGCGCTAGTTGTGAATATAGGCCGATTATTGCGGAATTTATTTTCATGAGTGTTATTTCTAGTTGTCACTTTCACTTCACTTATTTTATTTTGATCCCGTAGCTGTGTTACTCCGACTAGTGACAACATTTGAGCTTCGTGTGACAGAAATGCTGCGATTAACTTCAACTTAGGTTGATCTTCACCTAATCTCTGGTAGGCATAATCGGTCCATTTACCCATTAAGGTGCTCGGTAACTTACTTAGAACAGCTGATACGAGCTCGGGGCAGCGTAGATAATCTTGCTGATTTAGCGCGCTTATAGTAGCTACACAGTTGTTGACCTTGATGGAAAAATCTATCAGATCATTTTGGTATGAAGTAGGTAACACAGATAACTTCTTTAACTGCGTCGTAAGGTTCAAGACGATGACATCAGATCTGCCAAACCTTAGTTCCAGGGCTTCCATTACAATTGCGGGCGGTGTGTTACCGATTAACAGCGCGGTAACCGTATCCTTTGCGTCGCCTCGCAATGCTTTGCGTAGCCTTTCCAGGTTCTCAGACTCACTAAACTCACATACTCGCGTAGATTCATAGTACGCTCGCTTGAAGTGCAGCCACTCAATACAGTCGCCGCCGAAAACAGGTAAGTCGCGGGGCGTAGACAGGCGGCTGAGTAAGCGATCATCTCGCTGAGCTGACGATGTTGTCATCATGTCTTTCAAGGTAAGTGCTAACTGCTGGATGCTGTCTCTAGGAAGCTCAGGTTGCTGTGTTGCGCTGACAGGAGCTGGGTTAGTTAGAGGCGGTGGCCGTTGCTGAGGACAGGTAGGTTCAGCATGACTTTGATGTAACCACTTCTCGACGTCAGATCGCACTTGGTTGTCAAGTATTTCTCCACTTGCTTGACTGCCGTTCTCACTCTGAGATTCCTCCGCGTCAACTTGCGCTAGTTCAGCTTCCAGTTTCTTATCTATAAGTGCTAGCTCAATTTGTGCCTTAGCTTGAGCAGCTTCAAATTCCAATTGCTTACGTCTAGCAATCGATGATGACGTTGAACGCTTCGACTTTCTAGACGCCATAGATCCATTTAAGGACTGCTTCTCTGATTCCATTTTCAGTTGTTTCCAATCCTGTGACTGTACTTGACTATCGGTGCCGAGGACTGGATCCATAGGTTCCGCAAGGGCGTCGGCTGAAGTGCTCGCCATTTGCAACTGCGCACATTCGATCTCTCGCCGATGTTGACTGCGCGTCAAAACCCTCGTTGGTGTTCTAAACACATTCATATGTGCAGTTCCGGTTCGAAGACCACTTTTATTGTAGTTGACGGGGTAAATAACACGCGGAAGTTCGAGAAATAATTAAAAACGTTGGTGCGAGCAAGGAGCCAGCGGCGCGGACTAATCTATTTTTTGCACTCAATGACGGTGATTTTAAAAACTACGTATAACTGGCTGGAACTCGCTACCCACAAACGCCTTTTATTAACCTTTATTAACTAAATTTAACACTAGATGGCGACAGTAGTAGCAAATTTATGAGTTATTCTAAATGTTATAGATATATGTAGACTAAACAGTTCATGCATTTGTATGACACGAAATACTCGTACAAAAAGACATGTTAAAATCCAGTAAGTACCTAATACAATTTCTACTGAATTGCTCAAAGGTTAACTGGAAGAGATCACTTGCAGGGATAAGTTCGCCTTTGTGCATGTACACCCAGTTCATTATGTATATTTACCTATATCTTGGATTGTGTACAATAAAGAATTTACATAGCTACATATTCCTTAGAGAGGCGAACTTATCCTTCCAATAAATAATAAATCTTAACAAACGTGACAGCTTTTTCTAGAAGCTACAGTCTAGAACATAGGATTAAAAGACTAGGGGCCTTATTAATAAAAAGTCAGTTCACTAAAAGCACTGTTAAAGTGGCCTTGTGAGATGCTTATAATAGGTCTAAACAAAAACGTCATTAATAAAACGAAATCCCCATTATAACTGTGCTACAAACCTGCTATAACTTAAAGTTGATATGGCCCTACTTTATCTCTACTACAAACTTATTATAAGCGATATTTTAATCTGTGATTGCAAAACCACAGATTACAAAAGTATGCATTTGTCAAATTGTTGATTGTTTGAAGTAGTTTGGTTGTCTGTGAAGTGGTTTTTCGTGAAATTGTGATATTGACCTGATTTTCCGTATTGCCTTCTTCAGAAACTTTCAAACGAAAAGTTGAAGATTTATTGTTCTGAGGTTGAAAACCAACTTTTTTTTCTTGGTAAGTACATAGATTATACAATCTGCGTGTTTTGACACTTCCACAGACTCAAAAGAATGAACGAATTTTAGAACGCGACGTTGCCAAATTGACAGGTCGTAAAAGAGCACTTTAGTTACAGTTAAAACGTAGTGTTTATATGCTCTGTGGTTACAGTAGGATTGTTGTACTTTTATTAATAAGGAAAAGTTAGAGCGTACTATATGTCTAATAGAGGATTTTAGCTAAAGTGCGCTACGAGCACACTATAGGTCGTTTTTATTAATAAGGCCCTAGAACTTTAATCGATTTTTGTTAAAAACGGACGTTTTTGGCGGAAAGTGATCAAAGTCCTTGATTGTGGATTCTAGGTCCTAGACTGTAGGTTCTAAAAATTGTTGTCATAGTTGTTAAGATTTCTCACGTTCATACATACATACATAATATACATAACCTCACGCCTGTATCCCAGAGGGGTAGGCAGAGACCAGGGACTTCCCACCTGAGGACTGATCACCTTCGCTTCATCAACGTTCATAAGTCGTTGCATGCACGCACGCCGGTTCCGGGTACTTTTTATGTTTCCCTTTGTTAATACATTCCCTATTTGGTCGATGTATGTCCGTCTGGGACGTCCCTTACCAGCCCTTCCACTCAGATTCGCAATATATATTTGTTTCGTCAATCTTACTTCCTTCATTCTTCTCACGTTCACTTTTAGATGAAAACGTATTTAGATACAAAAAAAAATAATACAAAAAACTTTATTTAGACAAAAACAATGTGATCCCTAACACAAAACTGGAACTAATGTTACAATTAACAATCATTATCGTAGGTAATGTTTACTCACTTACCCCCGGTTTCTGGTAGGTACTCTAACAATCCGTTAATCTACTGTTAACAGCTGTCAGTTGGCCGAAGTTCATACAAAAAAAAAACATTTCACAGCTGTTAACAATTGATCAACAGATCGTTAGTGTACGAAAAACTGGGGGTTAATAAGGGATCGAAGGAACGACCGCGGTCCCCACACTAGGTTAAGCTAGTATCGCGGGGCCCTGTGATACTTATTGCCAGACCTGTATGTTATATATTAGAATTTAATTATGCTTACAGTTGCTAGTTTAACGGCTAGTTGACGCCCTCGGTGGCGCAGCGGTGTGGCATGCTGACTGTAAAACCGAAGGTCTCGGGTTCGATCCCCGGCCGGGTCAAACTAGGAAACGAACTTTTCTAGTTTGTCTCGGGTCTTGGATTTTATCCATGTATTTATTGTATTAAATCTATTGTCGAGTTAGCCCTATAACACAAGTCATTTAGTTGTACTTAGTATAGGGCTAACGAGATCTGTGTAATATGTCCATGAATATTTATTTATTTAGTTTTAATCTACTGTGAGTGAAGTCAAGTTGATTTTACAATATGTATAAAAAACCCAAAAACCCACAGGTTTCCTCTGTGTCAATAGTACCTATGTAGTGTGAAAAATTAACTCCAACTCTAGGTTTTATTTTTAACTTCAAGACTTAAAAAAATGTGGGAAACGAGAGGCCATATACCACGGCTAAATATGTTCATACATAAAACGAGTTATGTTTTTTTTTCCATTGGTGGCGTTAGTTAGCACCGCATAGCGCCTTAAAGCTTAATATTTCACAAACGGATTGCGATATGGAAAAGTGCTTTTACTAAACACACAATATTTGAATTACCAACTCCAAGATACCCACCCACCCTATGGGGCAGACAAGAAAATCGCTAGCTTACAGGTAGGTGGCAGTAGGGACCGCTAAAAATGTAAACCGGCCATGATAAGCATACTTATCTTTGACAAAATTCAGCTTTATAAGACTAATTTATATTTGTGCTTAATTTATAGTACTTTATATTTTAGCTAAACTGCGGACAGACAAACAGATAGACAGACTGATTCACATTTCAAAACTATAAGGCTTCCTTGTTGACTACATGTGCGCTGACCGGTCAAGTGTCAAGCATCAATCACTTCATACAAAAAGTATACTATAGATGTTTGACCGTGTCAAGCATAAGTCACTTTAAACAAAAAGTAAACTATAGATCTTTAACCATGCCCCGGCCGGGACACAGTCAAACATCTACAGGGCAGTGTCAAGCAAGAATCATTTGATACAAAAAGACTAATCATGGTCCCGGCCGGGGACTGGACACGGTCAAACATCTGCCGAGCCGTGCGCTGACCGATCAAGTGTCACGGTCCAATATCTATTATATACTTTTTGTATGAAGTGGTTCATACTTGACACGGCCGGGCGGCGCATGGCCTGGCAGATGTTTTACGGGGGCTCGGCCGGCACACGTTCAAACATCTATTAGCGCCACCACTAGACATCATCATATACTTTTTGTATGAAGTTATTCATGCTTAAAACGGCCGGGCGGCGCACGGCCCGACACGACTCGGAAGATGTTTGACCGTGTCGCGGCCGGAGCTCGGTTGGGACACGGTCTAGCAATAGTATATTTTTTGTATGAAGTTATTTATACTTGACATGGCCGGGGGGCGCACGGCCCGGCACACCCTGGCGTATGTTTGACCGTGTGCCGGCCGGAGCTGGGTCGGGACACGGTCAAGCATCTATAGTATACTTTTTGTATAAAGTGATTTATGCTTGACACGGCCGGGGGGCGCACGGCCCAGCCGGGCCCCGCGTATGTTTGACCGTGTCCCCGTGACACGAGTGCTTAGTGCGAGTTTTTTAACTACTCGATCGCGTTAACGTAAACTCATATTTCTATGGCATCGAGGAAGCGCCACCTAGCGACAAGTATGGAAATTAAAATTGCTGAGTGCGAGTTGTAATGGTTTACGTTGAGAAGTGAACACGTTTACCAGCCAAAACGCGAGTGCGAGTGGTACTGTGACAGCGTTTTGCCAGTTCGAACGGTTAATTTACTCATACTCACTACTCAATGCTCGATTAACGCGGTAGTAAAGTTATTCGATTGGATCTGTCAAACTCGCACTAAGCACTCAGGTCAAACATTTATCGTATACGTTCTGTATTTTGTTTTGTATCGAGTGACTCATGTTTGACACGGCCTGTGCCCGACCCGGTCGCGTCACGGTGTACCGTGAGTCCGCCCTTTCTTTGTGTCCTCATCCTAAATGGATCACCTAATACAGCCTGACAGCGGGTAGAATTAACCAATATTTATTAGTTCTCTAACACAAACAGATGTTACCAGTGTTATTTCGTGAAGTTAAGCTTTATCGAGTAGAATTCTGGGTCTGAGTGCTTAGTGCGAGTTTTTTAACTACTCGATCGCGTTAACGTAAACTCATATTTCTATGGCATCGAGGAAGCGCCACCTAGCGACAAGTATGGAAATTAAAATTGCTGAGTGCGAGTTGTAATGGTTTACGTTGAGAAGTGAACACGTTTACCAGCCAAAACACGAATAAACGCGAGTGCGAGCTGTACTGTGACAGCGTTTTGCCAGTTCGAACGGTTAACTTACTCATACTCACTACTCAATGCTCGATTAACGCGGTAGTAAAGTTATTCGATTGGATCTGTCAAACTCGCACTAAGCACTCTGATTTGTCTTGTGTGAGTCATTCGATGTTATGTTTGGGTAAGCTTGATTGATTTAGATTTTTTGTTTGCTTGGTAAAGTCTGTTGTAATGTATGACTTTCCCAGAATACCTATTCCCTGTAGCTCAGTCAAATGATTGCGTTGGTGGTCTAGCGGTTAATACAGAGTTCATGGGAGAGTTCATTCCTTCGAGAAATTTTAAACTTATATATTTCTTGAATCTTGAATTCGACAAGGTAAATCCAGCTGGTGCGGAGTAGATTTAACTAAGTTAATCATTCTTATGCTAAGAATTTCCTTTGCAGTGCAGTGAGGTAACGCAGCCAGCGTATTGGGCACCTTTGGGTCAGATATGTCCCGGGGCGGCTTATTCTCTTAGTGTAGGTATTTTGTTTTTCTTTCAATGTTTTTTTTTAAATTTTCTAGTTTTAGTTTTGACGAAACTTTTTGTGAATGAATTTCAATTTAGTATGTTGACAATTGTGATTTTTATTTTATTTTATTGTTCTAAGTACATAGATTTAAGAACTGTATTTATGAAGTAAATAATATGAACTCTACCAAATCGACCAAATAGGGGATGTACCCGAAACAGCGTGCGTGCATGCAACGACTTATGAACGTTGATGAAGCGAAGGTGATCTGTTAGGATCGTGGCAAATAGCAATCCCTGGTCTCTGCCTACCTCTCTGGGATACAGGCGTGAGATTACGCATGTATGTATTAACTTTACTTTCATTAACGTTTTTTAGATCTGCGCTATTTTAACTATTATAAGTAATTACACTATTTTTATTTTTAATGCACTAACCCGTGCTAAGGAACAAATTTAAAAACCTATTTAGAGGCTAAAAATTTCACCCATGCCGGGATTCGAACCCGCAACCTCTGGCTATCCGTACCACCAATTGGTAGAGCGCTGGTACCAATTGGTAGAGCGCTGGTACGGATAGCCAGAGGTTGCGGGTTCGAATCCCAGCATGGGTGAAATTTTTAGCCTCTAAATAGGTTTTTAAATATTATAAGTAACCCAAAAAATGTTTACAATAACCTGTGAGGGAACGTTACGTTGGTTTGGACATATGGAGAGAATGAAGAGAGAAAGATTGATGAAAGTAAGTAAGTATCGAGGGAATATGGGTAGAAAGACCGGTAAGGTATGTCCTAGGCGGACTGCGACCAAAATGGGGGATTTATTAGCAGGGGAACGATAAAAAGTAACGAAATCGGCATGCGTGCATACCAACATAACATAATATTTACAAACAGGCACATACATTGTTCCTGGCCTCACACTAGGATACCCCGTGTCGTGGGAAGCAGAAACAACGACATTACAAACATGTAAACATACAAGACCTGGGGTTTTTTTTAACGACTTACGAATGTTGATAAAGCGTTTATAAAGAAAGAGAACTGTGAGGAACGTGGTGGGTACATGATGTGACAGATCCCTCCCCGAGGGCTAGGTTTCATAGAACTAAAATTCTTTATGTACTTTGATAATTTGATGTACATTAACCGCCTTTGCAAATTGTCATAATAAACTACGAATTACGAAACTCGGGCCTGGTCTCTGCCTAGCCCTCCGGGATACAGGCGTGAGTGTATGTTTCTTTTATATCAACATCATCATCATCTTCAACCCATAATGTCCCCACCGAGGGGCACGGATCTTTTCCCTGAGGAAGGTATTGGCCATACTCCACCACGGGGGCCAAGTTCGAATTGGTGGAGGCTTGCAAGGCTGGTCTTACTGTCAGAAGTTTTCAAGGCCTCTGACTTGGCTCTGACGACTGCCATCTACCGACGGCAGCCGACACCGATTGACCGCTCGGAAAAATGCCGCTAGCGTTAGTCATAGACGGTCACCGCATTCATGTCAACTCTATAACGTCCATGCACTGAACGCACCTTACGTTGCTTAACCTTCGTTATCATTTAAGATCACTTAGGCAGCCCGGGCTACAAGCGTTTCTTATTATTTTACATTATAAATTACAATTATAATTTGAACAAATTAAAAAGCCTATTTAGAGGCTAAAAAATCCACCCATGCCGGGATTCGAACCCGCTACCTCTGGCTATCCGTGCCAGCGCTCTTTCTAACTGAGCTAATGGGCGACTCACCGACATCAGTGAAATTTCGAACCTCTTTACAATATTCTCTGTATTAGGTACGTACTAATATTCTCTGTGTTGAACAAATTACTTTGAAAAATTTATTCAGAGGCTAAAAATTCCACCGATGCCGGGATTCGAACCCGCAACCTCTGGCTATCGGTGCCAGCGCTCTTTCCAACTGAGCTAATAGGCGACTCACCGGCATTAGTGAAATTTCAAACCTCTTTACAATATTCTCTGTATTACGTACAAATATTCTCTGTGTTGAACAAATTACTTTGACTTTAAATGGACGTAGTTCGGGATCACTGGCCCCTTAATACGAGGGCTGCTACTTATGTATGCGGAATAGAAAAAATAAACAAATGTATATGGCTAAATATGCTTTAATTGTTTTTCAAAGTATTCTCCACTATGATCGATGCACTTTTGCATTCGATGAAACCAATTTGTAAAACACTTTTTCCACTCTGCTTGAGGTATCTCCAAAACGTGCTGTTTGAACGCATCTACGGCATCTTCACGGGTCGAAAATCGTTGACCTCGTAATTTATTCTTTAAATTTGGGAATAAATAGAAATCATTGGGAGCCAAATCAGGGCTGTACGGTGGATGACCCATCAATTCTATTTTTTGACCATCCAAAAATGTAGTTGTTTCCTGAGATGTATGACAGCTGGCATTTTCACGGTGTAGTATGATTCTGCGTCGCTGGTTGTTTTGGCGTATTTCTTCAAATACTTCCGGCAAACAAATGGTCGTGTACCACTCCGAATTAACCGTTCTGCGATTCTCTAGTGGTATTGTAGCCACATGGCCATTAATACCAAAAAAGCAGGCCACCATTATTTTGCTTTACAGTGCTTTTTGCACGAGCCACTTTCGTAGGGTTCGGCTCATTTTGAAACACCCAAACTATTGATTGTTGTATAGTTTCGGGATCGTACGCGTAGATCCAGGATTCGTTACCTGTGTAGATATTATAAACAGATTTTGAGTCGCCTCCGTTGAATATTTTTAAGGTTTTCTTGCACCATTCGACGCGAGCATCTTTTTGATCCGGAGTTAAGTTTTTTTTACAGACAAATGTTCATGTAATATCCTATGAATGCTCGTCATATACATATGCCCAGAATAGCCTCTATCTCGCGATACGTATCATGGCGGTCTTGCATTATTAGTTTTCGCACAGCTTCAATATTTTGTGGCACAACCACCGATTTCGGGCGACCTTTTTTAACTTCGTCCGTGAGCTTACTGCGCCCGCGATTAAACTCGCTAAACCAGTGATACACAGTCGTTTTTGATGGAGCTTCACCACCAAAAGTCGAAGTTAATTGATCTACGCACTGTTGTTGCGTTAAACTACGTCGAAAATCGTAATAAATCATAGCACGAATATTTTCACGAGTGAGTTCCATTTTTTCAGCGATATGAAATTTTAAACCCAACAAAAACAAAACACTAACGTATATAAGAGAAAAATATTAGCGGCCAGTATTTAAAAAAAGAACGAATTTGACCATGGAGGTCAGACATTGCGTTTAAAATTGTTGGAATCCCAGATTCCGCATACATAAGTAGCAGCCTATGTAAGTTACTTTATAACTGGCCCCAGCGATCAAGTTGTTTGTCGGTCATTACACCTATATTTTAAACTAGTCAGCTCGCTCAGAGTGCGAGTGTGTAGGTGTTTGCTGTGGGTTATTAGTTGGATAATCACTCTTTGTCTGTTTTCTGAAGCATGAGGTTGCTATAGTTTTAGGAAGCAAATTGTTGTTTAGGAAAACGATTAGAAATGTTTGGCTAGCGGTTCGAGACCCTTGGCTTTCATGTAAAGGTTTGATTCCTGAAGGGACTGGCGTCCGCACAGAGTAGATCTCTGCCGTAATTTGGTTCTCTAGATTCTAAAAATAGCTGTTAGCACCATTTATGAAGTCACTTTTTGCGAAAATTCAAACTAACCGTGAAGGAAAATATCGCGAGGAAATCCGCGGTTTGGTTGGATCTACACGTATTGACCTGTATTTCCTGTCTATAGCGACTAAGCTGTCAGGATAGTATAGGTGCTGGGCAAGCCTACTCCATCTCTTATCTATCCTTCAGCTGTCTACTGGGATATAAATCATGTCATTACATAGATGCAAAGGCAAATGATTCTTTGCGAAAACGTATTGAAAAAGAAGAATTTATATTGTTACCATTGGTGGCGTCAGTTAAGTCCAAGTACAGATTTAATAATCGCGACACCTAAACAAAACGGAACGATTTCCTTCAATCAAAGAGTAATCTAGTCAGACAATTTTACCGGCCAGCTAATAAAGAGAAACCCGTGCCCCAGGAGTGGAGACATACAAAGGGTTGAGATCAATTCTTGATCAATATCAACCCTTGTATGTCCCGAAGTGCAACGTAGGTGCTTCGCAAGGCACGTTAAGCCGTTGGTGCCGGCTGTCATGTAATGGCAGTGTTTAAGCCAAGTGAGAGGCCTTATGGGCGGCTTGATAACTTCTGACAGTAAGACCCGCCACTGTCTTACAATCCTCCACCAATCTGGACTTGGCCCTCGTGGTGGAGTATGGCCAAACCATCCTGCGATCCAGGAACAGACCCGTGCTTCAGCAGTGGGGATATACAAGGGTTGTTATCGAAGAATAACTACCAGTTCTAATTATTACTTATTCTTAATATGTATCTAATATAGGTAAGTTAAGTTGCATTTAAACAGATTAAAAAATCGTTCTAAGTTGCTTAATAAAACCCAAAACGCCAAGAGGCGTTATAGATTGTACGAGTCTCAAACAGATGTTTCTTATACCTACTCATATGCAAAAAGAAACAGTATATAATCATCTTGGCTTCTAATGCTATCCGGCATTTAGTTGAATAGTGAAGGAAATTTTCGTTGTAGCATTCTACCACCAAAATATAGACCACCCTTTTTAAATCTCCCATACCGTCACTGCAAAACTCGAGTTTAGTAGGAACAGTCCACTTCACAACCTCGCCGTACGACATCAGACTCTCGACCAGCATCAAAGCGGGTGCAATCGGCCGTGGCTGAGCCCTGGGCCGGATGGCGTCATAATAAAATAACCCGGTCCACTGATTAACACTGTTAACGCGTTAGGCCTGGTTAGGTCTCTCTGTTACGTGGTTAGCGACCGCTTTGGCTATAAAAGGGTGTTAT
Organism: Yponomeuta sedellus; assembly: GCA_934045075.1. NCBI lineage: Eukaryota > Metazoa > Arthropoda > Insecta > Lepidoptera > Yponomeutidae > Yponomeuta > Yponomeuta sedellus. Next base: position 15,125,743 of record OW203745.1, read on the forward strand.
TCGTCAGTCGACGTGTGAAACTTTGTGGCAGTAATTATAAGGGTTATGTCTAACCTCAGACGTGCATATATGAATGGTTTATTTTCTCGATCTGTAAATTAAGTACTTATTACTTATACTCTATAACACATATAAAAATCACACAGAAAATACAAAATTATAAAATAAAAAAAAGTGTACATGGCTAGCTAATTTCATTAGAAATCTCTTCCCGCCAACGCTTGATGTGGTGATACGGATGTTGTAAACGAGGCGGGGAAAATAGTAATTGTTACATTAATACCATTCTAACTCCATCAATCACGTGCTATAAATATTTAGGGGTTATAAATTTTAAATATTTACATAGTTGCAACTACAGTTTACATAAGTCCTATTATGCTACTATATAAGACATATTACAGTTTGCGCCTGCCGAAAAGTATGCAACCTCCTTGCTACTTGAAACTTTTTCGTTTTCTATAAATCGTCTTTTGTTTTTTCTTCTTGTAAAAATATTTGGGCTAGCAACATGCTATTATAATAAAAGCACTGATTATATTGAAAAGTCGTCATACGCGAGGATTTGCAAAAAAGATAAATTTCTCAATAAACACCTTATCTTATCTCTTCAAGTACAGATTAGGAAACGGTGGTTAAAGTCTTTATTTGTATTCTGGTGAAAGGGTAAAGCTAACGCCGAATTTAACGAATTTTAAGAAATTAAATAGGTTTCAGTAAACGAGGAAAAAATTGTGTTTAAATTGTTTTTTTAAATTCCAGACTATACTTGGCAAGTTTTTAGAGGATGGTGAATCCTTTAACAATCACTACGTGTGATCTGTAAATTAAAAATCATCACGCTACATCACGCCTTGTTTATGAAAACTTTGTTAATTACGTGGCGACAAGGAACTTTGGAAGTTCTTAAATTATAAGGTTTTAAAAACCTATTTAGAGGCTTAAAATTCCACCCATGCCGGGATTCGAACCCGCAACCTCTGGCTATCTATGCCAACCACGGATCCGTATCTGGCACGGATAGCCAGAGGTCGCGGGTTCAAATCCCGGCATGGGTGGAATTTTTAGTCTCTAAATAGGTTTTTAAAATTGTCCTTAGCACGGGTTAGTGCATTAAAAAGAATATAATTATCAGGTTTTTTTGGGACAAGAAGTCGGATTTCTGGCTTTACAGGAATTTCAATTTTTATGTACCTACAATAAAGTATTCTATATCTCTGTCCGCCTTTCCTCCTTCATATTTTCCATATTTTTAAACCAATGCAACGTTCCCTTCTCACTTGATCCTCTGTTTTTGAAATAATTTTCTTTTGATACATTTTTACCTCTACAAAAAACAATCGGCCGACACACAAAATAAACGCGCACATCACCTAACAAAGTGAGAACTCAACAAATCCGGCACCGAACCCGGACCTTCGTCAGCTTTGACGTTGATGCCCATTAGTGGACTCGTGTCAGCGTTTTGTTTCCGAACTAATTTGGCCAATGGGAATACCGTGCCTTTAACGCGCGTATTGCAAAAGTTCGTTTGTGTGACATCACATATTTCGCGTATATCAGATTATCAGAATGGATAGAAGGATGATCGACCTTAGTCGCCTGTTTTAAATGTATTAAAATATAAATATTCGCGACTTGGCGACTTTCCAGTACATTAATTGATTGATTTTATATATATATACATAACCTCACGCCTGTATCCCAGAGGGGTAGGCAGAGACCAGGGACTGCCAGTTGCCACGATCCTGAAAGATCACCTTCGCTTCATCAACGTTCATAAGTCGTTGCATGCCCGCACGCCGGTTCCGGGTACTTTTTATCTTCCCCTTTGCTAATACATCCCTATTTGGTCTATGTATGTCCGCCTGGGACGTCCCTTACCAGCCCTTCGATTTTATTATTAATGTATAGCTCCAGTCCATCCAAAGGTCATCTGGAAGAGATGACTCATTGATAAGGCCGTCGTCTGTACTCTTAGGTTAAGAAATATCAGTGTCATTTCCTTTTTTATGCACAATAAACCTTCCTAAGGCCCAACCTTCCTGCGATGCAGGAAGGGTGCCCCAGCAGTGGGGACATACAAAAGTGTTCTGTATCTATCTATCTGTCTGTTCAGGTCAATTGGCAAATTATGCCATTTTATCGACACGGCCACGACCCGTGCCGTCGTACTACACAGACAGATATCATTTCGCTGAAACAAATCTTTAACAAAAATCGTTAGCGCCAAACAGTGTTACTGAACTGGGCAATAGAATTTCCTAGGCGCGCCCAGCGCGCCTTTTAACTCATTTCGTTGATTGATTAACATAATATTTAGGCAGAACACTTAGGCCGTAAGTTTGTGTTGACTTGTGTAATGTTACTGTGACTATGCTGTGTGGTGTCGGCCTAGAGAATAAATAGTGCCAACCTAATTCTTCCCGCGGGTGTCGTAAAAGGCGACTACGGGACCGGGGGGTGGGCAGCAGCGCCCCCTGCAGTACAATTACACCGAACTGCGATCCCCAACCCGCATGCCTATGGCATTACCCCCTATGATAGCTCAACGTGGCGCTCTTTAGGGGAGGGCTTTGTGCAGCAGTGGACTAGTATAGTCTGACGATGACTACAATCAGCCGGTGTCAGTCACTGCTGGTCATAGGCCTCTCCCAAGGCTCGCCGCTGAGCCCGATCTTCGACCCTTCCCTTTTAGTCACTGCCTACCGCTTTGCGAATATCGTCGCTCTACTTGGTCACAGGGCGTCTTACGCTTAGTTTTCTGATAGGTGGTCTCCACTCTAGAACCTGTCTACTCCAACGGGTATCGGTCCTACGGCAGAAATGACCCTCAAGTGTGCCCACTGCCATTTCACTTTGTTAATCCGAACGGAGTAGGTATCAACGCGTATTAGCAGTTAATAAACTCAAGGATCGTGTGCAAAGGTTTCACTGAGCAGTCGGTTGCGTTGGCTGAGCGTCCTGGGATCTTAACGGAATCTTGAAGTTTGTGAAACAATTGAGTATGGAATTTGACAATTACACCATTGGGATCGTTCAGGATTTGGTCCGCGTAATATAGAGGGTCTGATCTCTATAAACGGCTATAAATATTTGGGGTCGAGCCTACGCCGGACACCGCTGAAAATCAGCGCTGTAGGATGCCTAGCATCCCGCAGCATACGCTGAGCGTCCAGTCCTTTTGGCCAAGCTTTTACGTCCTCAAAATATAACTCTAGTACTTGCTTAAAATATAATCTGAAACTCGGGGCTGCATGTGATGCAAATTACTTCAGTCAGATGTCGCTGCCTGTACGTAATACAGAGAATATTGTAAAGAGGTTCGAAATTTCACTGATGCCGGTGAGTCGCCCATTGGCTCAGTTGGAAAGAGCGCTGGCACGGATAGCCAGAGGTCGCGGGTTCGAATCCCGGCATAGGTGGAATTTTTAGCCTCTAAATAGGTTTTTAAAGTTGTCTTTAGCACGGGTTAGTGCATTAAAAATAATATAATAAGATATTCTGCTGAGTTTACCCTTCTCATCTCATCTTATCTTATCTTGTCACAGGGCGCTGCGGTGCGGCAAGTCCGTGCGCACAGCTCTGCTTGGAGCTTCACGATGGCACCTTCGAGTGCGGGTGTACGGCCGGTTACGTCCTACACGTTGACGGCTACGAGTGTCTAGGTGAGCATACTACATTAGAGCATACCAGTTGTGCAATGACACCTAGCGTTACGAGTGCATAGCTCAGCATACTACAATAAAGCATAGTAGCTGTATTGTGATATCTGTGAGTGCGGATGTACGGCCGGCTACATCATACACGCTGACGGCTGCCCGTGTCTAGGTGAGCATACAACAATAGAGCATACTAGTTGTTCAATGACACCTAAAGCTACGACTGTATAGCTAGGCATACTACTGTAGATTCGAGCATACTAATTGTACTGAGATAACTTCGAGTGCGGGTGCACGGCCGGCTACGTCCTACATGTCGATGGCTACGAGTGTCAAGGTGAGCATACTAGTTGTACAATGACACTTAGCCCTACGAATGTACAGCTCAGCATACAACAAAAGACCATACTAGATGTACTGTGATTCTATCGAGTGTGGATGTACGGCCGGCTACATCCTACACGTTGACAGCTGCCAGTGTCTAGGTGAGAATACTATACAATGAAACAACGGGTTTGAGTGCTGGTGGACGGCTGGTTTAATTCTATACGCCGACGGCTACTAGTGTCTAGGTCTGGGTCGAGTTGTAGTGGAAAAAAACACAGCGAAGAAAAACTCCACTTTGACTATATTTCTTCCTGTATTCCAGAGGGGTAGACAGAGACCAGGGACTGCCACGTGCCTTTTCTCAAATAATCTTAAATCTATCGAATAATCAGGATATCGGAGTTCTCTATCTAGGTCCGCCATTTGCCACCATCCTGGCTCGCAAGGGCCTACCCCACCATGATACAGGCATGATTTTACATTGCGGTAGTTTGATTAGCTATTAATCTCATTAAACATAATTACGAATGTTCAAAATATTGGTAGTAGCGTTTTCTATTATCATAAAAACATGAGCTGCAGAATTTTCGCTAAGTACATATATAATCCCGTCCGATTTTCCCCGAAATCCCCGTCCAGTAATAATTAATCAAAACACGCGGCTATAATCCGAGGTGTACGCTTCATTACCCCCTAATAATGGCCAGGGTAGCCCGCGGCGTCGTCCTAATTAAACGTAAATACGAATGGGAAATTTAAACCAAGATCATAATTGAGTCGAATTATTTTTTGTTGATAAACACGTTTAATTCCTGGAGAGGTAGGTAAAGACCTGTCAGCCAATTTTCACTTCATCAGCAAGTAATTCGTATACGACTCTGAGACTTAGGTAGAGACCTGGCAGCCAATTTTCACTTCTTCTTCTTCAGGCTATATTGGTCCACTGCTGGAGGGGAGGGGAGGGCTTTTCACTTCATTAGTAAATAATTATTAAACGACACTAAGGCGTATGACTTTGTAACGGTGCAAACCTCTTCACACCATTTTTATTTCTTTTTCTATCTATCATTTTCAAATATGTAAATTACGTCACACATTCTTCGATTTCCCTCATTTTTCATCCACTACTACTTTACCCTTTGACCAGATCTGACTTTTTTACCTGTTTCTCCGTTTTTTATCCAGTTTTCTGTTTTAAAATTACTATAAATATCTACAAATAAAACAACACCTGAAGTCGTTCCAGTTTTTATTATTTATAAATAATTATATACATCGTTCCACTGGCGCCCAACGTGGGGCGTGAATTCTACATAAAAATTCGAGCGCAAAACCCAAACGAAAATCGAAATCTGTATTCTGAATGCCATGCTAGATTGAATTCGAATGAGAAAATAAATGTCTAATGACTCTATATTCGATAGAGTTATCGTATCTTATTTTTATACGACAAAATGTCTTCAAATATTTTGCGTCTACGCCTACTTTCAATTTGCCTGGGCGAGAATCGGCTCGCAGGGTCTTAGTGGTAGTCAGTTGCAGTCAGTGGCTTGTATGATAAGATTCCATGATTAACATAACATTACCATAACATTTTACATACTGGCACATACATTGCTTCTGGCCCCACACTAGGATACCCTGTGACGTGGGAACCAGAAACAACGACATCACAAACATGTAAACATCCAAGACCTGAACTTTTTTTTTGTTTCCAGCCGGGATTTGAACCCGGGACCTCTTGCATAGTAGGGAGTCGCGCTACCGCTACGCCACAGAGGTCGTCGTGCACTCTAGTTCGATTGCAATCAATAACTTTAATAAATATTCTCTACCTATTCTTATCTATCTGCAAATGCTAAAATTGTGGTTAATTTTCTTACAATAGTAGGTAAACCATAATTGACCGCAGCCAGACAAATTAAGAGCAGTCGTTCACGCAGGGATCAGCCATCACCAGTCTAAAATATTTTGGAAGAAGATAGGTGACCCAGCCACCGCGCCACGATTCGAATGACCTTTGTGTATAGAACGATGAATGGTGTCTTTTTCCACCCATAGCCACCTAATACTTTGTGTCAGTCAATCATAGGCCTTTGCGTCCGTTAAGGACGATTTAAAGAGAGCCTAAGAGTTTGGCACTTTTTTGAGTGACTGAAAAGTCCGATTCGAGAGCGGCAGGCCCTACTGCATAGGACAGATAAAAGAAGAGCCCGGAGTCGGGCCGGTATGAATTCTGTGCCTACTGGCTCTCTTGTCCGCCAGTCTCAAGCACCATACTTCATCGCAGGTCTTGCGCCCCTCCCTTCTTTCTCCAGGCGTCACGATCCTACGATACTTAATGTAGGCTTCTTCTAATGCACGTCATTCATTTTTTAGGCTTTCCAAATCCACTTCGAATCACACTGAAGCCACTTTGACCGGGTCAAAAGTCTATCTTATTGGTTGCTTGCCCACAATTCTGCGCCCGTCTTCAGGTCTCCCGACTAGCACTTTTACATCCCGTCTTTTGTTTTAACGACGGCATATGTGGTCCATTTCCACTACCGTGTCTCACAACCGTGCATAGAGGAATAATTTTATGTTAGTTTGACAATTATGTGCTTTCGCCAACCCTATAGCAATAATTCTTATCCTGTAGCCACCCAATGCTGAGTATAAGTATCTTCCAATGCACGCTATTCGCTTCGGTCTTGAGAATTTAGCATCCAGTTTTTTCCACTTTCACTCGTCAATCTATCTCGTTGCTTGGCTGCATCGGGCGTAAAGTGGCTCGAAAGAGACGTTTTGATGTCATACAGATAAACACCAACTGTTATGCGTTCATCTCTAAGTCTATTGACTTAACAACTCCATCTTTGGCCTTGTCTATCATTTCTATTTCCTTCATATTTAAGAGATAAACTCTTGTCGGTACAGCATTTCCCAAGTTGTCTTGTCACGGGGCAGTTACGAGTATTTGACGCTTTTTATGAAACTACAATTAGTTTATTTAAGACAATTCGCTGTACATTGGGTAACCGAGTCTTCCTACTTGTTAATCTGTGGGCTAATCGACTTTCTAATGTAAATTGAATATTTATATTAAACCATAAACCATCTGTGCTTTACAAGGCACGTTAAGCCGCTTGTACCGGCTGTCATTTAATGGCAGTCTTTAATCCATGTCAGAGGCGTTATGGGCGGTTTGATAACTTCTGACAGTACCTAAGGCTCGCCACTGTCTCACAATCCTCCACCAACCCGGACTTGGTCCCCGTAATGGAGTATGGCCTAACCTTTCTGCGATGCAGGAAGAGACCCGTGCCTCAGCAGTGGGGACATACAAGGGTAGATAAATTGTATGGCGGACATAGCACATAACTTGGACACAATGGAGAAAGTGTCCCAAGATACAATTTAATTTAGTTTGGGGCTTAGAGTTTCTTTATACATTGTTATTTTTTTATTCTGTTCAATAAACATTTTTCATTTCATTTTATTTTCATTTCATTAAATTTCACTTAAATTGTGTACATTAAAATGAGGCGTATTTTGACTTCCTACGGGAGTGAATAATATCAAACACGAAAGAAAAGAGCGCCAATGAGACAACTCGTCTAAACTCGATTCAGCGTCGTCACAGACTAAACACGGCTTTTCTTCGCCACCCCGCGCAAATTGCATCGGTACAAAGTGTAAAATTGTCAAAGGCAGCGTTCACTCGATAAAAACCACTCCATTCTCGACGAATCGAGTAGAGAGATCGACTTCAAACGACACGGGCCCGGGGTTAGGGCGTATGCACATTGACTTAGGTACATGTGGATGCCAATGATATATTCGAAATGAAATGAAAAGGTTTTATTCAAAATAGCGCAGAAGCTGCGGCTTAATGAACGTTACAATTCAAACTAGGTGTCCATTTCATAATCTAGGTCATTTTAGAGAAAAAATGGACAAAAAAACTCCAAACTTAGTCTTTTCAAAGTCCTTAATTAACAGAGTTTACATAATTATTTTAAAACATAGAACTCATGCATTGTACTGGCTTTAATTCCAGACATTATTGTCATCTAAATTCATGTAAGGAAACAAAATTTTTAAAGGAGTTGGGGACAAAAGTTGCCCTGTTTATACTTCGTTATCTCCGTTATCAACCCTTTTTTGTCTCCACTGCTGGGGCACGGGTCTCTTCCTGCATCGCAGGAAGGTTAGGTCATATTCCACCACGGGGGCCAAGTCCGGGTTGGTAAAGGCTTACAAGACTAGTAGCAGGTCTTACTGTCAGAAGTTTCCAAGCCGCCCTAAGGCCTCTGACTTGGCTTAACGACTGCCATCTATCCAGGGCAGCCGCCACCAACTGCTTAACGTGCCTTGCGAAGGACGGAACTGATCTGAAAAATGCCACTAGCGTTTGTCATTTACCAATTCAAAGTCCTTACTGACTGACTCACTCATCAACGCCCAGCCCAAGCCGTTGGACCTAGGAGGCTGGAATTTTGCACAGAGTGTCTATATATAATGTAGGCAAGGAATAAGACCGGATTTTTTTTAATTTTACCCCTAAGCGGGCGAATAGGGTTGCGAAATTTTGTATGGAAGGTATAAAGAATGTTGTCTAATTTTCCTAAAACTTAAAATAAACACTGTTCAATACAATTGATTTAACACGTGTTTCGCCGTTTTTCTAAATTTAACGCTTAAGGGAGAGAAGGGGGTTGCAAAAAAAGGCCACGTGGATGGAGTCGTGGGCAATAGCTAGTAGCAGATATAAAAACAGGCAGTCATTAAAAGCTTCCACAGATAACTGTAAAAAGTTATGTCATATAATAGGTATAACCTAATCGATTATTTGTTCCATAATAGGTATAGACTAGATGGCAATATTTTTTTTAGACTCAAAAACAATTTTGATAGGAGACAACTCACCGCAGTAATTCCGTCATAGAATAAGTCAATATCGACGTCAAGTCAATATTCTCTCGCCAGAGTTATACCAGATATCTTTGTCTTCCGAATAATACATACCCACACATATTCACACACACACAAACAAACACACACAGACACACACACATACACACACAATCTCACAAACAAACACACACACCTTAATCTGAGTGGCTAATAACTGGTTTTTTTCTCTGTTTATTTTATTTTTGTTTTTCTGTATGCAAATAATATTGTTATATTCACTGACAGTCGCCCTCTCAATGTATCTCGACGAAAGTTTGTACGCACATGTTTTATGTTTTAATTTAATTTCACCTTCTCCTAAGATACAGGTTTTTCGCCTAGTTTAGGAGACAGGATGCAACGACAAGAATATTGTTCAATGGATTTAGCACCAAACGATTGTAGTCATTTACATGTAAAATTTTGGTATTTAAAATAAAAAATATATTATACTATTTTTATTTTTAATGCACTAACCCGTGCTAAGGACAAATTTAAAAACCTATTTAGAGGTTAAAAATTTCACCCATGCCGGGATTCGAACCCGCAACCTCTGGCACGGATAGCCAGAGGTTTAGCCAGAGCCAGAGGATAGCTTCACACTCTCAGGTAAACTTTATTATTCGGATTATAATAATAATATATTTTTTTAAAAACCTATTTAGAGGTTAAAAATTTAACCCATGCCGGGATTCGAACCCGCAACCTCTGGCACGGATAGCCAGAGGTTGCGGGTTCGAATCCCGGCATGGGTGAAATTTTTAACCTTTACCTAACCTTTTTTTAAAAACCTATTTAGAGGTTAAAAATTTCACCCATGCCGGGATTCGAACCCGCAACCTCTGGCTATCCGTGCCAGAGGTTGCGGGTTCGAATCCCGGCATGGGTGAAATTTTTAACCTCTAAATAGGTTTTTAAAAAAATATATTATTATTATAATCCGAATAATAAAGTTTACCTGAGAGTGTGAAGAGGCCCTAACCCATTCCCCACGGCTCCTTGTTAGCATCCCCGCATCGAGTGCCCTTCGGAATGCAACGTTACAAGCTACGACCACGAGCTTTGAGATTCACTGACTTCTCTCTCTGTAACTCTGTATGCCTAGACGGGTTCATGTTTCACGATGTTTGCCTTTGCGACTGGCCCTGTTTGAACGTTATTACCTACTGCGGTTAAGCTACAAAGGAGGGTAATACTTTTACAGCCGGTAGACAACGGCTTAGCATGCCTTGCAAAGCACGGAAGTGCTCGGAAAAGATGCCACTAGCGGTAGTCACGGGACGGTCACCCATCCTGCACCTGACCGCGCCTGTTATTGCTTAACTGAAGTGATTGATTCCAATCACTCGGTTCGGCTAGGCCACGAGCGCTTCACATTTAACAAACTTTACTTTAACACATCACAGGACATTAATATTTATCACAGAATAAAAAAACAGAGTTTAGTGCGGTGCGCGTAATATAGGAGCAGCGCGTTGATTCTGTAACTTTTCAGGTATCTGAATGTTTACTTAGTTTTGCCGAATAGTTGTGATGCGTAACATCACACTAATACCATAACGTTGAAAGTTTGTGAGTGTGTGGGCTGGAGCGATTATAATAAAATTTGGTATCGAGTTAGCTGACGCCTAGAAGCGCTCGTGGCCTAGGCGAACCGAGTGATTGGAACCAATCACTTGGTTAAGCAACAACAGGCGCGGTCAGGTACGGGATGGGTGAGCGTCCCGTGACTACCGCTAGTGGCATTTTTTCCGAGCGCTTCTGTGCTTCACAAGGCACGTTAAGCCGTTGGTGCCGGCTGTCATATAATGGCAGTCGTTAAGCCATGTCAGAGGCCTTAGGGGCGGCTTGATAACTTCTGACAGTAAGGCCCGCCACTGTCTTACAATCCTCCACCAACCCGGACTTGGTCCCCGTGGTGGAGTATGGCCTAACCTTCCTGCGATGCAGGAAGAGACCCGTGCCCCAGCAGTGGGGACATACAAGGGTTGATAATGTATAGCTGACGCCCTGGTTTTACACATAGGCTACGTTTTACAGCGGGAAAATATCTTATTCCCATGTGAAATTCGATAAACCAAGGGTAACAGTCGCGGCCTCCACACGTTTGCTCCAACGGTTGTCGGTTCTTCCACCGCTCTTCAGCCCACTGCCACTTCAGCTCGCTAACTCACTGAGCTATGTCGATAACTTTGGTTCTCTGTCGGCGTTCAGTCAGGCGACAGTCAATTCCATCTGTCTGGTTAGACTGACGGCAAACTGATTATCTATTTAGTGGATTGATGGACCAGACTGACCGATATTCAATTATTTTGATGCTTCATCAGTCTGGCATCAATACGAGCTTGATCAAGGACTGAAATGACGCCAGACTGAATGTTTAAACTCCTTCTTAGACCGTCATTAAGCCGTATTCAACCACACTGCTGGACGTAGACTTTCTCTGGCACGCCACTTCAGCTGTCTGTCAGTCATAAATGTTTTTTATGTATTCTTTAAACGTCCCGCTTCAGGGACTTTCTCTCAGACAGAGAGTATGGGCTTAATACCACGCGCGCCCACTGGGGATTGGCAATTTGAAGTGCTGAGATATTTCAACATCTCAGACTCAGGTTTTCCCACGATGTTGTCCTTTACAGTTGATATCAACCCTTGTATGTCCCCACTGCTGGGGCATGGGTCTTTTCCTGCATCGCAGGAGAGTTCGGCCTGTTCCACCACGGGGGCCAAGTACGGGTTGGTGGAGGATTGTAAGACTAAGCCGTTGGTGCCGACTGTCGTGTAATGGCAGTCGTTAAGCCATGTCAGAGGCCTTATGGGCGGCTTGATAACTTCTGACAGTAAGGCCCGCCACTGTCTTACAATCCTCCACCAACCCTTTACAGTTAACGAGTGGTACTGCTATTACAACTTCACAAAAATTCAGTCTGTTAGCTTTTAGAATATACCTCGGGCTCTAGAGTAGGCTTCGGTTTTTGCCGAAAGCACACGATTGTAATACTACTTCCAGCGCTGTATAAAACTTTTCTTATTAAGTTAATTCAATTAAATATACTCGTAATTGTCACATTAGTTCCGATGTTTCTATGACACAAAAAAATATTTAAAAAAATAAAAGAACCCGACTGCAGTGATAAATCAACTGAAAGGGGAAAAATAAGATAATATTATTTTCAAATGCTAATGTCGAATCAGAAGAGTTCATGCTGCTTTCTTTACTTGAGGGACCAAATAATATAACTTTATAAGCATTATTTGCTCAAACTGTTGCATTTATTATTTTATATAAAATGATGCAGTCGGGACCCATTAGAGGACTTTAAACAAACAGTAATGGGTCCCGACTGCATCATTTTATATAAAATAATAAATGCAACAGTTTGAGCAAATAATGCTTATAAAGTTATATTATTTGGTCCCTCAAGTAAAGAAAGCAGCATGAACTCTTCTGATTCGACATTAGCATTTGAAAATAATATTATCTTATTTTTCCCCTTTCAGTTGATTTATCACTGCAGTCGGGTTCTTTTATTTTTTTAAATATTTTTTTATTTTTGACCTTTTAGTGACTCAGTAAAACGATAAAATTTAAAGGTCCATCTGTTCTGTTTACATGCTTTAAATCGTTATAGGTATTATTTTATTTCCTAAATGAATTTTAGTTTATTGCTTTATTTTCTTTTGTTCGACAATGGACATGTCTCGGCAAATCATAAATATTTTTACTGATATACTTGTTTGATATAGTCATAGGTACCACCTGCCTGCATTAAAAATTTATGTCGTACGATATTTTTTAGCTAGTATAATGAATATGGTCTAATGGTGTTAAACTATCTAGAATATTTGCAAAGGAAACGACAGATTTTTTTCTTTATTATCCTTACATAAATTGTCTGTTTTTTATGTAGCATAAACGCTCCACTGCACCTAGTTATTTAATGTTAACGATTGTAGGTGGGGACTGGAATAGTCACGAATTATCTCTTCGACCTGAACGGCGCTCAGCTTTCGACATCTCCAGAGTAGAATTCTTCGTGCTTGCATTGCTGGGCCCAGTCTACGGTCTCGCTAATTACTTAGAATAATGACTTTTAAATGGGAACATAAATGGTCTGAGCCTTCAGCCGCGGCCTGTACAAAGGCGCGACAGGTTTCATCCTAACAGCAACTTTAAGTAACTGTCGCGGCCTTCGGCCGCGCTAATAGTCTCTCCATTTGGCATCAGCGTAAATAGAGCTCAGCATTTGGAATCGCCGTGGGAGTATTCCTCTAGCCCGCTTCACAGCCTTCGGCCGTGCCGCGACCTGTATTGAGCTCGGCCTTCAACCTCGTCGCGGCAAGTTTCCTCGCAGCCGCATGATGGGGCTCGGCCTTCGGCCTGGCGTAGTTATTTAGAGTTGTGGCATGGGCGTGGAGACATACAAAATCTTGGTTTTCTGAATGCCAAAATATTACCGGTATTAAAATGAAACTATAACAAATTCATCTTGAGGTGGCCCCCTAAAGCATTGAAAAATTTTACTGAATATTTAGGTGTAGATAAGCAATCTTTGGTCTCACAAGTGAACAGGAAACCTAACACAAAATCATAATCTTATTTTCGGAGGAAACGAGATAAAATTCGTTAAGATGAATAGAGCTAGAATTTTTTAAAATTTCATGGGTCCTACGATACGAGGTCACGGAGGATCCGTCTTCGGTTACCAGTGAGAGCGTTCAAATATTATTTATCATTTATTGTTTCTTCTTTGAACCCAGCTTGTCTGACTATGACCGCACAGGGGAAAAGGAGTTACATGCTACACTTTACATATTTTGTTCAGTTAGTTTTGGTCTAAGTGTCAGTAGGAAATTAATATCAGTGTTAAGAAACTAATTATTTTTGCTCAAACATGCTCGGAAATGTTTGTGTTATTACCATGAAATAAAGCCACAAAGTTTCTCTTTTATGGCTCCCGCCTCACTTTACTGGCATAAGCCAGTAAAGTAAGTATGAAAATCCATTACCGTCCGCTGCTCTAACTTTTTAAATTTACTTACTAAAATTAAACTGACCAAGGAAAAATTACATACAGCCAACCACCTACTAAGTTATGTAAGCATACTTGCAAGATTAAAAAAAAATCAATCTATGGTATAGGTTTTTGTGCGGTTAAACATGGTGCTCAAATATGTTAGTGTATTTAAAAAATAAAAAAGGCGGCAAACTAAACTATTATTTCTTAATTACCTAGTAATTATTTTAATATTAATATTTCCTCGCATTGTTTGAGAAAAGCATTATACAATCCTCGGCCGGAACAGGGATTGCAGGACTCGTTCTAGTTAAATTTACTTACTAAAATTAAACTGACCAAGGAAAAATTACATACAGCCAACCACCTACTAAGTTATGTAAGCATACTTGCAAGATTAAAAAAAAATCAATCTATGGTATAGGTTTTTGTGCGGTTAAACATGGTGCTCAAATATGTTAGTGTATTTAAAAAATAAAAAAGGCGGCAAACTAAACTATTATTTCTTAATTACTTAGTAATTATTTTAATATTAATATTTCCTCGCATTGTTTGAGAAAAGCATTATACAGTCCTCGGCCGGAACAGGGATTGCAGGACTCGTTCTACGATTCGTCTACGACTCGGCCGTCTATCCCAAACTCGTCCAGCAATCCCTTACTTGTCGGCCTCTGCAGTAATGTATTATTACCCCCTATGAGGTTGATATTTCTTAAATTAATGAGATAAACGAATGGCGTAGAAAGAAATAAACACTTTATAGGCATTATTTCTTTCAGCACTTATACCGTTTCTATAGACGGTTTGTTTACATGTAGAGCAAAGCTGATATTATGTAAATTTATACATGTACTAGAATAAATATATGCCAGCGCCATCTAGTGGCTAAAAGTGGTACTGTAGGACAGGGTTTCAGCAAACAAGAAGAGAAACGTTATTTCAGCACGACAGCACGTATTTAGGGATCTATTTATTGAAGCAATATGAAACTTACTAAGGATTACGGATTAGTAACTGTACTACTCGCACCACAGCGCAAAGCGAGGTATATTACCTACGTCACTAGTCGTGCCAATTATTAGTGGACAGTCAGTATTGGTCGAAGTGATTGGTCGAGTGCTCAAATACTATCCACTTTTGTTTAATATTATGTAGGGCCTTCGGACAAAACCATACCGCAATTTAGAACACAAACAGCGCCATCTGTGGTTGGGTAGAGGAACTAATGCTACAGTACTTTAATTACTTAGAAGTGAATATTATTTGTGTTGCGTTTGTTCTCTATTAATGCTGATTTTATGTAATCAACGACACCCGCAAAATTATCTTTTAAATACTTTGCACGTGTTAGGCGTAGTTAAACAAAATTATATTTTTTAATTA
The DNA here is from genome assembly GCA_934045075.1 of Yponomeuta sedellus. Taxonomy (NCBI): domain Eukaryota; kingdom Metazoa; phylum Arthropoda; class Insecta; order Lepidoptera; family Yponomeutidae; genus Yponomeuta; species Yponomeuta sedellus. The sequence goes on from OW203745.1 coordinate 15,141,071, forward strand.
AATGAATGATCTAGAAGGATCAAACCACTTTATAGGAATTATTTCTTTCCGCATTTGTACCGATTCTATAAATGGTTTGTTTACATGTAGACCAAAGCCGAAATTATGTATACACATGTATTAGAATAAATAAAATATAGCAGCGCCATCAAGTGGCTAAAAGTGATACTTTAATTGCTTAGAAGTAAATGTTATTTTTTGTTCCGTTGGTTCTCTATTAATGCTGATTTTATGTAACCTACGTCATCCGCAAAATTCTGTTTTAAATATTTCACACCTGTTAGGGGTAGTTCAATAAAATTAGTATTTGAATTCAATAAACTAAATATAACAGCGCCATCTAGTGGCTCCTAGCTGTACTTTAACGAAGCTTCTTAACGAATTTTATTTTTCGTCACGGTTCTGATCGCATAATTATGATTTTATATAGCCTATGACACCCGCGCAAGGATGCCGAATCGAATGACACCTTGTTTAACAAAATCTGACCATTGGTTAAGGAGTTATGAGGGAACATAGAATCGGACATACTTACATACATACATACATACATACATACATACGCACTAAACACATTACCCTCCTTTTGGGCTTCGCTGCAGTCGGGTAAATATATCCGATTCTATACGATAGTAGCCAAGGTACACAGAGGTTGATACAACGAGTTCAGAACGCTTGCGCTCGTTTCTGTTTCCGCATCCCTCCTCGATCCCATGTCAGTCCATACTTGGACGAAGCAAACCTCTTAAACATGCAGGCGCGTAGGCAGCTGCACTTTGCAACGTTGCTGTTCGGTGTCGTCCGGTGGAAAGCCCCCGCCTACCTTTACGATAAACTCAATTGGTCAGGACGCGATCAAAGGTATGGGGCGAGGGCTGTCATGCCGGCGTACCGGACCGCAGCGTTTCGAGGAAGTTTTAGGTTTGCGGCGTCTAAGTGTTGGAATGATCTCCCTCCCCCTCTCCGCAGTGTGACTAGCAGGAATACATTTAAGCGAAAGCTGAAAATGTGCCTGCTATCCCTGCGGAAACATCCTCCTTAACCGAATCCCCCTGCAGTTCGCCTTTTAAGTATATATATATATATATATATATATATATATATATATATATATATATATATATATATATATATATATATATGGTTTTTCTCCTTTATGTCATGTTAACTTTAATTACATTAAGCTATTTTAATAATTCCAATATGTACTTATTTGTTATTTCTTTGCTTATAATTATTTATTGGTACATATTTTTATTATCATATTATGTGCATTGTTACTTAGATATTCTATATTTAGTATATTTCACAGCATATTCTATTCTATTGACATTGTTTTATAAATATTATTTTTTATGTAAGATCTGTATGTAGGTATATTCTATACTTTATGTATAAATTGAAGAATAGGTGCTGAATGAAAATCAGTGTTGCAGGCCCGGCCTGCAGCAAATGCTGAGTCAGCTACCTGTTTGTGGCTGCGGAGATACAATGCCCTTCTAAATCGTAAATGTTTTTTTTATATATTGTATTCTTTGTTATATAATATTTTTCTTTGTTCTTTCTTTTCTTATTTGTCTGTATTATTTTAATATCGTTATGTGTGTTATGTGTATTGTATCTTTGTGGCTTCAAATAAATATCTCTCTCTCTCTCTCTCTCTCTCTGTATATTCTAAAAGTTAACAGACTGTACGTAACTTAGAAAATATATGTTATTGTGTGCCAAATATGGAACATAAATTATCTCATAGTATAATCATGTGGGTACAGTGATATCGTTCCGATGTTAAACCTAACTGCAAAGTAGGTAGTCGGGGCTGTAAGTAATGCAATTTGCTTAAGTCAGATGTCGCTGCCAGATAGTCAGATAGCCAGAGGTTGCGGGTTCGAATCCCGGCATGGGTGAAATTTTTAGCCTCTAAATAGGTTTTTAAATTTGTTCCTTAGCACGGGTTAGTGCATTAAAATAAAAATAGTATAATCATGTGGGTACAGTGATATCGTTCCGATGTTAAACCTAACTGCAAAGTAGGTAGTCGGGGCTGTAAGTAATGCAATTTGCCGTGAATAAATAATGTCGTGAGTCGCCCATTGGCTCAATTGGTAGAGCGCTGGCACGGATAGCCAGAGGTTGCGGGTTCGAATCCCGGCATGGGTGAAATTTTTAGCCTCTAAATAGGTTTTTAAATAAATTATCTCATTCTCCCACAGAATTAAACGCAACCAGAACCTCCGAGGCTCCAATGGAGACGGACGAAGACATTTTGTACCAAAAGGACGTGTCCTTTTCAGCGGAGCTCGAAGTTGCACCGTCCAGTAAACTTAGTCAAGTAACTTATAGTCCCAAAGAACCCCAACATATCTCGGAGAAGAGACCTACGACTGCCGCACCCCATCACATATCTAAGGAAGAGACCATAGTGATAAGTGGAGAAAGATCGAAGGAGGTGGACGGACTGCAGAGTCTGATGGAAGACGGCGTCAGCAACATGGACTTGAACATCATAGCTGATGATGACGACGAGGAGTTAGTGAAGGAAGCAAGTGACCATTTGAAAGTGACCACGCAAGGGCCAAGTTTAGAGCAAAAGGTAAGCTATGCTCGATCTGTAAGACTAAGGGTGCACGTGGGGCGTAGACGGGGCGATGACACTGTCTTTTCAATTTGCTTTTATGCAAAATGTACTGAAACGACGGGACGTAGCTCACACAGGTAAGACGGAGCGAGGACGCGTATGTAACGTGTCGCGCCTCCGTTCTGTCCTCGGCTCACGCCTCCTCTGTGTAGTCTGCGCCTAATATATCTATGCAATATAATGGCCATTAAACTACACTTAGGTAAGTGTAGTTTAATAAAATGGTCATTGCATACTCGAAATTACGTCACGAAATTAAAGCAGATGCAAAACTAAGTACCACAGTTTTAATTTCGTTTTGTCCTAAACTACTCAAAAAAGTTTAAAAAAGTTTTTTTTTCAACCATGTGTTAAAAGAAAGTTACCTACTATGCAGACACACAAAATCAGATACGAAACTCTATTTCGAAAGTCTTACCTTGTGCACTTAAAAAGTTATTGCAATTTTAAAAGTGTGATACTTACTCGTAGTTTTGCTGGCCAGTGTACTTCTAGCTACTTCTATCCCTACAGGAACAAATCTGTCTTTTCCCGATTTCTCGAGAGGTTCTATACGATAAAAATTGGAACATCTTCCAATTTTAAACAAATTTGTTTTTTGAAAATGGTAAAAATGGCTTTTTTATTTTTCTTTAATTTAGTCTTACGACGGGCGGTATACGTAGTGGTTATATACTCTTTGGGCGATTCGTTGAACTGCTATTTAAAAAAAGATGAATTTGGAGTTTCAAATGATTTTGTGTAAAATTCATTGTACTCGTACTAAGAAAGCGAGTGAATGGAACGAAAAAGCTTGCGCGACCGACGCTGAAACTAAGTGAATGAAACATTTTTTTCTAAAAGCTAGTATTATTGTGTCTCTCATAGACACAGTTTTACTTACTAGTAAAATTTTATCTATGAGACACCATTTTAGTAACTTCTTAGGAAAAAAATGTTTCTGAAATTGTCATACAAAATTGTCATATTGCGATATTGTTTCCATTTAATCTTATCGATACCCTTCGATATACCTTCGACATGACTGTTCAATAATTATTTTAAAAGACAAAGCATGTTTTTTTGTCTTTGACCCGATTATGTTGCGTTTCAAGCACGAAGATAGTTTTAAAATTATTCGATGGAATATTCTCAGTAATATACTAACACGGATTTCATTGACATCCGTGTATACTAACCAGATTTTGCGAATAATCTCTTAACCAGCTGTCAGTGCCTCTATATTGTCTACCCCCTAGGTCCCAGGCGTGACGGTGGCGCCCTCCTGGACGGCGGCGGTGGAAAGTTGCAACTGCGGCCCTTGCGATGGCACCAGTTGCTCCTGCCGGGCCAGCAAATGCAAGCCTGGTAAGTGTTAGCGTCGTAAGTTGAGTTAAGCTTAGTGCAGTCTGTTAGCTTTCAGAATATACCTCGGCTACTATCGGATAGACTGATTATATTGCAATTAACCGGGGGGTGGGCAGCAGCGCCCCCTGTAGTACAAGTCCATCAAACTGCGATTCCCAACCCGCATGCCCAGCGTGGAATTATGGGCATTACCCCCTATGATAGCACAAAGTGGCGCTCTTTAGGGGAGGGCTATGTTCAGCAGTGGACTAGTATATTTATTTAGTATAGTTATTTATACCTTTACATAACTTTTTAATATAGTGAAGAAAAGTTTTATACAGAGCAGGAAGTAGTATTACACTCGTGCCGGCTGCCGCCGATAGATGGCAGTCGTTAAGTCAAGAGAGGCCTTAGGGCGGCTTAAAAACTTCTGACAGTAAGACCAGCCACTAGTCTTGCAATCCTCCACCAATCCGGACTAGGCCCCCGTGGTGGAGTATAGCCTATACCTTCTTCTGGGAAGGGACCCGTGCCCCTCCGTGGGGGCATAATGGGTTGATGGTGAGATAAGTAGACTGGTACATGTGTAGTCATATATATGTCACAGTCTAAACTCTGAAACGGTCAAAAAGTCAGTCAAAGAACTTTTGTTCAAAGCTTACATTTGAAATACCAAATGGCAAAAACACCTAAAATGATGCATCACTCAATCTGCGACAACAAAAATATAGGTGCGACAAAGCGCGTAGCGTAGCGGAGCGCGGAGGAGCGTATTAGGTTGAACATGTGAGGCCGAAAACCAACTCGATATTGTTGGATACATATTAGAATTTTACTTTATTTTTCTGCAGTCAAAACTAGTTTTGACCGTTTAAGACTTTTGACTGTAACATAATTATAGAAAGACCCAATGAAGTACAATCGCAAATACCCTTCGCCCGCCGTCAAACAATGCCCTTGAACTTTAGTTTTCGTGGGCTTTTAACGATATCGATTGTCATTAGAGAAGTTGAACGAAACTTGTCATTGAAAGGACCATTAAAATTGACAGCGGCATTTATTATTTACTCAAGGTTTTTGGGTTCTGTAGTCAACAAGGAGCCCCTAAAGTTTTGCTATGTCCGTGGGTCTATCTGTCTATGTGTCAGTGCGTCTATTTGTATGTCTGTCCGGGGTTTAACACACACGATAAGTTCTAGAAAGCAGAAGTTTATAAATTATGAAAAGGTAGATTATAACTTAAAAAATAGTTTACCTCTCCTGCACATAAATAAGAGATGCAAACAGGTTCTATTGGTGTTTATTTCAAATAATTTGTACTGTTTTCTAAAATACTTACTGGGCCTCATTTCATAGGACTTGTTTTTTTAATATTTGATTCATAGTTGACTATGACAATTTCATGTTATTTTAATGGCCCTATTTTCCTTCATAACGATCTAGTTATTACTTAAATTGAACACCTTTTAGGGTCGATTACTGAATAGAGAATTTTACTAATACTTAACTAATACGATCTTTTTTCGTAAATCTGAAGAGACCGCATTACTATTTACTTAGCGAAATTCTCAATTCAGAAACGGCTGAATTGAGAATTTGACTAAGCAAATACTTAAGTAACGTTCTGACACGTTTTTTTCTGGGAAACTCGAAGACAGCACTACAGTTAACTATTAACTTAACAAAATTCTCAATTCAGAAACGGCTGAATTGAGAATTTGACTAAGTAAATACTTAAGTAATGTTCTGTGACGTATTTTTCTGCGTAATTCGAAGAGACAACACTATAGTTAACTATTTAATTAGCAAAATTCTCAATTCCGAAACTGGGCGTTAGTCACAGTTTCTGGGATCTAATGAATAACATATATGATTTGCACTGCCAAGTTTATAGTCATACGGAACCCGCAAGACGCGTCCTACTCGCGCTTACCTATTAAAAAGGCGACTGTCACTGCGGGCAAAAAGGCCGCGGATATAAGAGCCAGCGTGTACCGGGAGATATTAGGTTTACCTATCCCTTGCCAAATAGGAGCATTCATAAACCACGTGGTCCCATTCAGGTCATTTTGACGGGGTTAAAAGGGTGAAACTTATATTGATGGTAATATTCTACACGGATAAAGACCCTTCTTTGTACCTGGGATAGGTCGATAGGGCTAGGCAGGAAAAGGCTTAGGTTTCTTTAGTATCTGCTATTTGGTCTCTTCTCTGTTACCATCGCATATGGGAGATTCTATTACGTATCTTTGTATTCTATTATCGATACTTTGTACAGATGGATAGAGAACACTTTATTGTACATAAAAAAGGAAATTACACAGATATTTCTTAGCCTCAGAGTACAAACGGCGGCATCTCTTCCAGAAAACCTTTACAGGTGTGTGTATTTAATAATAAAATAGTTATGTATCTAATATATTTGCAATGGAGCGCAGCATACTTGGTGTTAAGTTGATAGATCGTGTCCGAAACACCACGCTGCGCTCTAAGACAGGAATACGCGATGTTGGTGTGGCGACCGCTCAACTTAAATGGAGCTGGGCTGGTCACGTTTGTCAGATGGATCCGAACCGGTGGGCGAAAATCACCACCGAGTGGATACCAGATGGACGGCGAAGTCGTGGCCGACCGCGACGGAGATGGCGGGATGACCTCGACAATCATCTCCGAGATTGGTCACAGGTGGCGCTGGACAGAAAGGAATGGAGAAAGAGTGCGGAAGCCTTTGCCCAGCAGTGGGACACAAAACATGGAACCTAAAAAAAAATCTAATATTTTATTGAGAGTCTCGCTTATAGCCACTGAAATTATTTAACAGGTTAGCATCTAAAGTGGTCTTAGTGGTTGACTAGTGATTGAATAAATAAGTCCATCATTGCGATATATCAGAGGCGAAGTGTAGTTGTGAATCTCTCTTTTTTGTTTTATCTATCAGATATCTCGGTATCACAGTTGATTGCAACCTTGGATGGAAACAACATATTGATATATTGAGTGGTAGAATACGTAAACTGATATGTGTTTTCAAGAAATTCAGACACATTCAGGATACTTCTGTTATTAAGATGGTATACTACTCACTGTGCCAATCATTAATACACTACGGAATAATTTCATGGGGGAGCCAAAAAAACTTACCTAATAAAATTGGAACGCGCCCAGCGTGCTATTATCAAAGTACCAACTTTTAAACACTTTCGTTTTCCTACGACTAAATTATATAGCGAATTTGACGTTTTATCTGTACGTCAGTTGTTTGTAAAGTTTTTGATTCTTAGGCAACATTACTTAGCTTTTATTACTCGGACAATATACGAGAGACGTAAAGATATCGTTTTCAAAATACCCCGTTTCAGAACTGCTTTTGCGCGGTGCTTCTCATCCCATCTTGGACCTTACATATAATAAAATTAGTAAAGCGCAAATCTCAAGATCAGCTGAACCGATTTCGTTAATTCTTTTTTTAGAATATTCCTTGAAGTACGAGGATGGTTTTTACGGAGATCGCTGGGTCAGCTAGTAATATATAAATTTTTTGTAGGTATTGTTGTAAATAATTTGTAAATAAATATTTGCATGCTATATATCTTCTTCTTCAGGCTATATATTAGTCCACTGCTGGACGTAGCCCTCTTCTATTTATTAAATTATATGTTAACATAACTAATTAAACTAAATGTAGTACTTATATATATCCAACCAGTTTATTTAAAAAATTTAGACCGCTGCTGTTGGTGAGAGTTCTCAAGATGCTGTCAGCATAATTTTTGATATTATTGTCAAACTTTTTCATTTATTGGCCGTCCCGCAACCGCCCTGAGCCCTTTTGGGCAAACGCCCTTTGAGACTCAACTTTGACAATTCTCTTTGCAGTTTTAACCTTTGTAACTTTGGAAGAGTCGTCCGATCGCACCCGACATGTTTTCTTTGAGTTGTTCAATGAACCTCTATCAAAAGCTGAGCTGACATCCAAATTTTTGTAATTATTTATTTATATTCTTTTTAATGCACTAACCCGTGCTAAGGACAATTTTGAAAACCTATTTAGAGGCTGAAAATTCCACCTATACCGGGACTCTGGCACGGTAAGCCAGAGGCCGTGGGTTCGAGTCCCGGCATGGGTGGATTTTTTAGGCTCTAAATAGGTTTTTAAAATATTTATTTGTTTTTATTTTCCGCGCCTGTTCTCAACACAACGTATTTCTTAGTGAAATTCTCAATTAAAAAACCGACCCGTAGTGCCTAAATGAAACCCTAAATTCTTCAATTAAGATTCAAGTAATAGGAAGAAACACTCAAAACGGATATCTCCCTGAAGTACTTAAGGCGCCTCCCTTTTTATGCTCAAACGAATCGGGCTGAAGCCCCGAAGATGGATTGGGTTCGATAATGTATCAGCTATCGGAGGTTTCATTAGCGCTTTTTAAATAGAGAACCTAAATAAATTCATTATTATATTATTTTAATGCACTAACCCGTGCTAAGGACATATTTAAAAACCTATTTAGAGGCTAAAAATTCCACCCATGCCGGGATTCGAACCCGCGACCTCTGGCTATCCGTGCCAGCGATGCAAGCGTGCTGCAAGTGATGCAAATTACTTCAGCCAGATGTCGCTGCCTGTACGTAATACAGAGAATATTGTAAAGAGGTTCGAAATTTCACTGATGCTGGTAAGTCGCCCATTAGCTCAGTTGGAAAGAGCGCTGGCACGGATAGCCAGAGGTCGCGGGTTCGAATCCCGGCATGGGTTGAATTTTTAGCCTCTAAATAGGTTTATAAATGCATTATATTCATCGTCAGGCTATATTAGTCCACTACTGGACATAGCCCTTACCTAATGAGCGCCATAGCGCCCTGTCTTAAGCTTGCCGCAAGCAGCATATTACGATATTATAAAAACAAAACGCTTGCTTGATTAACATCAAAGCTGTTAGTTTCAGAGTTATTTGTTGAAAACACCTAGTCATACGACAAAGTTCGTTGCCAGCTCATTAACTGTAAGAGCGGTCCCGCTGTGGAATGAGCTGCCGGTTTCTACAAGGCGCTCCCCATCTCCTGCTATATTTAAATCTAAAGTAGTAGATTTTTTTTTTCAAATGATTTTTCTTTTTGTCTGTAGGTTAATCCCATTTCATATCATGCTTGTTATTATAATTTATTGTTTATGTATGTTTATAATAGTATTTATCTATGTAAGTTTATTTTATTACGTATTCAGATTCCTTTATTGCCATAATCATGTGTTATTACAGTTCTTATATGTAATTTAAGATGTACATGACACCCTGCAAGGGCACTGCAATATAACTTAATTTAATTTAACTTAACTAATTGTTCGCTTATAACTATCTATTACATATTTACATATATTTTTCTTTCAATTGTGTAGTTTTAACATTTATCATTGAAAAATTCTTGAAGAGAATAGTAACATTTCTGGCCCAAGTACTTATTGAGGGTTATTTTAAACAAATTATCGTCTTCTATATTTTGCATATGATAAGGTATAGCATTGAAAACTTTTGCTGCCATTGAGTGGGGACCAGAGTTTACTATTTCGAGCTTGGCAGTCTTGGTGGCTAGCTGTTGTCGAGGTCTAAGACACTCAGGGCGATCATGTTGTGGAAAAATTGGCCTATTGTTCCTAACAAAAATGCCGATTTCTAAAATATAGACCGCTGTCATAGTTAAAATGTTATATTCCACAAAAAATCTTCTACAGCTCGTCATCGCGTCTATATTAGCCAGAATTCTAATACATTTCTTTTGTAATACAAAGACGTCTTTTGCATTCGTGCTATTGCCCCAAAGAATTATACCATACCTAAGCCAAGCTTGTGCGTATGCATGATAAGCACATGTTGCCGTCTTGAGATCTGTAGTTTTCTTTAGCTCTGATAGGGCATATATAAAGCTTGAGAGCTTACTAGTTACCTTTAGAATGTGGCTTTTCCAATTTAAATTACTATCTATGTTGATACCTAGGAGACAAGAAGATTCTACATTTTCAATTAGGGTTCCGTTAAATTTATAGTTTGTAATATCTAAGGGTCGTTTTTGGTAAGGTCTGAATTCTATTAGTTTAGTTTTTTTAAAGTTAATTTTTAAGTTATGGTCATCTAACCAAGTTTTTATTCCATTTAGGTGTGAATCTAGGTCTATATTTAATTGCTCTACACTTTGACTAGGAAAAATCAGGGATATATCATCTGCGAATAGCGTACATGGTATATCAATAGTACTAGGCAGATCATTTATATATATTAAAAATAGTAAACATCCCAGCACGCTACCCTGCGGAATGGATTTAGTTAATTCTACCTCATTTGATCGTTTTTTACCGATTTGCCCGGTAGTTGAGTTATAATATTCTATATCAACATATTGTACTCGGTTACGCAAGTACGATGAAAACCAGTTGTAGGCCATACCTCTTACTCCCATCCCATAGAGTTTCTTCAAAAGAGCGCCGTATAAGACTCGATCATAAGCTTTGCTCATGTCTAAAAGAACTCCAATGGCATGTTTTTTTTCGTTTAATATTTTTAAAATCTCGTTAACAAACGTAATTACTGCTGATGTAGTCGATCGACCCTTACGGAAACCATTCTGATTATTACTGAAAATATTAAATTTTTCACAAAATTTGTAAATACGTTTGTACATAGCGGATTCAATTATTTTAGAAAAGGTGGGAAGAAGAGCAATCGGACGATAATTATTACAATCGCTACGGCTGCCACTTTTGTGCAAAGGTTTTACTATAGTTATTTTTAGTTTTTCTGGTACGATGCCTTGCGCAAAAGACTGATTTGTAATAAAAGACAAAGGTGGGGAAAGTTCCATTGCACATTCCTTTATCAGCGTTGGAGGTAACTCATCAAAACCACAACTTCTTTTGTTTTTTAGTTTACGTATTAATGAAAAAACTTCAGATGGTGTAGTTGGAAGAAGAAATACAGAATTATGCGTTGGAGATAGTACCGGTCGTCCCCCAGGTTGGTTCATACCAGGAGCACCTACTGAAGAGAAGTATGCATTAAAAAAATTGGCAATTATGAGGGGGTCATTGGTAGTTTTATTATTTATACTTAATTGTATGTTTGTTCTTTCTTTTTTCTTGGTTTTATTAGTTCGAATCTTAACTATTTGCCACATAGTTCTTATGACATTATTTGATTTTAATACTTTTTTTTTAAAATGAATTTTCTTAGCATTGGCTACAGTCTTTTTCAAAAGTTTTTCATATTTTTTGTAATAATTGTTTAAAATTGTGTTGTCTGTTTGCGTGATAAATATTTTTAAAAGCCGTTTATTTTTACAAGATATTCTTAGCCCTTTAGTCAACCATGTATTTTTATGATCATTTTTAATAGTAATTTTGGATTTTGGAATAGTCTTGTCTAAGATAATTGTAACTCTTTGAAGGAATTTGTCATAGTTTTTATTAACAGATTCCTCTGTATCAAAAATAGTGTTCCAGTTAACTTTACTAACTTCTAATTTAAATTCTTGAATTTTACGTTCGCTAAAAATTCTTTCAAATGTAAACCATTGCTCTTTATTATCTTTATTATTGTAAGGTAAGCTTATAAAAACTCCTTTGTGATCCGAAAAACCTAACTCTTTAACCCTTGCTGTAGCTTTGAGACTTGGATCATGTACGTTGTTGAAAACTAGGTCAATGCATGTAGAGGTGTTTAGCGTTACCCTTGTTGGTTCGTTTACCAGTTGCAAGAAGTTGAAGCTTTTCATTAAGTTCAATAGGCTTGTCGTTAGGTTATTTTGTTCGAGGATGTTTATATTGAAATCCCCGCCTATAATAATATTTTTAATTTTATCTTTAATCATTAATAATTGCAAGAGCTTTGAAAGCGATTCATAAAACATATCAGGTTGCCTCTTACTATCTGGCCAATATAAAGCTATTAATACCACATTTATTTTGGGCATCTCTATTGCGCATATTTCAAATATAGACTCCACAGCCAAATTTAAGATATCAGTTCGTTCTTTGCAGTCTTCACCATTTTTTAATAGAATACATACTCCTCCACCCTCACGCTCCGAGCGACAGTAACTACTGGCTAAATTAAAACCTTCGATACTTAGGAGGTCCTTTTTAGACGTTGTTATCCATGTTTCAGTAATACAAATTGCCCTAATGTCCCTAATATGGTCTAGGGTAGCTTCCAATAAATGACGTTTATTCTTTAAGCGTCATTTAAAGAATAAACGTCATTTAATACTGTATACGTATAATAATGTATACGTATGTACATTATTATTCGATGAACACCAACTACCCGTCTCAATTTCTCATTTTGCAATCTTTGCGATTTAAGGTTGCCTGGAAGAAATTGCTATCAGCAGTAAGGCCGCCAATGGTACCTCTTCTTTTGGAACTGTTGTTTATGTAATAATTTTCTGGTGTGTACAATAAAGAATATTATTATCTTATTTATTTATTAAGGCCGACTTGCGTGACATTTTGCTTAACTTAACTTTAAATAAAATTAACTAAACACTCTGCTAAATTTCGTTAAAATAATGACAATTAGAATCGTCTTGCACAACACTTGTCATACCGTTATTTAGCTAAATATAGTTAAGGACGAATGCATGTCGGTAAAGCAGGCTTTGCGTTCCGCTTTACGTCTGAACTTATTTCCGCTAGCAAAAATGAAGTTGGTTAGAGATTAAAATCTGCATGGAACGAAACAAGTTACAAAAAGAAAACAATACTTTCAAAATGTTATTCTACGCAACATCTGTTCCTTTTATTTTGTTTGTTTGAAAATGTGTATGAACCAACAGGCAGAAAGATAAAATCAACTTCTTGAAGCACACCAAACAAAGAGTTTATGAAAATAACCTCACTTCTCATATTGACACCGAACAGCTATGACGGTAAGATGGCGCTAACTATGGTTGGCAGAGTTAAATAGCCAATCTCGGCTGTTTAAATATGACAGTCGCCTAAACATAATTAAGAACAAAATTTTTGTTGTGCCAGTCGTTACTTTTAGTTAAGAACCTAATTTTGATTAAATCGTATTTAAACAATATTTAAAAGCGTTACGCAAGTCGCCCTAAGAAATGCAAACAGTGCATCGTACAATATTTCATAAAGCTAGTTTCTGAATCGCTCGTGGCCTAGGCGAACCGAGTGATTGCACTCAATCACTTGGTTAAGCAACAACAGGCGCGGTCAGGTACGGGATGGGTGAGCGTCCCGTGACTACCGCTAGTGGCATTTTTCCGAGCGCTTCCATGCTTCGCAAGGCACGTTAAGCCGTTGGTGCCGGCTGTCATATAATGGCAGTCGTTAAGCCATGTCAGAGGCCTTATGGGCGGCTTGATAACTTCTGACAGTAAGGCCCGCCACTGTCTTACAATCCTCCACCAACTCGGACTTGGCCCCCGTGGTGGAGCATGGCCTAACCTTCCTGCGATGCAGGAAGAGACCCGTGCCCCAGCAGTGGGGACATACAAGGGTTGATAACGAAGTTTCTGAATTAAGAATTTCGCTAAGTAAATAGTTAACTGTAGTGCTGTCTCTTCGAATTTCACAGAAAAGAGCGTGACAGCACGTTAGAAAAACATCGCGAGGAAACCCGAGCGTCCGAAGTGTTCAAATACCTCAGCGCTTGAAATCGCTAATCCGCGGTGGGCACGCGTGGTAATTAAGCCCATACTCTCTCTCTGAAAGAAGGCATGGCCTAAAGCTTGAAGCGCTCGTGGCCTAGTGATTGGAATCAATCACCTGAGTTAAGCAATAACAGGCGCGGTCAGGTGCAGGATGGGTAACCGTCCCGTGACCACCGTTAGTGGCTTGCCGTGCCGTGCTTTGCAAGGCACGTTAAGCCGTTGGTCATGTAATGGCAGTCGTTAAGCCATGTCAGAGGCCTTAGGGGCGGCTTGATAAATTCTGACAGTAAGACCTGCCACTGTCTTACAATCCTTCACCCACCCGGACTTGGCCCCCGTGGTGTATTATGGCCTAACCTTCCTACGATGCAGGAAGGTTAGGTTAGGTTACAAGGATTGATATCGATATCGAAAGAGAGCCTGTGCCCTGCAGTGCGACGTTTATAAGCTACAAGTACCAATGACTTTGTTCTCTAAGTTACGTATATTTGTGAAGTTATAGTAGCAATACTACTCGCTAACTGTGAAGGAACATCGTGAGGAAACCCTAGCGTCTGAAGTGTTAACGTACCTCAGTGTTTACTAAGGAAAATCTCCCAAATATGAGGCTAAAGCCGCGTTTTCACGGTCTTACGCTCGGTCCGAGTGCGCCATCCGAGTAAACTAATTACTTCTGATCGGCTATTTTGGTGTTGTCACGAAAAACCGTCCAATCAGGAGCATTAGTTTACTCTGATGGCGTACTCGGTCCGAGCGTACTATGACCGTGAAAACCTGGCCTTAGTGCGGAAATCTCAGGTCTACCTAACCTAGTTGGAGCCAGACAACACCTTAGGAAGTGAGATACGGAGGGCTGTAGGGCTTGGTTGGTGAAATCAGCCATCGGTTTCCTATCTGCAGACAGCCCTTACGGCCCGTTACCCCTAAAAACCGCAGGTAGTTAACATAAGCCCTCGAAGCCGGAAGTACGTAGGCTATCCCGCCAACGCCAGACCGGATGCACGTTACCGGAAGTGGTTGTCCGCAATGGCGTACGACACACTTCCGGTCGGCCCGGGCTCTTCTCAAAGCGCAGATAGTCTTGGAGCCCGCTGAAGTCACGTCGAAATTCGAAGGATTCCAACTAGTGTCTCTCGTATCCCGTGATAGCCATTTGGACATCACTACTACGTGACGAATTTTCCATTCTATATCAAACGTTGTATGTCCCCACTGCTGTAGCACGGGTCTCTTCCTGCATCGCAGGTAGGTTAGACCATACTCCACCAAAGGGGCTGAGTCTGGGCTGGTGGAGGAGTGTAAGGCAGTGGCGGTACTGTCAGAAGTCAACAAGCCGCCCATAAGGCCTCTGACATGGCTTAACGACTGCCATTACACGACAGCCGCCACCAACGGTTTACCGTGCCTTGCGCAGCATGGAAGCATTCGGGAACAATACCAATCGCGGTTGTGACGGGAAGCTCACCCATGCAGCATCTCACCGCGTCCGTTGTTGTTTGAGCCAATTGATTGATTCCAATCACTCGGTTCCACTAGGCCACAAGCGCTTCAGTGGTAGCGCTTACAATTTTTTTTTTCAAAAAATACTTTTATTTAACATAATACATATAAATGTTTAAATACAATATGTTTAATAACATAATAATTATGATATAATATTAAAGAGGTAGAGATCTGTCAGGATAGTAGCAAGTGGCAGACTCCAGTCAGTTATTAAGGCGTGAGTTTAATTACAATTACTTACATATCGCACCCTCAGAACGAAAGAGGTCTAAGTAAAAAAATAGTGAAATTGAGTTACAATCATAGAGTCATAAAAAGGTATGCCGTGGACGGAAGATTCGCTATGCTCTTTTTTACAATAAGTGCCTTTGTTTTACTATTCATCGGATAGAGCATACCTTTTTATGTCTCTCTATGATTGTTAGGTACTCAATTTTTTGAGTATTTAAACTATTTTTTGACTTAGGCCTCTTTCGTTCTGAGGGTGCGATATTATCTTTTAAAATATATCTAGTCTGAATTAGTGTCAACTTGGTACCTTACGACTCATGTTTGCCGACGGCGCGCTCCGGGTCTAGGTTTTTAAATGTACTTTTTGGCACGTTAATAATGGAATAATGCTGGCCATGTTATGAAGCTATTGTCCTAACGGAAAATGGAGCTTAAACCATTTTTGCCGGCAGCCTTTTATGGCTTGCTGCTACCGCAATGTACAGTTTATGGTAGCCTTTTAAAACCACTATTAGCCTAACCACAGCTTACGAGGGAGGTAAAACACGAAAGCAATATTATTAACAGTGTCTAAACTAATTGTATTAAAAATACATTGTATTTTAGGACATAAAAATAATTAGTACTTATTTTTCTAATACGTAAGCTACTTATGTATAAAATTGCAGTGCCCTTACAAGGCTCATGTTGCGGACTATTATATATTAAAACCTATTCTGTACCACATGAAGCAATAAACGAACTTGAACTTTATTGTTTTAACATTAGTTGTAACTTCCACACGACACGATCACTTGCACTGAGTTCAAACTAGGATACCCTGTGCTATGGTATCAAGGCAGACATCGCAAACATAGAAATACACCCAGATTGAAGCCACGTGTACAATTAATTGTACGGCGGCAACCAGTGGGATAGAACTCCCGGCCCCCGGCATTGTAATCAGACGTGATACCGGTAGACCGCTAGATGAAGTATTCTTATTTAATATTCTTTATTTTTTGACATTAGTTTTATTAATTCCTGTTAGCATTAGTTGATTATTTATTTGAAATTTTTTTTAATTGACTTATCTTTTTTAATCTTTAATGTTATTTTCAGGTAGTTGTAAAACATATTTTTGGTGATTATCAAAATTATGATAAGCTCTTAGGTATTGTATGGAATCAGGCGTTACTTTGCGGAAATCTTGTTGTACTTTTGGCGGAATTTAGCAGTAATTTTTACATTTTAAGGCTATTATGGATTTGTGCAATTCCGGAATTGAGCTCACGGTTGGCAGGCAAGTACTTCACCTCTATGCCAACGAGGCAGCCTATTCATTGGGCCAAATATCTAGCTAGGCATTTCACAAGAGGATTAGTTCGGATAATAGGTCTCTGTATGTTGATTAGGAGTACCACTTCCATAATTATTATGGCCTGAGCGGTCGCTTCACACAGGCATTCTGTGGTAATAACGGTACTTATATACATGATAACCTCTGTGGCACAGCGATAGCGCATCTGCCTACTACGAGTATGCGAGAGGTCTCAGGTTTGAATCCCGATTGGGGACAAAAAAACCCCAGGTCTTGGACGTTACATGTTTGTGATGTCGCTGTTTCTGGTTCCCACGACACAGGGTGTGCTAGTGTGGGGTTAGAACCAATTTACGTGCCTGTACGTAAATTTTATGTTATAACGCCTGTATCATGGAGGGGTATGCAAAGTTCAGCACCTTGATTATGTAACTTTTCACATAGACATCTATGTGCGGTTCGCTTAGCTTTGCCGCATAGATATGATGGGTAGTGGATAGTGGATACCGTATTTCAGTGGATTTCTGATACGTGGCACTGATATTGATCCAAATAAATGTAAGATAAAAACCATTAGATATTTCGTCTTTTCCATACAAATGTAAAAAGTTTCATAATCACTGCACCTTGATTTCCTAAAACTACAATTCCTTGTTTATTATTATTACAATTCAAAGAACATTGCATTGCGGTGTCCCTACTTGTACGATATTACTTGTACGATATTAGTGTTAGACAAGCAACCGACGACGCGAGCTCCGTCTCTGCTCTGCGAATCGGAGCGAAACCTGGTCGGACTTTTCCGATATAACAACACCCGTAAGTAAATCCGGACTAAAAGTCTACAATGTGTTGTGCTTACGAAAGTTTTAGTTCAAAAACGATATTAACCATTGTACGTTCCCACTGCTGGGGCACGGGTCTCTTCCTGCATCGCAGGAAGGTTAGGCCATACTCCACCACGGGAGCCAAGTCCGGGTTGGTGGAGGATTGTAAGACAGTGGCGGGCCTTACCGTCAGAAGTTATCAAGCTGCCCATAAGGCCTCTGACATGACTTAACGACTGCCATTATATGACAGCCGGCACCAACGACTTAACGTGCCTTGCAAAGCACAGAAGCGCTCGGAAAAATGCCACTAGCGGTAGTCACGGGACGCTTACCCATCCTGTACCTGACCGCGCCTGTTGTTGCTTAACCAAGTGATTGATTCCAATCACTTTGTTCGCCTAGGCCACGAGCGCTTTGCCTACTTGTACACTGTGGGTTAATCGAAGTTGCAATGTAAAATTCATAGTACGTACTTTTCTTTTCATCGCTTCATCAGCATTCATTAGTCGTCGCATGCGGTGATGGCTCATCAGTCAAACGCTCGCATTCGAGCGGTTGCGGATTTGAATTCCGGCACATGCGTATAACTTTGTTTTCTAAATTACCTATATTTCTAAACAACAGCAAAGCCACTCCTTGTGAAGGAAAACTTTGTGAGGAAACCCTTGTATTCGAGGTATTCACATACCTCGGCGCTTGCCACGTACAAGGGCTTAACTGAGAACAAGGGCGGAAAAAGGTTTATTTCTAAGGAGTAGCAAAGCTACTCGCTAAATGTGAAGGAAAACTTTGTGGGGAAACCCTTCTGCCTGAGGTGTTAATATACATCAGTGTTTGCTACGTACAATGGCCTAACTAAGGCTGAGTGCCGAAAAAGCTAACTAACTAGTCGCTACATGCAGGTGAAGTACATTACCGAATATAAGCACAAGAGATTTGGAAATAATCATTTCCACAGATAATTCCAATCGCCCACTCTACGTACCTGCCACTCTCTGCAATTCGTTTAAAATCTAATATAATGGGGAACTTGACTAAAACTTCATTATGGTGACATTTTTCTGACTATTAAAAAACAAAAAAATGGAGAAAATCAAGTTACTTTAATATTAACATTTTTAGGTTTATTGAATTGAATTTTTTTTCTAATAAGTTTGTAGACTCATAAAATGCAATCTTCCGAGATAACTCGAATATTGATAAACGCTTCGTACGTAATGAGTAAAAAACCTATTTAGAGACTAAAAATTCCACCCACGCCGGGATTCGAACCCGCGACTTCTGGCTATCCGTGCCAGTATAAGTAATTAAGAACAATGTCACGTCATAGTTTAGCCCGTTTAGTCTGGCGTTTTTTGAACTACGTGACTAGAATGACTTTTTCACATGTCACATTTTAAAATAAGTATTAGTAGAAATACTCCTCGCTAACGGTGAAGGAAAACATCGTGAAGAAACTTGAGTGTTTGAGATATTGAAATACGTCAGAGATACTTTATTTATTTACAAAACTTACAGCACTAGTAAATTAATATTCACAGTTATAAATATAATTAATCTTTGGTCAATGCCGTCGGCCTGTGCTGAAGGCCTGTGTCCTGCAGGTTAATTTATAGGCCACATATAAAAAAAGAGAAACGCTCGTGGCCTAGGCGAGAAGCGCTCGTGGTCTAGGCGAGAAGCGCTCGTGGCCTAGGCGAACCGAGTGATTGGAATCAATCACTTGGTCTAGCAAAAACAGGCGCGGTCAGGTGCGGGATGGGTGAGCGTCCCGTGACTACCGCTAGTGCCATTTTTCCGAGCGGTTCCGTGCTTCGCAAGGCACGTTAAGCCGTTGGTGCCGGCTGTCATATAATGGCAGTCGTTAAGCCATGTCAGAGGCCTTATGGGCGGCTTGATAACTTCTGACAGTGAGGTCCGCCACTGTCTCACAATCCTCCACCCACCCGGACTTGGCCCCCGTGGTGGAGTATGGCCTAACCTTCCTGCGATGCAGAAAGAGACCCGTGCCCCAGCAGTGGGGACATATAAGGGTTGATAACGATATAAAAAAATATTAGTTGTAAAGGAAACGATGGGTCTCTCCAACGAGATTAAAACATTTTTTCGTGCAAGTTCCCCATTGACTTATTGAACACCGCTCGAATGGTTTGAGCTAGCGCAGAATCGAGGGTACTTGACTGTAGCTCTAGTACGCCCCTGTTTCCGACGGCATGCGGCATTGCTATTTCCAATGTGGGTTTTCTATTTTTAAAAGGAGACAACGTTAATGTATTTAATAGTTTTTCATTTCTTATACTCGGAAAGTAATTTATTTATTTATTCATTCATTTGCAAGCTTACACGGTACATTTTATATAAGTAAATTACAATAATATTAATAAATGTTGTTTTGATCTGATTATTGGGTGGAAAATGCTGCTATTCTCCATAGGGAGGGAAAAACTCATACAAATTACTTCCCACCTAAGGGCGGGAATGAACTTTAAAAATAGAACTACTGTCAGTTTTGAAAGTTTTTGTAATAAATAGGCTTTTTAAAAAAAAACTAATTAAAAAAAATGCTGTGGCCATGTGAGTTTCTAAACAGCCAGTGTGAATTTAGCGCAAACTTCTTTGAGCGGAATAAGCCGCAACAATAACGCGGTGAGTTCCATATTTGAAATTTAAAATGTGACGGAATTCAAAAAAGAATAGGTACAGTGCTACTCAAGAAATAAGTCTCGCGAATGTACCTGTGCAGATGACCAAATTTTGGATGTGCGGCAAGTTGATCGACCAATCAGATAGTTTCATTTTATGGCAGGCCTTTGTTCCTATTGGTTGATTCAACGTCATCGATGCAGGTGACTATTAGTTTAGCAATATTAGCGTGAGCGAAATAGGTAGCGCTACTGCGGCAATCAATTCTGCATCGGTATCGGTTAAAGATCATGTTGAATGTACTTAAAGCTTCGGGTACTTTCATTTCACTTCTTCCTAGTCTGCGCGAACGTAGATTCCCGAAGGGACTTTTATGATGTGTAGTACTGTAATAATATTTTATGCTAAGATTTTTATATTAAAAAGGAGTTTTTATTTTCCTCATATTCGAAATGAAAAGTAGAGTGTTTAACACGGGTAAAAGAATCAATTCCTACTCGGACTATAGCCGGGAAATACTTCGGGAATGGATTATTTCTACCCTCGTTAAGCAACCTACTATTACGCATCAGAGGCAAAACGTGCTGGAACATTATTATTTTTATAGCACCTTTTACTTATGTATACGTATGTATTACAAGTAAATAAATCTTATCTGCCTTTTTTTGCCGGTGTCTGAACTTAGCGACGGCACTACAGTTAAGTAAATACTTAACTGTAGTGCTGGCTCTTCGTACTTCTCAGCAAAGAGCGAGACAGAACGTTACTTAAGTAACAACAACAATAACATTTACATACAGGCACATACATCGCGTCTGACCCCACACTAGGATACCTTGTGTCCTGTGTCGTGGGAACCAGAAACAGCGACATCAAAAACATGTAAACATCCAAGACCTGGGGTTTTTTTGTCCCCAGCCGGGGTTCGAACCCGGAACCTCTCGCATGGTAGGCAAATGCGCTACCGCTGCGCCACAGAGGGCGTCAAGTATTTACTTAGTGACATTTTCAATTCAGAAACCAGCCATCTGGGCTAAATTACCACGTGTGGCCATCGTGACACGAGATTTTTATACCATTATATATTGAGCCAGAGAAAAACAAAACAAAACTGCGGTCTTACAGAAAACAAAAATATGCGTAGCTCGGAATTCGATATCCATTTCCTGACGCAGGCAAAGTGAAGGGCACTCGGGTCTTTACGTATATCGGCCCTCAATATAACTTAATATAATTCAAGGGCCACCATTCTGCCGGCGACGTCGATTAGGGATCGGGAAAAAACCGGCCTTCGGGAGTGGGGAAATTCTAATGGGAAAATTCCCGCGGAAAACGTTCCGCGTCGGAGTGGGGAATGTTGTGGGTGTCTCCGTTTTGTCGCCTAAATTCAATTTCAATCACTCTTCAAGTATTTGAGGAGCTTTAATGGGAACTTCATAATTGTCACCATTTGTGTTTTTTTATCTAGCCTATAAACGTCCCACTGCAGGGCACAGGCCTTCTCTTAAAGAGAGAGGTTAAGGGTTTAATTAACATGCGTGTAGACTTGAGTTGTTGCGGTGTTCAAATATCTCAGCGCTTGCTAATCCGCGATGGGCACGCGTCGTAATTAATCCCATATTCTCTCTCTCTCTCTCTCTGAGAGAAGGCCTGTGCTGTGCAGTGGTTTATAGGCTACATAAAAAATGTGTTAAATTATTGGTAGATTAGCTGCACTTTAAAACTCCAGCTTTTTTTTCGTCCGTCGCTTCTATTCATTTCGTTAGTAAAGAATCTCACTCAGCATTCTCGTAGCACTTTGCTACGCACTACGCCGTAGCACAGTTGAACGTTGAAGTGGCTACGAGAAACGTAGCAAGCATTATGTTTCTATCTTGCTTTGAAACTTGTCATCTAAAACGAGACATTGGGAAATGCCTTTCTCAATGTATCATTTTAGATGTCTTTATTTGGTTTTTAAGGAGAGTAACAGTTCAATATAACTGTTTTTTTCCTCTGTGGTAACAGCAACGTAGTAAGCAGAAGACCAACCACCAGTCTCCACTTATTAATATTATTTGTTTCTTACAATTGTTTGCACAGTAAAACAATAACAAAAATAAAACTTACATAAAACGCATTAATTAAACGCAAAATTACATGCAAAGGCGGACTTTTTCAAATGAAATGTCTTCCAGCCAGCCTAAAAAGTTACATTATAGCGAGGTTGTGAAATAAACCTAATTAGTAACAGATTAACACAACGATACGTAAAACGCTTATTAGTTAGTTCGACCTGAGATTTCCGCACTTAGCCTCATGAGCCATTGTACGTAACAGGCGCTGAGATATGTAAAGAAATACGACAGTAGAGTTTTCTCACGTTTTCCTTCACCGTTAGTGAATGGTATTGCTGGTATAACTGTAACTTTACAAATGTACATAACATAAAAAACAATCATTGGTAAATGACCGAATTCGAACCCACGACCTCTGGATTGAGAAGCTTGCAACCTACCGTTCCGCTAATACTACGTATTAACGTTTAAATTAATAAAATCAATTCAACACATTATATCCATTGTTGAGCACCGGACAAAATACCGAAACGGGGACCAGCGTCTAAAGGAATTCAGGTAACTCCACGCTTGTATTCATTTTTTCACAACATCGTGATAATTGGATCGGGAAACACTAAGACACTGTGAGGAAACCTGCGCTCCAAATTCACCATTCGAACCTTATCCACTTCCAACACCTGCAAGTGAAAATTTAACTAAACTACGGGCGCTGAGGGCCTATTAACGTAGCTGGGCGAGTAACTAATGTACAAATTAGAAGTTAAATAATTTAAGGCTGCACTTAATAGCTCCGTGTTCGAGTCCCGAGGTGGTAATTTAATATCATCACGAATTTAATAGAAGGCCTTGGAGCGTCGTCACAGAGTGTGCAGTAGGGAAGCGGGCACTCAAGATATGATGCATCTATATACGTCCCAATGTGGGGCGCGGGCTTCTCTCAGAGAGAGGGAGTGGACCTGTTAATGACTTTCTGTTTCATATTTTTAAATAGTACAGTGCTACACAAGAAATAAGTTGTGCTTAAATTATTGCGTGGTGTGCAGTGCAACCCAGGCGTGCTGCAGATGGTAAGCCTATCCGTGCCTGACCGCTATGTGTGGCGCAGACGGCGCGTCCATCTGCTAGCGGTGCCGCGCGCGCGCACTAACCTGCTGCGGGACGCGCCTCTCACCCGAGCTATTCGCACTTTGAACTGTGTCTCAGAAAGTACTGACCTGTTTTGTTGCTCTCTGAATGAATTCACAAAAAATGGGCTTTTTATTTTATGCTATAACTTGAATTTGCGTAAATCAAATTTTTATGAGTGATTCCTTCCATTTTAAAGCTTTTATTGACATACATTTATATTGTTTTTAATTAAAGACTGTATCGAATGTTTTACTTTAATTTTTATTGACATTATGATTTAATTTAAATTTTATTGGAATTGAATTTATTTTATCTATATTTAATTTTTGCTTCTCATGTTTGATGTATTTGATTTGATTTAATTTCATTTGCTATTAGAAATCAATGTGGCTACGAGCTATTATTTATATTAATTAGTTATCTTACGTGATTTTTTTCCAAATCATCCATTTTACCCATTGTCAAGTTACACTATTTTTATTTTTAATGCACTAACCCGTGCTAAGGAACAAATTTAAAAACCTATTTAGAGGCTAAAAATTTCACCCATGCCGGGATTTGAACCCGCAACCTCTGGCTATCCGTACCAGCGCTCTACCAATTGAGCCAATGGGCGACTCACGGCATCAGTGAAATTTCGAACCTCTTTACAATATTCTCTGTATTACGTACAGGCAGCGACATCTGACTTAAGCAAATTGCATTACTTACAGCCCCGACTACCTACTTTGCAGTTAGGTTTAACATCGGAACGATATCACTGTACCCACATGATTACACTATTTGTACACTAGTGATATCGTTCCGATGTTAAACCTAACTGCAAAGTAGGTAGTCGGGGCTGTAAGTAATGCAATTTGCTTAAGTCAGATGTCACTGCCTGTACGTAATACAGAGAATATTGTAAAGAGGTTCGAAATTTCACTGATGCCGTGAGTCGCCCATTGGCTCAATTGGTAGAGCGCTGGTACGGATAGCCAGAGGTTGCGGGTTCGAATCCCGGCATGGGTGAAATTTTTAGCCTCTAAATAGGCCATTGTCAAGTGTTTTTATTGACATCCCTTTATATTGTTTTTATTATTATTTGTATCTAATGTTCTATTTTAATTATTATTGACATTTATCTGATTATGATTTAATTTAAATTTTATTGGAATTCAATGTATTTTTATCTATTTTTTTATTTTGCTTAGCATGTTTAATTTATTTGATTATGATTCAATTTAATTTTCTATTAGAAATCAATGTGTCTACGAACTATTATTTATATTACTCAGCTACCGCAATATGATCTCCTGTAATCATAGCTGTAAGTTATGGTAATAAATAAATAAAATAAACTATTAAAAATAAAAAAAAAGTCTCGCGGATGTACCTGCGCAGATGACCAAATTTTGGATGTGCGGCAAGTTGATCGACCAATCAGATAGTTTCATTTTATGGCAGGCCTCGCGCCTTTGTTGCTATTGGTAGATTCAACATCATTGATGCAGGTGACTATTAGTTTGGCAATATTAGCGTGAGCGAAATCGGTAGCGCTACTGCGGCAATCAATTCTGCACCTTAACCCGTATCGGTTAAAGATTATGTTCAATGTACTTATCGCTTCGGGTACTTACGTTACGTACTTACACTTCTTCCTAGTCTGCGCGAACGTATATTCCCGAAGGGATTTTTGTATAATACTGTACTAGCTTGAAACGTTTATGTTTGAAACGTGTTCTGTTTGTCCTTTTTCTTTACTTGTACGCATGTAATATTTTTCCTTTATGTTATATTTGATGTATGCCTATGTTGTTTTAAAGTATTGTGCCTTTAAATAAATGTTTTATCTACCTATCTATCTATCTTTTGCCTGCGACTCGGTCCGCGTGGGTTAAATTTAAAAAAAAACGGCGAAACACGTGTTCTGTCAATTGTGTTAAAGAGTATTTATTTTACGTTTCAAGAAAATCAGACAACATTCTTTATAACTCTCATACAAATTTTGGAAACACTTTTCGCCCCCTTAGGGGTTGAATTTCAAAAAATCCAGTGTTATTCCTTGCCCACATTATATACAGACCCTCGGTGCAAAATTTCAGCTTCCTAGGTCCTACGGCTTGGGCCGGGGCGTTGATGTGTGAGTCAGTCAGGACTTTTAATTTTATTTATATAGATACGTCAATGGCTTTCCTAAAACAAAATAAACAGACAAATGCTGTGTGGTTCGGCCTAGAGAATAGCACCAACCCAAATTCTTCCCGCGGGTGTCATAAAAGGTGACTAAGGGACACAAGGAGGGTGGGCAGCAGCGCCCCATGCAGTACAATTCCACCAAACTGCGATCCCCAACCCGCATGCCTAGCGTGGGGATTATGGGCATTACCCCCCAATGATGGCACAACCTTGCGCTATGGCGCTCATTAGGGGAGTCCAGCAGTGGACTAATATAGCCTGAAGATGAAGACAAATGTGCTCCATCATCAAGCGAGGCGACCGCGGATTGGCAATTCGTAGAGCTGAGGTATATTAACACCTCAGACACCCAGGTTTCTTCATCATTGTTGGCGACAGAACTTTTTTTATTGTTTTGACTTTTTGTACATATTGTCTTTTTTACTTGTGTCAGTTTTTTAAAATTTAGTTCTCTGTCTGTTCTTGTTATTAATTGTCTTGTAAATATTATTGATTAAACTCGGTTTTGTAAAATAAAAAAAATTTACCTATTATTCAAACAGAAAAGTAGGGCACCATACGGTGCTTAACAATCATGTTTTCCTTTACAGTTGGCGAGTGGTATTCCTTCTATAACTTCACAAATGTACATAAGTTAGAAAACAAAGTTATTGGTACTGGCCCGCACTGAGAATAACATAACATTTACATACTGGCACATACATTGCTTCTGGCCCCACACTAGGATACCCTGTGTCGTGGGAACCAGAAACAGCGACATCACAAACATGTAAACATCCAACACCTGGGGTTTTTTTTTGTTCCCAGCCGGGATTCGAACCCGGGACCTCTTGCATGGCAGGTAGACGCGCTACCGCCTACGCGCTACGCCACAGAGGTCGTCAAACCTGGGTCTCTCGCATCCGAGTCTATTGTCCTACCCACTAGGCTACCGCCGCTTATTCCCATGTTTCGAGTAACTTCCATGCACACGAGGTATACAGAGATGCGAGGTTTTCATCTGCTGTCAAACTAGTTCCGCCCATAGGCTGACCTAGTAACACAAAGTGGCTCAGCGAGCACCTAACTTCAGCTGGAACAAGTAACTACTACATAGTGGATGAATTTCCGTCAGTTCTAACAGTTATGCCTTAGTTTAGAACCAGGAGCGGGTGTTGCGCATCGCTTACTCCAATGTACAATCAGCCTGAAGAGAAAGCTGCCTGATTCTTGTGCTTATGACGATTATTTCTTTTATGTCAAACCGGTCTAATCGCGATTATCAGGTACGATGTATTTAACTTCAATCGATATCAGCCCTTTGTATGTCCCCACTGCTGGGGCACGGGTCTCTTCCTGCATCGCAGGAAGGTTAGGCCATACTGTGGAGTATGGCCTAACGGGGACCGAGTCTAAGAAGTTTTGAACTCTATTCTCTACAGAAATATACAAATACAATTAAATAAATAGTAAAGTGTTGTTGTCAACACTTGTATGTCCCCACTGCTGGGGCACGGGTCTCTTCCTGCATCGCAGAAAGGTTATGCCATACTCCACCACGGGGGCCAAGTCCGGGTTGGTGGAGGATTGTAAGACAGTGGCGGGCCTTACTTTCAGAAGTTATCAAGCCGCCCATAAGGCCTCTGACATGGCTTAACGACTGCCATTATATGACAGCCGGCACCAACGGCTTAACGTGCCTTGCGAAGCACGGAAGCGCTCGGAAAAATGCCACTTGCGGTAGTCACGGGACGCTCACCCATCCTGTACCTGACCGCGCCTGTTGTTGCTTAACCAAGTGATTCATTCCAATCGTTCGGTTCGCCTAGGCCACGAGCGGTTCTTACACTAATTACATACATAAATAGAATTTGCATAATAATAGTAAGTGTAAGTATGGGTCCAGAGAGGTGGGCAAAAATCCTCACTGACTGGGTTCCGCGCGACGGATATCGCAAACGTGGCCGACCCAAGCGGAGATGGCGGGACGACCTTACAACCTTTCTGCCGGACTGGCAGGAAGTGGCCATGAACAGGGAGGAATGGAAGACAAAAGGGGAGGCCTTTGCCCAGCAGTGGGACACAATCGAGGCTACATAAAAAAAAAGTTTAAACCTTATATATGATTAAAACATCTTTGCCCTTTCCCCCAGCCCCGCCGGTCACCACGCCGCGCTTCTCCGGCGCGTCGTGGCTCGCTCTGCGCGCGCTCCGCGGCGCGTACAAGCGCGTGCGACTGCGCGTGCGGGTGCGACCTGAGCGCGCTCGAGGCGTGCTGCTGCTAACGGGCGAGCACGATGACCTGTCCGGAGATTACCTGGCGCTGGTGCTGCGGCAGGGCAGGGTGGAGTTAAGGTGAGGAAAGCCTTTTTATTATTTATTAGCTACTCCAACAGTATTTTCACATTTCATTTAAAAACTACTTATTCTAAGGTACAATTCCGTGTGAAACACCTTTACAGGAGTATACAGCTTTCAAAAAATTGTGTGTTCAGTAAAAGTTGAATTACATAGTAAATCGAAATTCTAATTAAATTAATTTACGAATTATGAAAACCAATTTACGAATTTCGATTTCAATAAATTAATATTTTAGTACAAATTACAATTTAGAATCATATTAATAACATTACTTTAAATTTGTACATTGCTGATTTTTATACCTAAATTTAATCAGGTTAGCAATACATTAAAATCTCAATAAATAATTCAGTTACAATTTAAATAAATATTGTTAGAAGCGTTCACGTGTAGGACGTCCTCCGACCAGGTGGGATGACGATCGGCGAAAAACTGCCGATGCTGGATGCGGCGAGCTGAAGACAGGGCGCTGTAGCGATCTTAAGGGGGGGGGGGGGGGGGGTATGCCCAGAGTCTTACAGAGTCTGTGTACAGACAGACTCTGTAAGACTCAGAATATGTAAGAAGCGTTCACGGCAAAATGTTCTCTGAAGGAAATTTAGGATAAAATTGACAATGCACACTGGTGAAATTGAGGTCTTCAATCATTCTCACGCTGTATTCAATTCAATTAAATTTATTTCAACGTAAAGAAATTACATTCTTATATAATTTTTAATGCACTAACCAGTGCTAAGGACAATTGAAAAAAAAAAGTTTTTAGCCTCTAAATAGGTTTTTTAAAATTTACATTCTGTTTGCTGAATGCCAATTTGCGATGTTAAATATAAGCCGCTGCCTTCGGGTTGTGGTGTAGTGAAGAAAAAGGCAGCGGGAAAAAAAACTCCTGATTTAATGCTACTCAAAATCATTAAGAAGAAGAAAATAGTAGATTATGCATTAAGGGAATAAAACCATGTATTACGTCATGGGCGGTATATTGAACCCTGAGCGGAGCGAAGGACTCCGAGTTAACTCCCGAGCGCAGCGAGGGAGTTAAATTTTAACTCCTGAGCGAAGCGAGGGAGTTATGTAGAGTCCTGAGTGAAGCCAGGGGTTCATACCGCCCGAGACTAAGACATGTTTTATTTCAGAGGTGAATACTCTACTTTTCACACCATCTGGGAGACAATAAAAAGACAGGGCTGCATAAGTTGAAAAATATTTATTAAGCTGAGAAATATTGCGTAAATTAACTACAAATTTATATTGACATTAGATACGTTAGTCCAGTTATGTAGTGATATACTGATATTTCTATTTGGTATATTTATGGTGGAGGTGGAGGTACATTGAGTATTTTAGCAACTTAAATTGAATATAACTTTTAAATTCGTATTTGCAATTCGCGCCTTTTTTTCTTTTTTTTATTGGTGTTTCGCGCGGTCACACGACACAGTAGTTCAGAAAAAAAAGAAAAAAGGGGTGAGTTTCGAACAACAATTCGAATTTCGAATTGCAATGCGGGGCTTCTTCATAGTTTTCATGCGAATTTTGACATTCTAAATTCAAATCACTTTATTCCCTAGGGAAATTCTTCATTATTATTGCCCTCGAGAGACAAGGCTATGCTTTACGATGATATTTGACGGTATGTAATAAGGCATTTTCGAGCAGGAGGTGTGAAAACATTTATTATAGAAACAGTGCACACGCCACAGTAACAAAACAAACTTAAAACATATTACTAAATGGACTAGCCTTCAGCGCTGATTTTCAGTCAGGGCCAGTTATGTGCAGTCCAGTATAAAATTGACTTAAATTTGATATATATATATATATAGATATAAATATATATATATATATATATATATATATATATGCATTTTAAATTTTATTCAATGAGATTGTACGCAAGTAACTAAATAAATAGGCAAGTTTTTATATATATATATATATATATATATATATATATATATATATATATATATATGCATTTTAAATTTTATTCAATGAGATTGTCTGTCACTGTCACTTCCACAATTCCTGAGATTCCCAATGCGATTACTGTGGTCCTGCGCAGGTTTGACTGCGGCAGCGGCGCGGGCGTCCTCCGGTCGCCGGAGCCGGTGCGTCTGGGACACTGGAACACCATCTCCGTGTACCGCCACCGCTGGGACGCCTGGCTGCGGCTCAACAACGGCAAACGAGTGCGGGGGCGCTCTAAGGTGAGTCAGCGAATCACGCGCAGTCAGCGAATCACTCAATCGGTCTCTGTATCAATCACAAAGGGCCACTTTCTGAATTTGAGAATTTTGCTAAGTAAATACTTAACTGTAGTGCTTTCTCTACGATTTTCTCAGCGAAGAGCGTGACAGAGCATTACTTAAGTATTTACTTAGTGAAATTCTCAATTCAGAAACCGGCCGTCAGTGAATCAAGATGGCCTCAATTCAGAAACCGACCATCAGTGAATAAGTGAGACACTCAGTAAATTATTTGGTGAGATAATGAATCCATCAATCTCAGTAAATCACTCAATCAGTAACTCAGTGAATCAGTAGGTATTCACTCAGTAATTATTTTGTGAGATAATGAATCGATCAATCTCAGTCCATCATTCAATCAGTTACTTAGTGAATCAGTAGGTAAGTCACTCAGTAATTATTTGGTGAGATAATGAACCCATCAATCTCAGTCAATCACTCATTTAGTCACTTGTTGAATCTATAGGTTTGTCACTCAGTAAATTATTTGGTGAGTTAATGAATTCATCAATCTTAGGCAATCACTCAGTCACTTGGTCATTAACTTAATGAATCTATAGGTGTATCACTCAGTAAATTATTTGGTGAGATAATGAATCCATCAATCTCAGTCAATCACTGAGTCAGTTAATTGATCAGTTGCTCAGTGAATCAATAGGTGAGTCACTCAGTAAATTAACCTGTGAGTTAATCAATCTATCAACTCCAGTCAATCACTGAGTCTGTCACTCAGTAGATCTATAGGTGAGACACTCTGTAAGTTATTCGGTGATTTAATCAATCGGTCAATGGACCGTTGACTGGCTCAGAGGTCGTGGGTTCGAATCCCACTAAAGACCGCTGTACCGCATTAGTGTCTACCTGAGTGTATTACATGTTTGTGAAGTCCTTTCCTGGTTACCTTAGGACAAGGTACCCTAGTTTTGGACCGGCACGGGTGATTATGTTGGGGGAAGATGGATCATGTATCGACATGACATTAAATGCATGTATCAACGAATCAACAGTGTACGAATGAACTAATAAATCAATTACTGAGCTTTTAAGTACTTTTACTGGACTGCCTCCTCGTGCTGGTACGCTTTGTTAGTTCTACGGCTTGAGTCATACATATTGTGGAGGATAGATGATGGGAAAAGAAGTCTGTGACTAGTCTGCCTGATTCTGCTATGTGTGCGAAGTATTCACGATGACGTAGGTACTCCAGGGTAGTGTTGGAGAAGGTTAACCGCTGTGGTGGAGGAATACAGAAGTTAAATCTGTCTGGCTGCTTGAACCCTAGCAATTCCTGAGCAGAGAGTTCACAGAGCTGGATAGGTAAGGAAGCGAGGACTCACAGGCAAACCGCTAAGTTGATGCTGGGGCGCACCCACAACCTTCGCCACACTCAATGTTCAGTTATATGGCACGAAGAACGTCCAGGATAAGTGTCCAGTATGATCAACTGTATTTCCACGGGTTTTTTTCTAATTTATTTCGCGAGCCGGCATGGGGTTCGGAAACTGTAGTAGTTTTTTTTTACACACCAGAGCACTCGTCCGCGGCGCTAGCGTCGCGTGGATTGTCTATGTCCGGTCGGCGGCAAATTTGATAAAGTGCGAGGGGAAGGAAAAGGATGCCCGTACAAGTGTATTTACGATGACGCGAAGGTGGTAGTGCGATCGCGGTTTATATGATGATGATGGTGGTTTCAAGGAAACGCTGATTTTCGGTACTATCGCCTCGGGATGCCTGGGTCGCGAGCTTGACCGGCGCCATGGTTGACGACGTAATGGCCGAGTCACAGGCCAAAGAGTAGGGAAAGCGTGTAGGAGAAAATATTTCGTGTGACAAATGAAGGTGGAAATTTCCGAGTCGCTATGGTTACGTTCATAAATAATAATAATAATATTGGCCTTTTTGCATCTACTTAATGAGATGATTTATACAGCGTCCAGTGGTATCTTCACTCACACTAGATGGGTGAAGGGACCACTCCGACGCTGTAGTGCCTGGGTCATGGTTTTATAGATGGTGTAGGCTTGCCCAGCACCTATACCATCCTGACAGCTTAGTCGGCCTAGCCCACAGGAAAGACTAGTCAATACGTGCGGAGCCAACCAAGCCGCGGGTTTCCTCACGATGTTTTCCTTCACCGTTAGCGTGTGGTATTGCGACTGTAAATTCGCAAATGTACGTAACTTTGAAATTAAACAAAGTCATTGGTACATGCCCGCACTCGGGATCGAACCTGAGGCTCTCGCTTGCCAGTCTATGGTTCTACCCACTGAGCTACCACCGCTCATAAATATCCATCACATATTTTGGCACTTTACTGTCGTTCAAATGCTTAACCTGATAGATTGGAAAGTTACGTAACACAAGAGCTGAGGCTTAGTTATCCGTGCCAAATGCTGTTGGAATCCTGACGTTTGCTATAGTAATTATGAAATTTGACAGCGTTAGCGGAGCGGTAGAACACCCGCTTTTTATTCGCGAGATCGTGGCTTCAAACCCCGGCGCATGTACCAATGAGCAGTAGTAAATAGCAACAATACCCCTCGAATATTGTGAAAGAGAACATCGTGAGGAACCCGAGTACTTGAGATGTTTTGGTTCCATACTTAATCGCTTAAAATTGTCAATCCACGGTGGGCACGCGTGGTAATTAAGTCCGTACTCTCTCCCTGAGAGAAGGCTTGTGCCCTACGGTGGGACATATATCGGCTGCATCGTCATTATTATTATTTTTCATATATATATATTTCACCTTTAGACAATAGTGGCGGATATCCGAGCGGGTAAATATTCACGCCTGTATTCTAACGAGGCAGATAGAGTTCGAGGTTGGGTTTTAATCTCGATA
This sequence comes from Yponomeuta sedellus, assembly GCA_934045075.1. Classification (NCBI taxonomy): domain Eukaryota; kingdom Metazoa; phylum Arthropoda; class Insecta; order Lepidoptera; family Yponomeutidae; genus Yponomeuta; species Yponomeuta sedellus. The sequence goes on from OW203745.1 coordinate 15,173,999, forward strand.
TCAACCCTTGTATGTCCCTACTGTTGGGGCACGGGTCTCTTCCTGCATCGCAGGAAGGTTAGGCCATACTCCAACATGGGAGCCAAGTCCGGGTTGGTGGAGGGTTGTAAGACAGTGGCGGGTCTTACTGTCAGAAGTTATCAAGCCGCCCATGAGGCCTCTGACATGGCTTAACGAATGCCATTACATGACAGCCGGCACCAACGGCTTAACGTGCCATAAGCGCTCCAAATAATGCCACTAGCGGTTGTCACAGGGCGGTCACCCATCCTGCGCCTTACCGCGCCTGTTGTTGCTTAACTCAAGTGATTGATTCCATCACTCAGTTCGACTAGGCCACGAACGCTTCAACATCTTCATCGCTTCATCAACTTCATCGCTTTAATTTCAACATCTATCAATTAAAAATATCCTCAAACGGCTAGCCTCCAGCATCGCTCCTGAAGACGACTTTAAAACCGTGTCAATTAAAAGTTACGTTCGCGGCCGCATCGCCGGAAAATTCCGGTTTGTTGCAAAAAAAAAACAGACCTTTTTTAAACGCTTGGTATAGATAGGCGAGTAATTGCGCTTTTGTGTTCCTTAATTAGAAGTTGAATATTTTATGAGTCTGTTAGATTGTTCGGCTGTTATTATAAGTGTCCTTGCAAATTCAGCTTAGTGTATAATTTGCTGACGCCAACGACCAAAAGCTCTCAGAGGATCTACGGATAGATATACAGTAAGAGCTATACTTAAAAACTCTTTACAATAGACATATCCAACTCAACCACGGGGGCCAAGTCCGGGCCATACTCAACCACGGGGGCCAAGTCCGGGTTTGTGGAGGATTTATTTATTCATTCATTCGTTCGTTCGTTCGTTCGTTCGTTCGTTCGTTCGTTCGTTCGTTCGTTCGTTCGTTCGTTCGTTCGTTCGTTCGTTCGTTCGTTCGTTCGATCGTTCGGTCGGTCGGTCGGTCGGTCGGTCGGTCGGTCGGTCGGTCGGTCGGTCGGTCGGTCGGTCGGTCGGTCGGTCGGTCGGTCGGTCGGTCGGTCGGTCGGTCGGTCGGTCGGTCGGTCGGTCGGTCGGTCGGTCGGTCGGTCGGTCGGTCGGTCGGTCGGTCGGTCGGTCGGTCGGTCGGTCGGTCGGTCGGTCGGTCGGTCGGTCGGTCGGTCGGTCGGTCGGTCGGTCGGTCGGTCGGTCGGTCGGTCGGTCGGTCGGTCGGTCGGTCGGTCGGTCGGTCGGTCGGTCGGTCGGTCCGTCCGTCCGTCCGTCCGTCCGTCCGTCTATCTATCTATCTATCTATTTATTTATTTATTTATTTATTTATTTCTTCACAAATTATATGTTTAAGAGTACAGTAAGTGCCTGAACACTTCACTAGGCAAGCCCGTGCTGAAGTGATCAGATTCCATTATCCATTGCTGTGTAGGTAAGGAGAGGCAGTGCTACAGAATCATATAAAACACATCAACAAACAGCACACCATATAGGTTAGACAAACTGACATATAAATATGTAAACACAATAGACTATAATATCAAATAACACTTCACTAGGCAAGCCCGTGCTGAAGTGATCAGATTCCATTATCCATTGCTGTGTAGGTAAGGAGAGGCAGTGCTACAGAATCATATAAAACACATCAACAAACAGCACACCATATAGGTTAGACAAACTGACATATAAATATGTAAACACAATAGACTATAATATCAAATAACATAATATTACATAAATGCTATACATAGAATATTATTATATATTAAAATAATAATAGATAAAATACATTATACTTATCATGTCACTATATCCTTTACTAGCTTTTCCGCATCTGTAATACCCATGTTACAAATCCAACATTTAAGTCTCTCATTACTCCTCCGCAGTAATGGTAAGACAATGGCGGGCCTTACTATACCCAACTACAACTCTCTATAATTCTATAATTTTATATATCTGACTGTATAATTTAGTGAATAGCAACTAAGTATAAGCTAGTCTTTAGAACGGCTTTCAAAGGCTGTTAACGTAAAACCGAATATTTTTGGTTGAAAAGAGTCATAATAAAAACTGTATTTGCACGGATATTCAAAATAGTCCTTATTTATCATAAACATCACAAATGTAACTTAAATAAACACAGTTTGATACACGCGAATACAAATGTTACAGTAACTCGCAGACTATGGCGCCTATAACCGTTTTATAACAAAATTACTATACGTGATGGTACGTAGGCACTTTTTCGAGAGCACAGCCCCGCACCTGCGCCTGCAGGTCAACAGCAGTGCTGGAGGGGAGAGTGACCCTTCTTCTCATTAGGGTGGTCGTGGGTTTGGATCCCGGCCGGCGTCAGTGTTCCATTGATTTTTTTTTCTAAGTTACGTACATAAATAAATAATAATAATAAATATTTTACGGACATATCTCGATCTCGATACACAGATCTCGTTAGCCCTATACTAAGTACAACTAAATGACTTGTGTTATAGGTGCTAACTCGACGATAGATTTAATACAATCAATACATAGATAACATCCAAGACTCGAGACACACTAGAAAAGTTCGTTTCCTAGTTTGACCCGGCCGGGGATCGAACCCGAGACCTTCCGTTTTACAGTCAGCGTGCTAAACCGCTGCGCCACCGAGGCCGTCAACATAAGTGAAGTTATAGTGTCAATACTAGGTACTCGGTGAAGGCAATGTAGATACTATAATAATAATAATATTGGCCTTTTTGCATCTACTTAATGAGATGATTTATACAGCGTCCAGTGGTATCTACACTCACACTAGATGGGTGAAGAGACCACTCCGACGCTGTAGTGCCTGGGACATGGTTTTATAGATGGTGTAGGCTTGCCCAGCACCTATACCACCCTGACAGCTTAGTCGGCCTAGCCCACAGGAAAGACTAGTCAATACGTGCGGAGCCAACCAAGCCGCGGGTTTCCTCACGATGTTTTCCTTCACCGTTAGCGTGTGGTATTGCGACTACAAATTCGCAAATGTACGTAACTTTGAAATTAAACAAAGTCATTGGTACATGCCCGCAATCGGGATCGAACCTGGGGCTCTCGCTTGCCAGTCTATGGTTCTACCCACTGAGCTACCACCGACACTAGTTAGTAGATACTAGTTAACATTAAAAATCTTCTTCTGCGGTCCTTTAACTCCTAGGGGAGCATAGGGCCTCATCCACAGATTTCCGCTTCTGACGGTGGTTCGCGGCAGCTTTTAATAGTGCCGATCGACTTGGCCTCTTGGTCTCTTGATATTTTCCAGGTGGTCCTTGGCCGCCCCCTCTTTCGGCTACATTACGTTACATAACGTTACAAATGCAACAGTCAAATAAAACCGATAATCGTCCGGGTAGACTAGTTCTTGAGTGGAAGCCACGAATCGGCAAACGTCCTGTGACCAGGCCTTCGAATTTAATACTTATATAGTTTTTCAATAGAATGAGATAAGCACGAAAATAGTTGTTATTTACCTCAATTTGGTAGTCTTCAAAGCAATCGCGGTACAATATCATACCCGGGGTCTAAAACGCGCATATTAAATATAAATCTCTCGCGTAGAAGAGTCGCCGAGTTAAGTAGCACGGGTTATACCATTGCAGTGCGACTGGTTAGGGTTGAACCACATCTGGTAGCACGAAATCACCTTTTTCCGTCGCCCTTTCTCTTTCTGTCGCTTAGAACTGCCATTTGCTAGACCGAGGCAGAAAGCATAATGCGATAGCACGCGGCGGAATCCTCGAGGCGATCGGCATCACGGACAAAATGCAGTGGTCGGCAGGGAGACTCCGGAACGCTGAAGCGCGCGATAGCATGCTAACGCATCAACGCATCCTTTCACCGCCGATCACTTGCTATCGCATGCTGTCTCACTCTATCGTACAATGGTGCACTAGGCCGCTCGTCAGCTCAGTGCAGCCTGTTCATTCATGCCGTACGGATGGAAATAACAATGACTGACGAAAATTTTTTAGTGCAGAAATATCCTTGTCTCCATGACATGGAGTCGGCGGAATACAGTGACCAACACCGTAAAGAGAATGCTCGCGCTTGAAACTTAACTGATCATGAAAGAACGCGGCAGTATGCCACCCCATGCTGCAGCATGCTGACGCGTGCGATCGCCTTTTTTGTCTGCGGAATGCGACAGCCCGCGTTCGCATGCGGCAGCATACTGCAGCACGTGGTAGCACAGGCGGAACAAAGGCGATTCCGTGCTGCCAGGTGAGGTCCAACCCTTACTAGACTACCTATAGTTTGAATGAAACGATCATTACCGGACTAATATGACTCTTTTGAACAACCACGCAGTTTGGAGACTCGCCCCCGAGGCGGAGCGACGACATTCGCAAAGTGGCTGAAGAGAAGAGCCGAAGCTCGGGAAAGACAGGCCTTTGTCCAGCAGAGGACTGACATATTTTATTTCATCATCATAATCACCCGGGATTATGATGATGATGAAATAAAACAATCATTAAAAATAAAGACAAAGAAAATATTTATTTCAGGAACACAATTTATTACGCCAAAAAACTTCAAATACGTTTTTTTACAATTACAGAAGAAAACATTTTTGCATATATACCCAACTTTATCTTTAACTTTTAACAAATTACATTTGTGTTACAAGAATGTTACCAATTGTAACATTCTCATGACGTAACAATAAATGATTGATTAATTAACCACATTTATCTTTGTGTGACGGGTCAACTTACTTTAAAAGCCAAAAAAACTATGTACGTACTAGTCTGCGTCCGTCAAAAGACTTGAACTATGACTGAACAAAGCCTTACGTTTTGGCTGACCGTCCCTATTGTCAACTGAATGTACTCAATTACTTAACCGTGCGTTTGAACTCACAAAGGTGGCGAGAGTAATTTCAAATTTTTAATTAACTGCTAGCTCCATTTCAAATAAGAGCTCACTTTTCAACGAAGTTGTCAACAAAGCGCGCGAAAGTTTCACTAAGTACCGCGGGGGTTCGGCCTCCATTGGTCTTGTGATTGAACCTGTCACATGACGACATCTAGTAGGTACGTTTGAAACCCGCTGTTATGTATTTAGTAATAAATAATGCTATGTATCTGGACAACGTATAGAAATCTTTGTTAAAGCTATTTGCCGAGCATAGGAGCAGGAGGGTTAGGTTATACTCCTTCACCGGGGACAAGCCCGGGTTGGTGGAGTGGCGGGCCTAACTGTCAGAAGTTATTAAGCCGCCCATAAGGCCCTTGACATGGCTTATAGACTGCCGTTACATGACAGCCGGCACTACCAAATGCCAATAGCGGTAGTCACGGGAAGGACACCCATCCAGCAACTGACCGCGCCCGTTGCTCCTTAACTCAAATAATTGATTCCAATCGCTTGATTCGACTAGGCCACGAGTGCCACAATATTATATTTTTTTACAAAATAACGCTCCACGTAAGAAAGATAATTTGACCCGGTTTCAAAACGAAACCAGCCAGAATAAATTATTGTCAAAAAGTATTTAATAAAGAATAATAACAACATAAAGTGAGAAATTCCATTTTCGAAATTGCAGTATATTCTTAATTTACGCCAAAGAGGAACACCAATCTCCAAGCGAAACCAGCCAGGATACTTGTCAAAAAGTTTTAATGTGTTTCCAGCAGAGTATTGAACAAGCGGGGGAGCTAGCGCGTTATCTGTGAATGAGATATCCAAATTGTGACCAGAAGGTCGTAGCATTGTTTTTTTCTCGCGTTTTTTTCGTCTTAGCATTTTTTTCAGTTAAAGGATTAACTGACCTGTAATTTAATTTCAAATATTCTTATTTTCTTATTTAATAAAATATTAAATATTCTTCATAAAATATTGATACGTAATTTTGGTTTTTTTTTTCAATCCGCATTGGGCACGTGGTAATAATTTAGCTTATTCACTCTCTCTCAGAGAACCTGTGCCCTTCAGAGAGAGGTATAGAGATTCAGAGAGAGTATTGTCCCTCTGTTCTCTTCTGTCCCTATCAATAGCACCAACAGACGGTGGGTCCAAAGTTTTATCCGCCATCTTGGAAAAGATATTTTGGGACGATTACGCGAGGGTCCAACTGACTTCGAGGGGCTTGGAGTGACCTCTCAATGAATCTATGGGATCGTGGATATTTTGTAACTATCAGTTGCGCCCGGATTATGTAACTTTTAACTTATAGATAATAGTGACGTATAGTGTGTAATGTGAAAATGAAATATCTAAAATCGGCGTCATTACAAATTGGTGACTACGTGAACAAACAGACGTTTTTTTTATTGGCCTTTTTGCATCTACTTAATGAGATGATTAATACAGCGTCCAGTGGTATCTTCACTCACACTAGATGGGTGAAGGGACCACTCCGACGCTGTAGTGCCTGGGACATGGTTTTATAGATGGTGTAGGCTTGCCCAGCACCTATACCATCCTGACAGCTTACTCGGCCTAGCCCACAGGAAAGACGAGTCAATACGTGCGGAGTCAACCAAGCCGCCGGTTTCCTCACGATATTTTCCTTCACCGTTAGCGTGTGGTATTGCGACTACAATTTCGCAAATGTACGTAACTTTGAAATTAAACAAAGTCATTGGTACATGCCCGTACTCGGGATCGAACCTGGGGCTCTCGCTTGCCAGTCCATGGTTCTACCCACTGAGCTACCACCGCCTCAAACAAACAGACGTATAGTGTGTGAAAACGAAATACCTAAAATCGCCGTCATTTAGAAATTGTGGTCTATTTACATAGACCACAATTTCTGTTTGTTTACACAAACAAAAGTGAAAATGAGACAGTTTATCCTTATTGACTCGATGTTCTTTTGACGAATTGCACTGAAGATTATTTCAACTTACATAAATTAAATTCACGGTTAGTGTTCATTGCATATCTTAAATTAAATATTGATTTAGAACCAAATGCATTAAGGAGCTTTGTTAACAAATTTCCTAATTTCAAAAGAAATACAGTTTACTAGACTTCGCTTTAAGTAGCTTTGCCGCATGTCTATGCGGCAAAGCTACGTAAACATTCCGCTTTGGCTCGCAGATGTATGCGTTAAACGTTACAATCAAACCTCCGAGTGCTTAGTGCGAGTTTGACAGATCCAATCGAATAACTTTACTACCGCGTTAATCGAGCATTGAGTAGTGAGTATGAGTAAGTTAACCGTTCGAACTGGGAAAACGCTGTCACAGTACAACTCGCACTCGCGTTTATTCGTGTTTTGGTTGGTAAACGTGTTCACTTCTCAGCGTAAACCATTACAACTCGCACTCAGCAATTTTAATTTCCATTCTTGTTTCTAGGTGGCGCTTCCTCGATGCCATAGAAATATGAGTTTACGTTAACGCGATCGAGTAGTTAAAAAACTCGCACTCAGCCCTCAGAGTGCTTAGTGCGAGTTTGATAGATCCAATCGAATAACTTTACTACCGCGTTAATCGAGCATCGAGTAGTGAGTATGAGTAAGTTAACCGTTTGAACTGGCAAAACGCTGTCACAGTACCACTCGCAGTCGCGTTTATTCGTGTTTTGGCTGGTAAACGTGTTCACTTCTCAACTTAAACCATTACAACTCGCACTCTGCAATTTTAATTTCCATAGTTGTCGCTAGGTGGCGCGTCCTCGATGCCATAGAAATATGAGTTTACGTTAACGCGGTCGAGTAGTAAAAAAACTCGCACTAAGCACTCTGAGCTCTTATTCACTGAGAAATTAGGCACAACGCTACATCTATGTATTCTCTACTCAATCTGTTTGTATCTTGTATTTTATAGTAACTTTTGTTGTAGGCGATTTATAATTTTCGACATAAAACGTTTTCGAAGGTAAGGTTATTAAGGTAAGGAAATTAACTTTACCCAATAAACAGTCGCGATTAGACCCGTTATGTTTCGTTATCAACCCTATGTATGTCCCCACTGCTGGGGTGGGGCACGGGTCTCTTCATGCATCACAGGAAGCTTCCATTCCACCATACTCTAAGACGGGGCCAAGTCTAGGTTAGTGGAGGTTTTTAAAATTGTCTTTAGTACGGGTTATAATAATATTGGCCTTTTTTGCATCTACTTAATGACATGATTTATACAGCGTCCAGTGGTACTTCACTCACACTAGATGGGTGAAGGGACCACTCCGACGCTGTAGTGCCTGGGACATGGTTTTATAGATGGTGTAGGCTTGCCCAGCACCTATACCACCCTGACAGCTTAGTCGGCCTAGCCCACAGGAAAGACTAGTCAATACGTGCGGAGCCAACCAAGCCGCGGGTTTCCTCACGATGTTTTCCTTCACCGTTAGCGTGTGGTATTGCGACGTTAGTACGTACGTTAGACGTGAGTACGGGTTAGTGCATTAAAAAAGAATATGTTTATATGAATATGTCAGAAGTTATCGAGCCGACCATAATACCCCATCCAGACTCACGCCGAGAACACCCGAGAAGCGTGAGTGTGAGGAGTTTCTCGGTGTCTCGTTCTCGCGCTCGCCTGTTCTCCGATGGTTGTCGGTATTATTGGCCGCTTCAAAGGATTTCTCGGGCGAGAAAAGAGAAGACTATCACACTCACGTTTTCGCAAGTCCACACAGAGCCAAACCTGCTTCAGTTTGAATAGAAACGTCGCCCATACCGGATGGGAAACAGATCACGAGTGAGAAAAAATGAGAGTGGGGATAAATTGAAAGTTCTCGCGAGAACTTCTCGCCGAGTCTTCTCGCCATGAGTCTGAATGGGGTTTAAGGCTTCTGAAATGGCTTAACGACGCCATTACATAACAGCCGGCACGAACATCTTAACGTGCCTTGCGAAGCACGGCTTCACCGATTTTTAAGAGATCTTTTGTGTATATTTGGTAGCTCTGAGAATAGGCCGAAGGCTAATTAATTGACAAAGCAACGTTTGCCGGGTCAGCTAGTAAAAATATAAAAGTGCGAAGCCGAAAACCAACAATTATTTACGCGCCCCATGTCTGAAGCGCTCATTATTATGAAGAAACTCATTTTTCTCCGCCATATTTCTGGAGCATTTCTTTTACCTTTAGTAGCCCGAATATAATTATTCTTTTCAGCGTCGGAATTACGGGCCTACAGAGGATCTAACAGACTTGAGCATTCAGTTACAAATGAGCAATTACACGAGCGTCTTTTTTCCGAAGAGACAGTTTGTAATGGGGTTTTATCACGGTAATTTTCTTCTGGGGCGGTGGGGATTTTCACTAAGCCGAGTGGGTAGGACAATGGATTCTAAAGCGAGAGACCCACGTTCGATTCCTAATGCGGTATTGTATCTATTTTCGAAGTTACGTATAGCTGCGTATTTGTAGTAGCAATACTACACGCTAATTGTGAAGGAATACATCGTGGGGGATCCCGCCACTTGGATGGCTCCGCACGTATCGACTTATCTCTTCTGTGGGTTAGGCTGATTCACCTCACTCGGAAGAGTCTTGGGCGCGTTCAGTACATGGAAGGGTGACCGTCTATCGACCGTTCCGTGATCCGCAAGGCACGTTAAGCAGGTGACAGCACGTTAGGACGGCTTGAAAACTTCTGACAGTAAGACCAGCCACTAGTCTTGCAAGCCTCCACCAATCCGAACTTGGCCCCCGTGGTGGAGTATGACTAAACTTCCTTAGGGATCTTAGGTTAGGTCTTAGGAGACCTCTGCCCCTTGGCGGAGACATAACGGGTTGGTGATGATGATGATGATGATTAATTTGGTGACACGGTCACGTTGTGTACCAAACCCTTAAATAAAGATTTAAAAAAACATGACAACGCTGCTACTTATATTATTTTTAATGCACTAACCCGTGCTAAGGACAATTTTAAAAGAAATTGTCCTTAGCACGGGTTAGTGCATTAAAAATAATATAATCATGTGGGTACAGCGATATCATTCCGATGTAAAACCTAACTGCAATAAGTAGGTACTCGGGGCTGCAAGTGATGCAAATTACTTCAGCCAGATGTCGCTACATGTACGTAATACAGAGCATATTGTAAAGAGGATCGAAATTTCATTGACGCCGGTGAGTCGCCCATTAGCTCAGTTGGAAAGAGCGCTGGCATGGATAGCCAGAGGTCGCGGGTTCGCATCCCGGCATGGGTGGAATTTTTAGCCTCTAAATAGGTTTTTAAAAACATCATCTCTGTGTACATTAAACAATATTCTATCTTCTATCTGTCTATCTATGTGCTTAGGACTACGCTTCTCTATGCACGCACCTCCACATTACGTCTCTGGAGGGCATCAGGGGCCCTGAAACGGCTCACGCCCAATTACCCGCGTAAGGTAGCTCTCTAATGAGCGAACTTACTCAGGATTAAACGTCTTGCCCTTGGTCGCTTTCTGGCCTTTTCTGAGGTAATTTTTTGGGAGTTACCAAATATTTTACCAGGATAAGTAATTCCTGACGTATAGAGACAACGGAAGCAGGCTACACTTGGAATGGTAGACTAAACGACCCCCACACAACACAATAAATTTTCCTGGGCCTTTTAATTCTCTTAGTGCATTAATAAAGCACATAATTCTTGATTTTTTCCTTAGTTGAACTCAGTTGTACTACATGTAGGACCTAAAGTAAAACTAGATTTTCCGTGCCTAGATGTTTTTTTCCTAATTTTTTTGGTTGAAAATACGCCCTTCTATAGATTTTCCTCGAATTATATCGAGCAAAAAGAGTGATCTCTGTAGTCAGGAGGTTATACTACAATGACAGATAAATGAACGCGTCACGTGACGTGTTTCTTTATACCTTTGGCGCCTAGAAGGTATGATACGTATTTGGGCTTAGATTTAACGCAATTCATCTGCTTAATGAGATGATTTATCCAGCGCCTAGTGGCATCTTCACTCACACTAGATGGGTGAACGCACCACTCGGCTGCTGTAGTGCCTGGGACATGGTTTTAGATGGTGTATGTTTGCCCAGCACCTCTACCATCCTGACAGCTTAGTCGGCCTAGCCCACGGAAAGACTAGCCTATTCGTGCGGAGCTAACCAGGGTTTCCTCACGATGTTTTGCTTCACCGTTAGCGTGTGGTATTGCGACTACAAATATGCAAATGTACGTAACTTTCAGATTAAACAAAGTCATTGGTACATGCCCACACTGAGGATCGAACCTGCGTCTCTCGCTTGCGAGTCCACTGCTCTACCCACTGAGCTACCACCGCTGTCAGACTTAACGCATGAAATCGCCACGTTTGTGCAATTGTCATTGTACTAGAAGGCATTAGCAGAATCTAGGACCGGGGAGTGGATTGTCGCCCATGATATATAGACGCAAAATCCTCAAAGGCTTACGTATTTATTGAAAAATGTCACATACAATCAAAAGAATATCTTAAACTATAGAAATTCACAACAGTATCGTCATATCATATAAAATACTATTAATAAATAAACACAATAGTCAATTAAACAAAAAAAAACAACAAACAAACAAAATGACTCGCACACACAATACAAACAAAATAATATTAGTCAATCAAACCGTCCCGAGATATATCCGACCCAAAGGTCCCCATTACGCTGGCAGCATTACTGCGCTGCACTGCTAGGGATATCCTTTGCATCAAATATGCTCCGGAGCGGTAGTCCAAGCCACGGTTCCTCAGACGCCGACCTACCTCTTTAATAAAGGCTTTGCCCTGAACACCAGTGGTTTCTAAAGCCAGCGGCACGAAAAAATAGCTGCTCGTTAACTGACTGTATTTAAGCCTGTTTATGTAGGTATATTGTTATTTATATAAGTAGTGTATTAATATATTCATATTTGCACTGACTACCCGTCTCTTATTTCCTTCAGACACTTTCCGTCGGAAGGTTATCTGGAAGAAATTGCTTTTAGCAATAAGGCCGCCAATTGTACTTTGTATATGTAAAGATACAAAGTACAATTGGCGGCCTTATTGCTTTTATAATTATGTGCTCTAGTGTACAATAAAGAATATTCTTATCTTATCTTATGCCATTTCAGTCTAGCAGCCGCCTCTGCAGCAGCTTAGATATTTGTCGCATAGAAATAAGATAAGATAACTCGACAGAGTCATTAGACATATATTTTCTCATTCGAATTCATAATAGCAGCATGGCGTTCATAATACAGATTTTGGCTATCGGTCGGCTATTGGTCGAGTAGTATACGAATTATTTGCTAATGAAGTTAGAATTGGCGCCCTGATCCTAAACTAAGCCGCGGATTACTAGTCCGCCGTATTGTACACTTTTTTAAGTGCAATAAAAGTATTAATAATAATAGCCTGTGCTGTGGTAACCAGGCAAGGCTGCAGCAAACATTGAAATACTAGGACAAAACTAAGTTGTTTTTAATAACTAGCAAAAGCAAATGAAAGTAAACAAATTGATTGCCGAACAAACAAGTTTTGCTATTTAGACATAAGATAGGACAGGACAGGACAGGACAGGACAGGACAGGACAGGACAGGACAGGGCAGGGCAGGGCAGGGCAGGGCAGGGCAGGGCAGGGCAGGGCAGGGCAGGGCAGGGCAGGGCAGGGCAGGGCAGGGCAGGGCAGGGCAGGGCAGGGCAGGGCAGGGCAGGGCAGGGCAGGGCAGGGCAGGACAGGACAGGACAGGACAGGACAGGACAGGACAGGACAGGACAGGACAGGACAGGACAGGACAGGACAGGACAGGACAGGACAGGACAGGACAGGACAGGACAGGACAGGACAGGACAGGACAGGACAGGACAGGACAGGACAGGACAGGACAGGACAGGACAGGACAGGACAGGACAGGACAGGACAGGACAGGACAGGACAGGACAGGACAGGACAGGACAGGACAGGACAGGACAGGACAGGACAGGACAGGACAGGACAGGACAGGACAGGACAGGACAGGACAGGACAGGACAGGACAGGACAGGACAGGACAGGACAGGACAGGACAGGACAGGACAGGACAGGACAGGACAGGACAGGACAGGACAGGACAGGACAGGACAGGACAGGACAGGACAGGACAGGACAGGACAGGACAGGACAGGACAGGATAAGAATATTCTTTTTTGTACACACAGAGACAAGAAAGTTACAAAAGAAGATGTACAATTGGCGGCCTTAAATCGGAAAGATCGCAGAAGGAGAAACTGGGACGGGTAGTTGGTGCTCATCGAATATTGATGAATATTAAGACTACAGTCTGTTAGCTTTTATATACCTCGGCTACTATCGGATAGAATCGGATATATTCGGTAAGGTATATAGTAAAGTGAAGAAAAGTTTTATACAGAGCGGGAAAGAGTATTACACTCGTGTGCTTTCGGCGAAAACCGAAGCCTACTCTAAAGCCCGAGGTATATTCCAAAAGCTAACAGACTATACATAATTAAAAACGTTTTTTTTTTTTTTTGTTTTATGTTTTATCCTCCTCCCCCAGTAAAACAATATCCACATCTTAGATTAATTACGTAGATTTTGAAAAAGGAACATTTGGCCAAAAAATAATGGAAAAGATACGAGTATTAGTCGAGTATCAGTCGCGCGCGCGCAGTCATCCGTGACGAACTGTGTCGTCGATAGTAAAATCCTAATAAGCGTTATGGCTTCATTAGTGAAATGTAATACGTGTAATATCGTAATTGACGAATTATTATCTTACATGCAAAATAAAATCTCAGTAATTGACGAGGATACCCTGGTTAGAATATGTGTGTCGTCGTTTAAAAGTGATGAAATTAAACGTTCAAAGTCGTTACTGTTTGAATCAGTGCCCTCGGATAAACGCAATATTTCCCGTAGAAAGCAAGGAAAAGAAAGTCGTGACCTAGAAGACATGATATCTCTACTTAAGGGATCAGATCCTGAAATTATACCAGTATTTGTGGCACGAGACCTGGAAAAACTGCCTCCGGTGACTTTTGACCATCTGGACGTCACAAAGCTTTTAAAGGATCTCCTTATTCTTCAGAATGAGTTAAAGGATATAAAGACCAGGTACGCCACCTTGGACCAACTTGAAGAGGCGAAACGGGAGCTGAGAAAATCAATTACTTCAGATCAATCGACTCCAAACAGATACCGAAGTATACAAATAAATAACATACGTGGTGCATACCTAGATAGTGGCCCTATCGGTTTATCACCGTTAGATACTACTATTATGGCAAATACCAGTATGGTATCGAATACACCTTTGATAGAAATTGGAGGTAGTTTGAAAAAAGACCCCCAGCTGTTCGGCAATGGAACCGTTATCGATGTGGGAGTAATTAATGAGTCAGAGGTGACGAATGCATGTGAAATGGCCGCAGAGGCTACCCCGACTCTGCTAGCCTCGCAAGAAATCGATACGGCGCCAAGTGAGGGAGAAACGGATCAGCTGTCTACTAAGAACAATAACAACCCATCCGCTGATAACAAGCGATCGTTCGTGGACGTCTTATCAAAAAAACATGACGCACAAGGCAGGTGGGTAACTGTTACAAAAAAGAAGAAAAAATCTATTAATAGATTCTCTGGCAAGATGGGTGTAGCCGGTAGTATGAATGGAACGACTTTCAGAGCGGCGGATAAAAATATACCTATTTTTATTACAAATATACATAAAGATGCACAGGAAGCGGATATTGCACAGCACATCCTTTTGAAAACTCAAGAAAATGTTTCATTGGAAGAGATTAAAATGGCAAAGCCCACCAACCATAAAGCCTACAAGCTTTTTGTGCCAGAACATAAAGCTTCATTATTTCTTGATGAAAGCTTATGGCCAACAGGCATAATTTTCAGGCGTTTCATTCATTTTAAATATAGGAACATGAATCAATCTCAACAATTGAGCGGCCAATTGAAAGTAAAGTATGGATAGTGAGAGTTTATACAGATTTGCCAGCTTCAATTGCAAAAATGTCAAGCGTTCTGTTGAAAGTGTGAGAGAACTATGTACCTACGCAGACATAATAGCTCTTCAGGAGACTTGGCTGCGACCGGACGAGATATCTTTTCTATACAGTATCAACAGTGACTTCAGCACCACGGGAACCTCGGCTATAGATACAACAGTAGGCTTGCTGCGCGGTAGACCGTACGGAGGCGTGGCTTTGTTGTGGAGGAAAAGCGTATTTCAAAATGTCTACGTTATAAGCTGTGATAATCCTCGAGTGTGTGCAATAAAAATTGTGACAAGCGATAGGCCGCTAGTTGTAATGAGCGTTTACATGCCTACAAATGCGGCGGACAACCTCGCGGAGTTTACGGACTGCCTCGGTACTGTGAGTGCTATTGTACACGATTACGGTATTGACTCTGTTTACGTTTTAGGAGACTTTAATGCCCATCCTAACGAATTATTTTTTAATGAATTAATTAGTTTTTGTAATGAATTAAAGTGGATTTGTGTCGATACAAATAAGTTGGGATTAAAATCTGATACGTACACTTACATAAGTGAGATAAACGGGGCTAGACGATGGCTGGATCATTGTATATGTACGTACGCTGCATTGCCATCTGTGGTTAAGATCAGTGTTTTATATGATGTTGTATGGTCAGACCATTTCCCCCTTATAATAGAATGCAGTCTGAAACTGTTAATTCCTAAGCTTAACCTTAGTAATCAAGTAGTTAACTCGGTAGTTTGGGGTGAAAGGACCGAGGATCAAATTAACGTATATTCTAATGAATGTCATAAAAACCTAAGGCTAATTGATTTTCCGACAGAGTTTACAGAATGTGCCAACGGTTATTGTACAAATTGTAGCCACAAACAAGTTATAGATAAGTTATATAATGATATTGTAACGGCGCTATGTGTTGCTGCCGCTTGTGGTCACGTTAGTTCTCGTAAGAAACATAAAAATGTAATTGGATGGAACAAGCACGTCAGAGAGGCTCATATGGAGGCTAGGTTAAAGTTTAAGGTTTGGCTCTCCTATGGGAAACCAGCGAGTGGTCCTATATTCGAAGACATGATTTCAAGCAGGAGATTATTCAAATCTCGTCTAAAATGGTGTCAAAACAACCAAGATCAAATAAAAATGGATATCATGGCCTCGCATCACTGTAAAAAGGACTTTCGAGGTTTTTGGAAAAAAACAAAAAAACACAATCACCGACCGGGCCTCCCTGTGAGCGTCGAGGGTGTATGTAACCCCAAGAGTATTGCTGAATTATTTAAAAACAATTTTATAGTAAAATCGCCGCTGGGGCCAGCGCGGGCGGTGCTCGGCGTTGGAATGTCGTGCCAGGAGGTATGTCGATTTAATGCTGAAGATGTCGCGAAAGCAATACAAGCTACAAGTAGGGGAAAATCTCCTGGTCACGATGGGCTTAGCATTGAGCACCTCCAATTTGCTGGCCCACATATTTCAAGACTTTTATCAGTCTTGTTTTCAGTTTGTGTTAGCCATTCATACTTGCCTAATGAGCTAATGAAGACCATTGTGGTACCTGTAGTAAAAAATAAAAGCGGAGATTTAGCAGATACAGCTAACTACAGACCTATTTCTCTTGCAACTATTATTGCCAAGATATTTGATCGCTTACTTGATACTCAGTTACAAAAATATCTACAGTTACACGATAACCAATTTGGGTTTAGACCCGGGCTTTCTACAGAAAGCGCGATATTGTGTTTAAAGAGTACAATAAAGTATTACAATGAACGGAGGACGTCTGTTCACGCATGCTTCCTCGATCTGTCTAGGGCGTTTGACCTGGTTTCCTACGATAAGCTGTGGACAAAACTGGAAGATATAAAGTTACCGGTTGAACTCGTAAATGTCTTTAAGTATTGGTACGGAAACCAGATCAATCAGGTTAGATGGGCCGAGGCTATGTCGGAGCCATACAGATTGGAGTGCGGGGTAAGGCAGGGGGGATTGACTTCCCCAGCATTGTTTAATCTTTATGTAAATGAGCTGATTAACGAGCTCAGCAATCAGCATATCGGTTGTCACATAGATGGAGTCTCTGTCAATAACCTGAGCTACGCGGACGACATGGTGCTGCTGAGTGCGTCGATCTGCGGTCTTAGAAAATTGTTGGCCACGTGTGAAAGATATGCAGCTAGTCATGGCCTACAGTATAATGTAAAGAAAAGTCAGTGTATGGTCTTTCAGGCCGGGTCAAAGGATGCTATGTTAGAAGTACCGCCGGTTATACTGAATGGGTACCCCTTACTCAAAGTTAATGAATTTAAATACTTAGGGCACTTGCTTACCACTGACCTCAGAGACGACACTGACATAGACAAGGAGCGGAGGGCCCTGTCGGTTAGAGCCAACATGATAGCCCACAGGTTTTCACGATGCTCAAGGGAAGTTAAATTAACGCTATTTAGAGCGTATTGTACCTCTTTCTACTCATGCTGCCTGTGGATGAATTATACGCGAAAATCGATTGGGGCTCTCCGCGTGCAATACAACAATGCACTCCGGGCGTTGTTGCGGCTGCCCCGCTATTGCAGCGCATCGGGCATGTTCGCTGACGCGCGCACTGACGACTTTTACGCGATAATGCGCAAGCGCGGCGCGTCACTCGTGCGCAGGGTGCGGGCCAGTCGCAACACCATCCTGGCTATGCTCGCCGATAAGGTAGATTGTGCCTACATAAACCATTGTTGCCGTCTTCAAGTGGCAAGCAATGACAGTGCCCTATAGTTATGGTTAAAAGAACAATATGTACTAACACTAGAATAAGATTACTAACAAATCTATATGAATTTTTATATTTGAAATAAATGAATTGAATTGAAAAAAAATTAGAGCGAAGGCTGCGGCTCGCCTTTTACATTGTATACGTTAACATTCAACAAACGATGTAAATTCTTTACGTTGAAATAAATTGATTTGATTGGTTGAGACTTAGAACTGTAACTGTTCCAGTCTCCTGTTTAAAATTCATTGGGTGTAAATTAAGAAAGTTATATGTATAGAGCCTAGAAGGTAAAAAAATATTGCAACAAATATTAGATACATAGAGAACACAGTTTATTGTACATTAAAAAGGAAATTACACAGATCAAATTATTTCGGATATAATTAATTACATACATGCATAACCGCAAGCCTGTATTCCAGAGGAGTTGGCAGAGACCAGAGACTGCCACTTGCCACGATCCTGACACATAACTTTCATAATGTTTCGTGCACGCATGCCGGTTTCGGGAACTTTTTATCTTCCCCTTTTGCTATTACCTCCCCTATTTGGTCGATGTATGTCCGCCTGGGACGTCCCTTACCAGCCTTTCCACTCACATTCGTAGTATATATTTGTTTCGTCAATCTTTCTTCCTTCATCCTCTCCACATGTCCAAACCAAAGCAAAATTCCTTTCTCAATTCTAGTCACTACCTACATCCTCTTTCAGTCCACAACATTCTCTAATCAGACTATTGCGTATCCTGTCATTCAAAGTAACACTACACATACTTCTCAAGGACCTCATTTTTACTACATTAATTCTACTTTCTTGCTTCTTTTGCCACACCCTAGTCTCGCAACCATACATAAGTGTTGGGACCAGCACACTATTTTGAATAGCCAATCTATCTCATCTCATTTGGAGATGTTTCGGCTGCACACAGTGGAGTGCAAGGCACCGTTTACACAATTTCCCGATTTTATTCTTCTTTCTACATCACCTTCACAATTTCCATCCCTCGTAAACAGACTCCCCAAATAGACAAATTCTTTTAATTGTTCCACTCTTTCGCCTCTAATCGTTATCTTTTACTCAGTCATTTCAACACCTTTTTCAAAGACCAGTACTTTCGTCTTACTCACATTAATGAATACTGAATTTCACTGATGCCGGTGAGTCACCCACTAGCTCAGTTGGAAGAGCGCTGCCACGGATAGCCAGAGGTCGCGGGTTTGAATCCCGGCACGGGTGGAATTTTTAGCCTCTAAATAGGTTTTTTAATTAATACTACCTATCTAAAAACCTATTTAGAGGCTAAAAATTCCACCCAGCGGATTCAAACCCGCGACCACTGGCTATCCGTGCCAGCGCTCTTTATAAATCGGTTTATAAAATTGTCCTTAGCACGGGTTAGTGCATTAAAAAGAAAAATAGTATAATACTATCTAGTATTAAGCTCGCCTTTGTAAAAAAATATTTTTAGTGCAATAAAGAATGATCATTCATTCATTCAATGCTTTCCTCTCCTTTCCACCAAACTATAGGCTTTTTCCCTCTTTTTCCCTCTTTCTCGCTACCATTTTATTTTTGGAAGAATATTTACGAAGCGTTTATTTTGGTAACAATAAGTAGTTCACCACAGACCGCATTACTCATATCACACAGTCACTCGGGCGTTACGTTCGTCCCTTGCCTAAGGCTGAATTACAGTCTAAACATGAAGAGTGTGACATTTTTAGGCTCATTTTGATTAGCTGGTCCGAATTTGTCCAGGAATCGTTTGGGATTCGAATAAAATTGGACAAATTCACTAAAACCAATATTGTTCTTACACTCTTGCACATTTATTTGTTTAACATAACATAAAATAACATTTACATACAAGCACATACATTGCTTCCGGCCCCATGCTAGGATACCCTGTGACGTGGGAACCAGAAACAACGACATCACAAATATGTAAACATCCAAGACCTGGGCTTTTTTGTTGTCCCCAGCCGGGATTCGAACCCGGGACCTCTTGCACGGTAGGCAGACGCGCTACCGCTACGCCACAGAGATCGTCAGAGGTCGTTTATTTAGATACATAGGCAGGGCTACACAAATAGCTGTGCACCCAAAGGAATGTATACATCATTCGACATTGAATATAGCAACACTACAAAACTGCCCAACTAAGCGCAAAAGCGGTATCTCATTGAAAGCGAGTTTCGAGATAATTGAAGTTATGTAAAAATAGTTTTTTTTCTTACTTTATATATTGACTTTTTGCTTCTTAATTAATATTTATATGTTATATTGGCTCTATTTGTTATCACAATAGTTGAAATATCAATAATATATGTGGATATACCTTATTCATGAGATACTGCTACACCGCCTAGTAATAATAGAGTTAAAATTTGAGTTACCGCTTTTTTGTTAGCTCTTCTCCTACATATTCTCCTAGAAAAAAATATAAATCTTCTGTGGATAAAAATATGTATTATTTTAAAGAAAAAACTTAATAAAGATATATTAATAAAATCTTTTATTATTGAAATTTAAAATGGCATAAAAAGTATTTAGAAAAAATAACAGATTCTATGAAATGTAGTCTAAAGTTATAGGGAGACTCTCCAAAAGGACATTCTATTTTGAGGTGTAATATTTAGAAAGGATTTCAACATATTTTCTTTTAGAAATGCCATCCGGTGCAGTTTTCTTTTGCGGTAGTGGCAAAACAAGAGCTTTCAATTTTTTTTCCGATTATGCTCGCAGTGGTTTTTATTGAATCCACTTATGTACGACGTCAAATCAAAACTGCCTGTTTGACTATTTGTATATTTTTCTTTCTCTAATTGTACCTCCTTTAATATAAGTTGTAAGATCATCTGTATTATATCATAAGTTATCTTATTTAGTGCCAGAATTTCGGTGTTCCTTAGATTAGCGCTTTTTGTAACGATTCCTTGGGATGAATTCTCAACTGATTTTTCATTTTCAGCATGTGACACACTTGAATTATTTGTTAGAGTACAGTATTTTCTAAGGTTAACAAGAGCACTAGACAGTATAAAGACTGTTTTTACACGGATTTTACTCGTTTATTTCACATTTTTACAATTTTCCGACGTTTTGGCACTTTTTCAAGTACCATGGTCTCGGAACACACTTCAAATCCAAATCCGTTTAAAAACAGTCTTTATTATTTGTTAGAGGGTCAGAAGTAAAATTGTATTTTCGGAAACAGCTATCATTATTTGATCTGTATCAACTTGAGAAATAAAGGATCTTTGTTGATCATTTGCAGTCTGTGTGATCAGAGTTCAACAGAGTTAAACAAGTTGTGACACGAATTTGTCAAGAATAAATCAGAAAAAATGTAGGTATTAGAAATCCGATCGTAGGTATCATTCAAACCATAAGGACGAATTTGATTTGCCGCTGCAGCCGTATCTCATATAGTCAAAAAGATTCGTGGATCAAATAACCATCAAAATACTAAGCCTATATATAAATACTAAGCGGCAAGTCAGTAGCTTACGCGTTATACATATTTTTGCCGCTTATCGGCTTAGAAAAATTGCTGTTCTTTATTAAGTAATTTGGCAGTATTCAAATATACGGCTAGTTGCCTTCGTAATATTGATGTACCTCTAATACCCTTAGTGATTTAAGATAAAACTGAGATAGGGCAATCTTTCTTAAGGCTTTTTTCATATGTTTTGAACAAGATACCGCTAAAAGGCTTAGTATATTAGATGCGTATTTTTTAAAGCAATCCGATGGCATAAAAATCAAATTTTCGGTTTTTTTTTAGATACCGCCTTTGCGCTTAGTAGGGCAGAAAATTACTTGAAAGTAAAGAACACAAACAAAAAACATTAAAACCTAACTAAAAAAAGAATTTAGAGTAAAAATAAATTTGAGACAAAACAAATGAGACAGCGACTAAAGTATGGGTACGCTGATGAACACACACTTACACACACACACACACACAAGGACACACACTTAAAATAGGCTGATGCTGTAAAACATGAGTTCAAAAATATTGTCAGCCTTCTATCCCCTAAACTAGGCAAAACCTGTATTATATCTTAATTGGGATTGCATTGGGCCGTTTATAGGCAGCATAAAAAAAAGGTTACACACTAACTTTCATCTCCTGTAAGTCCGTTCCAGTGCTGTATAAAAATCCATCGCTCTCCAGTCTTCAGGGAACCGTAATTGGGTGTAAACGGAATGAAATTTTGCGTTATTACTTACTATATTTTTATGTCCGGACCTTCTGAAAGTGAGTGGGTCGTTTCTATTTATTTTCTTGCTATTTCGCCTCTTTTAACCGACTTTAATAAAAGTGCGAAAGTCTCAGTTTATCTGTATATTTAAGTACATATTTTTATAAACACATAACATGTCATGTCATGTCCTATCATGTCATGTCGTATCGTGTCATGACACAACATGACATGACATAACGTAGCGTTCTGTAACAGACAAGACTGGTCCAGTTTCTGAATTGAGAATAAAGTTTGCGGGCCATTTCTGAATTGAGAATATCGCTAAGTAAATAGTTAACTGTAGTGCTGTCTCTTCGAATTTCTCAGAAAAGAGCGTGACAGAACGTTTTGTAGGTATTTACTTATTGAAATACTCAATTCTGAAACTGAGTGCTTAGTGCGAGTTTGACAGATCCAATCGAATAACTTTACTACCGCGTTAATCGAGCATTGAGTAGTGAGTATGATTAAATTAACCGTTCGAACTGGCAAAACGCTGTCACAGGACAACTCGCACTCGCGTTTATTCGTGTTTTGGCTGGTAAACGTGTTCACTTCTCAACGTAAACCATTACAACTCGCACTCAGCAATTTTAATTTCCATACTTGTCGCTAGGTGGCGCTTCCTCGATGCCATAGAAATATGAGTATACGTTAACGCGATCGAGTAGTTAAAAAACTCGCACTAAGCACTCTGGCCCATACTCGTAGTGACACACGAAAATTATGCCTATTGAGCTATGCGTCACCGAACAATGGGTGACGATTTGTTAAATCAGTGGTATAACCCACATAATATCTTTTCTATTTTTCCTTATCTGAAGGCAAAATAGCTGTAGCCCGGTGGGTAGACTCTGTAGCGAATAGACAATAGACTCTGTAGCGAAGAACCCAGGTTATATTCCCAGTGCGGGCATGTCCCAATGAGTTATGTACATATAGGAAGTTATAGTGAAAATATCACTCGCTAACTGTGAAGGAAAACATCGTGAGGAAACCGGAGTGTCCGCGCCTCTGGAAATCCCCATTCCGCGGTGTGCACACGTGGTAATAAATCCCATACTCTCTCTCTGAGAGAAGACCTGTGCAATGCAGTGACACGTTTACAGCTACTAAAAAACATGGAATGGCGAAACTCTTATGGTTCCATGTTGTCTAGGGAATAATAAAACATCTAAAGTTCTTTGGTGAATTCGCTCATTTACAATTTTATTGGCCATCCATAAAACGGATACAGAGCCGGTCAAACTTTTCCAGCTAATAAATGTAAAGCAGAAACAAAGTTGGCCGTATCAATCAAAATCCGTTTCGCTCGGGCCATTTACAGAATTTTACTGGCCATTGAACTCGGCCCTTTTAACCCGCTACAAATTACGAGTTTTACAACGAAGCATTTTTTATGACCTTAAAAGTTTTCGACAGTTAAACGTTTTTGATACGCGGGGGCTTTACCGCCGACTCAACTCCAACGTGGAAACGGTTCTTCTGTACGGCTGCGAAACATGGAAGGTCACAAGAGAGGTGTCACTCCAGATCCAGGTTTTCGTGAAGAACTTGTGGGGAGCACATGTCAACTCTGAGCGCGCACCACAAAGTGTTTCTTTCACAAGACATACCATAAATATAACGTCCGACTAACAACAGTTGGACCGGCCGTCCCCAGGCATACGATCTGCCTGGTGTGAAATTTCCCTTTATAGAGAAAGAGCACGATAAAATGTTATTAAAAATAAAACTTAAATAACAGGTTTGTGATAAAAATTACGTGCAAAGGCGGACTTATTTCAAAAGAAAAATTCTTCCAGCCAACCTAGAAATTTCTGAGTGTTACAAAGAGAGAGAGCGGGGTATTTCTGCGCGGTTAAGAAAAAAAATATTGGTATAGATTATTATTATTATTTTATCATTATTTATAATTTTCTCCAATTGGGGCATTATATACGCTTCTATAATAAAATCCCTGAAGATATATTAAGCTTGCCTGAAACGCGGTTCAAAAGATGTGTTAAGTACACTTTGTGCCAAAAGGTCTACTATGTCATAAAGGATTATTTATATGACAATAATATCTGGAATTAAAGCTAGTACAATGGATTAGTTCTATGTTTTATAATAATTATTTAAACTCTGTTAATTAAGGACTTTGAAAAGACTAGCTTTGGTTTTTTGTCCATTTTTTCTCCAAAGTGATCTAGATTTTGAAGTTTCTGCGCTACTTGGAATAAAACCTTTTCATTTCATTTCGATTACCCAACGTGAGATGTTATGACGTCACAAACATGAAAAAGCACCCAGACTGCGGCAACCTGTACAAATGTAGGCAGTGGGAACCTACGACCTCTTTCTTGGTACCAACGAAGCTGTCAATTGTCAATCCAATTAAGGCATACGATCTGATCACCCGCCCTTCCCTATAAACTGCCTGAGAAGCATCTTACAAGACACTGGCCCAACACCATCTCAAATACAGAACAGCATATTACAGAACAAAAACCAAAAACAAAAATATTGCGGAACGCACGGCGTTGGCTGGGCACACCTTCCGAAGACCCAATCACCACATTCCGTAGGTGTCTCTTGACTGAAAACCCGCCGGAGGCTCACGACGACCCGGTGCCAGACGCGGAAGAGATCCGTTCTCTCTGAGACAAAGGAGAAGGGAAACACTTGGCTGGAGCTACCATCCCTAGCCATGAACAGAGAGAAATTGAAAGCCTTTGTGTTAGCCCCAGACTCCACGGAGGAGTGAAGGGCCCTAAGAAGAAGACACGTTTTTGTTGTATTACAACAACGAATAACTCTGTTAATGAAGTTATTTGAACACAATAATGTGTAAGTGATGCAATTCACAGAGAATAGTGTAAAGAGGTTCGAAATTTCACTGATGCCGGTGAGTCGCCCATTAGCTCCGAGTGCTTAGTGCGAGTTTTTTAACTACTCGATCGCGTTAACGTAAACTCATATTTCTATGGCATCGAGGAAGCGCCACCTAGCGACAAGTATGGAAATTAAAATTGTTGAGTGCGAGTTGCAATGGTTTACGTTGAGAAATGAACATGTTTACCGGCCAAAACACGAATAAACGCGAGTGCGAGTTGTACTGTGACAGCGTTTTGCCAGTTCGAACGGTTAACTTACTCATACTCACTACTCAATGCTCGATTAACGCGGTAGTAAAGTTATTCGATTGGATCTGTCAAACTCGCAATAAGCACTCAGTTGGAAAGATCGCTGGCACGGATAGCCATAGGTCGCGGGTTCGAATCCCGCCATGGGTGGAATTTTTGCCTCTAAATAGGTTTTTTAAAATTGTCCTTAGCACGGGTTAGTGCATTAAAAATAGCACAGTAATGTGGAGTTTCTTTGAAATGAAATGAAAAGGTTTTATTCAAAGTAGCACAGAAACTGCGGCTTAATGAAAGTTAATTCAAACAAGGTGTCCGTTTCAAAATATAGATCATTTCTAGGTCCCCGCTAGTGGGCCAATCTAGTTAATTTTTTTGTTAGTTTCTTCTCCACATAAGCAACTTTGACGTTCATTAAGTAAACATTTTGTTTTTTTCAATGAATAAAAATAATTGAATTGAATTCAATAATGAATGTCGATGAAACGAAAGAAATCTCTCTGGATCGTGGCAAATGGCAGACCCTGATCGTTGCCTACCCCCTTCAGAACACAGTCGTGAGTTTATGGTTCAATCGTTGTTAGCGGCATGATATCAGCTAGACCTAGTATTATCAGCCACTGGGGTGTATTTGCACCCAGTTCTAGCCGGTACTATTCCGGCTAGAACTGGCTTTAACCATAAACAACCGGCTTATACTAGATTTGTAATACCTATCCGAAGACGCTAGCTTCGAGACAAACAAACAATGGTAAAACTGAGCAGTGTATTTTTATAACATTATAAATAAATGAAGCGCTCGTGATCAGAATCAATAACTTGAGTTAAGCAACAACTGGCTTGGTCAGGTGCAGGATGGATGACCGTCCCGTGACTACCGTTAGTGGCATTTTTCCGAGCGTTTCCGTGCTTCGCAAGGCACGATAAGCCGTTGGTGGCGGCTGTCATGCAATGGCAGTCGTTTAGCCGTGTCAGAGGCCTTATGGGCAACTTGATAACGTCTGACAGTAACGCCCATTACTGTATTACAACCCTCCACCTACCCGGACTTGGCCCCTAACCTTCCTGCCACGCAGGAAGAGACCCGTGCCCCAGCAGTGGGGACGTACAAGGGTTAATATCGATAGGTACCTAAATAAAGAAAAATAATTTTAAAAAAATCACTACAACCTTAGGCTACAACTAGTTCTAACCGGCTGAAACTAGTCGCAGCCGCTCTTCAGATTTAGCCGTTACATTCTGTACAAACTTCACAACGCACACCATATTGTCTTACGTTGTACGACCAACGAAAATTCCGATTTTTCGCCGGCCATTTTCTTTCGCAGTTGGCTCTAATATCACACAAAGGGTTGGCAAATGAGCCACCATTTTCTCGTCCAACTCTCCTTTGGCATAATTGTTAGACGTTCAGCCGGGTAATGTGCCGAGTTCAAAGCGAATTGGTACGCCGTTTGCGAACAATGCTGCTCAGTAGGGCATCGGCAGGTTAAAGAGCCAAAATGTTTAGGGAGCTGTATTTAGTAATAAAACTCCAATTCTTCTTCTTCTTCAGCCTATATTAGTCCACTGCTGGACATAGCCCTCGCCTACTGAGCGTCATGGCGCAAGGTTGTACCATCATTGGGGGGGGTAACGCCCATAATCCCCACGCTGGGCATGCGGGTTCAATTCAATTCAATTTTAACAACGTAAAGAATTTACATTTTGGTTGCTGAATGTCAAAGAAGACTGTAAAATGAAAGTGAAAGCCGCTGCCTTCGGGCTGTAGTGTAGTGGAGAAAAAGGCAGCGGGAAAACAAAATTCCGCTCTGACCATCTTTCTCAAGTCATTTTAAACGTATAATTCAGTTGCCACACTACAAGGTGAAAAGAGGCGGCCCACTGCCAACAGCGCCACTTATGGAAAAAGCCCTAATTATCTTCTTTTATCTATTCGTTCCTGCAAAAACATAAATCTCCGTGGCACGGATAGCCTGAGGTTGCGGGTTCGAATCCCGGTATGGATGAAATTTTTAGCCTCTAAATAGGTTTTTAAATTTGTCCTTAGCACGTGCATTAAAAATAAAAATTGTATAATAAAAATTAATAATAGGTTTTATTTTTATATGGATACATAGAGAACACATTATTGCACAACCAGGGAAAAGAATACAAGCATATATAATAAAATAAACATAGAAGTCGTACCTTAGGTCCCAGCACACCGAACTGGCACGGCGAAGGGGCCCCTTGAATTTTCCTCCTTGCGTTAGGAATCCGTAACAGTTGCACCACACAAGCACATGCACAATAAAGTACATAAACTTAATGCCTATAATAAGCACTAACCGAGATTCACGATATATTTAAGTAATATTCAAAATCGCTCCACAACAACTAGACAGAACCGAACTGCGATCTGCAGAGAACACATTAGTACAAATTGATTTCAACTACCGCTCGAAAAATATAACAAAAATAATATTCTACCCGCAACTTCATGAGAGATGTATCGAACAGTTATACAATCGGTAATCTTATCGCTCAGAGCAATCTCTTCCAGACAACCTTTGGATGGGTATATAGGTATATTTGTATTCATTGATATGACAGGGAACACGTTACATAGGGCCCCTAACTATTTTTAGAGTCTGCTGCTCCATTCGATAAAACAAAACTGTTCCATCCAGTAGAATTTCTAGGCGAATTAGGTCAATCAATGTCAAGCACGGAATGCGCTTGGCCAAGTTCTCGGCCGGCGTGCACTGTCTATAGATGGGCATGTGTGGGATTCCAAGGAGGGTGAAAACTTGTAGGTTAAGAAAAGCCATGGCAGATAGTTTTTCCTTGACATTACATTCTCATATATTTTATAGGTAAACTAACGGCCCTCTTACAAAACATTTGCTCTTGCTTCATTTGGCTGAAACAGTTTCAGCCTTATAGGGTTTCCAATAAAGGTACTACAGGGCGCCACCAATAGAAAAAAAATCATAAGTTGTATTATAATACGTTTTTATTTAAAAGTGCACATGAGAAATCTTAACAACTGTGACAACTACTTCTAGACTACAGTCTAGAACCTAGAATCAACAGCCAAGGACTTTAATCACTTTCCGCCGGTTTTTAGCGGAAAACGATAAGTCATAGGTTCTAGACTGTAAGTTCTAAAAGTAGTTGTCACAGTTGTTAAGATTGCCTATGTGTGAACATAGGCAATCTTCTAGATATTAATGTATTATAAAACTTTACAAAGATTTTTTTTTCTATCGGTGTCGCTAGTTAGCTCCCTTAAACGCCTTAAAGGCTTACAAAGCATTCATAATTACTTAGTTCAGATAAACATGATAATATATAAACATAACGAAACAAGTCTTACTTCGAGACTTATACAACTTAAAAAGAATTTGACTTTAAAAAATAATTTGAAAAATCTTTGGACAGTTCGATTGATACGCTCGTAAGATTAGCGTCTCTACGCATTTTATTTTAAATTCTATGTTCGTTCTTCTTTCCCCGGTTATCTTTCTGGCTATCTAGTTCTATAGCTCTTCATCCATCAAACACATCCGCCTGTCTCACATGAACCCAACCCGTTTTTTATCAAAACATTGCTAATTACTCAGCAAGTTCCGGCATATTAATTATTTTTTGAGATGAAAAAATGATCATTTTTATATTTATTTTTGGGGGCTCCCTATTTTAGAAGCGCTCGTGGCCTAGTGGAACCACGTGATTGAAATGAATCATTAGGGTTAAGCAACAACAGGCGCGGTTAGGTACTCGATCGGTGACCATCCCATAACTACTACTGGCATTTTTTCCAAGCGCTTTCGTGTTTCGCGCAGCACGCTAAGGCGTTGGTGCCGGCTGTCATATAAAGACAGTCGTTAAATCATGGTAGTGGCCTTATGGGCGGCTTGATAACTTTTGACAGTAAGGCTCGCCACTAGACAGTGGACAGATGGTAATACAATCCTTCACCGACCCGGACTTGGCCTCCGTGGTGGAGTATGGCCTTACCTTCCTGCCATGCAGGAAGAGACCCGTGCTCAAGCAGTAAGGACGTACAAATTGTTGATATCACTTTAGAATATCACATTTATTTATGGAGGAATTAAAGAAGATCACCGTACAAAGCCTACAGACTTACTGTCAGACGAACCTAATCCCTATTTCCTTTCCAACAGGGCCTGTTCTCCCGCATGACCTTCCGCGAGCCGGTCTGGGTGGGCGGCGCCGGCAATACTACAGGCCTGCAGGCCAAGCTAGGCCTGTCTGAGGGACTGTTGGGCTGCGTTGACTACCTCAGGATAAACGGAGACACATACAGTCTCGTGAAGGACGCCGTGGCAACTGCTGATATAAGTGAGTATTCTTTATTTCGTTTTTATTTTATTGGTTACAAAAAAAAACAGCAAGGCAGCGATGCAAATACCAAGTAATTGAACAACAATAACACTCGCTACCCGTGCACTAAGTTATGTATTGTATACACTATTTTTATTTTTAATGCACTAACCCGTGCTAAGGAACAAATTTAAAAACCTATTTAGAGGCTAAAAATTTTACCCATGCCGGGATTTGAACCCGCAACCTCTGGCTATCCGTACCAGATATATCTGGTACGGATAGCCAGAGGTTGCGGGTTCGAATCCCGGCATGGGTAAAATTTTTAGCCTCTAAATAGGTTTTTAAATATGTATTGTATGTAAATAATTTTCACAAATCTATATTTTTCACGACTCTTTAGCAGCATTTAACGCTTCAAAAATACCTAGGAAAATTTGTATTATAATAGGGTTTTATTGCAATAGGTTCTTTGAATTGACATAGAATCTTCATGGTTTGAGGTTTTCGAATGAAACTTTTTTCAAATGGTTTCTATGATGTTCTTTTTTTTAAAAATGTGAAACATTTGAATATCGACTTTCAATTGTTTTTGTTATTCAATTTAGACAAGAAAGATGGATACGCGTTTCTTTCTGCAGATCAGTCAAATCATGAGGCGCCCATTTTTCGTATTTTTTTTATTTTATTGATTTGACGTAAGTGAGTCAATATTGTGGGTAAGGTAACGTTAAACCATGCCGCTAATTCCTGGGTAGTTTGACTAGGATCGGCTTCCACTATCTCTCTTAATTCATCGTTATTCACCTGTGTGGGCGGTCTTCCTCGTGGCTCGTTCTTTAAGTCGAAATTTCCATCACAAAAGCGTTTAAACCAAAGTCGCACGGTGCGTTCATTAGTAGACCCCTCTCCAAACGCAGCATTGATATTGCGGGCTGTTTCTGCCGCGTTAGTTCCGCGTCGGAACTCGTATTCAAAAATCACTCGAATTTTCGCAGTATCCATCTTTCTTGTCTAAATTGAATAACAAAAACAATTGAAAGTCTATATTCAAATGTTTCACATTTTTTCAAAAAAAGAACATCTTAGAAACCATTTGAAAAAAGTTTCATTCGAAAACCTCAAACCATGAAGACTCTATGCCAATTCAAAGAACCTATTGCAATAAAACGGCAATTTCATACTTTAACCCCTAATATTAGGTCCATTAGTTAAGTTTAAGATAATACAGGATAAACGGCTGATATAAGTGAGTTTTCTATTTTGTTAGCGAAAAAAGAGCAAGGGAGCTATGCAAATACAAAATAATTCAACAATTCATTTATTTACCATGTACTAAATTATGTATTGTAAGAACTTTTCAAAAATCTTTATTTTTCGTGACTCCTTAGTAATCATTACTTGATTAAAACTGTTTTTATAGGGATTTATGCTCGTTTATTACATTTTTTACAAAATTAACTTAGAAAATACTAATCATTACTTGGTTAAAAAGGTAATAATATAATGATATTAAAATAAATAAATCAAACGTATTTAATAATTATTAATGTTTTCGATCAATATTAATATTTTCAAAGGAAAAAAATCGTTAAAAACGTAATCAAAGCAAACCCTTGATCCAAATTTTTTTATGAAAGAATGGAAAAACTAAGAAGACTTAAGAGAGAGAATCCAAATAACTAGCTACGTTCTTATGAAAAAGAGGATTTTAAAAATGAACGGAGGCAGTGAATATCAAAAGGCTTGTCTGAGAATGGAAAATACAGGGTGTTAAAAAACCTTCACTTCAGAACTCTCGAAAATTTAAAAGTCTCGAATATGTAGAAATCTAAAGGTCTACTTATAGCTAGGTATAGTAACAATAAATTTCATATTAAACTCGTGATTTTAGATATTTTTCTTGTTTACCTATTTACCATCTGCCACGCTCTGTTTTATTCTTAGGCTAGCTGGAAGAAATTTCTTTTGAAATAAATCCGCCTCTAGACATCAACACTGATCTGGTATTAAAGTTTTTTTTGTATCTTACTTTTTATGCAATAAAGCGTATCAAACCGAATTCTTGGAAAATTATATTTCATTGGTTTGAAAGCTGCCTTTATATAAATGAAATTCAAAGTCCTGACTGACTGACTCACCCAGCCCGAGCCATTGGACCTAGGAAGCTGAAATTTTGCACAGGGGGCTATATAATGTAGGCAAGGAATAAGACAAGATTTTTTGATATTCAACTCCTATAAGAGCGAAAAGGGTTGCCAAAATTGGTATGGGAGGTATAAAGAATGTTGTCTAATGCAACACAATTGATTGAACATGTGTTTCGCCGTTTTTCTAAATTTAACCCTTAAGGGTGTGGACGGGGTTGCAAAAAAAGTCCACGCAGACGGAGTAGGCGGAGTGGGCAAAAGCTAGTTGTCATCTACACACGCCATACAATGGTTTTCATGGCAAATATTTTTACACTATTTTTATTTTTTATGCACTAACCCGTGCTAACGAACAAATTTAAAAACCTATTTAGAGGCTAAAAATTTCACCCATGCCGGGATTCGAACCCGCAACCTCTGGCTATCCGTGCCAGCGCTCTACCAATTGAGCCAATGGGCGACTCACGGCATCAGTGAAATTTCGAACCTCTTTACACTATTCTCTGTATTACGTACAGGCAGCGACATCTGACTAAAGCAAATTGCATTACTTACAGCCCCGACTACCTACTTTGCAGTTAGGTTTAACATCGGAACGATATCACTGTACCCACATGATTACAATAGTTATGTCCGTAGTCGGCTTGAGTTTGCATGTACTGTCTGGAATCCATTCTTTAAGTTTCATATTGACAGGCTAGAGAAATTACAAAATAAATTTATGAAATCGTTAGATTATAGAACTGGTCATATGTTTACGGATTATCATACGGCAGCAAAACGATATAACATCATGCCCTTAGAGCAGCGGCGTAATGTCATTGATTCTGTTTTTCTATTTAAAATTTTAAACAACTTCGTTGATTCCCCCGCGTTACTTCATGCAATAAATTTTCGTGTACCCCGCAAACAACAGAGAAGCTGTTGCCGAAAAGATTTATTCTCAATCCCTCAATGTAGAACTCGTTACACAAGGAATAGTTTTCTGAGGCGTTCCTGTGACTTATATAATTCTAAGCTAAGTGATGTTGATATATTTAATCCATGTTTAAGTAAATTTAAGAAAAATGTCAAGTCTAAGATTTATGAGTTTTAATAAGTGGGTATTTTAATTTATATGAAGTAGGTATCCATCTACTACTTATTATGAATTTTACCTAATGGATCAACTTAATTATTATTTCTGTTAAAAAATGGGCAGTGGTGTTGTGTGTTATAATAAATAATTCATGTTGTTGATTGGAATGATATGAGCGTTTCAGTGGAGTGTTTTTGTGTATGTTTGGTTTTTTTTTTCCTATTTTTGTTTTTATAGTTGGAATTTCTGGTTATGTTTCGGAGCGCTTCTCCGACCGATGTTTAACTTACCTTAAAAATGTTTGCATTTGAAATTATGAGAAACTAGAGGTCTATGTATTTAACATAAGATATAATTTGTATTGCATTTAAATGACTGTTTGTTTCTAAAATAAAGATAAAAAAAAATAAAAAATTACACTATTTTTATTTTTAATGCACTAACCAGTGCTAAGGAACAAATTTAAAAACCTATTTAGAGCATGGGTGACGATATAGTATTTTCTAAGGTTAACACAAGCAGTAGACATAATTAAAACTGTTTTTATACGGATTTATGCTCGTTTATTACATTTTTTACAATTTTCCAACGTTTCGTCACTTTTTCAGGTTTCGTTTTTTCAGTCATCCGGGACCACGGCACCTGAAAAAGTGCCGAAACGTTGGAAAATTGTAAAAAATGTAATAAACGAGCATAATTCCGTATAAAAACAGTTTTAATTATGGGTGACGATGTTAAACCTAACTGCAAAGTAGGTAGTCGGGGCTGTAAGTGATGCAATTTGCTTAAGCCAGATGTCGCTGCCTGTACGTAATACAGAGAATAGTGTAAAGAGGTTCGAAATTTCACTGATGCTGGTGAGTCGCCCATTGGCTCAATTGGTAGAGCGCTGCACTGGCACGGATAGCCAGAGGTTGCGGGTGCAAATCCCGGCATGGGTGAAATTTTTAGCCTCTAAATAGGTTTTTAAATAATATTCCTGTCTTTATCTTATCTATTTAAACGAAAAATTCAATAGTTGAGAAACGTTGTTGAGAAACAATGTATAAATCACGAACAATAAGTATCGCCATGTCAGAGGCCTTAAGGGCGGCGTGATAACTTTTGACAGTAAGGCTCGCCACTGTCTTACAATCCTTCACCAACCCGGACTTGGCCCCTTGTAACACCGAACCCGATTGAATGTTCTTTTAATCATCAATCAGGAAAGTGATTCCCTTGCAGTGAAACTTGTAAAATATAGTCCGTTATTAGAGATTCGAATTCCAGCAACTCAACACCCTGTAGAGGACTTAGTAAAAAATCACTGTCTCTTTGCAAAACCCCGTGCGGAGCTCGGCTCTAATCACACTAATCTGTCTCTTTGACGAGAATTCTGCACGTCGTACTAATAGGCAAGATTCACAGGAAAGGGGACTCATACGGATCACATCAGTTAAAATCAGCTTTCTTCTTCCTTAGGCTATATTAGTCCACTGCTGGGAATAACCCTCCCATAATGAGCTCCATAGCGCAAGGTTGTACCATCATTGGGGGGTAATGCCCATAATCCCCACGCTGGGCATGCGGGTTGGAGATCGCAGTTTGGTGGAATTGTACTGCAGGGGGCGCTGCTGCTCGCCCCCCGGTTTGTGTCCCTTAGTCGCCTTTTACGACACCCGCGGAAAGAATTTGGGTTGGTGCTATTCTCTAGGCCGACACCACACAGCAGCCTTACTGTCGAATTCTATACTGATTTGCTGAACTCCATAAGACCGTGAAGCTTGGAAAATCATGAGAGAGGCCCAGGTCCTGCAGTGGGCGTCAAATGGATGATGATGATACTAATTTGACAGTTGTCGGACCTTACTATCAGAAGTTATCAAGCCTCCCATAAGGCCTCTAACAAGGCTTAACGACTGCCATTACATGACAGCCGGCACCAACGGTTTACGTGTATTGCGAAGCACGGAAGCGCTCGGATAAATGCCACTAGTGGTAGTCACGGGACGGTCACCCATCCTGCACCTTACCGCGCCTGTTGTTGCTTAACTCAAGTGATTGATTCCAATCACTCGGTTCGCTAGCGTTATGACGATGATGACAAAATAATGCTAGTAACATAGGACTAAATAAAAAAATATGAATTGCAATAATTAACAAAATGTCAGAATCAAAGGTTTACGTGTCACTACTTACGAGTATATGTATTTGTAGACTTTTTGTCCGGATCTACTTACGGGTGTCGTTATATCGGAAGAGTCCGACCAGGTTTCGCTCCCTTACTCACACTCGAGACGATGACGAGCAACCGACGACGCGAGCTCCGTCTCTCCTCACCATGATTAAGCTCTGCGAATCGGAGCGAAACCTGGTCTGACTCTTCCGATATAACAACACCGGTAAGTAGATCCGGACAAAAAGTCTACTATGTGTTGTGCTTACGAAAGTTATATGTATTTGTATTTAAACATCAAACAATCATAAGGTATATTAAGCTAGCTAAGTCGTTTGCTTCACAAGCTACTCCCCTCTATTTGTCGCGCGCGAGATATAGATATTTATTCCACCTAGTACTACAACGATGAATGACCTTTTGACATCTTGATGCGACATTACCAAGAGAAAAGAGCGAGAGGATTAAGCAAAAAGAACTGACTTATAATAAAATAAAAAACCGGACTGCTAAAAAGTCTTAAGCCATGCCTAAGGAAGCTCACTAAATTAAAGGTCAGGAGGCAGGCTAATTGGTCATGCTCCATTTTTTAATATGAACGGAAATCTTAAAACCATTTCGAGAATTTTGCTTTCCGTACAATTTCTATTTATCAGATTTGTAAATAAGTCAATATTTTTTAAGATTTTCAAAAAAAAGCTTTGTCCTTAAATTACTTTTGTATGACGCCAGCAAAGGCAGTTTAGGTATTAATTCTTTGCCTCACAAAATGTCAACGAGTGATTATTTATGTAGTTTGTGGTGTTGAAGTGTCGGTCGGTTTCACAGTGTCGTATTGCGGTATTATGGCTGTTTTTTTATTCAGTTCGGTTTTATTATGTAAGAAAACTCAATTCTTATTACCTAAGAGTTGATGCTTAAGAGTATTAAATAATGTGAGGTAAGACCACAGAATGCACGGTTAGCCAAACATTGTTCTGTGAGCCGACCAACTCAGCGTTTAATTGTCCTGTGAAATCAACTGAAGTTAGTGAAATTTGTTTTTTATTATATAGGCAAAGACTATCTCTTCAAACATGCTATGATGACGTCACACACCACAAAATTTCAGATAAATATTAAAAAATAGATAATGAATAAAATTCAAAACAAACGAAATAAGTTTCTTGAAATGGTCCATATTTTTGAAATTAATTATAAAAAACGTATATAAAAAATAAGTAGCATGGCCAATATGAACATCTATCAGTGTTTAAGTTAAGCCTACGACTCTCAGTTAGTTCTCTGCATTGTTAATTGAAAATTTAGTCTCCTGTTTCAATTTATAACTGCATATTTCAGTTTCAACGTGTACCTAATTTTTTTTATTGTCCGCAGCTTTATATACTTTTTAGCTTTTTTTTCTTACCTACTTCTTTTTTCATTTGTTTGTTTTTAACGAAGTGTAAACTTTGTGTGCCTATATTATATACCTTGTTGTGTTTTGTGAATTTGTTACTGTATTGTTATGATTTTAGTATTATGCCGTTATAGTACATTACACAACTAGGGTAGTAATACAAAGAAAGGCCGAGATCGCAGAAGTTTGCGGCCCGAGCTGCAAGCGAGGGACGTAAATATGCGATCGAGAGCTTTCTTTATTACCTCCCGTGTTGTGTACATCTTTTTATGCTTACACTTGGCCAGAAAGCGGCTTTTTCCGTACGCGCAGCGTGCGGAAAAAGCCACTTTATTGCCAGGTGTGGCATAAAATTAATTATTTCTCTCTCTCTCTCTCTATGTCATAAACATGCGTCATTCATGATTGTTAACATAAAGAAGGCCACCACAACAGAGATTTGACGTAACGTAATGACCACTGTGAACTATCTGTTAACACAGTATTTCATCTGATTGAAACCATTTCAATTGAAACAAAACATAAAGCACGTGTTCCAGAAATAAGACATATTAGAAATACTCAAAAACCTATTTAGAGGCTAAAAATTTCACCCATGCCGGGATTCGAACCCGCAACCTCTGGCTATCCGTACCAGCGCTCTACCAATTGAGCCAATGGGCGACTCACGGCATCAGTGAAATTTCGAACCTCTTTACAATATTCTCTGTATTAGGTACAGGCAGCGACATCTGACTTAAGCAAATTGCATTACTTACAGCCCCGACCACCTACTTTGCAGTTAGGTCTAACATCGGAACGATATCACTGTACCCACATGATTACACTATTTTTATTTTTAATGCACTAACCCGTGCTAAGGAACAAATTCAAAAACCTATTTAGAGGCTAAAAATTTCACTCACGCGACTCACGGCATCAGTGAAATTTCGAACCTCTTTACAATATTCTCTGTATTACGTACAGGCAGCGACATCTGACTTAAGCAAATTCGCCCATTGGCTCAATTGGTAGAGCGCTGGTACGGATAGCCAGAGGTTGCGGGTTCGAATCCCGGCATGGGTGAAATTTTTAGCCTCTAAATAGGTTTTTGAATTTGTTCCTTAGCACGGGTTAGTGCATTAAAAATAAAAAATAGTGTAATCATTTGGGTACAGTGATATCGTTCCGATGTTAGACCTAACTGCAAAGTAGGTGGTCGGGGCTGTAAGTAATGCAATTTGCTTAAGTCAGATGTCGCTGCCTGTACGTAATACAGAGAATATTGTAAAGAGGTTCGAAATTTCACTGATGCCGTGAGTCGCCCATTGGCTCAATTGGTAGAGCGCTGGTACGGATAGCCAGAGGTTGCGGGTTCGAATCCCGGCATGGGTGAAATTTTTAGCCTCTAAATAGGTTTTTGAATTTGTTCCTTAGCACGGGTTAGTGCATTAAAAATAAAAATAGTGTAATCATATTAGAAATAACTCTGCGTGAGAAACAAAACCCTCAATGATTTCGGAGTCGGGTAAAATATCCTCAGATTCAGCCAGATTATGCAAGACGAAGTCAATGTGATTTGCGTGTCTGTGCCATTCTCTACCCACAAGACTTTACCGCCGGTTTTTGAACTGGGAATTTGTGCGACTGTTTCCCGAAGGGTTGCGGTAGTATCAGTGGGTAGAACTCAGATGCCAGGTTCGATACCCAATACGGGCATGAACTGTTGTACCTATGATGACATCGTTTATATTCAAAGTACATATTATGCGAATTTGTAGTAGCAATACTATCTAACTGTAAAGGGAAACATCGTGAGGAAACCCGTGGCTTGGTTAGATTTGCGAGTATGGAGTTGTCTTTCCTTTGGGCCGACTAAGCTGTCAGATGCTATAGGTGCTGGGCAAGTTCACTTCATCTAAAAGTCAATGTCCCCATTCAACCATTTAATGTGAGTGCAGGTGGCGCTGGACGCTGTATATCATCTCATTACGTAGATACAAAGTTTTATGTACCGACCCGAGAACCGCTCGTAGCCATTAAACCGTATCTTAAACCATTACGAAGGTTAAGCAACATAGGGCGTGTTCAGTGCATGGATGGGTGACCGTCTATGACTAACGCTAAAGGCATTTATCGAGCAGTTCCGTGCTTCGCAAGGCACGCTAAGCAGTTGGTGCCGGCTGCCGGCGGTAGATGGCAGTCGTTAAGCCCAGTCAAGGTCTTAGTCACTAGGAGCCACTAGTCTTGCAATCCTCCACTAATTCGGACTTGGCCTCCGTGGTGGAGTATGGCTTAAACTTAATGGGTTGACAGTGAGAAAAGTTTTTTGTAAAGGATGTCTGTACAATAAATAATGTATTATTTATATTTCCGCCGGAATGCTTCTTCAAACTGACACCATGTAGTATGATAGATCGGACTGGAAAGGTCTTAGTTTTTAAAGATTATTTTCTTTGTAGAAATTGGTAACGAGTGTTTGACTTTGGGGTTTGGATTTTATAATCCTCTTAGAGTCACTACTATTTAAGTTTCTCAATAAGCTTCATTCGTTAGTGGAATTAATTAATTTAATCAGCTGGGCAGTTTCAAGAAGTTTCCAACTCAAATAGATGGCGTAAATTAGTAGAACAGAAAAAAATGTACTGGAAACAAGTATTAATAAAATAGAATGGAAAAAGTTTCGATCAACCGCCACTGCTAGGGAGGCAGTTAACATGTATTTTTTGGGTTTTTAATCGACATGAACCCTTGCATGTCCCCACTGCTGGGGCACGGGTCTCTTCCTGCATCGCAGGAAGGTTAGGCCATACTCCTCCAGTCCGGGTTGGTGGAGAATAATACCTCCACCAACCAATATAATCAAAATAAAATCCATTATGGTTAAGCGTATAAATTAGGGTTAACTACATCGTGCTTACGACTAGAAACAAGTATAAAAAGGCACCGAAATGGCTGCTTTCAAGGTAAAAAAGAAGCTTAAAATACCCAGATTGTAAGAGAAAAAAATGTGTAATATAATCCAATACACCCGTGTGAAAAATCCCATTAATCTTAAGTAATTTATTCTACTCATTAATATTTACAACGTCTGTTATGAGACCAGCTCAGAACCCGCGAAAAAATATGAGCCGTTTCTCATGAATAATGTTTATTTGTCTTCAAACATAGTAAGGCACAATAATTTACAGACCAACCTAACTGCAAAATAGGCACTCGGGGCTGCAGGTGATGCAAATTGCTTCAGCCAGATGTGACTGCCTGTACGTAATATAGAAATCGTCGCCCGCCCATTACCTCAATTGAAAAAAAGCGCTGGCACGGATAGCCAGAGGTCGCGAGATCGAATCCCGGCATGGGTGGAATTTTTAGCCTCCAAATAGGTTTTTAAAATGGTCCTTAGCACGGGTTGGTGCATTAAAAATTATAGAACAAAGATAACATTTTTTTTACCACACCTACTCAGAACCGACCGACAACCGTTGGAGTAAACGTGTCCTTGAGTGGAGACCGCGATTCGGCAAACGTAGTGTAGGATGTCCTCCGACCAGGTGGGATGACAATCTGCGAAAAACTGCAGGCAGACGCTGGATGCGGCAAGCTGAAGACAGGGCGCTATGGCGCTCATTAGGGGTCCAGCAGTGGACTAGTACAGCCTGACGACGACGACGACGAATGCTAGACCAACACATATTGACGAAAAAATTCACAGATCTTTTTTCAAAAAGTGTCTGTACAATCTCGCGATCATGTTATCTTGAGTAAGACAAAAACACTAGGGCCAGGACCTTTTTTTTAAAGAATAAATTTGGAATTTCTTTCTCAGCTTCTTCTCCACATAAATATTAATTGTGAAACTAATAACTTCGACATTCATTAAGTAAATATTTTGTGTAATTCAGGTAACTTAGAACTTAGAAGCGCTCGTGGCCTAGTCGAACGGAGTGATTGAAATCAATCACTTGAGTTAAGCAACAACAGGCGCGGTAAGGTGCCGGATACCGTCCTGTGGTGGTCACAGGTAACGTGCCTTGCGAAGCACGGAACCGCTCGGAAAAATGCCACTAGCATTAGTCATAGACGGTTTACCCATCCATACACTGAATGCGCCCTGTGTTGCTTAACACTCGTGATCGTTTTGGTACATGCCAGGTTTCAAACCCGCAAAACGATGTGAAGATACCGTCCTACCGATGCCGCCGCTGAATACTCGGCAAAATGTGGGAGAAATTAAAAACGAATTTATCTTTCGAATCCTTTTAAATAACAACTCCTATCCTAACCCGCATTCAAGCCACGTAGAGTCCACAAGTTGAGCAAGCAGTCTCAAATCAAAACTCAATTCAGCGAAGCAAGAATTCAATTTAGTATGTACAAGCGGTTGGCGCAGTTATTTATGCTGGCGGTACGCTTGGCTATACGTAACATTTAGATTTATTTATTTACAGAGTACTTGTAACATAACAGTGAACACCAAATCGTTACAGAACTAAGGACAACCTCTCACAGCGATCTCTCTAGCATTATCTTACATTCATCCATCAAAACTTAAAACCTAACATAAAACATAACATAGCACTGGTAACATATCGCGGATGTGAAACATAAGCGCTCTGGTAGATCTGCAGTCAGCGAACATACACTTAGCGGTACCAACCACTTTATACATTTCGATAAAGTTAAAGTTCTAACTCGAGAAGACCGTTTCTTCCCTAGAATGATACGCGAGGCAATAGAGATCCGCCGGCATCTAAATTTTAATGGAGATCGTGGTTGGAACTGTACTGTACCCACATGATATCGTTCCGATGTTAAACCTAACTGCAAAGTAGGTAGTCGGGGCTGTAAGTAATGCAATTTGCTTAAGTCAGATGTCGCTGCCTGTACGTAATACAGAGAATATTGTAAAGAGGTTCGAAATTTCACTGATGCCGTGAGTCGCCCATTGGCTCAATTGGTAGAGCGCTGGTACGGATAGCCAGAGGTTGCGGGTTCGAATCCCGGCATGGGTGAAATTTTTAGCCTCTAAATAGGTTTTTAAATTTGTTCCTTAGCACGGATTAGTGCATTAAAAATAAAAATAGTGTAAACGATATTTTACCATTTTAATTGGACTACGACCTATTCTCAGACTTACTAAATATACACAAAAATATTCATAAAAATCGGTGAAACAGTTTAGGAGTTCAACAGCAAACATTGTGACAGGGGCTGCTCTATAGATGAGTCTGTATATTTGCACGTGATTGAAGCCCGTATGATCCGCGGATTGGCGTCAAATCGACTGCGAATTCCAATTTCGAATTCCATCCATGGACGTAATTTGTTTTCATGTACTAAGCTGCTCGTCTAAAAACACTGAAATGAAACATTACCAACGACCCGACTGCTGGGCATTATCTACTAAGCAGGCGGGACCAACCTAGGTACAGTCTGTTAGCTTTTAGAACATACCTCGGGCTCTAGAGTAGGCTTCGGTTTTTGCCGAAAG
Organism: Yponomeuta sedellus; assembly: GCA_934045075.1. Taxonomy (NCBI): domain Eukaryota; kingdom Metazoa; phylum Arthropoda; class Insecta; order Lepidoptera; family Yponomeutidae; genus Yponomeuta; species Yponomeuta sedellus. The sequence goes on from OW203745.1 coordinate 15,215,598, forward strand.
CACGCGAGTGTAATACTACTGCCTGCTCTGTATATAACTTCTCTTCACTATTTTGAAAAGTTATGTAAATTATACTATTTTTATTTTTAATGCACTAACCCTTTTAATGAAATAGAGTAAAAGGGTTTGAAATTTCACTGATGCCGGTGAGTCGCCCATTAGCTCAGTTGGAAAGAGCGCTGGCACGGATAGCCAGAGGTCGCGGGTTCGAATCCCGGCATGGGTGGAATTTTTAGCCTCTAAATAGGTTTTTTAAAGTTATGTAAATTTAAGTGTTATATTAGTTCCGATATTTCTATTTCAGGAATATATCAGATTCTATCCGATAGTAGCCGAGGTATATTCTAAAAGCTAACAGACTGTACCACGCAATTTTGAATTTGGCTCCGCGATCGAGTGTCCGCATGTCCAACCGCTTATTTCACATTTGCATTAGGCTCTTGAAGGCTCTCCGAGTTTGTGATCAGAGCCTTGATTATAATAATCATCTTTATCATCCACACATAATGTCCCCACCGAGGGGCACGGGTCTCTTCCCTGAGGAAGGTATAGGCCATACTCCACCACGGGGGCCAATTCCGGATTGGTGGAGGCCTGCAAAACTAGTGGCTGGTCTTACTGTCAAAAGTTTTCAAGCCGCCCTAAGGCCACTGACTTGGCTTAACGACTGCCATCTATCAACGGCAGACGGCACCAACTACTTAACGTGCCTTGCGATTGCGAAGAACGGATTCGCTCGGAAAAACGCCACTAGCGTTAGTCATAGACGGTTTACCCATTCATGCACTGAACGCGCCCTATGTTGCTAAGCCTTTGTGATCGTTTAAGATCACTCAGGCAGCCGGGGCTACGAGCGATTAATACGTAATACTCAACGACATTGTGCGAACATTTGACCGCAAGTCTACCCACTGACCGTCTTCCTGTCCTCGGCCCCCACTCTGTGATTGCTCTGGTCCACCTGCCATTTTTCCATTTCAGTCTCGAGACTCTTTCGTTTATGTCGTCAACTTTTGTCCGGCGACGGATGACGACGCGTTCAATTTACTTTCATCACAAAATGTACTGAAATGACGGAACGAAACCCACACGGAAAGGACAGGGCGAGGGCGCGAATTCTATCATCATCAGCCATTCAACGTCGACGCGAATTCAATACAGCGCGTCTTTTCTGCTCCCTCGTCCGATGTCCTTCTTGTTAAGTGGGACGTTTATAGCCTGCAAATACATATTAAACAATTGAACGAAGCGCTCGTGGCCTAGTGGAACCCAGTAATTTGAATCAATCACTTTAGTTAAGCAACAACAGGCGCGGGCATGTGCTGGATGGGTGAGCGTCCCGTGACTTCTTCTTCTTCAGGCTATATTAGTCCACTGCTGGACATAGCCTTATGAGTGCAAGGTTGTGCCATCATTGGGGGGTAATGCCCATAATCCCCACGCTGGGCATGCGGGTTGGGGATCGCAGGTTGGTGGAATTGTACTGCAGGGGGCGCTGCTGCCCACCCCTCGGTTTGTGTCCCTTAATCGCCTTTTACGACACCCGCGGGAAGAATTTGGGTTGGTGCTATTCTTTAGGCCGACACCACACAGCTCGGTAGTCCCGTGACTACCGCTAGTGCATTTTTTTCCGAGCGCTTCCGTGCTTCGCTAGGCACGTTAAGCCGTTCGTGCCAGCTGTCTTGTAATGGCAGTCGTTAAATCATGTCAGAGGCCTTATGGACGGCTTGATAACTTCTGACAGTAAGGCCCGCCACTGTCTTACAATCTTACACCAAACCGGACTTGGCCCCCGTGGTGGAATATGGCCTAAACTTCCTGCGATGCAGGAAGAGACCCGTGTCCCAGCAGTGGGGACATATAACGGGTTGATATCTAATATTAAACAGGTCCATACACACCCAAATCCCTATATTATACAGCGCCTATTTCAATCCCCAAAACAAAGCCCCGATTAAATAAAAATACTTACCCGATAAATACTGGCATTTTCCTGGGTAAAGGCTCTCAATGGCGCGCGTAACAAATTCAACGCAAATCAAATGATCGGTCGGGGAAGCGTCACAGAATATCGTACAACATAAACTCACGCCTGTATCACGGAGGGGTAGGCAGAGACGAGGACTTGCCTTTTACCACAATCCTAAACCTCTTTCACTTCAACATTAATTATAGTCGTTGCATGCATGCACGCCAGTTTTGGGTACTTATCGTATCAGCATCAACATCAATCCATTATGTCCCCAATGATGGCACGGGTCTCTTTTCTTAGGAAGGTATAGGCCATACTCCACCACGGGGGCCAAGTCCGGATTGGAGGAGGCTTGCAAGACTAGTGGCTGGTCTTACTGTCAGAAGTTTTCAAGCCGCCCCGAGCACTCTCACTTGGCTTAACGTCTGCCATCTATCGACGGCAGCCGGCAGCAACAGCTTAACGTGCCTTACATATATTTAATAAACTATCATTATACTTATCCTATAACGATAGCTGTATCCTATAGCGTAACTGGTTATGAAGGAGGAAAGACTTTTCTTTGCTCGAAACCGGTTGCTAATAAACTGTTTTACGCATACGTAACCAAAGTTTTAAAGCAGGATTTTTTCAAAAAATATTCATAGAAACTTAGTATTTGTAATACTGGCTCACCAAAATTTTACCTCTAGCGGTTGTTGTCTTTTTAATATGATTAAGAGCCATTTGGTGAGGTTCGTAGTAAGTTCAACAAGTGCTTCGATACTTCGGCCAAAAGGATTTTTTAATGTACGAACCTAAAATTTTAAAAATTCCACTAATACAAAAAAATCTATTTCTAAATACCTTACCAGTTACGAAAAGTCAGTTAAAAACGTGATCGAATCACATATGAGGAAAAATAAAGCTTTGTTCGAAAGTGGTTCTATACAAAGAAAGTTTTGCTTCCTCCGTAACTAGTTACCAAAGGTTGTTACTGGGGCGGCCGAAAGGAATTGCCTACCATATTAGATAAACACAAAATTTATTTCTAGACATCGATACTCTCGAAATTGATACTCGACTCACATATGATTGATGGCCTATTTCCGGTTTTGTAGATTCTATGAAAACATGGAACCTTTATAATTGAGCTCTAATTATAAAGATTCTATGTTTTCATAGAATATCTTTATTTTATTTCATAAAGAAAGAAACACAGAATTAACAAAAAATGCATGCAGTAAATAACTTAGCTTATTACATTTTGTTCATTCCTAAACATTCCTCAGCGCTAAACAAAAGCTTGGTATGAGACGAGAATAAACTACATGACATTCATGAAAATATCCAATGACACTCCAAAATATACGAAACGGCACAAAATCATTTATTTGTGGTAATTTAAACATCACCATACTCTTATTTCGCGCTCTGACAAAGACTGACGGCGCGTGTCTGACGTAACAGCAGCCTTAAGATAGAATCGAGTAGTCCTTCTGTTATTCCATTCTAGAGCCTAATGCAAATGTGAAATAAACGCGCTCTGATGGCCACTTTGCCTAACGCGGGAGATACGGACACTCGATCGCGGATATTTTATCGAATCGCCTGTCATCACATCACACTAAAATTATAAAGGCGAATGTTTGTGAGTGTGTTATGTTTGTTATTTCTTCACGTAAATAAATTTAGGTACAATGTATTTATTATAATTTCCACTGTCATAGATTTTTATGAGTCCTACATCTGGGATCATATTTCTATGATAGTTTAATATTGGCCTTAGAAATTAAAAAACACTTTGTAATTTTCTAAGCGACAGGATATATTTACGGAAGACGGAATGCTGCCAATTCGCTTTAGTTATACATTTAACAGGTCTCGCTATTCGATAAATCGGGATTATTTACTAGCGTCGTGGGTCACGGTCAAGTCACGGTAGACTGATGTGGCGAATACAGTCAGTTATTGTAGTGAGGGTAGGGTACTCACATCAAGCATTTATGTATCTCGAGTCTGTCAAAGCGGGTGTCGTAAAAGGCGACTAAGGGACACAAACCGGGGGTGGGCAGCAGCGCCCCCTGCAGTACAATTCTACCAAACTGCGATCCCCAACCCAGCGTGGGGATTATGGGCATTACCCCCCAATGATGGCACAACCTTGCGCTATGGCGCTCATTAAGAGAGGGCTATGTCCAGCAGTGGACTAATATAGCCTGAAGAAGAAGAAAAGTCTTTCAAAACACCTTTCCGCTTTGTTTTGTTATAAAATAGACTAGTGGCAATAAGGATTGCCCAGAGAAAAATCTTCCAGTCCACCTATTCCAGTATACCTATTCAGATACATTGTGTTGGGTAAAGGACCCACTTAAATACTAATACTTAAAACTAACAACTTACAGTCTGTCTGCGTCGACGCCTCTCGACTTGGCAACCGGCGCCGTCCGGGATGGGTGCACTGAGGTTTGGGGATCCCTAGACTTCCCCGTCTATCCCCAAGAGCTCTTTCCCCAGAAAGCTACCTACCTGCAGTGCATTTTTACGTCTCCGCATTTTAACACAATATATTCACTATTTTGGGCGATACGTCGCCCAATAACAACACTGTCACTACGGGAACCGTCCCTTGACTTATTTCGCACTCCACACGAAGATATAAACTCGGCAATCTAATTGCCACACAAATTACACGTTTTCCAATCAAAGAACAAGAGGTCAATCCGACTCATCTGACAACTGTCAAGTAGGCTGTCTTCCAAAAACGCGTTCCAAAATCAAACTTCTATTCTAAAAACATTGTTATATTTTATTGATACCCAGTACAGCAGTGGACTATATAATATAGCCTGAAGAAGAAGAAGAATTTATATTTTAAACGGGTCTTGTTGCGATTATTTATTAGGCCTGTTTAATTTAGAGCCCTTACTGTCTATTTACAAGCTGTTTTATTGTACTTTCTTCTTGGAAGTAAATAAATTTAGGTATAGACTGTAGCTTTTAGAATATACCTTAGGCTCTAAAGTAGGCTTCGGTTTTCGCCAATTTTCGCCGGTTTTCGTACTGATGATCGAGTTCTGATTTCAAAACTAAGTGTCATATTAGTTCCGATATTTCTATTACACGAATGAATCCGATTTTATCCGAGTGTAGCCGAGGTATATTCTAAAAGCTAACAGACTATACTTGATTTTCAGGTAAACAATCGTCATTAGTGTTATCATCAATTTCTTACAGGCAACCATAATTCCCGGTTGGAATATCAAAGCGCCGTAGAGCTGAACAAAACCTTATTAGAAATCCACGTTCGAACTATTTTAATAACCTAACCCTGGCAAGGCAGTCCCCATAATTTTCCCGACACCGTCTATACGCTGTAGGAACTAGCTGCTTTAGTGTTATCTCGATTTATCGTGGTAGAGACACAGTGTGTAGTCTCTAAGAAACTGTGGCTTGGTGGTAGAATTGTCACTTCACTTATAGTGCGCCTATAACGCCTTTGACCACCTCGGTGGCTCAGCGGTTTGGCACGCTGACTGTAAAACCGAAGGTCTCGGGTTCGATCCCCGACCGGGTCAAACTAGGAAACGAACTTTTATAGTTCGTTTCGGGGCTTGGATGTTGTTTATTTATTTATTGTATTAATGTATCGTCGTGTTAGCACCCGTAACACAAGTCATTTAGTTGTACTTAGTATGGGGCTAACGAGATCTGTGTAAGATGTCCCTGAATATTTATTATTATTTATTTAAGAATCCCACTTATTACACTATTTTTATTTTTAATGCACTTACCCGTGCTAAGGAACAAATTTAAAAACCTATTTAGAGGCTAAAAAATTCACCCATGCCGGGATTCGAACCCGCAACCTCTGGCTATCCGTACCAGCGCTCTACCAATTGAGCCAATGGGCGACTCACGTACGTAATACAGAGAATATTGTAAAGAGGTTCGAAATTTCACTGATGCCGTGAGTCGCCTCGCAACTAGTCATTTATAATGTTGATAACATCTGACAGTAGGTAAGGCCCGCCACTGTCTTACAAGCGTCCACCAACCCGGACTTGGCCCCCCGTGGTGGAGTATGGCCTAACCTTCCTGTAATGCAGGAAGAGATCCGTGCCCTAGCAGTGGGGGCATACAAAGGGCCGTTCTATTAAGGGTTAAAACTATCGCTATACTTTTTTTATACCATTTGCAAAGTAATTCTTACCTCATATCTCTTACCCAGAACTTCACAAAATTCTTCAAAAAAAGATCTAACACATTTTTAAAAACCTATTTAGAGGCCAAAAATTCCACCCATGCCGGGAAGGATATCGGGGTAAGAGGATTCATCGAAGTGGTGAACCTTGGTAAAAAGAAAGTAGTAGACCTTATTGTCGTGGTCGACTTTCAAGAATGAATGAAGTTCTCGTTCTTTGTCAAGGACTTCTCTGTTTGTAATGTTGCCAAGGATTTGTTCTACATATGGATTGGATTCGTCCAAGTCAATAGAAGTTGGAACGAGAATTACTTTTGCAGGAGTCTTCATGAGGGATTCATTATGTTCCACTAAGTTCGTATTAAATGTTTGAGTTTTATCATTGGAGATTTTCAAGAAGTCGGAGTAATTAGTATCGTTAAGATTAACGTCAGGTTCAAGCCCCCTTGGGGGGTAGTTTGTTGTCATATAATTAACGTGTTTAAAATTTGGTAAAAGGCAACACAGAGATGTTTTGAGGCAAGTGATTATAAATATATTTTTATCGCCATACAAAAAGAGTTGGAAATGTAATTTATTAACATTTCCGCCTCTTGCGTTGTACATCTCGTGGTTCTTTTTAAAGAAATGAGGGTGTTTTTTTTTAACAAAAATGCATATTTCCTGAATGTACAGATGTGGCACCGGAAGTATATTTAGAGTTTTAAAGAGTGGCTTACAACTAACTATCAAGACAACTCGCGCCTGTTAGTGCCCTGATACATTTTACATTTTTTTTTTGAGCTTTAAAAGCTCTATCAATCTCAACAGAGTTGCCGCGCAAGTTGAGTAAGAGCGCTGGCACGGATAGCCATAGGTCGCGGGTTTGGATCCCGGCATGGGTGGAATTTTTAGCCTCTAAATACGTTTTTTAAATTGTCCTTAGCACGGATTATTGAATTAAAAATTATATTTTTTTATTTCATATATTTTTTTAAATTATTTAGATTTTATTTTTTACCGGAAGCCCCCAGATAGTGTAACGGTGCAAACCTCTTTACACCATTTATTATATTTCTTTTTCTATGTATAATTATAAAGTAATATTTATGTAAAGGGGTTTGCCTATCATTGTCAAACATTTAACATTTAAAATTATGTCACACATTTTCGAGATTTCCCTCATTTTCATCATTACCACTTTACATCTAGACTAGACCTGACTTTTTTTACCAGATTACCACAGGTGATTTGTTACCTTTTTTTCATCCAGTGTTCTGTTTTTATTATAAATATAAAATAAATAACACAGTACAAATAAAGAACATAGTTAAAGTCGTTCCAGTTTTATTATTTATAACAGTTCTACAACACTACATTCCTCTTCCTCATATTTTTGAGGTTCCTCATGCTCTTCCTCACAATTAATTTAAATAAAATTCTCAATTCAATTCAATCATTTATTGCCACAAATTACAGTAACTTAAGATGTTGCTTAGAGTTAACATTGCACTGTGTAATTTTACCGATGCAGCATAGCAAATACGTACTTAATTGTGATTTCAAAAATACACACACAGATTCCATGAGAAAACAGGAAAATTAAAATCAATTTAAAATTACAATAGGATAATTACAACAATCTCTTCCCCTTACTTTAAGAGGAATTGAATAGAAAGGAGAGTTATACGTTTTGCTGAAACGAAATGTGCGAGGGAGAGAGAGAGGTCTCCTGCATCCTATTATTCACTCTCATCCACTTAGTCTAGCACTTTCCACATCCTTATCTTATTCCTCAAAACCGATTTTTAAAATTCCTCTTCCACATCTTCTTCCTCGTAACAAAATCCTCAACAAACCTAGTCAGAACGGAAGATATTAGTCCACTGCTGGACATAACCCTCCCCTAACGCGCTGAAGACAGGGAGCCATAGCGCCCTGTCTTCAGCGCGCTATGGGGCTTACATATTATTAATTGATATCAACCCTTGTATGTACGTGGGGACATGGGGGGTCATGTAATGGCAGTCGTTAAGCCGTGTCAGAGGCCTTATGGGCTGCTTGATAACTCCGGACCCGGCTCCACTGCTGGGGCACGGGTCTCTTCCCGCATCGCAGGAAGGTTATCCCATACTCCACCACGGGCGCCCAATCCGGATTGGTGGAGGCTTGTAAGACTAGTGCCTGTTCTTACTGTAAGACATTTCAAACTGCCCTAAAACCTCTGACTTGGCTTAAAGACTGCCATCTACCAACGGCAGCCGGTACCAACTGCTTAAAAAGCCTTGCAAAGCACGGAACCGCTGGGAAAAATCCCACTAGCGTTAGTCATGGACGGTCTCCTATCCATGCACTGAACGCGCTTTATGTTGCTTAACCTTCGTGATCGTTTAAGATCACTTAGGCAGCCGGGGCTTCGAGCAACTCTCAGCGATGTACTCATAGTACCTATTTCTTAATGATTCGCGATACTCATGCATAGTTACCTATGTATTAGCGGGTCAAATCGTGATTATTTAGTAGGTAAAACGTAAATTTACCTTATTTCCCGACGTTTCGGCAGCGTTACAGTTGCCGAGACAGGTAGACCTTCTACCCGAGACCACGGCAACTGTAACGCTGCCGAAACGTCGGGAAATAAGGTAATTACGTTTTACCTAATAAATAATCGCGATTTGACCCGTTTAATATATAACGGTGTACTCATAGTTTTACAATATTAGAATGTGTGTGGGACTCCACGGATGCTGTAGTGCCTGGGACATGGCTTTATAGGAAGTGCAGAAATCTCAGCTCTAACTACCTCAGAATCCCTAGATTGTTTGAGGAAATAAAAACATCAGGCTTAATTTTTTTTTGTCTTTCTTTACTTATTTCTTTAGAAGATCAACCCTTTGTATGCCCTCACTGCTGGAGCACGGATCTCTTTCTACATCGCAGGAAGGATAGGCCATACTCCACCAAGGGAGCCAAGTCCGGGTTGGTGGAAGGTAAGACAGTGGCAAGCCTTACTATCAGAAGTTATCAAGCCGCCCACGAGGCCTCAGACATCAACTACGGCCAATACATGACAGCCGGCACCAACAGCATAACGTGCCTTGCGAAGCACGGAAGCACTCGGAAATAATGCCACTAGCGGTAGTCACGGGCGTGTCACCCATCCTGCACCTGACCGCGCCTGTTGTTGCCTAACTCAAGTGATTGATTCCAATCACTCGGTTCGACTAGGCCATGAGAGCATTGTACTTTATTACACACGAAATATTTAACAGTACATTACATAAGAAATAACATGTACGAAGGCGAGCTTATCTCTGAAAGAGATTCCTTCCTGCAAACCTTAAAGAGTCGGAGAGGCAGTAAAATAAGTCTTTTATTTGCTTGTTTTATTTAATTATTTGGTGTTCAAAACACATCACAACCGTTACATTATATAATTATAAGTTATACTGTGATAATTATTTACCTACTAAGTTGTGGTCTAAGCTATGAACACACAACAGGTCCATCACGGCTACACAAAGTCCTTACATGCAGTTGTTGCAGTTCTCAAGAAGAACATCGTTTGACAAAATGATATATATAAAACGCTTTTAAAGTTCATAGAATATTTTTTTAATTGCCTGAAAATCTATAGACCGAAGCGTGCATAGAAAAACCGATTGAATTGTGTATGATTGTATGCAAATTGATTCATTGCAAGTTGCTGTGTGGTGTCGGCCTAGAGAATAGCACCAACCCAAATTCTTCCCGCGGGTGTCGTAAAAAGCGACTAAGGGACACAAACGGGGGGGGGTGGGCAGCAGCGCCCCCTGCAGTACAATTCTACCAAACTGCGATCCCAACCCAGCGTGGGGATTGTGGGCATTACCCCCAATGATGGCACAACCTTGCGCTATGGCGCTCATTAGGGGAAGGCTATGTCCAGCATAGCTAAATATAGCCTGAAGAAGAAGAAGTTCGATCACAGTATTATTCTGAAAATTTTGTAATTAAATATTAAACTGATGATGGCTGACCACTGCGTTATAAAAATAAAATAATCGTTATGCTCGTGAACGAGAGCTGTTCGTGTGTCTGCCCGCAGCACTTATGTTTTACCCTATTATTGTGACACATTAATGGCAATCATGAAATTATATTAGGTTTACATATGGCAACTGATGTATTTGGTTTTAAGATGATTTGAGAAAAGATGGTCAGAGGAGTTTTTTTATCCGCTGCCTTTTTCTCCTCTACAATACGGGCCGAAGGCAGCGGCTTACATTTTACATTGTACATTGACATTCAGCAAACAGAATGTAAATTCTTTACGTTGAAATAAATTGATTTAAATTTGAATTTGAAACGCTGGCTCAATTATTAGCCCGAAATATTTACGCAAAAATGGTTTATCGTTTGTTGTAAGTGACCACGCCATCCAAGACACCCTGTCTGTTTATACCATGAGATTTATGTGCTTAACCGCAGTTACAGGCGCGGGAGTTTCTTCCTGCGTTTCGTTCCGACTAGACCGACGTGAGCTGAATTTCCAATACTATTCGTTGCCGGGGGTGTGTATGAAAGAATACATGTGCCACTTGCAGACGGAGTAATGTACTTTTTTTACCGCCTCCTAAAGCAAAGAAGAAGAAAAAAATGTTTATCTATTTCAACAACGAAACGAACTAATGAACCGCTCGTGACGTAGTGGAACCGAGTGATTGGAATGAATCACTTGAGTAAAGCAACAACAGGCGCGGCCAGGTACAGGATGACTACCGGTAGTGGTATTTTTTTCGAGCGCTTCCGCAGGTCACGTTGAACCGTTGGTGCCGGCTGTCATGTAATGGCAGTCGCTAAGCCATGTCAGAGGGCTTATGGGCGGCTTGATAAATTCTGCCCGCCACTGTCTTACAGTGCTCCACTAACCCGGACTTGGCGCCCGTGCAAAATTATGGCCTAACTTTCCTACGAAACAGGAAGAGACCCGTGCCCCAGCACTGGGGACCCATAAGGGTTGATATCAATACAATAAAACAACAAAAAGAGTTGTTTTTCGCGCTATATGTGTGTATGTATTGATGTATGTCTGATTCTTTGGGACAGCGTAGAGCCCAAACGGCTGAAACTGACTGGGCTTAACGACTGCCATCTGTCGACGGCAGCCGGCACCAACTGTTTATGTATGTTGCCTTGTGAAGCATGGAATCGGCCGAAAAAATGGCACTAGCGTTAGTCATAGATGCTCACCCATCCATGCAGTGAACGCGCCCTGTGTTGTTTAACCTTCGTGATTGTTTAAGATCACAGGCTACGAGCGATTCAATCATGCATCATCGTAAGGCCCGACTTTGTAAATAACGATTGTTTTTGTGATCACTTGAGGACATTAGGCCTTAGAAGGTTAAAGCTTTAGGATCTATGATAATGAAGCTACTGTCAGTTTCTGGCTCTCGTTCAGGAGTCTTTTTTAATTAGCACTTAACAAATAGTCTCGTTTGAAGGCAAACGAAGACGGGGTCTAAGATGCTACGTGCTTGCCTGTAAAATGCCGGTTAGCTCTTGTTTTTAAGATACCCAGTTTTATAGTCTCAGGAAAAACAGACAACGGTGATGAGAAACATATCTTTGGTCGTAACGAACAAACGCCAATTGATACCTATCAACCCTTGTATGTCTCAACTGCTGGTGCACGGGTCTCTTCCTGCATCGCAGGAAGGTTAGGCCGTACTCCACTACGGGGGCCAAGTCCGGGTTGGTGGAGGATTGTAATAGCGGACCTGACTGTCAGAAGTTATCAAGCCGCCTACCTATACCTTATCACTAGTCGGATTGTATGTAATTTTCATTTGAGTTGTTTTTCTGTAGTATCTACGTATGTAGGTATGCTTGTATTTACGTGCTTTGTACCTTGTGAATATTTATACATACTTACATAGCCTCACGCCTATTTTTCAGAGGAGTAGGCAGAGACCAGGGACTACCACGATCCTTATCTTATTCATATCTTATCTTATTTGAGGTTTAACATTAACATCTTTTTAACATTTGCAGACAGGCACATATATTGCTGCTGACCCCACACTAGGATACACTGTGTTGTGGGAATCTGAAACAACGACATCATAAACATGTAAACATCCAAGACTCGGGATTTTTTTTTTATCCCCAGCCGGGATGCGAACCCGGGACCTCTTGCATGGCAGGCAGATGTGCTTCTGCTACGCCACAAAGGTCGTCACGCCGTTTTTGTTACGCCCTGTATTAAATTCAATTCAACGACTTGGCCTTTCATGAAAAGTCCCCTAACTCTATGATAACATGTTGAGGACTCCGAGGTCATAACTAAAACAACCTCTTTAATTATTAACCAGCTGAATACAAAATCAATACCGAGCCTATGTACGAGTATATTACATACATCATACAGCAAACAAACCGCTGTCTCCCAGTGTTGCCAGGACAGGAGGCAAGGTTGAGGTGAGGTTATGCTGTTTTGTTACGTGAAAAGACTAATTTTAGAGTATTTTTCTCCATTTTCTCTTCTCTCATAATCTAGACATTGAAATGGACACCTAGCGTTTTTATTCGTTTAACGAATTCCTTATCTGTAAAAGTGACTAAGCAGAGAAGCGTATAAGACTGTATCGTAATATCGTAGCTTTTTAACACTTATTTAGCAGAATTTAGCATAATAATTAGGTAAATTACTCTACATATGTATTATTGTAGACTTTTAGTCCGGATTTACTTACGGGTGTTGTTATATCGGAAAAGTCCGGCCAGGTTTTGCTCCGATTCGCTGAGCTTAATCATGGTGAGCAGAGACGGAGCTCGCGTCGTCGGTTGCTCGTCTCACACGGTCGGAAACCTGGTCGGACTTTTCCGATATAACAACACCCGAAAGTAAATCCGGAATAAATTCTACAATGTGTTGTGCTTACGAAAGTTTTAGTTCAAAAATATGTATTATTATTATTCTTTTGTCTATATTATAAAAAAAATTAAATATCATGTATTTTTATGCTTATACATAGACCAAGTATAATTGATTGACCTCACAGATTGCATAATTATGATATTGACATGTAATACTTTCTTTTTGACATTTGTAAATTTGATTGTTATTTCTAAATTAGATTGTTATTATGTACGGAGTCTTGACTTGTAATTAATATTACCAATAAATGATGTCTATGCTTATGTCTAGCTAACGTTCTGTCGGAGTTTCTGTGGTACATTGAATAAAATATTTTTGATTTGATTCGATTTGAATGGAACCCACGACGTCCGGAAAGGTTGCCAGACATGAAACCACCTTTTCTTCTTAACGTGGCATCGTAGCGCCGCTTCCCCTTCTTAGCTTGTCGATGGCAAGCCATCGTGGTGAAAGGATTTGCCCATCAGCGTAAGGGACTCGCTGATTGTTGTCCAGGGTGCGCCAGACGTACAGGCTCAGAGAGTACATCATGAAACATGAAAATGAGAACTATTTGTATATCTACTTCCTTCTTCAATATGTTAGTCCAGTCCATCCAAAGGTTGTCTGGAAGAGATCACTTTTAGTGATAAGGCCGCCGTTTGTACTCTTAGGTTAAGTAATATCTGTGTAATTTCCATTTGTATGTACAATAAAGTGTTCTCTATCTCTATCTATCTATTCTTTCTGCAATATCAGCTGCAAGTAATGCATATTATTTCAGCCAGATGTCGCTGCCTGTACGTAATACAGAGAGTATTGTAAAGAGGTTCAAATTTCACTGATGCCGGTTAGTCGCCCATTAGCTCAGTTGGAAGAGCGCTGGCACGGATAGCCAGAGGTCGCGGGTTCCAATCCCGGCATAGGTGGGATTTTTATAAGCCTCTAAATAGGTTTTTTAAAATATTATTTGCTGAATTCCGCCAAAAATCCCACAAGCATCATGCGGTTAGTAAATGTACCGCCCTCCCTCCCACTTTTTCAAGCAGAAGCAAGACACGAACACTCCACCACCGACACCAATACCTGTGTGAGAAAATACGCGTCGCGTTTCGCCTCTTACACGAGGCATCCTCAGGCTCTCAGCCAAAGCAAAGATAGTTTTCACATTAAATGCTATTATGGATTTCCGCAAAGTAATGCCTGATTCCATACAACATCACGAAACCGCTAAACCAACGAGACAGACTAGAGCCCTCGCCCACGGCGACTTTCAACAGCGATGCAGTAGCGATGCTGTCGCGCGTTTGCATCGATACTGCCGCGATGCGGTCGCTAGCTGTGTGCCCTCGCCCACGTAACCACGATTCAGTCGCGATACCGTCGCGCTTCTGGCGCGATGCAGTAACGGCTATTCTATGAGCGGATATTCTATAAACTATGAGCATAACACGGTTTAGTGCATTAAAAAAAAGAATATAATATTCTTTAATAGAGCATAAATTTAGAAGTGTTTCTGTGTCGAACGACTCCATTGCGCACGTGACGGATAATGGCACTCTTGACCTGATGTTGTTATGATTGTTTTGCACTGATTCTCGGTTCTCCACTCACGCGCCACCCTCCCTCCTTTCTTTCCCCGATATCGTCCGACACGGTCGCGCGTTTGCATCGATACAGTCACTATGCTGTAGCGCGTTACTAGCGCGTAGCAGATGCGACTTAAGCGCGTTCGTAGCGATGCTGTTGCGCGTTTAAGAAACGCGCGACAGCATCACTACAAAAAGTCGCCGTGGGCGAGGGCCCTAAGGATCTAACAAAGTCACGTACAAACACAATAGCTGAATTCTACTCGGTTCAAACATTATGAAACGTATTTTCGTCGATAACGTTAATCGAGTTTGGGAGGCAAAGCAAATATACAGCTAAATAACCAGCGCACAATGAAATCGAATACTAAAGGAATTATGTGAATAACTCTTCAGAGGTCACCAGTGCTTAAGGGAATTGAACAAACATATCGGGGACTCTATTATGTAGGTATCTTTTGTCCCATGTCGGATACAGAATTGTAACAAAAATATTTGTTATATGGTATGATAGCCCTAGTGAAACGCTCGTAGCCTAGTGAAGCGCTCGTGGCCTAGTCGAACCGAATGATTGGAATCAATCACTTGAGTTAAGCAACAAGAGGCGCGGTCAGGTGCAGGACGGGTGACCGTCTCGTGCTAGTGCCATTTTTCCGAACGCTTCCGTGCTTCGCAAGGCACGTTAAGCCGTTGGTGCCTGCTTTCATGTAATGGCAGTCGTTAAGCCATGTCAGAGGCCTTATGGGGGGGGGGGGCGGCTTGATAAGTTCTGACAGTAATCCCCGCCACTGTCTTACAATCGTCCACCAAACCGAACTAGGCCCCCTGGTGGTATATGACCTGACCTTCCTGCGATGCAGGAACAGACCCGTGCCCCAGTAGTGGGGACTTATAAGGGTTGATATCGAATATGGAATCGGTATGATTGTGGCGTAATATCAATGAGGAAAAGGTCTATACTCAGCATTGGACAGAGGTGGTCTGATGATGATGAATAGTGTGACGTCATAGGTATCGACTATCGAGCCCGCTATGAGCCATACATAACCTTCAAATTAATATTTAATTCAATAATTGCTTTATTCAAAGTAGCACACAAAAATTAGTGTTTCAAGTTAAACTAGGTGTCTTTTTCAAAATCTAGATCGTTTTGGAGAAAAAAATGGATAAAAAACTACCAACTTAGTATTTTCAAAGTTCCTTATTATCAGAGTTTACATGATTGTTCGAAAACCTAGAATTTAGCCATGGTATTGATTTTGCTGATTTTCATACTATGCATTTTACTGATAATTTCAAGAAATCGTTGGCCTTTGCACTACGTAATGAGATGTTTTATACAGCGTCAAGCGGCACGTTCACTCGCACTAGATAGGTGGACCACTCGGATGTTGCAGTGCCTGGGGCATTTTTTAAGACAGAAGGCTTATGATTGCGTCACGGCTGGATAATCCATTATGGATTATCCATCCGTGGATCCGATATGGATTTTGATTACACGTACCAAATTACTGCTAGATATTACCTAAATACTATCAACAGATTTATGCTACTAATATACATATTTACATCATATCTAAATATGTATTACTAATTATAAATGAAATCTAAATACTAACAAAACAAACGCAAAAAAAAGTTGGATTACTTTGTCTGGAAATATTATAACAACGTCACAAGTTACTACTTTGTGTACAGTGATGTTTAGTCATTCTTGATTTTGGCATTTATTTACATTTGGCAAACTCTGATCGCAATCGTAACAAGTTTGTCTGACAAATAACTTGACCAATTCACCTTCATTTCGGATGGACGAGCGAATCTCAAAAAGGCTATTCTGCCTTTTTTGGCAATTTAGACACTCAGAAATCTATATTTTTTTGTTTTGTCTATTATGTATTTCATTTTATTTTTGTTCATAGTATGTAAATTATCGGTTTATTTGGTTTCTGATGTGTCTTTTTATAATAAATGTCTTTCTTTTTATTTATTATTTCGGGTATCATTGGGGCCGCGGGATGTATCTTAGAATTATTCGCACTTTATTTTAGTCTACTTAAATGCCCTTAGGTGTAAATTGCAGAAATATGCAGTCTAGAGGTATTGGGCGCGCTATACCGGGTAGTACTAGCATTGCCCGTCCTTAACTCACACAAACACACACACACACCCTCACACACACACATACATACATACATACATACATACATACATACATACATACATACATACATACATACATACATACATACATACATACATACATACATACATACATACATACATACATACATACATACATACATACATACATACATACATACATACATACATACATACATACATACATACATACATACATACATACATACATACATACATACATACATACATACATACATACATACATACATACATACATACATACATACATACATACATACATACATACATACATACATACATACATATATACATACATACATACACACACACACACACACACACACACACACACACATACACACACACACTCGAACATATATTAAGTACGCATGTTGTTCCGTATCTTCATTTTCTATTTACTGTTGTAATAATTTTATTGCTCATACCTAAAAACATTATCAGTTATCCTTTACTGTCAAACTCAAGTACTTTCATAAAAGTATATACTGTGAGAGGCCTGGAGCTTTGCCATTATCTAACCTTCAACCTCTCACATAGTAATAAGTCCTGATGTTCAAATTGTACTTACTATATGTCTTGTTACGGGTACGCCTGTGAACCAGCGGCCCCGCAGAAGGGATTAATAACATGTCTTTTCCGCCTTCTTTCGTTCGACGTCTCTTCTGTAAATGATATAAATAAAAACTTATTGAATGAGCTACCTATGATATTCTATGATGTTTCTGTTTGTTATCCAGTTATTGGGGTAATTTTGTTCGACAATCGACTGTTGAAAAACTTAAACTATATTATAATAAATAAAATTCTAAGTCCTGACGGACTGACTCATCAACGCCCAGCACAGAGGGTCTATATATTATAATGTAGGTAAGGAATAAGACCTTTTTTTATATTCAATCCCTAAGAGGTCGAAAAGGGTTGCCAAATTTTATATGGGAGGTATAAACAATGTTGTCTAATTTTCTTGAAACTTAAAATAAATACTCTTTAAATTTAACCCTTAAGGGAGTGAACGGGGTTGCAAAAAAAATCCACGCGGATAGAGTCGCGGGCAAAAGCTAGTAAATGAATAAAGAGTAAAGTCGTTCTTACTGTTAGGATTTTGTTCAAGTTATCAGCCCGACATCGTACGTATTACCTCTTATCTCACGAACCTATATTACGTTTTATGCCATAGCTGTATAGGCATCCTTCAGGACTTCATTGAGTATTCAAAGCAAACGCCGAGGTCGTAGCGCGGCCGCATAACGCTATGTGTCCCAGGAATATTGCATTCTTTCCGTCCTTTCCGTTTTGTACAAAGATAAGTAGTAAAAGACAGTGTTTCCAGATGAAAAAATACAATTTTCCGTAGCCAATGAATGTGTTTTCAAATTAAATTACAGTATTCATTCGCTTCTCTTTATATTTATGTAAGTATATCACCTTTTTCTTGTTCAGGTAACACGTCAGTTGTAAGTCACTATTTTTGTAGATAATTATTTATTTATATTATTCAAGTATGATTTATCTAGGTTTATTATTACATATTATATTAATATTCGTATTTGCCGGTGCAAGAAATGGAAAAATAGAAATAGTCGGTACTATCCGTATCTATTTCTCTTTCGGTGAATTCTGAGGTTGCCTGGAAGACATTGATATTAGCTATAAGGCCGCCAATTATATCTTATGTGTTGTATCGGCTGTTTCTGTAACTATGAAGAATATTCTTATCTAATAAACCGCAATAGCTAACTGCCACTTAAACGTACAATTTTAAGTAAACTTCTGTGACTTCAATGTAACGAGTGCTTTTGTTCGAAATCCTACGGCAGTTGAAATACTTAAGTATATGAGGTTTGCTAATATTTCAAAGACTAAATATTTTTTATGTATGTCATGCTACGTCACTCTGTTGAGTCATAAGCTACATAGTCTATCAGCCTTCAAAGAATCGACGTCTACTTCAGGGACTCTCTGTATAACTTACAGTAGTTAAAGACAATAAATTAGAATTAGCATTTTGAACAATGTATAAAATTCCTCTATAGTTGTTATCAACTCTTGTATGTCCCCACTGCTGGAGCACGAGTCTCTTCCTGTATCGCAGGAAGGTTAGGCCATACTCCTTCACGGGGGCCAAGTCCGGGTTGATGGAGGATACGTAAGACAGTGGCGGGCCTTACTGTCAGAAGTTATCAAGCCGCCCATAAGGCCTCTGACATGGCTTAACGACTGCCATTATATGACTGCCTCTGTAGTGTCTTTAGCTAAATATTGAAAGATACATCTAAGTAATTTCAAGCCTTTTCTCGATGTTGTCAAGAAGCAAACTGAAAAGGACTGCATAATGTAAACTCAAGTACCACTTAAGTAAGTGGATGTCAAATCACAGGGATGTGTCTCAGCAGTGGAGGATAGTACAGAGAGTCTACTTTTCATTAAGAGGTGAACCTGTGCTAATTAGCGCCAGTAACGGAGGCGAAGGTTATTTTATAAATATTATGCTTTTTGTGAACAAACATATTATGTAATTTTTTTCAAAAAAGTGAACATTTAGATTCTGAAACATGTTGATGAATTAAATTTTTAGAACCTTCCAGAATCTAGAGTTTTGAAGTATTTTTGCCAAAAATAAACGTAAAACGTTATTAGGAAATTTATGTCTTCAAGTAAAATGTACCATATTCTTTTAAGTTTAAGTGATTGTAGTTCCTTACTATATAAATTGTCCTTCATCTATACGTAAAAACATATAAACATCTTCCATTCTATCATAGACTACTTAGTTACGGTTCAGAGGATCTTCTGTAAATTCCCTTTCAGCATCTCTCGGTTAAGTCGAGAAGTTTGTTAATCCATAAGTCATCAAAGGGGCAGTTTCTGACATCCCTGGCTTCCTACTTAGTTGATTATCGGTGAGACCACCAGAATTCGGGATTACAAAGTTTCATAGAGACCAAGGCTTGAGCAGTGTGATTGCAGCTTTGACTAAAGTTGATACAGGATTTGCGTGTAATTTCATTTAAGTAGGTGCAGGCTTACAATTCAGGCTTACAAGAAAGAAACATAATAATAACAATAAAACACAACGCAGAGGCAAGCTGAACAAGAAACATGAATAACAGAAAAAAAGTCTATAATACAAGAGACAAATAAAATGAGTATCTGATATGTCTAAGTTGCAACAAATGCAACTGACTCAGATTATATTAGATTAGAACTCTTTATTGTACATACCAGAAAACAACATTAAAATGTTTACATATTTTATTTTATTTATTAGGTTCCACAACAGTTAATAGTACTGGTAGATACATCAAACTTAAGGTAGTAAAAAATTGATTAAGGTACCTTAACTAATTATAGTGAAACACAACATGCATTATTAATTGCTAAGATATGTGACATATTTTACGTGCTTTAAATACCAAAAGGAAAAATCGTAAAATAATTTTTGTTTTGTTAAAACAATTTGTGATACTGCATCCGATTAAAGAAAAAGAAGAAGTACATTCAAATTATAGTGTGCGGGGGACCTCAAATTAGGGATTGTGGCTCAGAAAATATTTAATTTTATGTAACGGGTCTTTGTGTACGTCCACTACCTCGCTATAATGATTTAGAAGGCGGCATAGACGAGGAATAGCTGAGTTGGCGCCAAGAACGGTTCTGCGTAGCGGAGGGCACAGGGAAGTAATTGGCTTACGGGGAAGTTTTCGGGGGACTCTAAAGTTAAATTTAGATAACAATGAAGGGGAATTGATTTGGTTATTTAGTAATTTATATAAAAAAGAGATATCATTAATATCTAAGCGCTTTGTCAGAGGAATCATTTTAAAGTGTTTGAGTCTATCCCTGTAGGATTTCACCGATTTACTAATTCCCTGAGAATACGCCAGGTGCCACATAAATCTCTTTTGTATCCGCTCTAACCTAAGCATGTGTGTCGCGTAATGTGGACGCCAGACCACACTGTTGTATTCCAGAATACTACGAACAAGGCTGTTAAACAGTAGTATTTTAGTCCGCGGATTTTTAAATTGTTTGCCATTTCTAATTATAAAACCTAACATTCTAGAAGCCTTAGTAACTATGTTGTTGATCTGAGGAACGAAACTTAATTTTTGATCAAACAAGACTCCTAGATCCTTGATAGTTTCGAGTTCTTTGAGCATAACATCATCAATACAATATTTAGTAGGAATAGTATTTACGTTCCTAGAAAACTTAACTTGAAAGCATTTATTTGGGTTCATTTTCATACCGTTATGGTTGCACCATTGAGTTAATTCATCTAGATCATCTTGTAAAAGTTCTGCGTCTTTGAACGAAGTGACTGTTCTGACTACTTTAAGATCGTCCGCATAGAGAAAAGGTAACGAATGTTTGAATCTACCAGGGAGGTCATTTATAAATATGTTGAAGAGTAACGGCCCGAGATGCGATCCCTGGGGTACACCAGACGTGATTGCATTATTCTGAGATTGAAACCCGTTAGCCACCACGTAAAAAAATCGATTACTTAAGTAAGAATCCAACCATCGAAGTACTGGCCCAGTAAAACCGTACGAAGCTAACTTATTAAGCAAGACCACATGAGAGACCTTATCAAAGGCTTTGGCAAAATCTGTGTAGATGACGTCAGCTTGTTTGCGACAATCTATTGCCTCCACTAGAGTGTCTTCAAAGGACACCAGGTTGGAGCACGTGGATTTTGCCTTTAAAAAGCCGTGCTGGTGGTCAGAGAACAGCTGTTTACAGTAGCTTTGGATATGAGGGCAAAGAAGTGACTCTAGTACCTTAGCCATTATACTAAGTAAAGATATCGGGCGGTAGTCTTGCATGTTGCTAGCTCTACCACCCTTAAATATGGGTACGACCATTGCTATTTTCCACTGGGATGGAAATATGCCTGAATCCAGAGATTTATTAAAGATAAGCAGCAAAGGCTCTGCAAGGCTACACGCAAGCGTTTTTATAAATATAGCAGGCAGTCCGTCTGGGCCAGGCCCCTTACAGGCATTCAGCATTGACAGCTTCGTGAGGATATCCTCCCGTGTAAATTGTATTTTACTAAAACTATCATGGTATTGGTCTACCAATGGGTCTGTTCTCTGCAATGGTTTCTCATACACCGAAACAAAGTACGAAGCGAACAGATTACATATATCATTGCCATTGGAAGCCGTTGCAGAGCCATTTGTCATAGTGTCTGGATAAGAACCCTTTCCGCTGCGTTTGCTTTTTATAAAAGACCAAAAGAGTTTTGGATTTTTTACAAGATTAATTTCAATGCTCTCCAGATAACTATTATACAATTTTGACGCTAAGTGGTCGCAGCGTTTTTTGATACATTCAAATGATATTTTATCTAGGGGGTTATTGTATCTTTTTATGCGTTTTCTAAGATTGTGTTTCTCCCTTAGTAGGCTTATGAGGTTTTTACTATACCACGGGGGATATTTATGTTTCGATTGATATTTTATAGGTACAAAACGCCTGATTAATTCCCATATTTTTTCATATAGAATATTTAACATTGAATCGACGTCCTCGATAATCGAAAGTGTTGCGTGCCAGTCGACCTCATCGAGTGCTTTTTGTAGAGACTTATAGTCAGCCCTGTAAAAGTTGTATCTAATGTTTTCTTTATTACTAGACAAGTTATTAGTAGATTTAGTAGGTAGATCAAGTTCAAGAGGGGGATGTGCTAGATCTATTTTAGACAGAAGGTCTGTAGCCAGGTGTAGTTTACAGTCGGGTATATTTGTAAGGACTAGGTCGAGAATGTTACCTCTGTTATTGCAATTCAGATTTAATTGAGAAAGATTATTAAGCGCCATAAAGTCTCGCAGCATGACTTCTAGTGAGGAGTTTGCGGGAGAAGTCTGGGTAGAAATTTTACTATTGATGTGCCAGTTAATCCTACTTAAGTTGAAGTCTCCCACCATACACATATCAATATTCGTATGCTCAACAATGCGGTCACAGTTACTAAGAAATTGGTCAAGTACTGCTGGTGTGACGGGAGGTGGAAGGTATACTGCGCACAGAGCAAATTGCTTAGATAAATCCCTTGTAGGTGCGTCTATGACAACCCAAAGATCCTCGAGACTGCTTTCCCATGCTTGCATTCTTTTAGAACTGAACTTTTTGTCAACCGCAACTAACACTCCTCCACCATCCGTTTTTTTGCTAGAACTTGAATCTCTATCTCTCCTATGAATTTCGTATCTATCATCAAATAACTCTGTCGAAAGAATATTATGATTGAGCCAAGATTCTGTAATAATCACAATATCATAATTATTGCAACTTATTTTATAATGGAAGTCGTTTGTTTTGGTTCTAAGTCCGCGTACATTCTGGTAATATATATTTAAAGACGAGGATGGAGGTTATATAAAGACAATAATTAATAGCACAATTTTTTTTTTTTTTTTAGACTTATCTCAGTTGAGATCCTGCAGGGAGCTTAAGTCTTTAATCCATACATGCTTGACATCATCAGATTTTCGCATGAAGACACGGCCGATCCGAACCCACACATGCTTATAGCCTTTCTCCTTTGATGCTTTTCTAGCTGCCATGTGAAGGTTTTTGTTGGCTTGTGAGAGATGTTCGCAAACATATATTGGTGACTTAGCTCCACCAAACCCGAGATGGCTAGTGTTTAGTTTTTCCGCTGGATTTTTCTTGTTAAACTGTATCACTGCAGCCAGAAAATGATCTCGCAGTTTGGGAGAGGCCAGTTGGACTACAATGGAGCGTGGACGAGGGCTGGATTGATCCATTTTGGCAACTCGAGTGCAGTGATGAATGTTCTCCTCGATGAGGTTGCAGGCAATCGTTTTTCCCAACTGAGTTACGATGTTAAGAATATTTTCATTTTTGTTTTCTGGAACACATTGGACTTCTATATTACTGGAGCGACTATTTTGTTCTAACAAATTGACCTTGTCCTGAAGCAACGACACATTAGCCTGTAAATTTTGATTATCCTCCTTTAATGCAGATATTTCCTTCGTAGCTACATCAAGACACTTCTTTGTTTCCTCGTAAGTCTCATTAAAGAACGTCAAGGCATTAGTCACCTCATCAAGTTCCTTTTTGATCGGGAGCAGTTCTCTATTGATGGTTGCCGCTACTGAGGAATTCAGCTCCGACAAAAATAAGCTCATTTGCGTCTTTACAATATCCGTAACAATATGTCTAACGTCTTCTTGAGTGATGAGTAAAGAAGCTTCTTTCTGAGGCGAGGATGAGGGAGCCTGTCTCTTCGGCGGCCTGTTATGCGAGCCGGGTGGGGGTGTATCTTTCGGACTCCCTTTACGGCCCGAAATAGGTGGTTGTGTTGCAGGCGGGGATCGTTGGATATTCATTTCGTTCTCAGTAGATACGCGCCCGACACCGTTATGGCTACTTGTAATATTGCAAGGGGATTCACTAATTCAATTGCCCCAGAGGTAAAACACCGTCAATTTTGGATATAATGGCACCGAAGAGCTAACGTGCTGGTCCACAATACAGTTTTGACGTGGCAACACTTTCCTTGGCTTTGTGGTAATTTGCTTTCTTTTGCTGGCAACACCAATGTGACAGATGAGGTTTCCGGTTTTTATGTGGCAACACTTTCCTTAACTTTGTGGTAATCTACTTTCTGTTGCTGGCAACACCAATCTGACAAGTGACTTCTTGAGGTTGGCACTATTGACTTTGAATGACACCACGACTTGCCGTTAACAATTTTTAGGTTATGATGCCGACAAAATAGTTTAGTGTTTTCTCGCGAAAATCAGCACCCGCACTGTGATCAATACTCCTGTATGACCGATGCACTCAGCTTTGTCGGAATCGCACTTAACAGTAGGAACTTTTAACAATTTTGCACTGTTTCTAAATTATTTTTCGCAGAGATCTTTCACGTACGTGTTGTCACTTTTTTGTTAATATCAGTGTCATATCAGAATCTATCAGCATTGCGCTGCATGCTGAGGTCGTGAGCCCTCAGCGCTGATGTTCAGTCATTGCCTACGATATCATAATTTACAATATAAGTTTAAATAAATGCCCTAAGCGTAACATTAATGTATTTGCTGCTTAATGCTCGATGAACTTCAGGTCTTCCGGTAGGTCACTAAATTCTTCGGATGTATTTTTTTTTCAAAACGTTGCTTGCAGGACTTGGGGTCTGGCATCTGCGCCTTGCAGACTACGCACGTGTACGAGGGCCTTCTGCCCAATTGTACTACAAAGCGCGATTTGGATCGAATTATAGCACGGACAGGGAAAATATTATTACGGGCTAGGGTTCTAGATTTGGAGGTAAAACACCAAAAACACCTTCTTAGGATTTATTCACGCAGGGTCTAGTCTACAGGTCCAATCGAAGTCCAATAGTATCGCTGAGGTCGTAGGTTAGCACTCGTTTCGCTCGAAGTTTACTCTTCGCAAGTCCAAACTGAACTGACTGCACGCCGCGGCGAGGGTTTTCGTTCCCGCATGTCGGTTCCTCAGTGCACGTGGCAACGACTCTAGAACAGCTTCATGTCATAGAGCTGTGAGCGTTATGATACTAGACATACAAGTCATTATTGCTTGCATAACTAAAACGAAGCTTGCGGCGGCTATTCGATAGGCTTCCAGAGTGCTTAGTGCGAGTTTGACAGATCCAATCGAATAACTTTACTACCGCGTTAATCGAGCATTGAGTAGTGAGTATGAGTAAATTAACCGTTCGAACTGGCAAAACGCTGTCACAGTACAACTCGCACTCGCGTTTATTCTTGTTTTGGCTGGTAAACGTGTTAACTTCTCAACGTAAACCATTACAACTCGCACTCAGCAATTTTAATTTCCATACTTGTCGCTAGGTGGCGTTTCCTCGATGCCATAGAAATATGAGTTTACGTTAACGCGATCGAGTAGTTAAAAAACTCGCACTAAGCACTCAGAGTGCTTAGTGCGAGTTTGACAGATCCAATCGAATAACTTTACTACCGCGTTAATCGAGCATTGAGTAGTGAGTTTGAGTAAGTTAACCGTTCGAACTGGCAAAACGCTGTCACAGTACAACACGCACTCGCGTTTATTCGTGTTTTGGCTGGTAAACGTGTTCACTTCTCAACGTAAACCATTACAACTCGCACTCAGCAATTTTAATTTCCATACTTGTCGCTAGGTGGCGCTTCCTCGATGCCATAGAAATATGAGTTTACGTTAACGCGATCGAGTAGTTAAAAAACTCGCACTAAGCACTCGAAGGCTCTATGGGACCGCGACAATATTATATTTTTCGCGTGGCAAAAAGGAAACCTCTCCTCTTCTCGTGAAAGTAAATCCCTCCTCCGCTAAGTGGCATTTTCGTTTCTTTTGCAGGCGAATGTGCCCCAACCCTGGCCCCTTGGAAGGTGTCGAACGAGATCACGACCAGCGAGAGCGACCACCATCACAGCGACCACATCTTCGACATAAACGACATTGTCCACTTCGAGGATAACAACCTGGTAATGAGGGATGCTCAGGACAAAGACAATAACGACTTGGATAATACCATTGACGGCTTCAAGCACTTCAAGGAGTTGAAGAGGGTGTATTTGAATCAGTTACGCGAGGAGAGCAAGGATGTAGGGACTGTGAAGATCATGAGCGATAGCGAGAATGAAGTGAAAGGTAAGTGAATTCATCACAGAAGGTAGGTACCGCCCCTGTACCTAGGTACCGCCCCTGTACCTATATTCCGGTGTAGGTGCGGAAAGCCAAATGCCTTTCCATTTTTAACGCTATGGTAAAGGAGTTCTATCACGCTAGTACACTGTAACACTGTAATCTCGTAATCTTTAATATTGATCTGTTGTTGTTTGTATTTTTTTATGTCCTTTCAATACGAAGAAAGATAGATAGATATACAGAGAATACTTTATTGTACATAGAAATGGAAATTACACAGATATGTCTTAACTTAAGAGTACAGATGGCGGCTTTATCACTAAAAGTTATTACTTTCAGACAACCTTTGGATGAACTGGACTAATACATTAGAGAAATGCCGCCGTACAAATTTCCTTGTAACCTGTTTACCTTGGCACAGAATTTTCTAGTTTTGCACCAGAGGCTAGATTCTGCTAACGCAATGTGGTACAATGACAATTGCATGAACATGGCGATTTAATTTCGTTGCTGCTTCAAGTCTACGCGCATCGCATCGAACCTTCTATGCGTCGATGTATGAAAAAAACACCCCACGTGATCCGAACATATATCTGTCATGGTACTATAATGTGCTCACAGAATCGAGGCCCTGGACAATCCGCTATTTGACACGTATCAAATTTGACGATTTATGATAAATGAATATTTCCTATTTAACGTAAGAAACCGAAATAAAATGATTTTGCTAAGTAAGTATCCAGGATGGCTGCAAAATTTGCAAAGTAAAAAAAACGGCGAAAACGCTATCCGCCATATTGAAAGCATCTAAAGTATGTAAACAAACATCTTTCAGCCAGAGCCAGTGGACATTGATTATTATAGGACTTAGATCAAAGTGATGTTCACATAAATACACCCGAGTTTCAATTGATAAAGAGTCTGGGTCTCTTTTGGCAGGTTTGAGTCAAGTTTTTCGAATGTTAATTTCACTGGGTATACGAATCCACAACTTCCCGGGGGTCTTTATTGACGTGTTTTTTCATTCTCGAACAATGCAATAATGATAATTGGTATAATTATTTTGGATGTAAATTCGATGAAATCATGGTTGCGTTGTTGTTATTTCGCTATGCTCAGAGATCACTTACAGAAAATTGAATGTAAAACTTTGTTTACAATTTTTTGGACTTCAAACCATAGACAAAAATGGCTGACCGCGTTTTTGGCTGTTTAGGAAAATAAAGGTTTAAAATATATTTTTATGTTGCTTCTAGGTCCTTAAAAAATATACTAAAATATTTTTTGGTCTAATGGAAGAGTTATTTACCGTTTAAGACTTACTTGAAAAGAGAGTCAAATAGCGGATTGACTCTAAAGTGAAAAAGTTATTTATGCTTGGTGTAGTCTTTCATCAAACATAGTTGTTTGAACATAGTTAAATATGACCTAAGATGATGATAATGAACGCCAATTTCCGGGACAGATATCCTACCTACTTAAAACGGCTTTATAATCGGCGTATCTTTATCACCATCTTTTTTTCATAATCATATGGCGCGTATTGTAATTTTCTCACTATAACGATTATTAACTTAGTTCGTTAGTAATTTTATTACTGGGTCCATTCATCACGCGCCGTTGCTGCATAGTGATTACTACAAAGTACCCTTAAAGTAAAATGTTTACTAATTTCAGCAACACAAGACACAGCAAGTTCGTTTGGGGTCCCCTGGACATTTTTATGTTTTTACATCAAGCTGTGCACCAATCGCTATAATAATGAGGCCTTTTCAGCTCAATTTTAAAAACATTTCAAAGATGGCGCTTAAAGGCGCATACAAGAACAGGGATTCGTCTGCCAAATTTTACTATCTTCTTCTTCTTCTTCAGGCTATATTATGTAGTCCACTGCTGGACATGGCCCTCCCCTAATGAGTGCCATAGCGCCCTGTCTTCAGCTTGCCGCATCCAGCATCTGCCTGCAGTTTTTCGCAGATCGTCATCCCACCTGGTCGGAGGGCGTCCTACACTAAAAACCTTCAGTAAATAATAAATGTCGCCGTCAATTCTAATGGTCCTTACAATGACCAGAGTGCTTAGTGCGAGTTTGACAGATGCAATCGAATAACTTTACTACCGCGTTAATCGAGCATTGAGTAGTGAGTTTGAGTAAGTTAACCGTTCGAACTGGCAAAACGCTGTCACAGTACAACACGCACTCGCGTTTATTCGTGTTTTGGCTGGTAAACGTGTTCACTTCTCAACGTAAACCATTACAACTCGCACTCAGCAATTTTAATTTCCATACTTGTCGCTAGGTGTCGCTTCCTCGATGCCATAGAAATTTGAGTTTACGTTAACGCGATCGAGTAGTTAAAAAACTCGCACTAAGCACTAAGTTTCCATTAAATTCTCTAGTGACAATCGATATCGTTAAAAGCCGATAAATTTTGACAGCCGTATTCCGGTTCTTCTATGGCCACGCCTGTAAGCGATCTATGAATTGCTTTGAGAATTTGTGCTGAAAACGGCTCATTTGACTGACTCGTTGGTTAACACGCTTTACGTTGCTATCACGCCTATTGTTTATCTTCTTATTCGGGCTAAGTATGTAGTCCACTGCTGGACATAGCCCTCCCCTAATGAGAGCCATAGCGCTCTGTCTTCAGCTTGCCGCTATAATTTCGCTCAGCGCAGATTAATTTTGACAGCCGTATTCCGGTTCTTCTACGGCCACGCGTGTAAGCGCCATCTATCAGTTGCTTTGAGAATTAATGTTGAAGACGGCATTATCATTGAAATAAGATAGTTACCACTCACATCTATATTATATTGTTTACTGGCACTACCCCTTCCGTGCTGTGTGTCGGTGTCGTAAAAGGCGTCTAAGTGACACAAACCGGGGGGTGGGCAGCAGGGCCCCCCGCAGTACAATTCTACCGAACTGCGATCCCCAACCCGCATGCCCAGCGTGGGGATTATGGGCATTACCCCCAATGATGGTACAACGTTGCGCTATGGCGCTCATTAGGGGAGGGCTATGTCTAGCAGTGGACTAATATAGCCTGAAGAACAAGAAATAGTTTTCATTCATTCATTCACATCTGTTCCAGTGGACGAGTCACGAGTGTCAGCGAAGGCGAACGACGAGCCGTGCGCCTGCCAGCACGGGGGCGGCTGCGTCGGTGGCGGTTGCCTCTGCCCGCTTGGGTACGCCGGCGCACGGTGCGAGATCACGCTGGATCTAAAGGTAAGTAACAATATTGTGAAATAGTAGGCTACATTCCCTGATGGCTGGATGAGGATGGCTGAGGACAGAGGGAAGTGGCGTACAGGCTGATTGACTAATTGATGCCCTGGTGAAGGCCAAGGACTTTGTCATCTCGCGGTCATGTATTGAACATCACGTTGGATTAATATTGAACATTCAGCAAACAGAATTGTAAAGTTCTTACGTTGAAATAATTCAAAGTGAATTGAATTTGAAGCCGAGTACTACAAAGTCCGCTTGTGGACCGCGTACCCAACGTAGAAATTCGTCGAAGAACCAAGGTCGAAGACGTTGGTAAGCGGATCACAGAGTTAAAGTGGAGATGAGCGGGACACTTGGCTAGAAGGGAAGACGGCCGGTGGACCAGGGCAGTATCGGAGTGGTGGCCAAGGGAGGGAAGGAGGTTGGTAGGCAGACCACCGACACGATGGTCAGACGACATCTTGAGGGTTGCGGGTCGGAAATGGATCAGATTAGCACTGGACCGTGAGGATTGGCGCTGTAAAAACGAGGCCTATGCTCAGCAGTGGGTTGACGTGGGCTGATTTTAGGTAGATAGATATAGATATTACAAGGTAGTGTAACGTCGTGTAGTGTATAACAATGTAGTGTGAGTCACGTGTCCTAGCGAAGGATAATTAAGGATTGCGTTGCCTCGTGGTAAAAGTACACGCTAAGGCCACTGGCGACTACCGAAAGTGTGAGGTATAGCGAGCCTCGAGCTCTGGTGAAGAGTAAGGACTGCGTTGGCATGCGTGATGACGCTGGAACTGAATCCGAGTAGCGATTGTATGAGGTAGCAAACTAACAGCGGTGGCAGTTGCCTCCGTCTGCTCGGGTATGCTGGTGTGCGATTCGAGATTATGCTGGTTCTAAAGGCGTGCAGTGATAGTGTGTGGTAGTAGCTACGGGTCCTGACGAAGGCCAAAGAGGATAAGATAAGATAAGATAAGAATATTCTTTATTGTACACACCAGAAAATAATTACAGAGACAACAGTTACAAAAGAAGAGGTACAATTGGCGGCCTTATTGCTGATAGCAATTTCTTCCAGGCAACCTTAAATCGGAAAGATTGCTGAAGGAGAAATTGAGACGGGTAGTTGGTGCTCATCGAATATTTATATACATACGTATACGTAATAAAATAAACTTACATAGATAAATACTATTATAAATATACATAAACAATAAGTTATAATAGCAAGCATGATGGGAAAAATAAATGGGATTTATCTACAGACAAAAAGAGAATAAGAAATTATTTGGAAAGAAAGAATTCTACTACTTTAGATTTGAATATAGCAGGAGATGGAGAGCGCCTTATAGAAACCGGCAGCTCATTCCACAGCCGGACCGAGGAGGAGCCATGGGCCTGCAACTTGCAGCAGCATACAATCGCACTGCATAAACTTAAACCGGAATTCTTACGGATCATCCATACTGCTACAACTTTATAACCTGAGTTTATATTCTTTATAATGCACTAACCCGTGCTAAGGATAATTTTAAAAAACCTATGTACGTAATACAGAGAATATTGTAAAGAGGTTCTAAATTTCACTGATGCCGCCCATTTATTTCGCCCATTAGCTCAGTTGGAAAGAGCGCTGGCACGGATAGCCAGAGGTCGCGGGTTCGAGTCCCGGCATGGGTGGAATTTTTAGCCTCTAAATAGGGTAGTTTAGCCGGTTTTCGGCCATTTAAGGACATTTTCATATTCAGAGCGATTTTTTTCAATGACAGAGTAAACAAAAATGGACAAATAAAATACTTTTGAATCATAAAACTATTGCAATTTCCATTTTTCAAACCTTCATCTAAGAAAACATTATCGTTTAATTATAAAAAATAAAAATATCGTGAGTTGTGGATTTTGCCCTTTCCCGGCCACCTATTTCAGTTTACGGCCACTTGTTTTGTTAGTTTTCGGCCAATTTTTGTTTTTTCTAATAACTCTTATTTTTATGGTGGTGTATCGTTTTTAAATAACAATAAAATGAGTAAAAAAAATCAAAGAGCTTTTAATATTGTTTACTTAAAACTAAAACATTAACCAATTTCCGGCCTCTCAATAAATCATGGCCGATAAACAAAATTGGTCAACCCGGGTTTCGGCCACCTTGCATAAAATGGCCGACAACCTAATTTGAAGGAGTTAACTTTCGGCCGCCAATGTCAATATATAATTAAACTCTTTCGAACAAATCAAGGATGAAAGAGTTCTCTTAGATCAGGATCTTAGTTAATATAAGAGAAACTTATTGAAATAAATAGATTTACTAGTATTTATCACCGCTTTTATAAATGACCGAAAAATAACCTAAATATCCTTAGTTCTCGGTCATTTTATTACACTTAGGCCGAAAAGTGGATTTACGAAGTCCCTCTCTCGGCCACCGTTATACAAAACAATTAAAATGGATTTTAAGCACGAATGCAATTAGTAAACATGCGGCCGAAATCTAACTGCATAAATCAGGATACTTTTTAAATTATATCTTAACAATATGATTTGGAAAAAGTGATTATTCAATGGTAAAGTAATTAATTTATAATCGTAGGATCGGTGTCAGATTTCGGCCAGGCGGCCGAGAATCAACTGGTTCGTCAAAATTGAAGTTAGTTATCCGTCCACCTAATATTTACTAAAAGTACTAAGTATTATAGACATTTTCATCAAAATAACATCAGTTTAACATATTAACTGTGCATTACAGTAATATTTTGGTGGATAAATCAATACACAATGTCGTCACTTACCATGCAAATAATTGGCGCGCACTATTTTTTTCTCTGCTTTCGACATACACTCACATTGCTTGAAACGCGAGGGAAAACTGACGAAACAAATGAAACGCTACTAAGATACTTAATTATGTAGGCAAAGACATCATTAGAATCTATGCGGTAACAATAGATTTTTTACTCGGGCGTATTTTATTTTCTTATTATTTCGTAAAAACTGCGTGATGGCCGAAAACTGAAGGTGGCCGGCAAACCGACTAAGTTACCCTAGGTTTTTGAAATTGTTCTTAGCACGGGTTAGTGCATTAAAAATAATATAATCATGTGGATACAGCGATATCATTCCGATGTAAAACCTAACAGCAAAATAGGTGGTCGGGGCTGCAAGTGATGCAAATTACTTCAGCCAGATGTCGCTGTCTGTACGTAATACAGAGAGTATTGTAAAGAGGTTCGAAATTTCACTGATGTGGGTGGTCGCCCATTGACTCAGTTGGGAGAGCGCTGGCACGGTTAGCCAGAAGTCGGCGTTCGAGTCCCAGCATGGGTGGAATGTTTAGCCTCTAAATAGGTTTTTAAAATTGTCCTTAGCACGGGTTAGTGCATTAAAAAGAATATAAACAGTGGTGATAAAATACCAACTTTCTTCTTCAACCTATAGCCAATTAGTCACCCAATGCTAAATGTAGGTCTTCTAATGAACGCCTTTTTGGTCTTGAGCTCTCCAACGGTTACTAATGTGTTCGTTTTAAACGTCAGGTGCCCAGATTCAACGGTTCTTCGTATCTGCGGCTGCCAGGACTTGGCGACACGGCGCAGGCGTGGCTGGATATACAGGTAAACCAAAGATTTCAAGATTTTCCCTTGTGCACAATCGGACCCATGTGGGTATTCTACTTTGAAAACTTAATCTAAAACGTATCTAAAACATTAATTTGGACGACTGATCGCAAGGAGCAGGATGAATCTTCTGACTCCCGAGCTAGAATAATCTGGATTATGGCAGTAAATGATGTCAGTGATTTAAGCAAGGACATTTCAAAAAAAAAAGGAGAGGTGCATATTTTACAGTCGTCGTCGTCGTCAGGCAACAATAGTCCACTGCTGGATATAGCCCTTATTTTACAGTAAATAATAATAATTATTAGAATATTTTCGGGGCTTAATCGCGTAGGCTTAACGACGTTACAGTCATCGTGGTATTCTAATAATGTGTTCTAGTCGCGAAAGTTTAAAATGTTCTATAATAATAATAAATATTCATGGATATATTACACAGATCTCGTTAGCCCTATACTAAGTACAACTAAATGACTTGTGTTACAGGTGCTAATTTAAGACGACACATTTAATACAATAAATACATAGATCTAAGACCCGAAACAAACTAGAAAAGTTAGTTTCCTAGTTTGACCCGGCCGGGGATCGAACCCGAGACCTTCGGTTTTACAGTCAGCGCGCCAAACCGCAGCGCCACGGAGGCTGTCAATTAGATAGATAGGCGCCGGTACAAAGATAGATCTATAGTATAAAAAGGAATCGTTGAATGTGTTGGTAAGCGCAAATCTCGAGAGCAGCTGAACCGATTTCCCTAATTCTTTTTTAGAATATTTCTTGAAGTACGAGGATTGTTCTTACGGTGAGAAAGAAAAAAAAAATAAAGAATAGACTGTTAGGCGGTACGAAGTTCGCTGGGTCAGCTAGTACTTTATAATTACAGTAGTAGGTTCCGGAAGTTAGCTAGATACTTACCTACCTACATTAATCGTGGCATTCGTAGCAGACCCGGGAAAAACCGTCAATTTCCCTTAGGACAGAGACAGTTCAACGAAAAAGGTCGCTATCGCTGATTTCACGAGCGAAAGTTTCCACCGAAGAAAAAGTCTGTCTGAGACTAAAAGACTCCACTTAATATTTAAACAAGAAAGAAACTTCGAGCCTTGCTCTGGACACTAGATAAATGTTACAGAAGGTTTAACAGGTCGAATCCAGATCGAACTTAAATTTAGTCAATCTAGTTGGGTCAGTGAATCTAGCTGGGTCAGTGAATCTAGCTGGAACAGTGAATCTAGCTGGGTCAGTGAATCTAGCTGGGTCAGTGAATCTAGCTGGAACAGTGAATCTAGATGGGTCAGTGAATCTAGCTGGGTTAATAAATCTAGCTGGGTCAGTGAATCTAGCTGGGTCAGTGAATCTAGCTGGAACAGTGAATCTAGCTGGGTCAGTGAATCTAGCTGGGTCAGTGAATCTAGCTGGGTCAGTGAATCTAGCTGGGTCAGTGAATCTAGCTGGGTCAGTGAATCTAGCTGGGCCAGTGAAGCTAGCTGGAACAGTGAATCTAGCTGGGTTAATAAATCTAGCTGGGTCAGGGAATCTAGCTGGAACAGTGAATCTAGCTGGGTTAATAAATCTAGATGAGTCAGTGAATCTAGCTGGGTCAGTGAATCTGGCTGATTTTTCAGTAAATTTACAAATAAACGCAATCAGCACTTAAGTTAATAAACTTACAATCTTCAACACCGAAAGACCGAGAAAGACTTATGCCGAGCAGTAGTGATGATTATGATGGTGATGATGACGTCAGTTGCTGTCAGACAATTGGGTGGACTTTATTTACTTTGAGTGTTATGTGGTTGGTTTAATAAGGTGCCAGTATGCTTATTGTTGTATTTAATATTATTAAAATTCTTTAATGCATATTTTTTTTTGCACTTAATACTACTTAGCATTATCTACCAGCCAACCTAAGTTTTTGAGACAAGATTAGCAGTGAGCGCAATATTAAACAATATAAAATTTACTAACTATATCTATTTTATATATTAAATTTAAAATAATGGGGGAATATTATTTGTAATAATATTTGTCTTGATGAGAGTGTTTTTTGTGTTTTAATGTTCACTTCACCCAAATGTTTACTATGTGTTTTGTGTATGAATAAAGAATCATCTTATCTTATTATTAACTAGCCGTGCCCCGCGGAGTTACCCGCGGTTTATCGATTTTCCCATGGGAATAAGATATTTAGCCGCAGAAAAACGTAGCCTATGGGCTTATCTAAGGTGTCAGCTAACTCCATAAGAAATTTTATTAAAATTGCTCTAGACGTGAAGAAGTAACAAACATACACACTCACGAACTTTCGCCTTTATAATATTATTAGTGTGAGAGTGTAGCTTACTGACCAACGATTTGAGACAGATTGCTGACAGTGGTTGGATGAGGAAGGCTGAGGATAGGAACAAGTGACGAGTCTTGAGGAGGCTTATGTCCAGCAGTGAGGCGATTGTTTAACTGGCAGCTGGTGGGATGTGGACTCGCTTTTGTGTAAACCAAAGTATAAGTTTGGAGTTGAACTTAAAAATTAAAATTTTTATTTCAATTCCAAAATTTATGAAATTTTATTTTTTTTAAATTTAATTAAATATTTTATCTTATAATTAATGTATGGCTTGTGTTCTCACTAACATTTTTTAGTTTTAATACTGAGTGTCATTTTACTAACAACCTATGGCTATTTATACGAAAAAAAGAAATACAATACAATACAATTGGTATTGGGGATAAGGCGACTCACTTGACACTCCTTAGGCTGCCTCGTGGTAGATAGATTTTAGGTCGACGGGGCCGCGGCACAGGCGTGCAATGTCAGCATGTATCGCCCAACTGCAGGGTCCATAGGGGTAGTTCTTTTCGCACCCTCCAGTGGATGAAAGGGGAAGGCTCACTAGCAGTAAAACGTGAACACACACGACACACGAAACACAGTGGTCGATCGGCGCACACGCGGGTATCTATCACCCACGTCTATACGGCACAAAGGTCCACAGGCGATTGTGGGGTTCGCAATTTGCGAATCGCAGCGCAGCACACACGGTATGCCGCCGAAAACGAAAAGGTCGTCACTTACCCATCTTCTCTATAGTATAAAAATGAATTGCTAAATGTGTTGGTAAGCGCATACTCGTATCTCGAGAGCAGCTGAACCGATTTCGGTGATTCTTTTTTTAGAATATTTGAATATACGAGGACGGTTCTTGAGGGGAGAAAAATAACAAAAATTTAATGAATCGACTGTTAGGCGTTACGAAGTTCGCTGGGTCAGCCAGTTAGATATAAAATTACTCGAAAACAGGAAACGCATACATTCAACCTGCGTTGTCTTGTAGGAAAATAGAGAAAAACTAATAATATGGAACGCGACGGAACAATTGATTTGTGGCTTGGAGAGTAATTTTCTTGAAGCAGTTGACGCGTCATGAGTAAACCATTGGAGCTTCCCTATCTTGTAGCTGCCTCAAAAACAAGTTACAAAGAAGTAAAAAGCAGCTTTTCAGAAAAAAAAAACTTCTTTTCTGTTAATGAGACGAGAAAACACCTTTTGCTTACGAAAGTTACTAAACAAATTAAGTTCGTTAAAAACTTGGCTCTGGAAATTTACTTTGTGAGGCTCCGCGAGTGCTTTGATTTGTCTGAGGTTGGACGTTTGGAGGAAAATTAAGTTTCTTTTAAGCTTTTCGCTCTTGTAATTGGGTGATCGTTGACCACGATAAAGGGAATTTTCTCGCCAGGCAGATCGTATGCTGACCACGGACGGCCGGTACAACTGTTGTTTTTTTTATTTTTTAACCCTTGTTTAGGGGTCCTTAGGACCAAAACCAGTTCCAAGGTTTTGGTCCTAAGGACCCCTAAACCCACATCGGGAGCGACCCCTTTCGAGGCCGAGGAGGGCGCACAGCGGAGCTCCCTAGCGGAGCGTCCGCTTAGAAGAGTTTAAATTGCAAAACTGCTATGAAAGAGCAGTGTCCCCGCTAGGGGGGACACTGGCAGGGGAGGGGGCCGCGTTTGACTGGGACCGAGCCTCTAAGAGATGGTTCAGATCAGACGACAATTTATCGGGCGGGTCAACGAGTACGTTCCTGGGCCTGCGCACCAGGTAACGTGGGTCCGTCGTGGGCGGAGAGTAAGCCGCTGCTTCGCGGATCAGGGGGTTGGGGTGGTCTTCAGCTGTGCTGAAGAACGTCTCTGAGAGGGACTTAATGAATTGTTGAATGGTTGGAATTTTCATGTCCCGATGTAGGTATGCGTTCCTGACGCACCAGTGAGCGTTCAGTGCCCTACGGATAAAACAACTGTTGTTAGTCGGATGTTATATTTATAGTTTGTCATTGAAACACTTTGATTGCGCGATGCAGGAATGTTGGAGTTTGTAGTGCGCGCGCAGAGTTGTCATGTGCTCGCCACAAGTGTAAGTACGTATAAGTAACGTAACTAAGTTCTTGAACCAACAGATATCCTACGTACCTAAGGCGAAGGAAAGCATCAGGTCCTCTTTATTTAAAACTTTCCAGCACAAAGACATTTTGGCTAGATATTCGATATCAACCATTATATGTCGCTACTGCTCGGGCACGGGTCTCTTTCTGCATCGCAGGAAGGTTATGCTATACTCCAAAAAAACCCCAGCTCTTGGATGTTTACACGTTTGTGATGTCGTTGTTTCTGGTTCCCTCGACACAGGGTATCCTAGTGTGGGGCCAGAAGCAATGTATGTGCCTGTATGTAAATGTTATGTTCCTTTTGCTTTACGGAACCCTAAAAAGGTCACTGTCATTATAAATGTCAACTGATACAGCAGTCTGTCAACGATTATAGTTAGTTCGCGTTTCCTCGCTGCGTTCCCTGGTTATTACTGTCTATGCTGCTGAAATAGTACTCCATTAGCGATAACTTGTTCAGAGTGTGTCAGGGAACTTGTGTAGTTCGGTTAGTTGAACGCATCTCGGCGGAAGTGAGAAGTTGGCAAACTACCTACACATAGGTACCTACCGTCTTACTTAAATTACCTCGTGGTTGTATTCTGTGTAAGCTTAATTCCAAATTTAGTCACACAATTTTGTAAATATGCCACTCTTGTCAGCTATTGGATTTCCTAATTTTAACTATCAAATAAAATACCTAATCGTAAAAGAATAACAGTATTTTTATTGTACAAGAGCATATCATAAGGAATATAAAATATTTAATAAAGATACAGATTTAAAGTATAAAGTATAAAAAATATTTATTACCAACTGAATTAAGTTACATGCATCTGATTAACACTTATAAATCTTAGTTTACATTACGAACAGAGTTTTTTATTAAGATTTAATTAAGATTTAATTAATATCTGGAACATAAAAAATCGCACTGCATATTCTGTACTATTTCATCGTTTTCAATATTACAACAATTACAATTAATTAATATTAAGAAATAATTAA
The DNA here is from genome assembly GCA_934045075.1 of Yponomeuta sedellus. Lineage (NCBI taxonomy): Eukaryota > Metazoa > Arthropoda > Insecta > Lepidoptera > Yponomeutidae > Yponomeuta > Yponomeuta sedellus. Next base: position 15,254,329 of record OW203745.1, read on the forward strand.
TATAATATAAAATTACTAACAATATCTGTAATTTTGTCATTTTCTTACCCTAACTTGCACACTAGGATTCCCTGTGTCGTGCAAGCTAGTCTCTTCCAATAATGAAACAAAAGACATTTTAGATCTTAAACGATAAAATTATACAATAGTTAATTTGAATTAAAATCCTAGGCGAAAGTATATTTAAATTCATGGCCGTAAAATTAAAAATACTGACATGTTATCAATAGGCTGTTATTATAGGCTTACAATTGCGACATAACAAAAATTTGATATTTAAAATAGATAATAAAACCAATTTCAACTCTATGAGTTGATAACAACTGCACTGTGCGTGCATGCATACTCACAAGTGCGGTGTGTGGGTGTTTCTTTGTGTGTGTGCGTGTGTGTGTGTGTGTCTAGAATTTTATGAGTGTGACTATGTATGTGAGGGTACACGTGTATGTGGGTGATAAGAATATACGTCGAGATTCAAACACAGTCTACGCCTCTCTCCTTAGTATGGCAATAAGAATTTATAATAAATTGCCAATAGAAATAAGGGAGAGCTTGCATATAAATCAGTTTAAAAAAAAATTAACAGAATGGCTTTTAGATAAATGTTTTTACTCAGTAAACGATTTTTTTGACGAGAAAAGTTTTACTAACTAGGATAACTGATTTTACTTCTTGTATAGTCTATAAAATGTTGCATGTCAAGACTGACAGAATGTGCGGTGCTTAAAATAGTGTTTTATGATCTGTACTTATATTTATGTATGTACTGTACCACATTCTAGCAAATAAATGAATTGAATTGAATTGAATTAACAAATTACATCTTCAGTACTCTTTTCTGTCAGACTGTACCTACGTCAGTCTTCCTTTACCACACTAGATTCTCGGCCGGTAAAGTATGATCTATGCGAAATAAACCGAAAGTTCAATTTAAAGTTGGAGCAGAGCTCGTGGAACTAATGGGTATTTACGGTCGAGGCAAGTTTGGTCCGGAAATTTTACCGGCGGGAGTTTTGGACATTGAGGATACGTTTATAGGTGCTTTGCTTGTACAATGTCCGGCAAATAATTTGAATATAACACTTTGATTCAGACCCTTTTCTGGTCTCAAAGGCGAGGCCGTGGGATGTGACTTAGAATTCTTCGGACGTTTTTAAATGTTTTTTTTTTAAGTACCGCAAGAACTGCGACTTAATAAACGTTGAAGGTTAAACAGTGGCCGTCCCTGATCTCTGCCTACCCCTCTGGGATACAGGCGTGAGGTTATGTTATGTTACAAGTTAAACATACTGCAGCGATTTGATGAGGTTTGCCGAGGACAGAAGGAAATCGCTTGCCTTGGGCCAGGCTTGTGTCCAGCGGTGGACGTATGCGGGCTGATTGATTGTAATAATAAAAAACTTATTCAAAAACAACTAATAACCCGATTGCTCAGACATGTCAGAGGCCTTATGGGTGGCTTGATGACTTCTGACAGTGAGGCTCGCTACTGCCTTACAATCCTCCACCAACCCGGATTTGGCCCCCGTGGTGGAGTAAACTTCCTGCGATGCAGGAAGAGACCCGATCCCCAGCTGTGGGGACATACAAGGGTTGATATCGATCGATCGAACCTGCTGAGCACTAACCACTACTATGTAACCTACGGGTATATACGTCCCACAAGTTAAACATACTGCAGCGATTGGATGAGGATGGCCGAGGACAGAAGGAAATCGCTTGCCTTGGGCGAGGCTTGTGTCCAGGGCACATGCCTTCTCTGAGGGAGTGAATATGGGCTTGATTACCACGCGTGTTCGCTGCTGGCAATTTCAAGTGGTGAGGCATTTGAACAGCTTGACACTCAGGTTTCCTGATGATCTATTCCTTCACAGTTAGCAATTGACTGAGACTGAGATTTGTCAAATTCTGACTATTGGTTGATGTGTTATGATTAGGTAACATAGAATCGGACATACTTACATAATATGGGTGTATAACAAACTATAATAGAGTCAGATACCCTTTCGAATATACCTCGGGCTCTAAGTAGGCTTCGGTTTTCGCCGAAAGCACACGAGTGTAGTACTTCTTGCTCTGTATAAAACTTTTCTTATTAAGTTTATTTAATAATTAAGTGTCATATTAGTTCCGATATTTCTATTACAGGAATATATCCGATTCTATCAGATAGTAGCCGAGGTATATTCTAAAAGCTAACAGACTGTACGTACGTACAGTCACGCGCACTAACATGTAAACACGTTAGAACCTTGTCACATTAACCTCTTTTAGCCTGATGTTGGAGAAATCGACTATTTTGACTTTGACAAGGTACTGAGATGCATACATGTTAGTGCTAGCGACTGTATATACGAGTCAAACACACGACTCTCCTTTTGGGCTCCGCCTCAGTTGGATAAATAGAAATAAAACAATTCGCTCTTCCCTCGATCACCCGCTCTTCCTTATAGTGGAACTTAGGGAAGAGCGGATAATCGTGCTCTTCAAGACCGAAGTCGGTGCTCTAAAGCCTGCAAGTGCCAGGTGACGCTGAGTCTGAGAGTCGATTAGCGGTTAAGGGTGTTCGGCGGCTAACAGTCACTTCACCGGCGACAGTACCATGGAGACCGCGCATGTGGTAGGAACCGGTAAAGGCTGCTGTACTACTGGCAACGTGTGATGTTGCTGTGTGGCTGCTGTGCCTCGAGGGGTTGGGGGAAGATCACCATCAGTCCCAGTATTCGGTGCGTTTACTGTAGTGGTGTTTATTGTAATGTTTACTGATGAAGTAAGAGAGGAAGATTGCTGGCCTTGCTTTGAGACTAATGTATGTCGGGGGCTGCGAGAGCGAAGAAAGGTTGGCAATGTTCTGTCAGGGTTTACCACTATAGGGTAGAGCGTGTGATCGTGCTCTCCACTATAAAGGGAAATTTCCCACCAGGCAGATCGTACGCCTGGGGACGGCCGGTTCAACTGTTGTTAGTCGGACGTTATATTTAAGGTATCTCACTGAAACGCAGGATTGAAATGCAGGATTTTGGAGTTCGTAGTGCGCGCGCAGAGTTGACATGTGCTCGCTACAAACTGTTTTTTATTCTTTCAGATAACCATAAAGCCGACGAGCGGCAGCGGGCTCGTACTATACAATGCAGACCACGCGAGCGGCGACGGCGATTTCTTTTCTCTGCACCTGAGAGACTATTTTGTCGAGTTCGCCTTCGACTTGGGCTCCGGCATCGCGCTCGTTAGGTAAGGGCCTGCGCAGACGAGGTAAATCCCCCGGGGACTGTTTTGTCCGTCGATATAGATCTCTTATAAAGTGTATCGAATAACGCGCACGAAGGACTAAAGTACCCTGTACAAAAAGTCCCCCGAATCACCGAGGACACCGCGAGACTGGTCTGGACAAAAATACGGGAGAGTCGCCGAAAAAAAATTGAATCGTTAATCGACTTTAAATAAAAGGATAGACCCAGTATTTTCTATTAAAACGTCTTAACACGATTGATTGAGACATTCAATCACTCGCTTCCACTAGGCTACGAGAACTACGGTAGGTTAGGGTGCTCAGTGTCTGCCTAACCTGTGTAACCATAAATTTCAGGTCGGCGTACCCGCTATCGCCCAATGCATGGCATCGGATCAGCGTGAACCGCGCCGGCCGCCGCGCCACGCTCACCGTCCACGCAGACGGGCCTGACAGGTACGGAAACTTCGCCAACGGCCACACAAAGGAGCGTTAGGCTAGGCGCTTGCTGAGACGCAGGCGACGCAGCACAGTACAGGGCAGGGCAGTTGAGGCAGATATAGGCCACCACCGCATGGTGCGACGCAAGTATTCGCTCCATTCTTTGGCAATTCTCACGCATAATAACTCTTTCAATGTATTTTTTTAATAGTCTGGACGATTTGTATCATACAAATAAGGTTCACAGCGAACTAATTAAATTAAATGTTCTGTCATTGCCACAAAATTGTTAATAAACACGCCTCGACGTGCACGCGTCGCGAAAAAATCTGTGCCGGCACTACAACGAGACGCAGAGCAGGGCAGACACATGTCTGCGTTGCACGTGCCTGCGACGCAGCGTATGTTGCTCAATGACGTTCCATGCTTTACAAAAACTGCGCTGCGCTGTGCTGCATCGCCTGCGTCTCAGCATGCGCCCAGCCTTAGACGGGGATGCGAAAACTTTTTAACATTTGCATACTGGCACGTACATTGCTTCTGGCCGTACACTAGGATACCCTGTATCGTGGTTACTAGAAACAGCGACATCCCAAACACGAAACATCCAAAACCTGGGTTTTTTTGTCTCCAGCCAGGAGACAAAAAAAACCCAAAAGACACGAAACATTGATTCATAGTTTACTATAACAATTCAGCCAGATGTCGTGCCTGTAAATAATACAGAGAGTATTGAAAAAAGTTTCGAAGTTTCACTGATGCCCGTACTTGCCCATTAGCTCAGTTGGGAGAGCGCTGGCACAGTTAACCAGAGGTCGCGCGTTCGAATCCCGGCATGGGTGGAATTTTTAGCCTCTAAATAGGTTGTCCAAAATGTCCTTAGCACGAGATAGTGCATTGAAAATAATGTAATCATGTGGGTACAGCGATATCATTCCGATGTAAAACCTAACTGCAAAGTAGGTACTCGGGGCTGCAAGTGATGCAAATTACTTAAGCCACATGTCGCTGCCTGTAAATAATACAGAGAATAATGAAAAGAGGCTCGAAATTTTGCTGATGCCGGCACTTGCCCATTAGCTCAGTTGGGAGAGCGCTGGTACGGTCAGCTAGAAGTCGCAGGTTCGAGTCCCGGCATGGGCGGATTTTTTAGCATCTAAATAGGTTTTTAAAAACATTTTGATATTGTTTAAGGAATGAATGTTTTTTTTTAATTATTATTCGTTAATTCCTTCATTCATGAATAATTTTATTACACTTAATACAAAAGGATTATATTCTTTTTAATGCACTATCCCGTGCTAGGGACAATTTTAAAAACCTATTTAGAGGCTTAATTCCACCAGGGATTCGAACCTACGACCTCTGGCTATCCGTGCCAGCGCTCTTTCCAACTGAGCTAATGGGCGAATCTCCGGCATCGGTGAAATTTCGAACCTCTTCACAATATTCTCTGTATTAGTACAGGCAGCGACATCTGGCTGAAGTAATTTGCATCACTTGCATCACCCTGCCTGTACGCTAAATAGGTTTTTAATAGTATTTTCTAAGGTTAACACGGGCAGTAGACCTAGTTAAAACTGTTTTTATACGGATTTATGCTCGTTTATTACATTTTTTACAATTTTTCAACGTTTTGGCACTTTTTCGGCACGTCATCCGGGACCACGGCACCTGAAAAAGTGCCGAAACGTTGGAAAATTGTAAAAAAATGTAATAAACGAGCATAAATCCGTATAAAAACAGTTTCAATTAAGTTTTTAATACAAAAGGTTCCGTCCGATGGTAACCGCAAAAGGCAATGTCCGTTCCCCTGGCCGCAGCGGGCGCGAGGCGGGCGCGTGGAGCCGCGCGGTGCGGTCGCGCGGCGCGGCGCGGCGGCTGTCGCTGCAGCAGCCCATGCTGCTGGGCGGCGCGCCCAAGCCGCTGCCGCCGCGCCTCGCGCTGCACGCCTGCTTCAGCGGCTGCGTCGGCCGGGTGAGTGCCCACCCTATATTACTCAAGGTTACATAGCGACTCGTGGCAATAAACTCGAGTTGAACATTCCGGGTTGCGGGTCGGAGATGGATCAGATTAGCACACGACCGGGAGGAATGGCGCATTAAAAAGGAGGCCTATGCCCAGCAGTGGGTTGATTTGGGTTGATTATAGATATAAATAGATAGAACATTCCATGGCGGGCTTAGGCGAGCGAGCCTTCGATACCTCTGTACCTGCAACATGCAACAGTGCGCCTCGCGCTGCACGCCTGCTTCAGCGGTTGCGTCGGCCGGGTGAGTGGCCAGCCTATGTTACTCAAGGTTACATAGCGACTCGTGTGAATTTACTCGAGTAACTCGAGTTGAAAGTTCCACGGCGCGGCGGTCCTAAGCGAGCGAACTGACTCGCGAGTGCAACCTTTTCACTTATCTTGGTACCTGCAACATGCAACAGTGCGCCTCGTCCTGCACGCCTGCTTCAGCGGCTGCGTTGGTCGGGTGAGTGGCCAGCCTATATTACTCAAGGTGACGTAGCGATGGGCGACTCGAGTAACTCAAGTTGAAAATTCCACGGCGGGCTTAGACGAGCGAACTGACTCGCGAGCGCAACCATTTCACATACCTCGGTGCTTACAACGTGCAACTCGAGCCAAAATTCCGTACACGGACATACTTTGACCTAGTATGGGATGTATTAGCAAAGGGAAAAAAGTACCCGGAACCTGCGTGCGTGCATGCATGCAACGACTAATGAACGTTGATGAAGCGAAGGTGATCTGTCAGGATCGTGGCAAGTGGCAGTCTCTGCCTACCCCTCTGGAATACAGGCGTGAGGTTATGTATGTATGTCTAAAACCGCGGATAACACCACGAGGCACTGCTAGCAATACATAACCATTACGTCCGGTCGTAGAGCCCGTTGGAGTAGAGAGTCCGGCCGAGGCCTGCTGAACTAAGCTTTTTCGTCAACTAATTCACCCTAAACATCTGTTTAGTGTTTACGTTTTCTTTTGTTTGCAGTTGAGCATAAACGATCAGGAATTGTCAGTGGTGTCATCAGCTCTTGGCGGCGTCAACGTTGACAACTGTGACGACACTCACAATGACAGCTGCAGGTATAATTTTAGGCCGTTTACCTTAAATTTACGCAATTAAATGAAAATTACGTAGTCTTACTTACGGAAAAAAATGTAACAAGTTTGTTTTCATTTATTTGCGTAAATATAGTTAGAATGTAAGATACCTATGCACACCATTTATTAAGAGGGATAGAATACTTCCGTATTTAGCCAAATTATTTAATTACTATTAAAAACTTTAATAGTAATTAAACCGGAACCGGCATGCGTGCATGCAATGACTTATGAACGTTGATGAAGCGAAGTTGATCTGTCAGGATCGTGGCAAGGGGCAGTCCCGGGTCTTTGCCTACCCCTCTGGGATACAGGCGTGAGGTTATGTATGTATGTATGAACTTTATAAACATGAAAGGTGTTGGTCTGTTGGTTCTGTAATTAATATTATTATGTAGAGACGAAGCTAACAAAGGAACTCCATTGTTATTCTTAAATAAAACGCAATTTTTTCAAAACTTTTCAGTGTAAAAGTTATTATTATACTGTTTGATACCAGACATACCTGTCTTTTAAATAATACTATAACAGGTTTCTAGCACAGAGTGTGCTGAACACATTTTTTTTTTTCATTAAATTTTATTTATTTCAGACAATTATTAGTCCATATTTACATTTATCTGTATCTGTACCATTTTTATCTGTAACAACAACTTTTTTAATTAAAAATTGTGGTTTTTTTTTTCACTTTTCAGTAACAAAGGCTGCGAAGATCTTGGTGCAACACCTGGTTATCCACAAAACATATCAGAAAACGACTCGCACCAATCAATAGTCGCCAAAAAAGGACCCAAGTATCACAAAATTAAACCCAAAAAGCACGTCCAGCACTTGCGGGCAGAAAAACTGAAGAAGAAAAAGTACTTTGCATCGAAGAAGAGTCTGTTCTACCAAAGCAGTATGGAGAGAAGTAATGAGATCCTGAAGGAGGGTCCCGTGTACGACGGACAGACTTACATGCAAGTCAAATATCTAGACACTAATGAAATAAACTGGGGCGACACGAATTCGTACCCCAGTTTTATGGGAAAGGACAGTTTTATACATATTGACGATGAAGAAACCACAAAGAGGTATGTGATAGGTATTTTACATTTTTGACATTTATAACATTTACATACAGGCACATACAATGCTTCTGGCCCCACACTAGGATGCCCTGTGTCGTGGGAACCAGAAACAGCGACATCACAAACATGTAAACATCCAAGACCTGGGGTTTTCTTTTGTCCCCAGCCGAACCCGGGACCTTTCACATAGTAGGCATATGCGCTACCGCTACGCCACGGAGGTCGTCAAAATCATGTAGGCTACAAATTGCTTAAATAATATTTCGTTTTCTAGAAGGGTTTTCTTAGTTACGTAATGTGAATTTGTAGAGGCAATACCACTAGTTAAGTGTCAAGGAACCCATCGTGAGTAAACCTGAGTGCCGATGTGTTCAAATTTCAGCGCTTGAAATCGTTAATCCCCGCTGGTCACGCGTGATGATTACCTAAGTCCATTCTCTCTCTCTCTCTTTCTGCGAGAAGGCTTGCGTGCTACAGTGGGACGTACTTAGGCTGCATTATTTATATTATTATTTAAGTAAAGTAGATAGATCTAAAAGTCATGAAGTATAGGACAAATATAACCTGAGATTTGCAAGAATGCCTACAATAGCAATGTCAATTCATTCCTACTAACTACAAAAAATATTTCTGATCGATATCTAAAATGCCTCGGACAAGTCGGGGTTCATGGAGTATTAAATCTATACCACGAAGACATTTCTAAATATGTGACATTTCCTGGACACGTTGAATTTTTCATTTTATGCCCTACCACCTGGCAATTCCTATTCCTTTTGGGTCGTTTTTTGAAGAAAAAAATCATCAAGTGCAGGTCCTGGACCTCAAGGATACGCCATTTATGGTGTATGCTTCGATAGGGGTATGGTCCGAGCTTAGATTTGCCGCTGTTTATATCCCCACTTTGGCTGTGAAGTCTCCCATAACAACAGTATATTGTGTCTTTGGGATCTCATTAATAGCTCAAGAGACATCCCCGTACTTCGCTTCCATAACAGATATTCCCAATTCAAATTAATTACCCGCGACCACAGCAACTGCAACGCTGCGGAAACGTCGGGAAATAAGGTAATTACTTATTACTTAACAAATAATTGCTATTAGACCCGAACTAAACATTAATCACTGTTGTCATTATTAAATACTAAACTACAAACGAATCATCGCTGTACAAATTAGTCAGCCACTTAGGTATATCTATATACTTCTAAAAATGTGTCAGACTCAACTTCATATTAAACTTTCAACTATGCTTTCAAACAAGGTACTTATGGTATTTCCATATTGCCTTTTCAACCACATACTAACGAAAACACAGATCGTGGCTTCTTTTCCGACTTGATGTCTCCGTATTGGATTTGTATAAATGAACTCAGGCTGGGTGTATTTCTATGTTTTTGATGAGCTCCACTGATGTCCTTTGACCAATGATTGAGTCACTGTATTTGTATAAAAAACTCTAGGATTTTTATATTCTTATGTTTTGACTACCTATCATGGCCCAGGTATCCTTTTGGGACAAGAATAATTGGCTGTGTTTAATTACAGCTGTGCTTCCGTGCTTTGCAAGGCACGTTAAGCCGTTGGTGCCGGCTGTCATGTAATGGCAGTCGTTAAGCCATGTCAGAGGCCTCATGGGCGGCTTGATAACTTCTGACAGAAAGACCCGCCACTGTCTTACAATCCTCCACCAACCCGGACTTGGCCCCCGTGGTGGAGTATGGCCTAACCTTCCTGCGATGCAGGAAGAGACCCGTGCCCCAACAGTGGGGACATACAAGGGTTGATATCGAAATTACAGTTGTACTGGATTTGTATAAAATGGTCTTAGTTTTTTTTATGACGTTGCCCGGTTACAATACCACAGTTTGGAACCACAAGTGATTGGGTTGTGTGAAAGTTATTGTTATTATAACTTATCATATCAAGTTACTCAACTTTCCACCCTCACAGCTCACTGAGAGTTAACTACAACTTCCCTCCCATCCTCAGTCATATCTCCGTATCAAGTTTCCTCCACACGGCTTACTGAAAATAAAGCACTAAAGTACCTCCTTCTCCATCAGGTTATTGAGTTATACCCTGGACATCAACATCCGGTTTCGGTGCCTGAGCGCCAACGGGCTGCTGGTGTGGAGCGGGCAGGTGCCGCCGCGCTCCTCGGAGGACTTCCTCTCCCTCGCCGTTGAGAACTCCGTGCTGGTATTCAAGTATGTAGCTGGCAGATAATGCTAAGTGGCACTAAGCTCGCCTATGTGCAAATTGTATGCAATAAAGAATTTTAATAATAATAATAATAACATTACACTATTTTTATTTTTAATGCACTAACCCGTGCTAAGGAACAAATTTAAAAACCTATTTAGAGACTAAAAATTCCACCCATGCCGGGATTCCAACCTGCGACCTCTGGCTATCCGTGCCAGCGCTCTTTCCAACTGAGCTAATGGGCGACTCACCGGCATCAGTGAACTACAGGCAGCGACATCGGACTAATACAGAGAATATTGTAAAGAGGTTCGAAATTTCACTGATGCCGGTGAGTCGCCCATTAGCTCAGTTAGAAAGAGCGCTGGCACGGATAGCCAGAGGTCGCATGTTCGAATCTCGGCATGGGTGGAATTTTTAGCGTCTAAATAGGTTTTTAAAATTGTCCTTAGCACGGGTTAGTGCATTATAAAGAATATAACAACAATAACATGTTGAGTTGCATAATCAAATTTGCACTGGCTACCCGTCTTTCTAATTTCCTTCAGCAACTTTCCATCGTAAGGTTGTCTGGAAGAAATTGCTTTTAGCAATAAGGCCGCCAATTGTACTATGTATATTTGCAATTGTTTTGTATTTGTTGTTTTTCCAGTGTACAATAAAGAATATTCTTATCTTATCTTATCAAGTTATCACATCACAATAATATTATAAAGGCGAAAGTTTGTGAGTGTGTATGTTTGTTACTTCTTCACGTATAAATGGCTGGAGCGATTTTAATGAAATTTGGTATGGAGTTAGCTGATACCCTGGATTAACACATCGGTTATTTCTTACTGCGGTAAAATATCAAAAATATGACTACACTAGTAGCCTTTTTCCGAGTGGTTCCGTGCTTCGCAAGGCACGTTAAGAAGTTGGTGCCGGCTGCCGTCGATAGATGGCAGTCGTTATGCCTAGGCAGAGGCTTCAGACAGTAAGACCAGCCACTAGCCACGCAAGCGAGTGCCGGCATCGGCGAAATATCGAACCTCTTAACAATATTCTCTGTAATATTTGCAGGCAGCGACATCTGGTTGAAATAATTTACATCACTTGCATCTCCGAGTTAGGTAGTTAGGTAGTTAGGGTAACTGCAAAGTAGGTAGTTAGGTTTTTACATCGGAATGGTGCTTGAAAACTTAAGACCAGTCACTAGTCTTGCAAGCCTCCACCAATCCGGACTTGGCCCCCGTGGTGGAGTATGGACTATACCTTCCTCAGGGAAGAGACCCGTGCCCCCTCGGTGGGGACATGCAAGTGTTGATATCGATGTGCACTAGATTGAACTATGTTATGTCTGCCCCAAGATAAAAATATGATAGTAAATTAAAGTGTCTCTTTATTTGCAGATACAATCTTGGCAGCGGCGAGGTGGTGATCATAGCGAACCACACAAAGGTGGACGATGGGCTCTGGCATAGAGCCCGCGCTACAAGGTGAGACCTACAGTTCTTAAAGATTTTCTGGAGTAATAACCTTATACATACATACAGTCAGTCTGTTAGCTTTTAGAATATACCTCGGGCTCCAGAGTAGGCTTCGGTTTTCACCGAAACCACACGAGTGTAATACTACTTCCTGCTCTGTATATGGAAATTATATAGTGTCATATTAATTAATGCAGTAGAAATGAGGTCCTTGAGAAGTGTTTTACTTTGAATGACAGGATACGCAATAGTCTGATTAGAGAACGTTGTGGACTGAAAGAGGATGTAGTGACTTGAATTGAGAAAGGAATTTAAAAACCTATTTAGAGGCTAAAAATTTCACCCATGCCGGTATTGGAACCCGCAACCTCTGGCTATCCGTACCAGCGCTCTACCAATTGAGCCAATGGGTGACTCACGGCATCAGTGAAATTTCGAACCTCTTTACAATATTCTCTGTATTACGTACAGGCAGCGACATCGCTCTACCAATTGAGCCAATGGGCGACTCACGGCAAGAGGTTCGAAATTTCACTGATGCCGTGAGTCGCCCATTGGCTCAATTGGTAGAGCGCTGGTACGGATAGCCAGAGGTTGCGGGTTCGAATCCCGGCATGGGTGAAATTTTTAGCCTCTAAATAGGCTTTTTAAATTTGTTCCTTAGCACGGGTTAGTGCATTAAAAATAAAAATAGTGTAATTGAGAAAGGAATGTTGCGTTGGTTTGGACATGTGGAGAGGACGAAGGAAGAAAGATTGACGAAACAAATATATACTCGTATGCGCGTGTGAGTGGAAGGTTGGTAAGGGTCGTCCCAGGCGGACATACATCGACCAGATAGGGGATGTATTATCAAAGGAAAAGATAAAAAGTACCCGGAACCGACGTCCGTGCTTGCAACGACTTTTGAACGTTGATGAAGCGAAGGTGATCTGTCAGGATCGTGGCAAGTGGCAGTCCCTTGTCTTTACCTACCCCTCTGGGATACAGGCGTGAGGTTATGTAAGGATGTATGTACTGCCGATATTTCTATTACACGAATATATCCGATTCTATCCGGTAGTAGCCGAGGTATATTCTCAAATCTCACAGACTGTAAGTAAATTCTAGTCTCTGTTCAGTTCAGATCACGAAACCATTTGCTAACTGTAAAGGAAAGCAAAGTGAGGAGAGCCGTGTATGAGGCTGGTTTACTGATTTAAATATACAGTACGCAGTAGATGTGCGTGAGAGAGAGCCGGTATTCTGCTGTGCAGTCTTATCGAATGCATGTCTTTTATGTTATACATAATTAAATGCTCTGTGAATGCAGTTAGCGAGGAACCCAGAAAAAAAGCTTGCCCAGCATTGAGCGACGATTGACAAAGTTTTTTTTGTTTTATAATACCTCTGTTTCCACAGACTCTGGGTCCGTGCCTTTTTTCTGTGCATTAAATTATTATTTTTCCCATTGTACTCTTTCTCTCTGAGCTACACTATCTTGCGTACTGGTGTGGTCGTACTACACACGCTTATTCTAGCCTATAGTAACTTATAAGTTTTTTTTTTATTAATATATACAATCATGCTTTTTTTCGTCCTTTTTTTTTAATATATTAACTCGTCTATAAAAACATGCAATTTTCTGTTCTGTTAGATTGACAATGTTATGATGTGATTGTATCACAGGTCTTAATCAGAAGTAAATTGTTTCAGAAACCGTCAAGCAGGTGTTCTAGAAGTGGACGGGCTAGGCTCGGTCGGGAAGATCTCGCCTGGCAGCCTGAAGCAACTGAACACAGAGAACGGTCTTTATATTGGTGAGTTTAACGGCTAAATAATTGGCGCACCTTAAACATTTCATCTCATAACAATCTTAGCTCACCATTTTGGTAGAGCCGTCATTGGAAAAAAATCATATCAGTATTTACAGATATTTGTTTCAAATAGTGTCAAACGGGACCCACGTAGAATTACGGACCTGGGACTATTATTATTAAATTCTTTATTGTACCAGCAAGAATTGTACAATTGGCGGACTTAGCAATAAATAGTATTTTATTCTAGCCAACCAATACGTGACGTAGAGAAGGTGGGGATAGAGCCAAACTGTGAAATGACTAGAACACATTCATGCCAAAAAACGACCGTTTCTGATAAGCCATATTCGATACGAGTATCAACCCTTGTATGTCCCCACTGCTGGGGCACGGGTTTCTTTCTGTATCGCGGAAGGTTAGGCCGTGCTCCACCACGGGGGCCAAGTCCGTGTTGATGGGGGATTGTTTGACAGTGGTGGGCCTTACTGTCAGAAATTATCAAGCCGTCCATAAAACCTCTCACATGGATTAAAGACTGCCATTACATGACGGCTTAACGTGCTTTGCAAAGAACGGAAGCGCTCGGAAAAATGCCACTAGCGGTAGTCACGGGACGGTCACCTATCCTGCACCTGACCGCGCCTGTTGTTGCATAACTCAAGTGATTCCAATCACTCGGTTCGACTAAACCATGAGCGCATTAATAAACCATAGTGAAACCTATCAAGGAACAGGTTTCACTATGCTGGCATTACTACCTTCATAAACTTAAACTTGTGTCTTTGCAGGTGGCTTACCGTCAATAGAGACCAACACTATGGGGAAATACAAGAGCGGTATCATCGGATGTGTCTCCCAAATATCGTTGAGCGGCGATTTCGATATCCCGCTGTCACTTTCCAAGCTGCCGCATACGATAACAAACAACGTTGGTAGATGTACGCCATAAAACGAAGCATATTCATTTAAGTGAATTTTGATGTTCATTTAGGTGAATGGATTAGTCTGTTTGTTATTAACGCGCACTAGGTCATGACATTCGCAACATTCACAGCGGGTATGAGTGTTTGTGCAGTCTGCCTGCTTGGTATAAAGGTGAATATTTCAAAAGGTATTTCAATGAGTGTCCCTAGTGCGTTTGGTGGTAAGTGTCCTGATTTTTCAATGTGTTTTAATATGGTTGAAAATTTGTATTCAGTTTTGTTTACAATGTACTTGATTGATGTTAACGCATTGACCAATTATTTCATAAATCTCCGTACATATCATGAAAGTAAAATAATACCGGAGGCAATAAGTAAATACCGCAATTGACGTACCTACTTCTTACAAATGCACCCCCTTATTCATAATAGTCTGCTAACTATTTCGTATTGCTAGTAAGTATTGCTATTTCGCACTCTGTCTTCTTCTTTTGACCTAAGTCAGAATGAAAAATAACACTCTTTAGCAGCTGTTTTAAGTTAGCGGACCATTATAAATAAGGGGTATAGTGTGTGGAAACAGCTCCTAGTCAATATAGATTAAGAAACAAAACTAAATCCCCCTCATTCATAATAGTCTGCTAACTTAAAGCATTGCTGATTCTCGCTCTGTCTTATCCTATTGACCTATGTCAGAATGAAAAAAGAACATTCTTTAGCAGCTGCTTTAAGTTAGCGGACCATTATGAATAAGGGGGAATGTCTTTAACTTTTATTCCGTGTTATTTACTCATTCTTCTTTACGTTTTTTCTCATACTTCTTTGTAGACGTAATTCCCAATTATGTTCTCTTTGTTTCCATGTCAATGGGAAACTTTTCAAAGTGCTTTACTATCTCGTAGTTATTAAAATGAATAAAAACTATTTGTAATGTTAAATAAAATTAAATTCTAGTCGTACGAGTGATTTGCACGCAATTTTATTTAAGTACGTACCTTATAATGAATATTTTTATTTATTTCTGATACTAATAAAAATAGCTAATCACAGAACGTTTGTTACGATACGTGAATGTACCTATTTTATAAAATAGTTTAATTGGTAAGTGAAAATTAAACCTAGCGTTTGTATACCAACATTTTCGTAAATGATGCGTGGTTTTTAGACAAATTGTATGTAGTTTAAATGCCATAGTTATGAAAATATTAATTGAGCTTCTTCTAAAACCTAAGTGTTACTAATATTGATTTTCGCGCTTGATTCCTCCGCTTCAATAAATGAAATCACGTTTACATTTACAGAAATAAATGAACAGATATTTTTAGCACCGCTCTAGTCATAGTAATAGATTATATTTATCGTGTATGTAGTGTAATTTTAAATGCGCTTTAATTAACGAAGTGAAGTAAATATTTTCTACTTTAAGGTCCCTGTCCCTGGGCCTTTGATTTTCACCAATAATTTCTGTCAATTATCACTGTTTGTAACATTATAGTAATATTATATTTCACAGGGTGTGACTCAATAATATGTTTACTAAACATATCTTAATAACGACGTACTTTTCCGAAGCAATTATTTGTGCTTAATCTATTGATTCTAAAACAAAACATGACGATTCAGTGTTCATTTATTTAAAAAATATTGTTCAAGTCTGAATAATAACGATTTATTGGCAATCTATATGTAATTAAAACTATTTTTATACGGATTTCAATCGTTTATTATATTTTTACATTTTTCCGACGTTTCGGCACTTTTACAGGTACCGTTGTCTCTGATGACTGACCTGTAAAAGTGCCGAAACGTCGGAAAATTGTAAAAATATAATAAACGAGTGAAATCCGTTTAAAAACAGTTTTAATTATGTCTAATAATCGTGTTCGCCTTAGAAAATCTATATGTGTAATGCAATAGAAAAAGTACTTAGGGGCGGTTTCTGAATTGTGAATTTCACTAATTAAATACTTCAGTAACGCTCTGTGACGCTCTTTTCTGAGAAATTCGATGACAACAGTACATTTACAATACGATTAAAATCAGTTAACGATTCAGTTGTGTTAGTTTTAAGCTACAAAGGAGGTTTTGTTGCTCGTATCGTTCTTGTATTGTATTCAATAAGACAACCTGTAATATAATTAAAGGTCATATCTATAAATTGATAACTCTACAGTCTATTTATTGTTACTTGTCCAATTTAGTAAACAAGATTCTAACGTTAAAATTGAGATTAGATGCCTAGACATTTTCTCGCAAATTCATGAACTATCATGAACTATGTTTATAAAATTGGCAGCGTGTTATCTAAAAGAGTGTTCCAAGTTACTTCATTTATGGAAATATGGCAGTTTTGGACTAAAAAGTCACAGTTTAAGGGTAGAATCTTGTTTACTAAATAGGACAAGTAAGAATAAATAGACTGTGAGAGATGAGGGATTCACGACAATTACAGGTTGGCCGAATCGTTAACGGATTCTAATCGTACTGTAACTATTTACTAAGCATTACTAAATTCTCAATTCAGAAACTGACCAGTATTCATCTTAGTTTTTACCTAAGTATGTGAATAACTAATAAAGAACATATCCTGCAACAAAATGAGCAATCAAAATTCAATTAAATACATATTGTGTTTCTAAAATTTACCTCGTAAATGAGCGTAGACATCTACGTAAGTATACCTAAATACCTAAACGATCACGCACTATTTCTTAAAAACTGTATTTGCACGGATATTTACTCGTTTAATTTTACATTCTACAATTTTCCGACGTTTCGGCACTTTGCAAGAAGGAAGACTTAAGCCAGGTTTCCATTAGTGAGCTCGGTCCGAGTGCGCCATCCGAGTAAACTAATGCTTCTGATTGGCTATTTTGGTGTTGTCACGAAAGACCGTCCAATCAGAAGCATTAGTTTACTCGGATGGCGCACTCGGACCGAGCGCACCGTGAAAACGCGGTTCTAGGGTGACAGGCGTCTTTTTGAAAGCATTAACTGTTAGTTTACTACCCTCGACAAAAATTACAAAAGAAAATCGTGAAATTACTTTCCAGTATAGGCAAATACAGTTTCTATTATATCTAGTGCTCGTGTTAACCTTAGAAAATACCATGCACTATTTTGCCACGCGTCACGAATAAACAACTTTTTGATATAGATTTTTAAACGCAAGTGTTCCATGAATTGTTCTTTGGAATTAAACTAACTAAAAATAAAATGTAGCAACTACTTGTGACATACGAATAGCTTCGTTAGCGTTAGTTTTGTATGTGAGACCTCTCCGATGTATTATACCGCCGTTATTTGTACAAAAATTATATCAATAAATAAAATGGAAATTGTGAACCAGACTCTCATTTATTCAATACATCTTTTTAATGTATAAAACAATGTCGGGTTTGCTCGGACACTTATAGGTAACTCGAGAACGGCCGGATCGATTTTCATGGTTTTTCATTTTCTTATTTATCTCAATCAAATGCATTTATTTGTTCAAACATAGTTTTTTGCTTACATTACATTACAGTGTAGCCAGATCTCATTCTTATACTTAATATTTGTCCTCTATGCTTTACGAAACGGCGTACAAAAACAGAGAACAGAACGTGATATTGACATTTGAGATTCTCGTATCAAAAATCTTATGTTGTGTTGATATATTTTGACACAAATTCCAAACAAAATATTTGATATAAATGTCAAAATAATTTATTTATATTTTTTAAAGAAAAGTCTCCGTCGCGAGTAGCAGAATGACAATTGAAAAATCTGAAAATATCACGGGCACAAATTCTGGAGGCCACACGGACGGGCTACAATTATTTGCAATGCAATTTACGTAAATAAATGAAGTTTTACTTTCAAGTAACTCGTTACATTTATTATTATGTTTCCGAATCTCGAATTGTTTAGAAAAATGTCAAATAAAAAAAATTATTTTTTGTTAATTTTGGACTGTTTTACCGAAGTTTGAAAATTTCCTAGTTCCAAATTAGAAAATTGTAAAAACCCGTCTTTCCAATTCTGCGAATTTATCTTAGTTAAGACGCACTACGATTAAAATGAACTACATTATGACTCTTATTATGGAGACGCTAAGTTTCATTGTTCAATGAACAATGCAAGTTGGAATTCCCAGCCTTACACCGTTCGTTCATTCAACTCACGCATCGTTATTACACTCACTCAGTCGTGAGAAGTGATTCAAGCGAGGACGTCGCACGTTCTGTCTCTGTACCGGCGTTGTTTATTAAAACAGTGTGTTTTAAAAACAGTGATTTAGTTCCATGTACATTTAAAGATCAATTAACCTAGAATAAAGAACACAGTGCGTTTTAAAAAAAACTTGTTCGAATCTCATTGGATCGGCGGCTGCTTGAAAAAAGGTGGGATAAAAAAAGGCGTCCTGTTTTTGTAAATTTTAACACTTAGTTTTTTTTTCATTTTAGAGATCACATAATAAAGTTACTAACAAAGTGCTACTACGTACTCGCAGACGTTATTTAGTGTTGTTACTTGCGAATTGTAGCAAGGCAGTAGTGGTATTTGGACATTCCAGCGTTGCCTTGCAAGACCGGTTCTGTTGTAAGTACACTGCACGTTAGTTTATTGAAAGTAAAAGTTGTGTTTGATAATAACAGTCGCTACTTTTTGTTTTGGGAAGTAGGTAGATTCCACTTTTAGGTAACTACCTATTTAGTAAATACAATGTGGAACGAATTACTTCCAGATATCTTCCCCAGATATGGACACTTCCTTCTCCTTGTACGAACAACTTTTATTTTAATCAACTTTAACTATTCCGTACTCAAATAACACAATTGAAACGGTTGATAACATTTCGTGATTTCGAAGCTAAAACTATGATAAGTCTTATGTAGGTACATATTGAAAAGGAGAAAGCCTCCCTTTACGGTAAAAGAGGATTTTATTGTAGGAGGTAGCAAACTCCGTATTTACAAAATGCTCGGCCACAAGCATGTTTCAGTATGTATCCTAAGTATGCAAAGTTGTAGGTACTTGATTTGTTTCTTGACGCGAGACATTCACCCAAGATAACAGTTTTAAAACTACTACCAAATATAAAAAAAGGTTTGCCAACAAACCCAAACAGGATATCCGGAACAGGTATCACATTAATCGGTCGCCTTGTGACTTCCTGTTCCGCGAAGTTTTTGTACGTGATTGTACAAAAACGTTGACAGTGAATCAAGGTGAAACTGTTAGTCACTTTTGATAGTCCATGTTGCAAATAAATAAGGAAGGTTTGTGAATCCGAAAAATTAATGTCCATTGCACTTCTGTGCAATTGTGTGCAGTTAAATTGTGGAGTATTATTTTATTATTAACAAAGTGTCCAAATTCCATACATTGTGTTCGTGACACCAGAACAGTGTATCGTGCTATTATGCAGTGTCCAGAACAGTGTATAATAGCACTATAACAAGTATGGGTCAAAGTGCCGATACGGGTATCGGTATCAACCCTTGTATGTCCCCACTGCTGGGGCACGCGTCTCGTCCTGCATCGCAGGAAGATTAGGCCATACTCCACCACGGGGGCCAAGTCCGGGTTGGTGGAGAATACTGTTATGATTATTGTCAAGTTGGTTTTAGTACTTTTAGGGTGTTTTCACGGTTTTAGTACTCTCGGCCAGAGTGACTAATTTTAGGTATTCGAAAGCGTAATGCTCGGTAGATACGAGAATACCGTGAACTCGTAGCTGTTATTTTATCAGAGTGTACTGCGCCGGTGTACATCGACTAGCTCGGTCGGTGCAAGTGTTCGAATACCGTGAACACCCAGCATAAGGTGGGTTTAATAGCGGTATAAAAACTAGCTTATGCCATTATTTGCCTAATCCCACGCAAAATCAAGGCATAAAGAGTCGCGTGTACATAAAACTTCAACGAAAACAAGCCATTTATGACCGAAGGCCAGGCTCGGTTACGCTTGACGCTCTCTGTCCGTCCTCAATCCACGTCGCAGCGCTTGCTAAAAACGCTGGGATTCACTTACAATACTACCTTGTTTGTATACGTGCATTTTCAACATCCATATGTACATCCAAATTCTTTTGTTTCGAAAGCGTCGACCCTTCCTCTGATACTTATATGTACACTGACCTGCAGAACTAAGTACTACAGTTTTATTTTACACTACATTTTAACTATCCAAAAAATTGAGTTTTCTTTCAGCCATGTCTTAAAAGAAGCTTACCTACTATGGACATTTAATGCACAAAATGAAACATTTTTAGAGTCCTTTTTATTTCGAAAGTATATCTTGTAAATCGCTCGTAGCCCCGGCTGCCTGAGTGATCTTAAACAATCACGAAGGTAGAGCAACATCGTTCAGTGCATGGGTGACCGTCTATGACTAACGCTAGTGGCTTTTTCCGAGCGGTTCGGTGCTTCGCAAGGCACGTTAATCATTTGGTGCCGGCCATCGATAGATGGCAGTCGTTTGAAAACTTGAAAACTTCTGACATCAAGACTCAAGACCAGCCACTAGTCTTGCAAGCCTACACCAATCCGCACTTGCCCCCCGTGGTCGAGTATGGCCTATACCTTCCTTAGGGAAGTGACCCGTGCCCCTCGATGGGGACCTAATGGGCTGATGATGATGATGACTTAAAAAGTGTGATACTTTGTTTTGCAGGCCAGTGTATTTGCAGTGCCCTTACATATTAAAGACAATTATTTATGTTAAGACTATTTTATACCACATAAAGCTTGATCTTGATAACACTCTTAAACGGCACCACTACGATCTGCCCGATGATCCTTCCATGAGATCCTGCAAGCTGCAAGATGTAACCAAGTTTTTTTTTGTTAAGTCAGCCAATTTTTTTTATGTAGCCATAAACGTCCCACTGCAGGGCACTGGCCTTCTCTCGGAGAGAGTGTAGGCTTAATTATTCACAAATGTACCTACATGACTTAGAAAACAAATTCATTGGTACCCAGAACAGTTCATTGCTTAGGCTAAGCGCGCACGGGTTACTTTTGTCACCGTGACCGTTTCGTCACTCCGTAGATATGTATAAAGATGCGCGAAATGTCACCCACGTCGTAACATGCGCGCATCTCCATACATATCCACGGTCTTGATAAGAGTCACTGAATAAGAGTGACGGAACCTCACGTGGCCTAGGCGAACCGATTGGAATCAATCACTTGAGTTAAGCAACAACAGGCGCGGTCAGGTGCAGGATGGGTGACCGTACCGTGACTACCGCTAGTGGCATTTTTCCGAGCGCTTCCGTGCTTCGCAAGCCACGTTAAGCCGTTGAGGCCGGCTGTCATGCAATGGCAGTCGTTAGGCCATGTCAGAGGCCTTATGGGCGGCTTGATAGCTTCTGGCCCGCCACTGTCTTACAATCCTCTACCAACCCGGACTTGGCCCCCGTGGTGGAGTATGGCCTAACCTTCCTGCGATGCTGAGAGACCCATGCCCCAGCAGTGGGGACATACAAGGGTTGATAACGATAAGAGTGACAAAACAATCACGGTGACAAAAGTAACCCGTGCGCGTGTAGCCTTAGATATTTCGTGTAAAAATGTTCGTCCAAAACTTGCATCAATAATTCGATCACTTAACGATATTTTTACGCTAGTTACACAATTTGTGTAACCAGCATAACTATTATGGATGTGTTAATGACACAGTTTCGATGCACCTTGTGAATGGTGGAGAAAAACCCTGATTACAATAGACTATCAAAAACTCTTTGTATCGCCACTTTTTTGCTTCTTGATTTTTTACTTCTCTTTGCAGGACTGAATAAATGTATTGAGTTAGACTTAGACCACAGTCGCACTTTATGACGCGGGTTTACTCGACGTATTATTAAGTGACCGCGTTGTGCCCTAAATGCCCTAAGTCACGATTTTATGATGAAATTAGGTACCTACAATGTTGTTATTAATGTAAACAATTGCGTCCAAAATAATGAAAAACTCAACTACCCATACGAGATAAATATTCTAAAAACATGTGATATTTATGGACTGCATTGCAAAATCGCATTTTTGTAAGGATCAGCAAACAAGTTTGTTTAAATTATTGTACAATCCGAAGTAGTTTTATAAAATATCTGTTCTTGTAATGAGTCCTTGATTGAGCAGTCGCGTGTAAAGAGATGAACCTCTTTACACACGACTGCTCAATTGGTCGGACGCTTTCAAATAAATTCCTGATTTCTCTTACGCAATATACTGAATTACCAACTGTTAACAGCTGTCAGTTGGCAAAAAACCCCCTGCGGATGACTTTGACATTTTCTTAAACTGGACTCTTTCCAAACTCGTCTCTTTTTTAACTAGCCATTTCTTTACTTTGTCTCTTTTTTGAAATTAACTCTTTCCTAACTGATGTCCACGGTGAACGACTTCGACCTATTTTTACCGTGACACTTTACAAACTCATCTCTTTTTTAACTCTCCGTTTTTTGGAGGAAGCAACGAGCAATGAAACAACGGTTTTAATCTTAACTACCAAGGTTAATGGTCAAACAGCGACTAAGCAAAACACCAAGTTTTACTTGAAACGAATTAGGAACGAGTAAAGTTAGGAAAGAGACAAGTTTAAAAGAGAGGACAAGTAAGAAAACGGCGAGTTAAAAAAGAGACGAGTTAAGAAAGAGTCGAGTTTAAGAAAATGTCAAAGTCATCCGGAGGGAAAAAAACAACAGTCGTGAATTAACAGACTGTTCGTATACCCGAAACCGGGGGCCGCGCTGTAATAAGTAAGCCATTGGTACGAATATAACAAAAGAACCTTAGCTTGCCGTGAAAGGCAAATCATCCCTGAAAATTAACCTAATAAAAGTTTTAGTTCGAAATGAAAGGTTTGCCTTCTCGCATTGTTACGAAATGGAGCACAAAAGCTTTCAAGGATGACGGTCTGGGAGTTGATTCTCACTTCATTAGCAAATAAGTCGTATACGACTCTTAGGCTGGGCGCATGGTGAGGCGCAGGCGACGCAGCGCAGCGCAGCGCAGGGCAGCACAGATTTTGTAAAGCATGAAACGTCATTGACCTACGTACGCTGCGACGCAGGCGCGTGCGCCGCAGACATGTGTCTGCCCTGCTCTGCTCTGCGTCTCGTTGTTTGTAGTGCCGGCAAAGATTTCTGCACGAAACCTGAACTTCGAGGCGTATTTACTATGTAACAATTTTGTTGCATTAATTGAATTAGATCGCTGTGAACCTTGTTTGTATGATACAAATCATCCAGACTATTAAAAAAATTAATTGAAAGAGTTATTATGGGTGAGAATTGCCAAGGAATGGAGCGAATAGTTGCGTCGCAGCATGCGGTGGTGGCCTATGTCGCAACTGCCCTGTCCTTGTCCTGTCATGAACTGTGCTGCGTGGCCTGCGTCTTAGCATGCGCCCAGAAGGTTTATGACTTGGAATTCTACGTAAAAAGTCGAGCGGCAGCAAATCTGTATTCTGAACGCCCATGCTAGGTTGAATTCGAATGAGAAAATTTGTGTCTAATGACTCTGACGAGTTATCTTATCTTATTTTTATGCGACAAATGTCTATATTTTGCGTCTACGCTTTCAATTCGCATGGGCGAGAATCGGCCTCCTGGTAAAGATTACTCATACCATTGAATTATTCAATGCTCATACCAGGAAATTGGAGCGGAGCTTGAACAAAAAAGCTCTAGAAATACTCGCAAAGTTTGGTTGGTAGATATTGGCTGATCCAAAGTTCAGTGTGAATTCACTAACAAATATTTTAGCAAAATGCACGGAAACTAATATAGAAACAAAAACTTAACCCAATATAAATTTGGGATTTGGGACAGTAGACGATGCGCAGTCTTTTACTCTGTTTCTTTCGGTTTTTTACATTCTAAAAGTATATAATCGACAGTACATCAACCTTATACTCTACTCAGTACGTTACGGACGACTTTGCAACTAAAATGTAACTGTTGATGTAAAGATTTTCGCCGTAACTGGCGTGCGTGCAGCTACTATAACTAATGTTATGAAGCAAAATATATTTTAGAAACCTATTTAGAGGCTAAAAATTCCACCCATGCCGGGATTCGATCCCGCGACCTCTGGCTATCCGTGCCAGCGCTCTTTCCAACTGAGCTAATAAACGACTCACCGGCATAAGTGAAATTTCGAACCTCTTTACAATATTCTCTGTATTACGTAATTTTTAGCCTCTAAATAGGTTTTTAAAATTGTCCTTAGCACGGGTTAGTGCATTAAAAATAATATAAACTAAATATATTTGTCAAGATCGTGGAAAGTACCATATCTTGATCTCTGCTTATTCCTCCAGCATACAAGCAAAGAGTTTTTGATTTTTTATATGCATACCATACATTCATACGGATACTTTGAAATTGCCTTCTTCCAAAACGTTACAGGTTCGATTCCCAGTGCGGGCGTGTACCGAGGACTTTGTTTTTATCTAATTTATGTAGATTTGTGAACTTATAGTAGCAATAACACACGCTAACCGTGTAGGAGCACATTGTGAGGCAACCTGAGCGTCGGAGGTTTTCAAACACCTCCGCGCTTGAAATTGCCAATCCGCGGTGGGGACGCGTTGTAATTAAGCCCGAACTCTCTCTCTGAGCGAAGGCCTGTGCCCTGCACGGGGACGTTTATAGGCTACGTTAAAACAGCTTTACTGAAACTACCTCATAGTCTAGCCACCATTGTTAGAGCTGGAAGAAAATAGCTTTTATTACTAAGTTAGCTTTGGAGCAGATTGATTTCTTGTGCGATAAAGAATTTCTAAACAATTGCTAAAATACGATTACAAAAAACAATCCGATGGATCTATTTTCCATCTGTAAAATACCTATTTTCGTTGCTCGAGCGTGTAAGCGAATGCGCATTGAAAACGGATTATTTTGTGGAGTATTACACGAATGAACGGACGGAATGAACTTAAAACGTGGCTTTAGATATTCATTGATGTTTCGAGAAAAATATCTTTACAGTTTCATTTATTTCGGTAAATTTATAAGTTTTACGAAAATTAATGAAACTTCCGTGCTTCGCAAGCAAGGATTCTTGTTCGCCAGGCACATTAAGCGTTAGTGCCGACTGCCATTACGTCAGAGGTCTTTTGGGCGGCTTGATAACTTCTGATAGTAAGGCCCGCAACTGTCTTACAATCCTACACCAAAATCAATTTACCTAACTTTACATTCGGCCATTACGTAGGTAGGAAATGTGAGAAGGAGTTTTAACACAAATGACAGTTTTTGCCCAAACATTGACGTGAAAAACAAGAATATTATATCAAAACTAGCTCACCCCGCAAAAAAATCTTGGAACCCGTCCAACCCGGACTTGGCCCCCGTGGTGGAAGATGGCCTAACCTACCTGCAATGCAGGAAGAGAGAGACCCGTGCCCCAGCAGTGGGGACATACAAATGGTTGATATCAACATAAATGAAACTATAATCCACCGTTTCAAAAAACACTAATAGAAGTTTACACGTACCTGCCTAACCGAATTGTGTGAACAGCCTTGTACCTGCATAATATACTATTTGAATTTTTCGATTACCAAATACAGTTTTAGCTCGGCATTTATTTAAATTAACCTTCAATGTAATAGCTATGTAATGCATTCAGTGATGCGTTTTTTTATTCGTCGTTTTAGCTGCTTATTTTTTTATGCTAGCCGGGTCTGTGTCCCAAAGCTGGACCAAGGCTTCCACATGATCTTGTTTTGTTTTATTGTTTATAGGAAAACCGACAGCTTATACACGAGGCATTTTTACAAAGAATAAGATGAATTAGATTTAAAGCCCATAACAGGTTTTCACTGACCATCAGAAGACTTCTATTCCTCTTTGTCTTGAGCCATCCCCTCTGAACCCAGACAGATGGCCAAAAAATGTCACTGAATGGATTACACGCGACGGACAGTTGGTCGCCCAAGGCGGAGATAAAGATCACTCAATTTTTCATTTTATACTCGTATGTCACTGTCTTACAATCCTCCTCCAACCCGGACTTGGCCCCGTGGTGGAGTATAGCATAACCTTCCTGCGATGCAGGAAGAGACCCGTGCCCCAGCAGTGGGAATATACAAAGGTTGATATCGATGTCGCAAGCAATTTGTATTATTCCCGCTTTAAGAATGGCGTCGTCGCATAAACGCTCGCCGTTTTGAAATATGCCGAAGGCATAATGTAAATAGTCTTGTCACTATATAATATGCCACATCATTTGTAAGCCAGTTCGATCGCGCCGTTTGCAAAATGATACGTCAAATTCAATTAAGTTGTAAGTGTTATGAGAAAAATAAATAAAAATACATGTCCTAGGCGCTGCAGCGTCCAAGTAGTCCCTTCATCTCGGGCGAGATTAATTTGCTGACAACGTGATGTAGCTTATTTATCTTGCTAACCAAAATAATTATTAAGCTGTCAAAAATTTATTCATTTGAAAGAGAGAAAGAAGAAAGAAAATGTATTTATTTGACGACACAATACTCAAAACAAAACCAAAAAAACACACAAACCAATTACA
Organism: Yponomeuta sedellus; assembly: GCA_934045075.1. Lineage (NCBI taxonomy): Eukaryota > Metazoa > Arthropoda > Insecta > Lepidoptera > Yponomeutidae > Yponomeuta > Yponomeuta sedellus. The sequence goes on from OW203745.1 coordinate 15,281,110, forward strand.
AAAAAAAAAAAAAAGATTACACATAGCAAAAAAAAACAAAAGACACAGCTAAAAAATAAATCAACTTTACAACACGAAAACAACATAATTTAATACATAGGTTTTAAGTATTGAGCCCCCAAAATGGGCCCGACTCAGCATAATGTAGCAACTGACTTGTCAGTTGCAACGCTGATTTTCAGTCGGGTCCAAGCTGCGGTTAGCCATGTACGTGAGAAAAAAAAAATTAATAAGCTGCCCGTGGTGTGAAATATACAATAGAATACAATACTTAAATATTATACTGTGCAGTGTTTGTGAAGAGTGAAGGTAATACATAGATAATATAATCGGATAAACAGTGAAACAAATAAGTCAGTGATATTATTCAATGGAGATATACAATATTATGTTGATAGACTTACGAGTAAGCGAATAAAATACAAACGAGAGAAGTTCAGTACGTGAAGTGGTGACCTGCGAGAAAACATCCCGTTCACTCTAATATGGACCGTAAAGTGCGTGCCATTAGAACGTGTACGCGAACACAGACCGTGGACAAGGAATGCAGGTGCGAGGCAACCTGTCAGTGAGTAACTAACTACTACTACTTTTACATGGGCGTATTGAGGGTTTTTTTCAAGGGGCCCCAACCGTATGTAGCGATGATATGCTACACCGAACTCTTACCAGACCATCCCAGAGTGGGACGAGCCTGCACGTCCCCCTCTAATATATATATTTTATTAATATATATATATATTTTTTTTTATATTTTTTTTTTTTATTAAAGTGTTTGCTGCTGTATCTGCAAAAGATGCGCCCTATACGTGGACCTAAATGTGTGCTTAAATGTGTGCTTTTGGTAACAGTCATTGGTAAAAGTAACGACTGAATCACAGACTATTTAAAATTCGTGTTTTTGTAAATAACACAGATAGATTCTATTTCAAAAACACAGTAAAAGGCTGAATAGAAAAATGCCTTTCAAACACCTATGATCCCGTTAGACCTTATGACACCCGCTATTTGAAGTTGTTCATAATGGGGAGATACCGTTGGCTATTATCATAAAAGCATTAGGCTGGGCGCATGCTGAGACGCAGGCTACGCAGCACAGCGCAGCGCAGGGCAGCACAGATTTTATAAAGCATGGAACGTCATTGAGCTATGTACGCTTCGGCGCAGGCACGTGCCACGCAGACATGTGTCTGCCCTGCTCTGCGTCTCGTTGTAGTGTCGGCACAGATTTCTGCGCCACACGTGCACCTCGAGCCGTGTTTAGTAACAATTTTGTTGCTATGACAGAACATTTAATTGAATTAGTTGGCTGTGAACCTTGTTTGTATGATACAAATCATCCAGACTATTAAAAAAAGACATTGAAAGAGTTATTATGGGTGAAAATTGCCAAGGAATGGAGCAAATAGTTGCGTCGCAGCATGCGGTGGAGGCCTATGTCTGCCTCAACTGCGCCCTGTACTGAACTGTGCTGCGCTGTGCTGCGTCGCCTGCGCCTCAGCATGCGCCCAGCCTTAGGTGCGCAGCTTTAATGAAGACCGACTCAGATTATGGCAAACAATGTATGTACATACTCGTATTTCTTTTCTTGTGATATGTTATCTCTATCATATAAAAATCTCCTGTCTCGATGTTTGTTATCTAAGTCTTCCGAAACTACTTCAGAGATTTTTATGATTTGTTTGTGTATATTTGGTAGGTCTTAGAAAAGGTCGCAGGCTTAATAATATGGCAAAACCACTTTTGCGGGGTTAGGTAGTTTTGGGTGTCAACCAGTGTCATGTCAAGTCAGCTAGGCAACATTGGAGTAAAAACTGTTACATATTTGTTTTATATGTAACAGTTTTTACGGGGATGGCATTACCTACGTAATAGCAGAATGTAATATCATGTGAAATAAAATTTGGCCAATATCTATCGACTGGAGCCATGAGTACTTTAATAGACAAATTTTATTAATAATTTTATTTAGTATTTTCTAAGGTTAACACGAGCTGTAGACATAATTAAAACTGTTTTTATACGGATTTATGCTCGTTTATTACATTTTTACAATTTTCCAACGTTTCGGCACTTTTTCAGGTGCCGTGTTTCAGTGCTTAAGTGCATGAGACCCCCTTGCTAGAAGTGTGACTGTAGAATAAATAATAAAAAATCAATTTAAATTCAATTAATAATCGGTATCTTTAAGTTCATATAAAGTAATTAGTTTATAAATTTAATTTTAACTTCAATTACTAATAATCAATATTGTTGACTTTATATAAAAAATAATTGGTTTGTCTATTTTGGAACGTAACTTCATAATTAACTTTTGTAATTTTTGCCGAGGGTAGTAAACTAACCGTTAATGATTTCTAAAAGACACCTGTCACCTCAGTCATCCGGGACCACGGCACCTGAAAAAGTGCCGAAACGTTGGAAAATTGTAAAAATCTAATAAACGAGCATAAATCCGTATAAAAACAGTTTTAATTATAATTTTATTTGTTATTATTTTTTAATATATCAATTATGGACACAATATTACCGCGATAAATAATACCTTTATATATCTTTATAAATATCTATAATATAAAAATGAATCGCTGATTGTGTTGGTAAGCGCAAATCTCGAGAGCATCTGAACCGATTTCGCTAATTCTTTTTTTAGAATATTCCTTAAAGTACGAGGATGGTTCTTACGGAGAGAAAAGTTAAAAAAAATAATAATCGACTGCTAGGCGGTACGAAGTTTGCTGATAGTATCTGCTTAGCTTATTAATCTTTGAGTCTTTATCTTTGGTGAATTATCTCACTTCTGATACGATTCATTAAAGATACTCCGAGCATAGCCCGCTCCATGCGCGGCTGAGCGAAACCTGCTATCATATTCTGCGTGAGAGATGGCGTAGGAAACAATGCAAGTCTGTGGCAGCTATACAACCATTCGGTTCAAGGTCCACGGGTTTTACTTGTAAAACCGTAGGCAGTTCGGTTGGCAGACAGCGTTTTGCGTTTCCGTGATTCAAGCTTTATTAGTATCCTAGTTAATATTATAAACTTGAAAGTTAAGTTTATGAAGATGTTTGGATATTTGTTACTGAATCACACAATAAGGATTGAACGATACATGAAACCGGGGATAGGTATAAAGATCTGAATTGAGACATAAGATATTTTGATATTCCAGTAATGCGTTCCCGTAAGATAATATATGATTGATTGATTAACAATTTATTTACAAAAGACACACACACGTATATATGGCCGTATAAACGGATTCTGTGGCCGTACAAATTTCGCCGGGACAGCTAGTAATACATATTTTGTCTTTTTAATCTGTGTATGGTATAAAAACATGTGTAGTAATGAAAATTTAACTATATTGTATGTAGTTTATTTTATAAAATTATAAAAATGTAACTTGCCTTAACAGACTCTTGGACAAGAGAAAAAAGAAAAGTAGGCAGTATTGCCATAGCAAAAAATATGTAGAAAACCACAAAATTATTGCCATTTGACATGTAATAACTAAGTCAACGTTATATAAAAGTAAAGTTAGTTGTTTAAGCTATATGTTTAATTTGTCTTAAATAATCTCTAATACATTATAACTTTAAGTTAGGTCACAGCACAGTGTCAAAGTCATTACAAAGTAGATTCTAATTATTAGAAAGAAATAATGTAAATGTTTAGTAGCAACACTGTAGCACTTCCATTGATATGATTAAAACATAATTCATGATGATTTAATCGAAGTTATAGATGTTGTGAAGACAGCATTCACTTAGCAAATTAAATTTATTTTATTATCGCGAAGGTACCCATAAAAGTATAAAATTCGTAATCCTCCAATTTTTACTAAATTTCCAAGAGAGATTGATGAGATGACCTTAGTATTTAATTTTTTGGAGATGACGCAACGCACTTATCGTTATGGACTGTAGCCAATTGAAATACAGCTATATTGCGTCTCAGAGGTCTCTGAATAACAAATTAATCACAATAGTTCTTGACTGTAAAAAATATAAGTCACGGTCAATATAAATTATCTAAGGCGAGATTTTTTTGTTATACAATTGTCATAAAATTGCTAGTAAGCGTCACAGCATTTTTCCTCTGTAACATTCATTTATTGAAATCATTACTAGGCTTATTAAATTGAACCTTATTCGTTATCGTTATCAACCCTTGTATGTCCCCACTGCTGGGGCACGGGTCTCTTCCTACGTCGCAGGAAGGTTAGGCCATACTCCATCACGGGGGCCAAGTCCGGGTTGGTGGAGGATTGTAAGACAGTGGCGGGCCTTACTGTCAGAAGTTATCAAGCCGCCTATAAGGCCTCTGACATGGCTTAACGACTGCCATTATATGACAGCCAGCACCAACGGCTTAACGTGCCTTGCGAAGCACGGAAGCGCTCGGAAAAATGCCACTAGTGGTAGTCACGGGACGCTCACCCATCCCGTACCTGACCGCGCCTGTTGATGCTTAACCAAGTGATTGATTCCAATCACTCGGTTCGCTTAGACCACGAGCGCTTCCTTATTACTTTGTAATAAAGTCCAAAACTAATGAAACATTCATGCTACCTCTGTACGCTAAAGAGTTAACGTTGTGAGGAAATCTCAGTATTAAGGGATTATGATATAAAGTACATTCCTCAGCGATTAAAATTGCGCTTACCAACACAATCAGCGATTAATTTTTATATTATTGATATTTGTATATTTATATAGATTTATTGGTATTTTTTATCGCGGTACTATTTTGTCCATATTTACTATAGGCATTGAATTTGAAGTAAGGATAGAAACCCATTCCCATACAAGCAAATCGGATCCCAAAAAACCGCGCCGGGCCCAGAGGCCGCCACTGAAAATGCGCGCAAAGCCGAAAAATACGTGTAGAGCGCTTTGTCTAAAACCGCTAGATGGCATTGTTAATAGTTTTCACGAGTTTACTATTGACATCTGGCGGTGACTAGCAAAACGTAAAACATTTTAGCAGTGTACTCTAGTAGCCAGTAGCGAGCAGAGAATTGACAGTTCAATTCTAGACACAGAGTACCTACGTTTGGTTCTTGTATGGTTTAATTGTTCTGTGTTCTTGTAAGTCCTGGAAAATCTAATCTGCCATAAAATTGACAACCCACGGATGGGATAAATATAGGAAAAACATTGTTTGTTTGAGAGATAATTCAGAAAATACAATACCTATGTGAAAAAATCACACATTTCAAATCTGTGGAAAAAGTATATTGCGGAATTAGTGCATTGGGTCTATAAAACAGAATTTTAAAGCAAGCAGCAAGAAATGTAACCCACCTTTACCCACCAACAACTTCTAGTGAATGATATCAGTGCTTTCAACATGCAACAGTAACCCAGACTTCGTCATCCTCCGTGTATAGACCTGCCCTGTGGTCGCTGATTGTGATCTTATCAAGCCAATACTTAGACAACTCCCTCAAAGGTACCTTAGTCCATTTGGGTACCACACACACCGACCTACCTGCACAGTGCAGTCGACAGCACATCAACTTTGCATGTTCGCACTCTCCTCAGTATTATTATGGGCGACTTCGCAACAAAATGGTCGAACTTCTACCGAAGTCTTATCAATAGACCATTTAACAATCATAAATAAATGCCACCAAAAGTTTCGTAATTGCTACACACGCCGCCGCCTACCCCACAAGCACGAACCTTCACATTTACCTATTTTATTATGAAAAAAGTATATTTTTTGACTGTACTACAATAAATGTTTCGAAATATATTGCTGCTTCTATTATTAAGGAGGTCCTTAAAATTGTGCTTGGTGGCAAAAACCATAAGAGATTCTTTTTCCAAAAAGTGTAAGAAACGCTGGTTTAAACAATTATTAATAATAATTAGACGACCTCTGTGGCGTAACGGTAGTGCATCTACCTGCCATGCAGGAGGTCCCGGGTTCGAATCCCGGCTGGGAACAAAAAAAAACCCCAGGTCTTGGATGTTTACATGTTTGTGATGTCGTTGTTTCTGGTTCCCACGACACAGGGTATCCTAGTGTGGGGCCAGAAGCAATGTATGTGCCTGTATGTAAATGTTATGTTATTGAAAAACCTTTACTAGTCCCTCGCAAACACTTCCCAACGCTGCGAGATTTTGTTTAAGTTATTTTCGGGTAGGGTAAGGGTCTGTTTCACAATCTGCAGATAAAGTTCCGGATATGCTATCCGCAACCAGGGCTGCTGTTTGTTCTAAATTTGAAGCCATAAACGAACACACACAATATAGAAAAAAATATTTAAATTTAGAATAAACGGCAGCCCTGGTTGCGGATAGCTTATCTGGAACTTGCCTTTTATCTCACCTCATCTTTATTTGAACATTGTGAAATAGGGCCTAAGACCAGTATCCTATCGAGAGGTAGGTAGGTACTGCTACAAACTATTCCAATCAATTTAGTATTCCATTAAAAATCATATCTGTCCATCCATATGGGAGCTGGCTGATATTTTTACCAATTTCTGCTGTGATTATGGCCCATGATTTTAATATGCGCCGTTGCCAGCTAACTCTGCATAAAAGCAAACGCACGCATCAGCTACACCTTCATTGTACTGTGATATATGTGGAGAGGATGAAGGAAGAAATATTGATGAAACAAATATACATGGCGAATGTGGGTGGAAGGGCCGGTAAGGGACGTCCCACAAACTTCGACCAGATAAGGAATGTATTAGCAAATGGAAGATAAAAAGTAACCGGAACTGACGTGAGTGCATGTAACGACTAATGAATGTTGATGAAGCGAAGGTAATCTGTCAGGATCGTGGCAAGTGGCAGTCCTTGGTGCCTGTCTACCCCATTGGAATGCAGGTGTGAGGTTAATATTATGGTATGGGTTATTTATAAACTTATAAGTTATTGAATATGAGATTTTCTATTTTATTAATTGTTGTAAGTGAAGCTCAGAATATCCGGTTGACACGTTCCCTGATTGATACTACCCATAAGTTCAACACACTTTATGTTTTAAGTTTAGGTAATGTGTACTTTCCCTGTAATTATATACCCCATAAAACTTACTGATTTTTCATTTATGCTACCCTCGATGTAGTAAAGTTATTAAATTGTTTAAAGTAAGATTACGAAACGATTTACGCTGAGCAGAAATTGAGATAATTACACCATAGACTTTCTTTAAAATTTGATGAAGAACGAGGTAGCCGCCTGCCTTAGACGTTATAGTGCAGCAGCTAGCGACCTGCTGCTCGAGCCGCGCCGGGAGCCGTCGTCGTCGTCGTCACGCCGGCATCGGCATTGGGCGTGTTTCGACTCATCGGCCCGGACCGGCACGGCACACCGGCATGGCCGTTGCACAGGCATCAGGCACCGGTGCCGGGTTTCGTTTTTCCATTGTGCCGGTGTCGATGCCGGGTTACGCCCGGTGAGTGGTACAGTGCTGACACGGACTTCAACACGACGACACGTAAAGTAAAACGCGTAGATATAACAATGGTATCGTCCAAGCCGTCGACTATATTTGTTATATCTTTTACACCTACGACGCCGATACGAAATACTAGTCTCACCCTCCGCACGGTGGGCTGAAAATCGCTCCCCATAGACTTAGAGATCGAATTTTGAATTGTTATTTTTTTTTCACAGGAATCCACTTAGGAAGGCTAATCTTTCAACATATTTGAAGTGCAGTATGTTTACCTTTGTGCAAGTACTTTTTTTCCACTTGGTTAAAAAAAATGTATGGAAGTTACTATAAAATTGGCCATAACTTGATTATCGCACACTTGCCCGTTATTTCCTTCAGCACGATTATTGCCTGCATTTTTATGGATTTTTTGACATACTGCACTATGGGCGCACTCGTGCGACTTTGGTCGAAAAAAAAATTAAATGCATTTAAAATATTTTTTTAAGGTATTTAAGCGTATATTTTGTGTTTGTCAAATTATGTACCTTCCTTAATTAAGGATTCTTTATAATTATAAAGAATCATACAGTATAACTACTTAAATACTGTTCTAAAACATTGTCATATGCGAACAAATTATACACATGAAAATCAAATAAGATATGAATATTCTTTATTGTACACGAGGAAAAACACAAGCATAAAATATTTACAAAGATACATGAAATAAGTCCAAGTTACATTTTAAAACACACATACATTTTAAAAATGTTAAATCATGTAAACATAAAAAATAAGCCTTTAAAACTACATGAATAAAATACTAGCTATGAATCCTTTACATTAAAATAGGTACATAAAAGACAAGTAAAGAAACCAATGTATAAAAAATATAAATAAAAGAATTACAATAACATATTGCAAACAAAAATCATATAAATTATTCATATAAATCAGTTTCTTTCTCGGAATCTGTGTCACTTTCAATATTTTCGACGTTACAGAACTCAATATGATGTCGTTGTAATACCTAAAGATCCACTGCTTCTTGACTCATTTTTTTCTTTAAAGCTATCCTCATAACTGGTCGCATTGAAGAAATAAAAGGATCAGAAGTGAGAAGCATCCTTTTGATGACATCTTCGTTTGAATTCTTCCTGGTGTTCTTTCGCGAGTGAAATTCTCGTTAACATCGAAAATCTTTGTTGCGAGCTTTGGATGCTTCTTCAGATAAGATCCCAGTAGGAACCAAGGAGTTCCTTATAATTTCAGCACCATGGATTAGCAACTTGTGCACTGTAGCTGGCATATAGTACCAGCTGTATTGGTCCAGGTACCTTTCTGCAGTACTTCGGCCATATTCTTTGTACTTGTCGACGTTTATTTCTTCACCAGATGTAATAGCTTGAAGTATGACTGCAAATCTTCTAATCAATTCTTCATCCACTCCTGTTATCTCGGCTGTCTGTTTTGGGTCATCGAAGAATTTTCGTGCGTTATTTCCATCGTTCGTTATTCCAGAGCTCTGTTTGACCACGTCCACAAGAAGACCAAGCTTCTGTTGGAATCGTTCTTGCAGCAACTGCTTTTTGGTCAGCATGACAGCCTTATCTTTATCTCCTCTTACTGCCCAAGTCTTCAACTCCAGTCTGTATGCTATATGTAGCAAACATTCCATGCAGTTAATTTGGGCATGTAACGGAGATAAGCCGAATTTTAACATGTTGTTGGCTACTTCTTTTCGTATTACTGCATCAATATTGTTCATCTCGCTCGGTTGTGCTAGACATAAATAGCAAACTGCACTGGAAAGAGCTTCGGATAAATAACTGCAAACTTTTCCGTCGATCATAGTCATGACTAGATCATGATTTATTTTTATATTTCTGCATTCTGAGGGCACCAATGCAGCTATTTCCTCTTCCATTTTCTTCATTTCTTCTTTTACGAGAGACTCGCTTTCTTTTGCGAAAAGAAACTGTACAGGTCTACAGTAGAAAACTGAGCATGGCTTCGGGTTTTTCCATATAACTTCAGTCCCGTTAGATAACTGCAGCGGAACAAGTGTTGTCATAAACAGAGATTCATCTGTTTCACCTCCTTCAATGCTTTGATTATCTGCTTTGGTTTGATGAACCGTCGAAACCCCACTTGGATAACAAAACCAGTGTTTTACCCATGTAAGCAGACAGTTCTGGTAAGGTTTTCAAAATTTGTTGTATGGTTATATTCAACAGAGCTTGCAGATCTAGTTTCGCCATGGTGTCATTTATAATGAAAGCCTGATCGGGAGGATAACAGCTTGACTTGGCTTGCTGAATCTTGTAATACGATGGGTGAAAGTCTGTTAAGCCCTCACGCATTGTCATCTCTCTCAGTGTAATATATTTCCACTTTGATAATCCCAGAGAAAATAAAAGGCCTAGCGCTTTTTCTTAATTTCTTTAATTTCTTCATTTCTATATCGTTATAGATTTTTACTGCTTCTTCAGGATTCTTCTTAAATTACTTTGCCTAAACATTCGTTTCCTTCTTTCTTCAACTTTTCTATTGTAACACAGATTGATTCATCGGTGTCTTCATGACTTTCATGTTGTAGCCTCCTTTTCCTTTGTTTTGCTCCCAAAGATCCAAATGGTACTTCAGTGCAAGAACTTATGCCTTCTTGGCATACCGAAGCTGTTCCATCTGGTATAATATGTGAAACAACACAACATGGCCAGTCAATACTCATTACGAGCCAGTTTTCATATTTTTTTCTGAAAATATCCTTGTTTCTATTTGCTGTCTTCCATCTCTTGGTAACTTGTTGACTGAATCTTCGACAGAATTCTCGAAGTATATCAAGATCTTCATCGGACAGATGATGAAGGTTCAATAGCGATACAACTTTTTCCAACAAAGTAGAGTAGTTGCTTAGCTTTCCACACTGCTTCAAAACCACGAACAAGTCAAGTTTAGTTGTCAGACTTGCGATTCCATATTTTTCTCTTTATGATTTGGGTAAGTATGTTTTTTTAGCAGGACAAAATGTCAATGAGCACATAAAATATTTTACCTTCCATTTATACGCAACTACAATACCCCTAATGGTAATCAAACTCCAATTCCTAGTATACCTCAGGTGTTATTAACTAATTCGGTGATTTAGTCATCATACATGATGTTATTGTTAATATTAATTGTGAAAATATGAAGATAGACGCTTAAATAACTTGAAAAAATATTGCTTGCTACCCCCGGTGACGGCACTGGCGGGACTCTAGGAACTTGAGTTTTCAAGTGTAACTTTTTTCTCTCGAAATAGGTTTTATTACTCATTACTACACTAAACAATGTGATGAGAGACAATTTATAGAGCAAACGGACGCGTAAGAATTTTTCGAAGAAAAATCTGTATGAAGCTGACATGAAAAGTGGCTATAACTCTAGAATCGCAAGTTTGGCCGTAATATCCTTGCAGATGTAGTGCTACTTATTTGTGATTTTTCAGCATACTTTTTATAGCGGTACCTTTTGCGATTTTTAAAAATATAATTATAATGTGTACTTTGTACTAAAATGAGTAGTTCTAATGCTTTTGTGTCCTGATTATGCGTAGTTAGATATTCCTGTACCCTAGTCTATGAAATTAAAACTGAGCATATACATTATGTGTTTAATTAATAAGACTTGTTTTACGAATTATTAAAGTGATATTAACGTTTTTGGGAATTCATGATAAAGAAACGGTCTTTATATTTAATGTGCAATCAATCAGCCTGTATTTGTCCACTGCTGCATATAGGCCTCTCCCAGGGCAAGCCACATTACTCTATCCTCAGCAATCCTCACCCAGCCACCACCAGCGATATTTTTGGGATCATCGGTCGAGCGAACTGGTAGGTGTCCTACTTGGCGTCTGCCAGTTCGTGGTCAGTGAATGTGCAATTAGTAAAAATATATTTTGAAAAATTGGTATTTTATTAAAACCTTTCTTACTTTGGTGAATGTCGTCTAATGTACATATTATCCCTTTACAAAATAAAGGGATAATATGTACATTATATATAACACGCCTAATTTTAATTTCATAGGCTAGGGCATATGGTATAGGGTATATCTAAAGTTGGTCTAACTAGTCATTTGAGAATAAAATACACATTATTAATTTTAAAAAAATCGCAAAGGGCACTGCTATAAAAAGTATGCCGAAAAATCACAAATAAATAGCACTTTTTACATCTCCAAGGATATTACGGCCAAACTTGCGATTCCAGAGCTATAGCCACTTTTCATGTCAGCTCCATAAAAATTTTTCTTCGAAAAATTCTTACACATCCGTTTGCTCTCTAAATAGTCTCTCATCACATTGTTTAGTATAGTAATGATAATGAGTAATAAAACCTATTTCGAGAGAAAAAAGTGACACTTGAAAACTCAAGTTCATATGTCTTTGAAACGTGATTCTCAGCCCACCGTGCGGCGCCGACCGGCCCCGGAGTCGCGAGCCGGTGCCGGGCCGGTGAGACAACACAAAGACAGACAATAGCCCTCGCCGTTTTAGCTAGTGTGCTAATGTGTCGCGCGGGCTCCTAGATTATTTACTATCTATATTAATTTTAACTAAGGCAGATACCCAGAGCATAGGTAGCTTACTCACAATATCACGTGGTTACAATCAGAGTATATAACCACTACCTACGTTTACAATCTTACGCAGAACATACCTACTCTCAAAAGTAAAACACGCTCCCACACACGGCGATGGATGCAGAGATGTTGCTAGGGCAACTTGGCAACGACGCGTCGCCTAGGTACTCACCCCGCACTACTTGGCAACGTCGCCTGGCACCCCGAGCGCAATCGTTCGTTGGACGAAAAATGATTGCGTTTGTTTTAACTTTCTACCAACAGAAATCTGATCTACCTATTTAGAAGAGCTGATGTAAATGTAAAAAGATACAAATTACTAGTGTTGAATCTACAACAAACTACATTTGTAGAAGATCTAAAATAATTAGTTCTTCGTTATAATAGTTTTATAGCACCCATGCGATTAATGAACCAAGTGTGTGAGCAGGCATGAATATGTCTAATTTGTATAATTATGGATTAGGTACCAAATCGGTATCTAGCAAGCAAGCATAGTAAGTAAAAAAATCAACTGGCCAAGTCCGAGTCTGACTTGCGCACGAAGGGTTTCGTAGGTACTATTATTAATTAAATTATTTATTTTTGAAGTGAATACAACGAAATATTCTGTAAATATTGTAAACGTCGGCGAGACATCGTGAGACACGCAACATTAGCCTATAATGAAGCCTTTTTTTGAAGACCACGACTGCTCAGTAGAGCGTAGGTACAGACTAAGAAGAATTTATAGTAACAAGTAATATAGAAATTTACAAGTAATTAGGCTTAGTGGTATATCTGAAATCAAAAGTTGTGAACCGGGTAATTTCAACAACTAAGAAAATGGGAACTTGAATGCTGTGCTGCATATCTATATATTTTATCAATGTCACATTCATTTTTAATGTTTCTATTGCTTCCTAAGGTACTAATTAAAGATCACTTGCGTAAAATTGTTTTTCATTCACAATACCTACTTCGAATCTCTAGTTTTCTGACCGCGTCCTTAAAATGTTGCATTGAAATGTTCCTTACCCTCAAATTGCCTTAAATGTAGACTTCACACCTCATACTAACGGAAAATCCGCAAAATGAAAAAAGTATAATTTTGAATTCATGCAAATATAGTCTTAGATAATAACTGAATTTGAAAGTTGAGTTGTCTATACCAGGCCACTCAGAAAGTTTTGAAAAATAGTTTTTATGTATAAGACATTGGCCACTAGTAGTTGTTATGAAAACGTCATTTATTTAAAAGTAAAAATACTACTGTTCGATTTTCAAATTTCCCTCCGCATTTTTTGAGAGCCAAAATGGATCGGCATTCAGAACATTTTCGTGCTATGATTTTATACTATTTCAAATGTGGCTTTAGACCTGATGAGTCATGTGATCGATTTCGAATTGCTTTTATGAATGAAGGACCTTCAAAAACAACCATCTACCGCTGGTATAGCGAGTTCAAACGCGGTCATCTTACTTTGAGGGAATGAACAAAGGAGTGGTCGTCCTATCACGGCTGTTACCGAAGAAAGTTTGCTGGCAGTAAAAAAAATAATTCAAGAAAACAGACGAATTAAGTACGAAAAGATTCAGCATACACTGCAGATTGGTTCAGGAAGTGTTCACAAGATTTTGCACAAGCACCTTCCCGTAAGGAGAATAAAATTTCGCTGGGTGCCGCACAACCTCACCGAAGCTCAGAAGCAGGCCCGTGTGGATTGGTGCCGTGATTTGTTACAAAAATTTGATGCTGGCTCGTCACGGCGCGTTTACGACACTGTGACAGGTGACGAATCCTGGATTTCTCAATATGATCCAGAAACAAAGCATCAGTCGACAGTTTGGTTGTTTCAAAATGAACCAACGCCTACGAAAGTGAAGCGATCGAGGAGCGCAGGATTTTTTTTATAGTTTCTTCACTTTGACGGGGTACCTAACTTCAATTCCACTTTGAGACCAAAGCAGCATCAACGCTGAATAATAATAATATTGGCCTTTTTGCATCTACTTAATGAGATGATTTATACAGCGTCCAGTGGTATCTTCACTCACACTAGATGGGTGAAGGGCCCACTCCGACGCTGTAGTGCCTGGGACATGGTTTTATAGATGGTGTAGGCTTGCCCAGCACCTATACCATCCTGACAGCTTAGTCGGCCTAGCCCACAGGAAAGACTAGTCAATACGTGCGGAGCCAACCAGGCCGCGGGTTTCCTCACGATGTTTTCCTTCACCGTTAGCGAGTGGTATTGCAACTACAAATTCTCAAATGTACGTAACTTTGAAATTAAACAGTCATTAAACGCTGAATGGTATAACACAAAATGCCTGCCAGAAGTTTTTTTCTGAATTGAGCAACAAGCGATTGAACAACGGGCTCCGCGGGGTCCTTCTTCACCACGACAACGCGCCCGCGCACACTGCGATCAAAACGAGGGACTTCCTGGACTCCACACAGATCAGAGTCTTAGGAGACCCTCCCTACAGTCCTGATTAGGTTCCGTGTGACTTCTTTTTACTGCCTAAAATAAAAAATCTGCTCAAAGGGATACAGTTTTCATCGCCGGAAGACGCGCTAGCAGCGTTTGAGAAGGCCGTGGAAGAGGTGGAGGACTGGAATAAATGTTTTGATAATTGGTTCAGACGCATGATACGTGGTATAGAGGCTGGTGGAGAGTGCTCTGAAAAGATTAAATAAAAATAGTTTTTAGGTATAATGTGAAATTTTATTCTCTACAATGTTTGTCTTATGGGTATTTCAATAGAAGTAAGAGTATCAGTTTCAAAGAAATATGGTCTTGAAAATTCGCAAAATGTAAATTTGCACTTAAATAAGTTCCGGTTCACAACTTTTGATTTCGGCTATACCAATAAATCGAATTTAAAGTTTTAGACAATCATGCTGTGTGGTTTCGGCTTAAAGAATAGCACCAACCCAAATTCTTCCCGCGGGTGTCGTAAAAGGTGACTAAGGGACACAAACTGGGGGGTGGAAAGCAGCGCCCCCTGCAGTACAATGCCACCAATCTGCGATCCTCAACCCGCATGCCCAGCGTGGGGATTATGGGCATTAACCCCCAATGATGGTATAAGACAGGCCGCTCTGGTCATCACTAGGGGAGGGCTATGTCCAGCAGTGGACTCCATAATATAGCCTGAAGAAGAAGACAATCATACAAAGCAAAATTTAACTCTCTTTAATATTGCAATAACGAAGATTCCAGTCCAAAGTACCGTTTCCGAGCTAGAAGCACAAAACTGAAAGAAAGTGTGAGAAGTTCGCGGTTTTTTGGCCCCCAAAAGTTGAGCTCACCTCCTGGGACCGTGCGAATTCGCATTACACGCATTTAAGATCAAATGATGGTATAAAATGATATCCAGCTTTCTGGAAATTAATTCCTGGATTTTTTTTAATTTGATTGACCTATTATATTAACATCAAGAATTTAAAATGTCAAGAACATAAAAAAAATAACATTCCATGCGATAATAAGTAAAAATGTCAAACAAGAGAGGTCACGGGGATAATATCAAATAGTATATCATTGTTATACTTATTTTAATCAATATAATTATCAGTCAGAAATTCGATTATTGTATGATAGCAGTTTTTAAATAATATATTTTTTTATTTGTGCTTGAACAAGCCTAAGTCCAGTTCTCTTAATGCACTAGACAGCTTATTATAAATTACAGGGCCCATGCAAAATACACTTTTGTGCACCAGCGCTGTATTTGTCCTCTGCGTAAACATATTTTCGTTTTATACCGTTTTAATCACTGACTGACTTGTGAAACTCGTATGAAACTAAATAGATATTGTGACTTTTATAACTACGCATGCCTATAGTATATTTTTGACTAAGGAACTAATAACCACGACAGTAAAATTGTATATTTTGACTTAAATTCTGGTTAACTGAAAACGGCATATTTTTATCTAGATTAGAAACTTAAAACCTCTCAAGAACTACATTTGAGCTGATGAACTTCGTAACAATGTCCACCAGATAATGTGCTACTTAATGAAAGTATTTGATGAACAAAGTGATTTTTTTTACTTAAATTTGAAGTTCTAAATTCCCATCTCTGAAAGTCTTCATCAGAACATCACCAAATTACCCTGGGACAGCCTTATTTGCTGCTGTCCATTGAAAAGTTGTTTTCTCCATCTCTCAAAGTCTTCATGACATCTTCACCAAATTAAAATGGGACCAATGGGACGCTATACCTAGTAGAACAAAAAAAATATCGAAATAGGTTAAGATTTGACGAAGACAATGCGAAAACATAGTGAAAAATAATTAACATACGCGTCGATGTGATAACCTCTTTTGAAGTCGGTTAAAATGGAAATGACTTTCATTAAATAAATATGTACATCATCTATAAAAATATCAACTGTAGCTACACGGTTCATGAGAGTTTACGTTCAGCTTGGGGACAGACCGACAGACGGACATACCATCTTAGCAATTGGGTCCCGTTTTTACCCTCTGGTACGGAACCCTAAAATCTATGTTTTAGTTGGAAGTTATACTTAAAGGGCTATAGTTAATTATTGTTTATGTAGTTAATTATTCCAAGACATTATAAAATGTAAAGGTGATATGCTGTCGACTGTTCCTCAACAGCAAGTTGCGAATTCAAAAACTAGGGGGTACAAACTGCGACCACGAGTTCTTATAGGAAGCTGCCATAATAATCGGTACCGTTTTTAGTAAAGTTTTAAGCAACTTATTTGTCAATAAATCACATAAAAATTAAAAGATGTACCAACATAGCTTAATCGATCTTGTACTAGAAACCTTAAAAAAAAATTATTTCTTCCACCTATTTTGCAAAATGTGAAATATCTGTGAACCATCCATGAGGTATATTTTCGTGTATCGTTTTAGAAAATTTCTAAACATTTACCACGGATATCCGTGACATTTACTATCTGCGAACGGTTTAATCAGTGATGTTTGCGCGCGCCCCAGTCCCTTCTGTGTGGCCCAATTATTTCTATTAGCGCCATCTAACGTGGAGTAGCATAGACTAGTGAGATTGGGCACAAGCAACTCATTATCAAGTACGGTAGCTGACTGGGTTACGAAAGATTGATTAAAATAATTAAGTTATCTCGATCTTAATAACTTATTGATTAAATCATTGGATTTTTTAATATTAATTTATAAAAAAATAAACTATTAGGGAAATGTGGTTCAATTTCGATATTATACAGAAAATGTAATAAGTTAGTCACAAATTTTACCGACAAGCGACGTCAGCGCCAGGATCCGAAAAAAGCTATTGAATGATCTTCTATCCTTACTTCAAATTCAATGCTATAGGTATCTAAAAAAATTATAACAAATAAAATGATTAATAATATTTGTCTATTAAAGTACTCATGGCTCCTGTCGATAGATATTGGCCAAATTTTATGTCAGATGATATTACATTCTGCTATGCACCGTATACATAACTCACTTTGGGCACGCGTGTTGTTCAAGCCCACAAGCCTCTCTCTCTAAGGAAAGGCCATTGCCCCACAGTAGGAAATGTATAGCCTGTATTCTTTATTTTTTATATAACATTCGATCCTTGTCTCGATCGATATTAACCCTTGTATGTCCCCATTGCTGGAGCACGGGTGTCTACTTCTCATCACAGGAAGGTTAGGCTATACTCCACGACGGGGCCCAAGTCAGAGTTGGTGGAGGATTGTAAAACAGTGGCGGTCGAAGGGTTAGAAGTTATCAAGCCGCCCATAAGACCTCCGATATGACTTAACGACTGCCATTGCATCACAGCCGGCACCAACAGGTCGACGTGCCTTGCCAAGTACGGAAGCTCTGAAAAATGCCACTAGGGGCAGTCACGGGTCGGTCACCCATCCTGCACCTGATCACGCCTGTTGTTGCTTAGCTCAAGTGATTGATTCCAATCATTCGGTTCGACTAGGCCACGAGCGCTTCACACTGCCGCCAGCGTCCTGCCTTAAATCGTGAGTCGTGAGTACACGAGTTGGTGGGCGTACAACACTGCGTTTGCCATTTCGTGGGCTCCACAGGAGTACCCTTGTACCTCATCGATATCTACCCTTGTATTTCCCCACTGCTGGGGCACGGCTCTCTTCCTGTATCGCAAGAAGGTTAGGCCATAGTCCACCACGGGGGGCAAGTCCGGGTTTGTGGAGGATCGTAAGACAGTGGCGCGCCTTACTATCAGAAGTTATCAAGCCGCTCATAAGCCTTCTGACATGGCGTACTTAACTTTTATTAACGTGTCTTGCGAAGCACGGACGTACCTCATAAACAATCGGTATTTCCTGCTAATCTTATAGATTATGTCACTCACCTACTTCTTTGGCAAATCGCGCTCTCTGATGTCACCGAATTCGGTGCGTCTACTGAACTTAAGCTCTCGGATTTTCACCTCACAGTGACAGAAGTGTGTTAACTTTCCACCAGAAGAGTGCTAATCTTGCAATAATTGCAGCCTATACCGGCTCATGCTATGCTACCCGCGATCACGCGATATTTTGTATGGAATTCACTTATTGTTGCATACATGGAAGACACGCTTTCTACCACGTCATCGAAAAGTCATTCGCTAAACTGGTGAAAACCACGGGGGCGAGTCTCTAAAATGCATAGTTGTTTAGTAGAGTCATATTAGTCCGGTAACCAATGGTAACCAATCGCATTGCCATGGTATAACATGGTATAAGCATAACCTGTGCTGCTTAACTCGGCGCCTCGAGCGATTCTATCTTCTTCGCGAGAGATGCTTATTTAATTTGCGCGGGTTATAGGACCCGTGGAATGACATTGTATGGCAATTGCTTTGTAGACTACCAAATTTAGGCAAATAACAACCATTTTCGTGCTTATATCATTTTATTGAGAAACTTTGTAAGTATTAGACCAGAGCCAGATCTACTTTCATCGAGTTCATCAAAGCAAATTGCATCACTTACAGCCCCGACTACCTTCTTTGCAGTTAGGTTTAACATCGGAACGATATCACTGTACCCACATGATTATACTATTTTTAATGCACTAACCCGTGCTAAGGACAAATTTAAAAACCTATTTAGAGGCTAAAAATTTCACCCATGCCGGGATAACTGCAAAGTAGGTAGTCGGGGCTGTAAGTGATGCAATTTGCTTAAGCCAGATGTTGCTGCCTGTAAGTGATACAGAGAATAGTGTAAAGAGGTTCGAAATTTCACTGATGCCGGTGAGTCGCCCATTGGCTCAATTGGTAGAGCGCTGGCACGGATAGCGAGAGGTTGCGGGTTCGAATCCCGGCATGGGTGAAATTTTTAGCCTCTAAATAGGTTTTTAAATTTGTCCTTAGCACGGGTTAGTGCATTAAAAATAAAAATAGTATAACAATATTGTTTTACATTCTTTCGTGGGCACTATTTAACATTTTTACATTTGAAGCGCTGGTGGCCTAGGCGAACCGAGTAATTGGTATCAATCACTTGGTTAAGCAACAACAGGCGTGGTCTGGTTTTACAAGGAAGAAACGCAACCACAAATTAAATTAAACTATTACCTAGAACTTGTTTCTTATTTGTTAGTAATTAATTAAATTAAATGGTACCTAGTAAAATCATCGATTTGGTTACACCTATTATGTAACATCACTCTTTATAGCTATCTGTAGAAACTTTTAATGACTCGCTGTTTTTATAAAATATTATCTTCTATGTAATATTATTATTCTTTAGTCACTAGTTTTCCTAAATCTTACTAAAATTATAAATGCGATAGTCCGTAAGTATGGATGTTTGTTACTCAATGACGCCAAATAGGGTTGAATATCCATTCAACCCTTTTGGCGTCAGTGGGATGAAATTCGGCACAGAGATGGATTCTAGTCTAGAATATCACATAGGCTACTTTTTATTCCAGACTTATGTTATGTTATCAACCCTTGTATGTCCCCACTGCAGGGGCACGGGTCTCTTCCTGTATGGGGGCCAAGTCCGGGTTGGTAGAGGATTGTAAGACAGTGGAGGGCCTTACTGTAAGAAGTTATCAAGCCGCCCATAAGGCCTCTGACATGACTTAATTACTGCCATTTATGACACCCGGCACCAACGGCTTAACGTGCCTTGCCAAGCAAGGAAGCAGGAAGCGCCCGGAAAAATGCCACTAGCGGTAGTCACGGGACGGTCACCCATCCTGCACCTGACCGCGCCTGTTGTTGCTTAACAGAAGTGATGGATTCCAGTCACTCGGTTCGCCTAGGCCACGAGCGCTTCCCAGACTTATACACATCAAAATATCTTCGCAAACAAAGTCGTGGACAGCAGCTAGTATTGAACAAATAAACAAGTAATTAGCCATCAACTTTTATTTGTATTGAGACTTTGCTTTGGTTACGGATTCCGCGAGATCACAACAAACCACCTCACACGGACTAAAGCTAACGGGAACACTAATAAAGTGGCAACAACACTAGGCGTACGTAACCGGTACTTTCTACTTGTACAGTCGATCACACAAGTGTTCCATGGCAAGTTGGCACATCGTGATAATACCAATCAATACGTCCACTTGATATCAACCCTTTGTATGTCCCCACTGTTGGTGCGCGGATCTCTTCCTGTATCGTAGGAAGGTTAGGCCACATACTCCATAACGGGGGCCAAGTCCGGGTTGGTGGAGGATGGTAAGACAGTGGCGGGCCTTACAGTCAGACGTTATCAACCCATAGGCCTGTGGCATGGCTTAACGACTGCCATTACCTAGATAGCAGCCGGCACCAACGGCTTCACGTGCCTTGCGAAGCACGGAAGCGCTCGGAAATGTCACAAGCGGTAGGCACGGAATGGTCACCTATTTTAGCACCTGGCCACTCGAGTCCACTACTGCTGGAGATAAACCTCCACTAAGGCAAACCACTCCTTTCTGTCGTTGGCCATATTCGCTCTGGTCCATTCGGTCAGGCTGTAGAACGCGCTGCCACTGTCGGTACATTTAAGAAGCGGTCGAAAGAGCACTATCTATCGCTGTCATACACATTATCCTTAATATTTATTTTAAGTTTATTTCTTTCATAGGTAGGTTATTTAATATTTATGTAGTATATTTTGTATACGTATATAGATCCGCTTTTTCGTATATAGATCCGCTCTCCGACTCTCTGAGGTTTGCTGGAAGAAATCTCTTTCAGAGATAAGCTCGCCTTTGTACATGTTATTTCTTATTTATGAAATTTCTTACATCTATCATTACAGGACAAGCCTGATGCGAAAGATGCGCTACAATATCGATGTAATGTCCTGTTCAATGTTTCGTGTGCAATGAAGTATAATTAATTAATAAAGACCGTGAAGCTTGGAAAACCATGAGGGAAGCCTGTTTGCTGCAGTGGGCGTTAAATAGGTGATAATGATGATAATGTGGAGATAGGGGTCAATATGCAATGTTTATTTTTAAGAATTACTCTTCGATGTTGTGTCACTGTGCATTAACCCTAACGGAATTAATATAGTAAGGTAATGTAATGTAAATAAATGCTTTCCCTATCGATCTATCATTTAGTTAACTAGAAACAGTGATGACTGTACCTGACGCTTATGGATTCTGCACGTGCTCGGTTTTGTTTGCACAATAGACATGAGTGGACTTTTGCGGTGTCGTAAAACAGCAACGGATATTACCTAGGTACTTGCACTGAATACTGCAACGAGTAACTGGGTACAAGGCTTCTTTAATGCCGACTTCGCAGCACTTTTTAAATGTTTACACTGAATTTAATAAAAATGTCAGTGAGGTCCTAAAACCGCATAAGTCTAAAACGTCTACAGGAGAGAATCACGCGCAGACTCTCTCCCCTCTCTCTCACACACACACACACACACATACATACATACATACATACATACATACATACATACATACATACATACATACATACATACATACATACATACATACATACATACATACATACATACATACATACATACATACATACATACATACATACATACATACATACATACATACATACATACATACATACATACATACATACATACATACATACATACATACATACATACATACATACATACATACATACATACATACATACATACATACATACATACATACATACATACCATACATACATACAAACTTCTTTTTCTTCTTCAGAGTACAAACTCGCACTTCAGAGTAGTGCGAGTTTGACAGATCCAATCGAATAACTTTACTACCGCGTTAATCGAGCATCAAGTACTGAGTATGAGTAAGTTAACCGTTCGAACTGGCAAAACGCTGTCACAGTACAACTCGCACTCGCGTTTATTCGTGTTTTGGCTGGTAAACGTGTTCACTTGTCAACGTAAACCATTACAACTCGCACTCAGCAATTTTAATTTCCATACTTGTCGCTAGGTGGCGCTTCCTCGATGCCATAGAAATATGAGTTTACGTTAACGCGATCGAGTAGTTAAAAAGCTCGCACTAAGCACTCTGGTTATATTATGTAGTCCTCTGCTGGACATACATACACATACAAACGCACACACACAAACAGATAAAAGTACTCGAAACGTATGGTTACTATGTATAGTAGTATTTTTTTTTATTTTGTTGGTCATTGTCTAGCGGTGAGGAATGGTTAGGAATTAACAAAATTTAATAAGCTAAGTAGTTTACTGTATTTAAGTGCTTGTTGTTAATTCTGTTTTTCCTCCTTTATAAAATAAAATAAAAATAAAAATTGTGGCATGAGCACTATTTTCATACAAAAAAATTCTTCATTTTCGTCTTCATGGTGGAAAAACATAAACAGAAAATTACATACAAATCCTTGACCCCGAAAACTGTACATTCTTTGTTGGGCAGTGGTGTAAAGCTGGTTCCCCACTTGGCCACTCGTATTTGGCAAAAAAATTACATTCCATACCAGGTTTTATGACGAATCCTTAGCACTCTTTTTGTAAGACCTGGAACCTAATTCTCATTTCACTAGCAAATAATTCGTATACGACTTACGACTTGTGAATTCTACATAAAATGTCGAGCAACAGCAAAATCAGTATTCTGAACGCAGTGCTACATTGAATTCAAACTAGAAATGTAACTTCTAATGACTCTGTCGAGTTATCTTATCTTATTTTTATGCGACGAATGTCTAAACCTTCGAATATTTTGCGTCTACGCTTTCAATTCGCATGGGCGAGAATGCGAAAATCGCCTCCATGGGAGCCGATTTTCATATTATACTTCGTTTTACCCGTTTTCCATAAGTTAATTTTCTTGTTATCATAACAAAGCCACAGAGGTAGACATTGTATTTTATTTTATTTATATTTAATCACACGAAGGTCACAGCGCAAATACAATTTAGGTAGACAATTAATAGACTTAACATAGGCTACGACTATTACGAGCTTCTTTATACGGTTAGAATCGCAATAGTAAATAAAAACAGTCGGTCGTTACACCTACCGACTTCCTGACAGACTGACCTTTCACTTATCAAGGCATATTTCTCTATCTATTTCTCTGGGAAAACCCAACGTTAGAATAACTTCTAAACTTCATATTAGTATTCCTGTCATATTTTTTTCATGGCGGCCACACTACGGTTTCTTAAGTCTTTCTTATTTATCGAATGTAAAAATGTAACTTTGTTTAGTTTTTCCACGCCGCCCGATGAATTCTGCGTTAGTTGTCTGTCTGCCCCTTTATCTCGGAAAGCTTGGAGTTAAAAAGTTGAAATTAAAACTTTACTCTATAATGAGAGCAGAGGAATCGTTCCTTAGAAACAATTCAAAATACGTAGCACATTCTTACCATTGTTAAAACTAAAGTTATATAGCACGTGCGTAGAACATACGTTCGAAGAACCTAAAGAATAGTGGTGTAGTGTTTAGATTCTTCAAAGAGATTCAAAATCAACACACACCCACTACAGGCACAGATTAGATCGTAGTTACCTACAGGTGTCTGTCGACCTCACCTGTTGATTGGCTGCGCATTTTAAAAACTGCCTCACCACCACACAATTAATGATTATGTTGGTAGTTAGTTACCTATCTTAGCTTGTTAGAAAAACTGCGGATATTATTATAATTTACAACGTAATCAGTTATGTACGTAGCGAAAAACGGTTTTAAAAAACCTATTTGGAGGCTAAAAATTCCAAACATGGGATTCGAACCCGCGACCTCGGGCTATCCGTGCCTCTAAATAGGTTTTTAAAATTGTCCTTAGCACGGGTTAGTGCATTAAAAATAATATAATCGATCATAAGGTGTTATAGGGGCAGGATTTGTCAATGGAAATTTGTAATTTTTATTCATTCAACATAAAGAACACGTTTGAGCACCAGCTGTATTCTTCTATGGACGACTTTATGCGCAAAAACGCTTTTTCTGAATAAAACGGGTTACAACGCAATTATGTACTATTATAACTGTTCTAAGTATGTATTAAAAAGTTAAAATTACTTTGCTAAATTCCGCCAAAAATGTTCTATGTAATTAAAACTATGTACTCGTATGAGCATCGCGATTCCTTATGAAATACTTTTGCAAACGAACGGCCCTCGTACGTACCTATTAACTACTACAATAACAAGCTTGGCCTTTTTTTGCATCTACTTAATGAGATGATTTATACAGCGTCCAGTGGTATCTTCACTCACACTAGATGGGTGAAGGGACCACTCCGACGCTGTAGTGCCTGGGACATAGTTTTATAGATGGTGTAGGCTTGCCCAGCACCTATACCATCCTGACAGCTTAGTCGGCCTAGCCCACAGGAAAGACTAGTCAATACGTGCGGAGCCAACCAAGCCGCGGGTTTCCTCACGATGTTTTCCTTCACCGTTAGCGTGTGGTATTGCGACTACAAATTCGAAAATGTACGTAACTTTGAAATTAAACAAAGTCATTGGTACATGCCCGCACTCGGGATCGAACCTGGGGCTCTCGCTTGCCAGTCCATGGTTCTACCCACTGAGCTACCACCGCTTAACTAACTAACTTAACTACTACACAACTTTTATATTTATAAATTAATAATAAATATTCATAGACGTATTACACAGATCTCGTTTGCCCTATACTAAGTACAACTAAA
Organism: Yponomeuta sedellus; assembly: GCA_934045075.1. Taxonomy (NCBI): domain Eukaryota; kingdom Metazoa; phylum Arthropoda; class Insecta; order Lepidoptera; family Yponomeutidae; genus Yponomeuta; species Yponomeuta sedellus. The sequence continues at coordinate 15,306,243 of OW203745.1, forward strand.
TGACTTGTGTTATAGGTGCTGACTCGACGATATATTTAATACAATAAATACATAGTATAATAGTATAATACAATAAATACATATCCAAGACCCGAGACAAACTAGAAAAGTTCGTTTCCTGGTTTGACCCGGCCGGGGATCGAACCCGAGACCTTCGGTTGTACAGTCAGCGTGTCAAGCCGCTGCGCCACCGAGGCCGTCCCAAAGGAGTCTAAATATTAAATAGTCTCGCACGGATGTAAATACATCCGTGGTCTCACTGCAGACAATACTTATTTCAGGTAATTACAGGGTCTATTAAAAGTCTCATTGTCGACAATGTTACAGTCTATTAGCTTTTAGAATATACCTCGGGCTCTAGAGTAGGCTTCGGTTTTCGCCGAAAGCGCACGAGTGTAATACTACTTGCTGCTCTGTATAAAACTTTTCTTCACTATTTTCAAAAGTTATGTAATTATTAGTTCCGATATTTCTATTACAAGAATATATCCGATTCTATCCGATAATAGCCGAGGTTTATTCTAAAAGGTAACAGACTGTACCTTCGTATTATATTCGATATTTTTACCTACGTGAAGTGCTCGCATTTCCATAGATTTCATTTGTCAAGTAGGTAACTACCTTCATACTCTAAGGTAACTACCCTCCACTAATGAATAAGTTACAAGTTATAGTGGCCCAATTGTTACCAGCAACAACTAGGTACCTACCACCTTCCCTTGCGTGTCACTTGACGAACGGGTCGATCTGAATCTTAAGACACGTCAAGTTGAATAATTAACCTCGATACTTACCTCAGACGGAGTGCCGTGAGCTTGAGCAACGTTTTACTGTGTTTGTTACAAATGGTTAAATAGATGGATTTGTCGTTACATTGTTAGGTCCTTTTACATAACTGGTTAAACGGGGTACATCCACTCGGATTACAGCAACGGATCACATCAAAACAAGAAAAATTCTCAACTCTGATCATGTTACATTTTTGATTAGATATTTTCCATTCGGATCACACCATTCATCTTAGTAGGAAAGTTGTTGCTGATTTTAAATTAATAGAACAATATCTCTGGTGCCTATGATACAGTGTAATTCAACACTAGAATAGGTACCAACGGACCATCCTTATATTCAAAGGAACTAGATTTATATATTGTACCCACAAAGTTAGTAAGTAAGGAAAAATTTTACTTCACCTTTTATGAACAATAAATAATTTTTATCTTTTATCTTTAATAGTTATTCTAAGAAAATTCTTAATAAAGAAAATTTTATTTATTAAAAAATATCAATTACCTTCCTACTAAGTTTAATGGTGTGAAACAAATGGAAAAAATCTAATCAAAGATGTAGCATTCGGATCACATGATCCGAGTGGAACATTCTTCTTGGTTTGATGTGATCCGTTGCGACTGTGAACCGTTTCTGTGATCCGAGTGGACATACCCGTTAAACGTGGTTGGTGGATTAAGATTCTCCTGTGCCTAAGAAAATAAATGCTATAAAATGTAGAAAGTTTGGAACTTCGTGAATCACGTTTTTAAAATACAATAAAAACAATCTTGTAAACACAAATGCAGGCAAGGCGCTCTTCATTGGGTGCATCGACCCCGATAGATGGGGTTTTCCACAGCAGCGGTGCTCGCATGGGCACACCTGTAGATCAAGGGGAATTCATTCCACTTTCGAAAACAGGTCTGTGATTAAAAGAGTCAGAGAAAAAGGAGGTCAATATCCTGTTAAGAAGTTTTCTTTCAACGGGGAAAACCAGTCGTATATTTTTTTTGACGTGGCCTCTAAACGTCCTACTGCAGAGCGCAGGCCTTCTCTCTGAAAGAGAGTACGGGCTTAATTGCCACGCGTGCCCACCAGTTCAGTTTTATCATATCCGTGAAAAAATATTAAGTAAAACATTATTAAATTAGGGCGCAGCTACAACGCGTGCCCGCCAGTTAAGACTGGACCAATATCCGTGAAAAACTATTAGGTAAAAAAATCATATTTTTAACCAACAAAAAAAAACCGAACACAAGCATGGAAATAACACGAAATTATTTACGCATGTACATAAAAGGCACTGTAAAAAAATATATAGGTATATTAAGTATTAGCTATAAGTTATTGTAAGTTAAGCGTTTACTTAGCGTAATTCTCAATTCAGAAATCGGCCATAAGTGTGTGCAAACCTGAATATTATTTATTAAAAAAAACACACAGCCCGGAGTCGGGTCGGTACGGATTTGGTGTCTCCGTCTAGGGGACCACAAGGTCAAGATAAAAGTTTTATCCCACTCTATCGGGTAGCGGCATCTCGCTTTACACGGTGCAATAAAGCGAGATAGCGCTAGCCGATAATGAGATATGGTAGAGCACTTTTATCGTGACGTTGTGCTCCCATAGCTGGCTCTCGTCATACGTCATAATTACGTCATAGTAACCACTAATAAGGCTGCCCCGTTATGTAGTAATGAATGAGTATGACTAAAGGAACGAGTCATAAGTAGGTACTCATTACAGTTTTTCCTTAAGATAGCATCGCCACGGCCGAGTGTCATTAAACCACAATCGTAGCTTGTTATAACAATTTGATGTACATTGCGTAGCAGTCTTCTTACATGATCTGTTAGTGGTACCGTCGACTCGCACTGTATCGCATGATAACTCACAGTTCGCGTTTCGACATCATCATCTTACTGCGATGTGTTTGACGATGAATGGCCAGTTGTACCTACGCAATGAGCTTCTAAGGTTTTGCGGGAGTAAGGATGAAGATGCATGATAATTTACCGTCTTGTTTAATAATTGTTGTATACCTAATGTTTTCATTTATTCCGAATGTGCTATGTTTCTGTGTAAAGTATAATCCTATAAGTTTAGTCTTACAGCGCATTAGTTAAGACTGAAATGCTTTAACATTTTGTATCACATAAATCTTCATCAACCCACTATGTCCCTAACGAGGGTCACGAGTTTCTTCTCTAAAGAAGGTAATGGCCATGCGAAGCACGGAACCGCTCGGGAAAATGCCACCAAAATTTTGTGTTATTTTTCTCTGACTTTGTGGACGAAATTTATGCAAATGATTTTATTATTGTCCATGTTATTTTGTAGCTAAAAAAGTCCAATATACTCGTGATTACTTAATACTCAAGAATAACTTCTTCGTTATATCTCATGTCCACGCCACTTTTTGCGGTTCTGCCATTTCAATTAAAGCCATAATTAATGCATAAAAAAACTACTCAATAAACCTAACAGTGTGAAAACTCTTGCAATACTAAATACAAAAATAAACTAAAACCATTATTTGTCTTTCCGAGGCTAAATAAATATCTACCTAAACTAAAGATTAACTAATGAATTATACATACATACATAACCTCACGCCTGTATCTCAGAGGGGTAGGCAGAGACCATGGACTTCCACTTGCCACGATCCTGACAGATCACCTTCGCTCCATCAACGTTCATAAGTCGTTGCATGCAGGTTCCGGGTACTTTTTTTCCCTTTGCTAATACATCCCCTAATTAGGTCAAAGTATGTTCGCCTGATACGAATGAATTATATTCATTTTATATTGGATTAATTACATATGTTATCATAAATATAAAATTTACGTGATAAAGTAGAGTAGATATAAAAAATATAAAACTTACGTGTCACTGAAATAGGTAACGTAAAGTAGACGAGACATAGTTTACAGCCCTGCAGTGAGACGTAAACTTTCGACGTGGTTTACGTCTCTGCAGGGCAGAGAGAGAGATCGGGCTTAATTACCACGCGTGCCCACCGCGGACTGGCGATTTCAAGCGCTGAGGTGTTTCTCTCAAAATCCCACATTTTGAGGGATACTTCATTGTTGAAGCCTTAAAGCTCTCCACTATTTTTTGTTTTTAGTATGCACTCACACCTGCCTTCAACTTCTTGCTTGCTTTTAACTCTCAACAATGTGAACGCAACCTTATGTTCGTTTTTATTGCAAACTGTTATTATCAAACTAACAAAAAAAAAATCCTATGTACCCACTTTCTACTTACTTCCAAGAATTGTACGCGAATTGCAACGGCGCGTTTTGCTTTATATAACATTTATTAATATACATAACTATTGTTTCTCAAGTAAGTGAATCCAATGTATTCTTATTGAGAAATAAATTTCTTAAATCACAAATCACAAACCCCAGACACTCAGGTTTCCTCGCGATATTTTCTTTCACATTGCTGCACGGAAAAAAATCTGCTTTAGCAAAGTACCAATTTGGCTTTGTTAAAAATTACTTGACTACATACAACTAAGATACATTTAAAACGCTCATTAAAGCTTTGTTAGCTATAGACGAGCAAGTATTGCTAAATGGTCTTGGTTATTTTAAATTAAAGTACTTCTTTATTTCCAAATAAGTGGCTCGATAAATGTAACATTTGCGGAATACAATTACAAATAGACAATCTTACGTTGTTAGCTACGGCTAAGGATGTTATTTAATTTAAAACGAGCAAGCCTCGGTTAAACTTAGACAAAGTTGCTTTGATGCAAGTACCGTGTAACTAATTTAAAAACGTCCCTTGTACTTTTTTGTTTCCAAATAAGTGGCTCGATAAATGTAACCTTTGCGGAATACAATTACAAATAGACAATCTTACGTTGTTAGCTACGGCTAAGGATGTTATTTAATTTAAAACGACAAGCCTCGGTTAAACTTAGACAAGGTTGCTTTGATGCAAGTACCGTGTTACTAATTTAAAAACGTCCCTTGTACTTTTTTGTTTCCAAATAAGTGGTTCGATAAATGTAACCTTTGCGGAATACAATTACAAATAGACAATCTTACGTTGTTAGCTACAGCTAAGGATGTTATTTAATTTAAAACGACAAGCCTCGGTTAAACTTAGACAAGGTTGCTTTGATGCAAGTACCGTGTTACTAATTTAAAAACGTCCCTTGTACTTTTTTGTTTCCAAATAAGTGGCTCGATAAATGTAACCTTTGCGGAATACAATTACAAATAGACAATCTTACGTTGTTAGCTACGGCTAAGGATGTTATTTAATTTAAAACGACAAGCCTCGGTTAACTTAGACAAGGTTGCTTTGATGCAAGTACCGTGTTACTAATTTTAAAACGTCCCTTGTACTTTTTTGTTTCTAAATAAGTGGCTCGATAAATGTAACCTTTGCGGAACACAATTACAAATAGACAATCTTACATTGTTAGCTACGGCTAAGGATGTTATTTAATTTAAAACGACAAGCCTCGGTTAACTTAGACAAGTTTGCTTTGATGCAAGTACCGTGTTACTAATTTAAAAACTTCCCTTGTACTTTTTTGTTTCTAAATAAGTGGCTCGATAAATGTAACCTTTGCGGAACACAATTACAAATAGACAATCTTACGTTGTTAGCTACGGCTAAGGATGTTATTTAATTTAAAACGACAAGCCTCGGTTAAACTTAGACAAGGTTGCTTTGATGCAAGTACCGTGTTATTAATTTAAAAACGTCCCTTGTACTTTTTTGTTTCCAAATAAGTTGCTCGATAAATGTAAACTTTGCCGAATTCAATAAAAATAGACAAGTTTACACTTTTAGCTACGGCTAAGCATGTTATTTAATTTTAATCGGATAAGCCTCGGTTAAACTTAGACAAGATTGTTGTAATGCAAATACCCTGTAACTTATTAAAAAACGTCCCTTGTACTTTTTTATTTTCAAATAAGAGGCTCGATGAATGTAAACTTTGTCAAATGCAATTAAAATAGACAAAATTACACTGTTGGCTACGGCAAAGCATGATATTTAATTTTAAACGATTAACTCTTGGCTAAACTCAGATAAGTTTGTGTGAGGCAAATACCGTGTAACTTATTTTAAAACCTCCTTGTACTTTTTTATTTCCAAATAAGTGGCTTGATTAAACTATGTCGAATTCAATTAAAATAGACAAACTTACACTGTTATAGCTACGGCTAAGCGTGATATTTAATTTTAAACGATTAAGTCTTGGCTAAACTCAGATAAGTTTATGTGATGCAAATTACCGTTAACTTATTTAAAAACGTCCCTTGTACTTGTTTAATTCCAAATATGTGGCTCGATGAATGTAAACTTGTAAACTTTGCCGAATTAAATTTAAAATAAACAAGTAAACACTGTTGGCTACGGCTAAGTATGTTATTTAATTTTAAACGAATAAAACTCGGTTAAACTTAAATAAGTAGCTATGTTGCAAATTAGCGTGTGACTTATTTGAAATTTCTCTTGTACTTGTTTGTTTTTAAACAAGTGTCTCGGTAAATGTAAACTTTGCCGAGTCCAATTAAAATAGACAAACTTACACTGTTACCTACAGCTGAGTATGTCATTCATTTTCAAATAAACCATTTAGCTAAAGTTAGATAAGTTGCAATGCTGAAAATTGCCGTGTAATTTCTAAAAACACAAACTTGTTACAAAGCTGTCGTTACAGAAGCGCTAGGTAGTTTATTACTGAGAACGTTTACAATTTTTTAGATTGGAACTTTGTTAAATAACTTGAAATATTCTCGGTGTCACACAGCAAAGACTTTATGCCTATCACAATAAGAATCAAAATTCACTTAAGACTTTTCAAGATTCTTCTTTCTTGGCGGGCACGCACTGATTGGCTGATTAGCGTATTGAGCTGACGAGTCGAGTGTTGCCACTATATAATTTGTCATGATTATTTTTGTAGCTTTTGACCCCTCTTCATAACTTGTCTAAATTATAATTGCAACTAATAGCTGATTGCATAATTTTCATTAAATTCTAGCCTTTGTAGAAGTGAAGTGATAAATAGTCGACAATCAGCCGACTTAAAAATGAGGATTCCAATTCGACTCGTGTGAATGTTCTATGTGGGCTTATTGAACGAGGGAGTAAAGCAAGCGAAGTTCTTATAGTCTTCTAGAACAATCCAGCGTTTGTATGTGTGACTCTTCTTACTTCTTGATGCGTCATTTTGTTTATCTCTTTCTGACACACGGGAAGGAAGAAACAGGAACCTTTGAGTGTAATTGATGGGTTTTATAGAAAACCAGCTTTTGCCCGCGACAGTTTTTTCATAGAAAAATCCATATATTTTATAAAAAAACATGTTTTTTCCAACCTTTCAACAGTTACTCTGCTATTTGGAGACGGGAGAGAAACACAACAAATGAAAAACCATCAAAATCGGTCCAGTCGTTCTCGACTTTTTGTGTTCGAACAAATGCGACTTTGTTTTAAGACTAGCTTTTGCTCGCGACTTTATCCGCGTGGTCTACAGAATTTCTTTTTCGTGACATTTTGAGATAATTTGATATTTATTCTGCTATTCGGGACGGAGACAAATGCAACAAATTAAAAACCATGAAAATCGATCCAGCCGTTCTCGATTTACAAGTGTTAGAACAAACAAGACTTTGTTTTTTTTTTAATACAATTTTAATAGTTTTGCTCTTGATATTTGTACCTTTCCTAGTGCTATGTTATGAAAATAGGTCACACCATCTTTATTCGTATCGTTAAGGTCTTATTTTGGCACTTTATTGTAGCACATTTTGGCCATTTGTCAGCTTTGTAGTCATCAAACGTATAATGATGGAATTGTGCTTAGACTGAATTTAAGCTCAATTTTGCGGTTACGTTTTTGAACGCCTATGAGTTACTTATTTGTATTGTAAGCAATGTAAAGTCATTGAGATGATGTACACTGTATGGAGTCTGTAAAAATGTAATCTCTTAAATCAAAAAAATATTTCTGTTTCCTGTTTTTAATATCCGGGCTGAGTTATGAGAAATCTGGAAGTTTCGGGTTAATTTTCCTATGAGTATAATAATCAAAAATACGATTATATTATTTAAATCCAAATGTAACTTTTAAACCTACCTCGCGTAACAGGTATTGGCAACACTGCGACACGAGGAACAAACGAACGACCGGCCAGTCATTTTCTTCACAATTTTCTTTCAACATTTTTACCATTACTCAAGTTGTGATGGTTTTATTTCCAGGATTAATTTAAATCTAATCTGTCTTCTTTAGATTAAATGTGTGTGAGAGGCGGCTCATCCATCGATCCTACGACGAGGAATTAAAAAATCTTCTGACGGCATGGGATTTGAAAGAGAACATTGAAGTTTTCAAAGGCAAGTAGACAAACCAAAACATATTTTCTTTCACGTTGTTTGTTATAAATTTACTGTTTGTACACTTAGCGACACGAGGCGCTACCACATGGTAGCTGGTGTGAGTAGGAGTATCGGACAAATATGGGTATCTATATGTAACAGGGACGTCTTGTGTTGTTACCTATATAGGGAAAATCAATTACCACATGGCTTTATTGACTGGCTTACACTCACATGCAATAAACTACGAATAATACTAATTTCCTCCACTAAAACCCCAACTGGTGGGGCAAAGTGGAAACCTAAAATCTCAGTGGAATCTGCCTCACTGAAACTCAATGTAGTGGGGCAAATTTCACTAGTCTTAAGTCTCGGTGGCTTTCGCCCCACCTGGATGTTTATTATTAATAAATCTCCCTTAAGGAGATATTTTTTTCGATATTTCGCATTTGGCCCTATAGTAATTTGTGCTCAGTTTCAGTATAGTAACCTTCATGAATATAGCACGATTGCATTAATATATGTATGTACATACGTTCCTACTTTACTACAACTTATAATTTTTTGTTTTAGGACTTGCGGTTGCTGATAATCAGTACTCTAGAAGCGAAAAGCCTATAAAATCAGGATAAAAGTCTTTCAATAAATAATGCGGCACGTCTGATATATTAAGAATTATTGCAACCTGTATACTACGACAAAACCCTGAAGACTGCGCCGATTTAAGTAGCACGGTTTATACCATAGTGTGAAAGAAACTATCATTACCGGACTAATATCTATTGAACAACTACGCATTACAGAGACTCGCCCACCAGGTAATTTTCTACGAAAATGTCATTCCACCCATGCCGGGACTCAAACCCGTGAACTCTGGCTGTTCGCTCCAGAGGTTGCGGGTTCGAGTCCCGGCATGGGTAGTGTGACTAGTGTGTAGCTTCTAAATAGGTTTTTAAAATACAATGATAAGTGAAACATATTTGAAGTAAGTTTTTTTTACGAAATAGGCACAGGCCTATTTCCAATAGGGTTAAGCAAATTAACGCATTTTAATGCTCGGTGGCCTTTTGCGAATAAGACATCTCGGTCACTTAACTGTTTGTGCCTTTAACTTGCTTGTGTAGACTGACTGACATCTGAATTTGTTAATAATGCAGATTTCAATTGTGTACAAGATCGTTCCGTATTTTTTACATTATTTTATGTCTAGAACGTACGAAGCGGAAAAAATTAACTAGTTAAACAATACAGAGATTGGAGGGCTGCTGTTTTTGTATTAACTTTTTCACGATTTTGTCATCGTACAGACCCAGCTTAAGTTAATTTATGTTTCTATAGATCTCTCTTTATTAGCAAATAAATTTTACTTGTTCCATATACACAGTCTTTCCTTTCATGTCTTTCAAGTTTTGTCTATTCGGTACATAATTGGTTTAGGCGCAGAAAGTTCATTTTATAAAAATACACCTAGTGATGTTTTGAGAAAGATCTATTGTGTAACTTAAATTATTTAAATGCCACTTTTTGCGCCTAACCACGGTTCACGATAAACAATCTTTTTTAGTTTTTCAATTCTAGGCATATACATTTTTTATTCACCACAATGTTGAAAATTACCAAGTTATTCGGTATTGTCAAACTGTTCATTGGATAGCTACGACCTATCAAATTTGTAATAGTAGCCAATTCAAATTGGTATACTTAACCAATAACTATGCAACATGTATTTTAGCTGTGGTCACCGAAGTAACCCTCTTAAAAAGTTGCATAGTTATTGGTTAAACATGCCGATTTTAATTGGCTAACATTACAATGCTGATGTTTTGTAGCTACCCGATTAACATGTTTGACAGCACTGAATAACTTGGTAACTTTCAACAAAGTATATTAGCTGTGGTCACCCAATCAACCCGCTTAAAGAATAGCATGGATATTGGTTAAATATACTGAAGTGAGTTAGCTAATTTTACAAAGCTGATGGGTGTAGGCACCCGATGAAGACGTTTGACAGCACCGAATAACTTGGTAACCTTCTACAGAGTATTTTAGCTGTGGTCACCCAATCAACCCGCTTAAAGAGTAGCATGGATATTGGTTAAGAATACCGAATTGAATTTGCTAATACTACAAAGCTAATGGGTGGTAGCTAACAGATGAAGATGTTTGACAGCACCGAATGTCTTGGTTACTTTTAACAAAGTATTATAGCTATCGTCACCCAATCAACCCTCTTAAAGAGTAGCATGGTTATTGGTTAAATATACCGAGTTGAATTAGCTAATATTACAGCGCTGATGAATTGTAGCACCCAATGAACACTATAGATAGTACCGAATAACTTGGTTATTTTCAACAAAATATTTAAGCTGTGTTCACCCAATTAACCTGCTTAAGCGATAACACCATTGGTTAGGTATACCGATTTTAATTGGCTAATATTACAAAAGCATGAGGGTAGTAGCTACCCAATTAATACAAAACAGTACCAACCACTTGGCAAGGTTTACCAAGCAACTAGGTTGTATCTACCGAGTTAGTTAGCTAAATACAACAACTCGCCCTATTAATAATCACAATGAGGTTTGCTATGTTTACTGATTTATAAACATTGCATGACCTATTTTTTAACATACTTACTGGGTTAATGTTACCAACGTATATCAACAAAGTTCAGTGGTTTAATTTTAGCGACAGTGTTTGCAGGCTCCCTCAGAACCAACTCACTCGGTTATAAATACACAATACTTATTTACTTTTAGCCGTTAATTTTTTTCCGTGTGCTATAACTTCACAAATGTACATAACTAAGTAAACAAAGTCAGTGGTACATACCCGCACAGGGAATCGAACCTGGGTCTCTCGCTTCCGAGTCCATTGTTCTACCCGCTGGGCTACCGCTATTTGCCTTTCTTCTTCTTCAGGCTATATTAGTCCACTGCTGGACATAGCCCTCCCCTAATGAGCGCCATAGCGCAAGGTTGTGCCATCATTGGGAGGTAATGCCCATAATCCTCACGCTGGGCATGCGGGTTGGGATCGCAGTTCGGTGGAATTGTACTGCAGGGGGCGCTGCTGCCCACCCCGTGGTTTGTGTCCCTTAGTCGCCTTTTACGACACCCGCGGGAAGAATTTGGTTTGGTGCTATTCTCTAGGCTGACACCACACAGCAGATTGCCTTTAGATAAGGAAAAATAGAGAATATATTATGTGGGTTTTACCAGTAAATTAACAATTCCACTCCCATTGTTCAGTGACTCATAGCACAATTGGCATAATTGTCATGTATCACTATGCCTTGATTTTATTACACGCGACTCGCAAGTCTGTTGTCATTCGACTGCCTTGTTGGTCCAGCGGTCTCATGTATGATTACTAAGCCGGGTCGTGGGTTCGATTTCCATTTGGGGCCGCCGAACATTTGTACAAATTCTTCCCGCGGGTGTCGTAAAAGGCGACTAAGGGACGCAAACCGGGGGGTGGGCAGCAGCGCCCCCTGCAGTACAATTCCACCAAACTGCGATCCCAACCCACATGCCCAGCGTGGGGATTATGAGCATTACCCCCTTAATTATAGGACAACCTTGCGCTATGGCGCTCATGAGGGGAGGGCTAAGTCCAGCAGTGGACTAATATAGCCTGAAGAAGAAGAAAAAGATACATTTACTTGTACAAATGTATCTTTTTCTTCTCAGCGGCCTTCTTTCGGCCTCAGTCTGGGTGTATTTCCGTGTTTGTGACCTCCTTAGCTGGTTATCATAGCACAGGGTATCCTAGTTTGGGACCAGGACTAGTGTGTGTGTGTTGTGTGGAAGTTGTTATTCACTGTGACATCATCAACTGCTACTACGACTGTGACAGAAAGGGACTCTGTAATTTAGAGTTCGTTGTCCAGGAACGAATTATTTTTCGTTTCAACTCGTAAAAGAAACAGTCTGAGTGCTTAGTGCGAGTTTTGTAACTACTCGATCGCGTTAACGTAAACTCATATTTCTATGGCATCGAGGAAGCGCCACCTAGCGACAAGTGTGGAAATTAAAATTGCTGAGTGCGAGTTGTAATGGTTCGGTGGTGCAAAAATGTGCTAAAAAATATTCAACACCTGTAATGTGGATGGCCATATTCACAAACATATGGGTGTATTTCGTATTTAGAATAATTACTTTGAACCAATACAAAATCCAATAATAAGACATTGAATAAAAAAAATTAAATGAAATGAAAAGGTTTTATTCACAGTAGCGAAACTGCGGCTCAATGAAAGTTACAATTCAAACTAGGTGTCCATTTCAAAACCTAAGTAAGTTGGGTAAAAAACTTTCTTTTCAAAGTCCTTAATTAACAGAGTTTACAGTATAATTATTATAAAACATAGAACTCATGAATTGGCTTTAATTCCAGACATCATTGTCATCTAAATAATATTTTATGTTATACTTATAGTAGCCCTTTTGGCTACTATAAGTGTACTTAACACATTTTTTGAACCGCGTTTCAGGCAAGCTTAATATATTAAAAATAGCTTTCCTGTAAAGTGACACCCTTGTACTCGTATCATCGAAGGTGCGCTACACAGAAATCTCGTGTCATATGCAGTGTTTGCTAGTAAGAAGGCCTGTGCCCTGCAGCGTGACGTTTAATTTTTAATTGTGAGATTAAGCCCCTGTTTCACAATGTTCAAATAAAGTTCCAGATAAGCTATCCGCAACCAGGGCTGCCGTTTGTTCTAAATTTAAATAAATTTTCCTATATTGCGTTGCCTGTGTTCGTTTATGGCTTCAAATTAATAACAAACTGCAGCCCCGGTTGCGGATAGCTTATGCGGAACTTTATCTGCAGATTGTGAAACAGACCCTAGAGTCGACTTTTATTTCCCGCTGTGTTTTTCTCCGCTACACTACGGCCCGAAGGCAGCGGCTGTCAATTTCACGTTACTTTGTACGTTGTTTGACATTCAGCAAGCAGAATGTAAATTCTTTAAGTTGAAATAAATTGAAATGTAAATAAATCTAAAAATTATATAAATCGAATCCTCCAAAACGGCTTCATCTTTGGTAAGTCTGAAAATACGTCGTAGACTAATTAATATGAAATAACAACCTTTGCGGGGTCACCTACTATTTGTATTAGAACACTTATCTCAAATATCTGTAATATTATTATCCATCAAAGCTCCCACAGAATGTGCGAGAGAGACGAAATGTAAGACTCAGTAATCGTACCAGCAGCCTTAATTGGGTTGAAATGTATTTCTTGAAAACACAAAATTCCAATAACGATTGTTGATAATGTTTACACAACTGTCCAAATGTTTATCGAGTTATTGGGTTCGGTCGTTCGGTAAGGAATGTTAAAAAATACATACGAGAAATATTATTTAAAGGTGAATCTACATATATATAGCAATATGGATTTCCAAACAAACTATCGTTTATGAATGAAGTTTTTTTTAACTTACGAGTCGTCTGATAGTCGAATTGATAAATGTAGATATGTTTGTGTTCGTTCGTCCCTTTGTTTATCCATTATAACGTCAAACGCTTCAACCGATTTAGAAAGTATATGACGTTTCATGTTTCTCGATCAAAAATTAAGTTGCTCTTTATTTATTCAGTTGGAGAGTCATCAGCTTAAACTTATAATATAACAATGTAATATAATATTGTAATATAACGATATAATATGATAATATATTTTTTATTTTCTCTTTTTCATCGATTTCCTAGCCTAACTCAGGATCGACTGACACCTAAATAAATAGTAGCAATTGATTTTAATCAATTAAAAAACCTAGTCAAAGAGGTATCGTACACGGATGTAAAAGAAAGTATTGTAAATGTATAAATCACTTTTTATACCACATTTTGTCAATAGTATAGATATTGAATAGTATAGTAAACCGGCGTGTGGCAACGGCTAATGAACGTTGATGAAGCGAAGGTGCTAATATGTCAGGATCGTGGTAAGTGGCAGTCCCTGGACTTTACCTACCCCTCTGTTACAGGCATGTTATGTTTTATAGATATTCCTCGAAATTTGCAATAGTTAAACAACGTTAGAAGTACGAACCAGAAGCATGCCCATAATGTGCCTTATTTCCATGAGAAGTCTTTTATATTGACCTTTGAAACGCTTCGAAACAAAAAAAAAGGTACAAAAACAAAGCATCTTCATACGCATTATTGCAAGAAAACTCGACGTTTTTTATGACTCATGTATGTGTACTTACTGTAATTGCCACAACACTATGTATTGAATGGAGCTATAATTGCAGCGTGGGAGCATCCCATCATCCATCACAGTAAGATACGTAAGCTAGCAGTTCTCTTGGGATATTTATGACCTATAGGATAGGTGATTTCTTAGGCTCTATACCATAATACTAACACACAACGCAATTAAGCACTTGTATGGTTTGAAGTCCAAAAAATTGTAAACAAAGTTTGACATTCAATTTTCTCTAAGTGATCTCTAAGCATAGTGAAATAACAACAACGGAACCATGATTTCATCGAATTTACATCCAAAATATATCAATTGCATTGTTCGAGAATGAAAAAAACACGTCAGTAAAGACCCCCAGGAAGTTGTGGATTTGTGTACCCAGTGAAATTAACATTCGAAAATCTTGGCTCAAACTTGCCAAAAGAGACCCCGACTCTTTATCAATTGAAACTCTGGTGTATTTATGTGAAGATCACTTTGATCTAAGTCCTATAATGATCAATGTCCACTGGCTCTGGCTGAAAGATGTTTGTTAACATGCTTTAGATGCTTTCAAGATGGCGGATAGCGTTTTTGCCGTTACGAAATAAACGAGGAAAAATTTTTTTTACTTTGCAAATTTTGCAGCCATCCTGCATACTTACTTAGCAAAATCAATATATTTCGTTTTCTTACGTTTAATACTATAGGAAATATTCATTTATCGCGTCAAATTTGATACGTGTCAAATAGCGGATTGTAAGACAAAGTCCAGTAGATATTTCGTTTTTGCAAACAGATGTATACGTGGAAAGTTACATAATCAAGGCGCTGCATATCTTAAATACGGAAAAACATAATTTAAACAAATCTAAGTAGGTATGACGACTCTTAAAACTGATCTCTTCCAACCTTTGGATGGACGGGATACAATACATTGGAGAAGAAAGTCGATGTACAAACAAATCAAATTATTTCAGTTGCAGGTGTATGAATTTCGTTTTTTGTGAAATGTGATTTTCGTTTTTTCATCCAAATTGAAGGAAAACTTAATCCTGAATGTAAGTGCCAGACACCATAAACCTCAGTCAGATTAGGAGACGATTATGATGTCTTGTTATCTTTCTAATTTTATTTTCTTATATAAACTAGCTGTGCACCGCGTTTTTTAGGGATAATAAATTGTGTATTAACGTAACCTATGTGTTAATCCAGGGTATCATAACTAATACCAAATTTCACTAAAATCGCTCCAGCCGTTCAGACGTGAAGAAGTAAAAAAACATACCTACACACTCACAAACTTTAGCCTTGATAATATTAGATAGCGTGAAGAGAGATGTGATGTGATCCAAAGAAAACACAATTTTTTTTACATGTGCATTTTTAGATGCTAGGACGACATGGGTGCTTTTCTTTTGTGTACCAAGTACTTTTAGACTTGAATAAAAATGTCTGACTAGGTCGCACCTGATCACCTGACTGAGTCTACCACTAAGATTTGCTCGATATAATATATTTAGTTAGCTAGGCTGTTAATTTGCCATCAAACACACACGGCTGGCTTAAGGTCGCATTGTCGCAAGGTTGAGTGAAGGGACACTGCAAGCATTACGGATGTCGGTACGATCATATTAAAATGGGTTGGTAACTCGCTACTTTGATAGGCACGACACATACGTAAAGTACCTACGTTTAAAAGAGGAAAATCTAAAACAATACCTATATTTAATATAACGTAATTCGATCACTACGAGCTATAGAGAGAGCTATGCTCGGAGTTTCTCTGAAGGATAGGATTCGTAATGAATGCATCCGACAGAGCACCAAAGTTATCGACATACTCGTAACTCAGAGAATCAGAAAGCTGAAGTGACAGTGGGCTGGCCATATCTCGCGAAGAACCGACAAGCGTTGGAGTAAACGTGTTTTTGAATGGAGACCGCGACTCGGCAAAAGTAGTGTAGGACGCCCTCCGACCAGGTGGGATGACGATCTGCGAAAAACTGCCGCCAGATGCTGGATGCGGCAAGCTGAAGACAAGGCGCTATGGCGCTCATTAGGGGAGGGCTATGTCCAGCAGTGGACTACATAATATAGCCTGAAGAAGAAGAAGAATTCGATCACACTCATGTTACTGGCAGAAGTCTTATACGGTCAAAAAGTTTTGACTGCAGAAAATTAAAGTAAAATTTCAATATGTAGGTATCCAACAATGTCGAGTTGGTTTTCGGTCTTACATGTTTAACCTAACATGCTTCTTTACCCTCCGCTATGCTACGCGCTTCGTCGCACCTATATTTTTGCTGTCGCAGATTGAGTGATGCATCATTTTAGCTGTTTTTACCATTTTGTATTTCAAACGTAAGCTTTGGACTAAAGTACTTTTGACTGATTTTAGCAGTCAAAACTAGTTTTGACCGTTTAAGGGGTTTGGCTGTGACTCTCTCAGTAAAAAAAATTTAAACATTCTCCGCTAACTTGCATTTTCACGATATCATTCCAATGTAAAAACCTAACTGCGAAGTAGGTACTCGGGGCTGTAAGTGATGAATTTACTTCAGACAGATGTCGCTGCCTGTACGTAATACAGAGAATAGTGTGAAGAGGTTCGAAATTTCACTGATGCCGGTGAGTCGCCAATTGGCTCAGTTGGAAAGAGCGCTGGCACGGATAGCCAGAGGTCGCGGGTTCGAATCCCGGCATGGGTGGAATTTTTAGCCTCTACATAGGTTTTTATAACCACTTTTGTATGAAAACCTAGGTTTAATTAAAGTTTAAGTGTACAATAGATGCGAGCGCTAACGCCTACGCTAAGGCTGAGCGCTTTAGGCCAGAATATCACGCTAAGTTAAGACGCATCAAGCTTCATCAGATGCTAGGAATTGTTGCATCGCAGTCACATGCTCCAGTTCCGACGTGACATTGAACTAAGCTGATAAAGAGGTTGACCTCAACGCCGCGCCGCAAGCGTGCAAGCAGTTCATTAGAGGTTGCTTGCGGATTGGCACTTGCATAACTCGTGTAGACGGATCAAATGGGCATCTGCACAGATACTATCTGGTGTTAAAACATGCCCTCCTATTACAGTATGTTGTAACGGTGCAAACCTCTTTACACCAATTTTATTTCTTTTTCTATCTATCATTTTCAAATATTTAAATTTTGTCACTCATTCTTCGATTTCCCTCATTTTCACCACTACTACTTTACGCTTTGACCAGATCTTACTTTTTACCTGCTTAAGTTATCCAGTTTTTTCTGTTTTATTAAAATATTATACTAAATCTGCAAATAAAACCACACCTGAAGTCGTTCCAGAGTTTATTTACTATTATAAAGATATACAACGTTCCAATGTTAGCTTTTAGAATACACCTCGGGCTCTAGAGTAGGCTTCGGTTTTCGCCGAAAGCACACGAGTGTAATACTACTTCCTGCTCTGTATAATTGTCATAATGTCATATTAGTTCCGATATTTCTATTATAAGAATATATCCAATTCTATCCGATAGTAGCCGAGGTATATTCTAAAGGCTAATAGACTGTACGTAACTGTCCACAGAATTTGATAATCCTTTAAGTTTCTGAAGAGTCAGAATAGGTAAAATAAGAATAGAATAGGGAATTATTTATAGCAGTTCTACATCACTACAATGGCCCCACGTTGGGCGCCATTGTAGTGTTGTAGAACTTTTATAAAGGATAATAAAACTGGAACGACTTCAACTTTGTGCTTTATTTAAACTGTTTTTATTATAATTAAAACAGTGTAAATAAAGCACAACGTTGAAGTCGTTCCAGTTTTATTATCCTTTATAAAAGTTCTACAACACTACAATGGCGCTCAACTACAAAGAAACTGGATAAAAACGGAAAAAGCAGGTAAAAATAGTCAGATCTAGTCATGATGTAACGTACTTAGTCATGATGAAAATGAGGGAAATCTCGAAAACGTGTGACATAATCTTAAGAGGTTTGAACCGTTACAGGTTTGGTCAAGGTTTGTGTGTATTTGACAGTTCGGTGTAGATTAAATAGAAAGAGAGGAAACTTTGGAGTTACGTACCTAGTAGCGCCCATGCGTTGTTACACGACTACTAAATATATGTTAAATAAATATTCATGGACATATTACACAGATCTCGTTAGCCTTATATTAAGTACTTGTAAATAAATGAATTGTGTTATAGGTGCTAACTCGACGATAGATTTAATACAATAAATACATAGATCCAAGACCCGAGACAAACTAGAAAGGTTCGTTTCCTAGTTTTACCCGGCCGGGGATCGAACCCGAGACCTTCGGTTTTACAGTAAGCGTGGCAAACTGCTGCGCCACCGAGGCCGTCAAACAAAATCAATGGTTTTTTTCGTGTTCCTGTGAATATGATCCTCCACTGTTTCATTCCACAGATTTCGCGTTGTGTGGTGATGTTAGAATGCTTTGGTCATCCCCGACATTAGTAGGACATCTGTATTGCGTCTAATAAACTTGCAAGAGCCTTGGCTTGTTTTCATCTTTATCCAAAACTAATTCTTGACCCTGAATCATTTTCCTTGAGGGGCTCCACGAGGTTTACTAGCCCGCCAAAGTGGAAAAACATACTTATCTCCTTTTATAAAACGTATACCTACCTATGTAAGAAGTGTTACACAGAAACCTCCTAGCAATAGTATTTCTTAATGATTTAAAGGTAAATCGTTAATAAATTTAGTGGTTCGGTTGGTCAACGTCGGGAATTTAGACCCGTTCAATATAACAAAGATGGCATTACCCTTAAAAATCACCGACTAAGTTATGACTTACAGAAGAAGTTTATATGTTTTATTTTCATTGGTAACGCTTGTGAACGGCACGGACCCTCTAAGTTCTTGGCCTTCATCACTTTTCCGTGATTGTCACCTTTCAAATAACCCACTGTCTATAGGTTAAAAGGTTCACGAGTGGAGGTCGGGTATAAGCGCACTTAAATTTTGCTCAAGTAACTACAGTGCTACACAAGAAATAAGTCTCGCGGATGTAGATACCTGCGCAGATAACCAAATTTTGGATGTGCGGCAAGTTGATCGACCAATCAGATAGTTTCATTTTATGGCAGGCCGCGCGCCTTTGTTGCTATTGGTTGATTCAACGTCTTCGATGCAGGTGACTATTAGTTTGGCAATATTAGCGTGAGCGAAATAGGTAGCGCTACTGCGGCAATCAATTCTGCACCTTAACCGTATCGGTTAAAGATCATGTTGAATTTACTTATAGCTTCGGGTACTTTCGTTACACTTCTTCCCAGTCTGCGGCAACGTAGATTCCCGAAGGGACTTTTATGATGTGTACTACTGTACCGCTTTCCGCACCCTCGTGTGAACCTGCATGAGGCGCGGCGACCAACCTCGCCACCTTCGGATTCTATAAAAGTCTCCATTTTGTTCCCACGATTAGCTAGAGAAAGGTTTGTCCATCCCGGCCCCGCATGCCGAAACAAGGCTTTTAGTGCCTGGAGAGCGCCTAACTCCAGGACAAACGCTTATCAGTGATCTGTCAGGATCGTGGCAAGTGACAGTCCTTGGTCTCTGCGTACCCCTCTGGGATACAGGCGTGAGGTTATGTATGTATGTAGTACTGTACCTCCCAGAGAAGTCCCAGACAAAGTGTTTGGCGAGGAGAAAATAGTAAATTTGATTTATACTTGTAGCCGCTTTGCTTACAGCACGGTTGAATGAAACTTCTTAGTTATAGAGGTAACTTTTATCGTGGTATACTTAGTTTGTTACATTCCCTAGACTTCGATATCAATCCTTGTATGTCCCCACTGCTGGGGCACGGGTATCTTCCTGCATCGCAGAAAGGTTAGGGCACCATGGGGGGCAAGTCCGGGTTGGTAGATTCCCTAGACTTATTCAGATTTATTATTTTCCTACATTTGTTATTTTTTTAGTGACCTGATATTTCCGCAGTAACCCTCATATTTGGTGCCTGGTATGTGTGTACAACACTGTGATATGACTCCTGATCTTTTACCTGAAGACCAACAGTTCATCAATGCTGACCTCCTGAAAGGATTCAACTGGGTTGCAACCGTTATCACGCTTTCACTCTTGCATCTAATTATTATGTATGTCACCGGAAAATAACCAGATCCGCCAGTTTATAAATTTCCTAGGAAAATTATAAACTTTCGTAGGATTGTAAACGAGAGATAAATTGTATTATTTTACGCCCACATTTTCGTAAATTTATTAATTTGCGAAGTCTCGTGGTTAATTTATAAACAAACGGATATCCATTCGTAAGATTCTAAACAGTTCGACCAATCTCAGAAGAGCTTTTTATTTTAGGCTTTTATAAAATACGGCAAATAACACACTGCTCTCTGATTGGTTGATGTCGACAGTGGCAATGCTTGTGTCCATAGACTTAGGTACGATCAAACTTGCCAAACTAGTATAAATTGATCGGTTTCGATTACCTACCTGAGTGCTTAGTGCGAGTACACTGACTTTATAAATAAAATCTTATCTTATAGAAGTATCTAGGCTAAAGCAGATTGTCGTTTGACAAGGATGGCCTATAGCAGAGAGGTGTTTTACGGTAGACCAACGTCTCATTGGTAGTGGAATGATCGTTGATTGATTCACGAATGAAATAATGAACTATTCAAGGCATATGAAGTCGTCAAATTACATTCTTTGTATCCCTTCTAAATAAGTCGCAGGACATTTCCCCAAAAAGTAGGTTGAATGTAGGCAAGTAGAATTAGTTATAAGACGTTATAGCGTCTTGGAAAACTTAACGATCGTCCCACTTAGAAAACTGGGTCTTCGTTAACAGACAATGTAAGTACAGTAGTAAGTGAGTAGGTATTTTATGTCTAAATTCTTGGGAAGGAAAACCAAAGGACTCGTTTGTACTTACTACCTATTATGCATATTGTGGTAGAATTCATTGACGTATTACAATATTTTCGTGGTATAATGACGTATTTCCAAATAATACAAAGTTTGGATCA
Source organism: Yponomeuta sedellus (assembly GCA_934045075.1). NCBI lineage: Eukaryota > Metazoa > Arthropoda > Insecta > Lepidoptera > Yponomeutidae > Yponomeuta > Yponomeuta sedellus. The sequence goes on from OW203745.1 coordinate 15,327,578, forward strand.
TGGCGTCTGCTAGCTATCACAGCAACGCTTGCAAGAAATGACATCTACCTAGATATTGAGGGTGTATTAGCCCTTCAATGGAGTAGTCATGACTGTAGAAGGCTATTTCAAGACACTTTTATTGCTACTGACTGGCACGAACATTACCCCCCTTGGTAATGTACTTAAGTAGATACGTACTCGACGCGAACAAAGCTGAAGTGAAGGGGAACGAACGGAAAATGATGAAAGAAAACGAAGACAAAAACTTGGGTTGAATGCTTGAAAATAAAGCCTTTGTAGATCAACGTCAATGACATTCAAAAGGGCTCAGTTAAATGAACCGATTGCAATGCAAATGAACAGTGCTTCAGGCCGGAGTTTCGACTAAGTTTTGTAACATAAAATACAAGTTCAGGAAGCCGGGTATCAAATGATTGTCATTGAATGAAAACGATGGAACCTAATGGACTGTGTGAATGCTATATGATTGATAATAAAACGTAATAGATAATATTTAACATTTCCATACAGGCACATAGGTACATGCATCTGGCCCCACACTAGGATACCCTGTGTCGTGGGAACCAGAAACAACGACATCACAAACATGTAAAAATCCAAGAACTGGAGGTTTTTATTGTCTCCAGCCGGGGTTCGAACCCGGGACGTCTAGCATGGTAGGCAGAAGCGCTACCGCTGCGCCACAGAGGTCTTCGAAGAAATATAGAGGAAAGAAGAAAAGCGTTGAAATCACCGTAATATTATTATTTTAATCAACTTAACACCTGGGAAAAAGCTAACTACAAGAAAGCCAAAATACCTCAAAAAAACATCAGCCTAACGTAGGTACAAAAGAACAGTCTTTTTAAAACAATATGAATAACAACCTATTTAGAGGCTAAAAATTTCACCCGTGCCGGGATTCGAACCCGCGACCTCTGGCTATCCGTGCCAGCGCTCTTTCCAACTGAGCCAATGGGCGACTCACCGGCATCAGTGAAATTCCGAACCTCTTTACAATATTCTCTGTATTTCGTACGTATTTTTAGCCTCGAAATAGGTTTTTAAAATTAGCCTTAGCACGGGTTAGTGCATTAAAAATAATATAATATGAATAACAGCAAGGAACTCCCCACATTCTCATGGGGCCAATAATGCAGCATATATCCGTCCTAATGTAGGACACAGGCCTCTGGGAGACCGGCACCAGTAGGTACCTGGTGCACTACACCACTTTAACGTGAACTCTTATTGACTGCGTCGATGATGATTACCGGAGGTCATCACGGTTGACTACCAAAATATCGGTTGTGAGTTCGATTTCCACTGAAGGCCGCCGCACTTGATCTGATAACTTAAGTCTGGGTGTGTTTACATGTTTGTGACGTCCACGTCTGGTTACCATAATCAGGGTAGCTATGCTAGTTTGGGACCAGACCTAATACTTCCATCGTTTTTCAATAGAATTATATAAGCATGACAATGGTTGTTATTTGTCTCAATTGGTAAGTAGTCTACAAAGCAATAGCAGTGCAATGTCATCCCAGGGGTATAACCCGCACAAATTAAATAGGCCGCTCTCGCGAAGAAGATCGAATCGCGAATCGATCGAAGAGCAAAGCGGCTTATACCATTGCAATGCGATTCATTACTAGACTACCGATAGTGTGAATGAAACTACCTTTACCGGACTAATATGACTTTAATGAACAACTATGCATATTAGAGGCTCGCCCCCCAGGACAAGAGATTGTGTTGCGTGGAATTAAATATTATTATCACACGGCATAAGTGATAGTATCCAATAAAGGAATTGTTCAGAGGTGAAACCCACCGTAAATAGATGTTTGTCCCAACCATCTGTGTCTACTATTTTGTCACGGTTTCGTTGCTTGCTACGCTTTAACATTAGCATGACTCATGGAACACCCACGAGCCAGTAAAACGATTTGGTTTTTTGACTCTGAGCTGGTTTAGGCTGTTTTGGTTTGTATTTTGGAACATTGCTGTTGTTATTCGTCATTGAACGTGTATATGTTAATGAAACTTCGAGGTTAGGTGCGTAAACACAGTTTTGGCGGCCAATGCCTTTATTTGTTTAGGCGCTTTCGGACGCTAAGTAGCGCCACCAAGGGAATATAATCATAACTTGTGTTATTAACCTTAGGTATACAGGTTTACAGTCGTTGGTGAATTAAGACCACACTTCATTTGTATGGAAATTGCTCCGTGATGCAGCCTCTTAATAAAAGCCTCTTAAAAATTATAAGTGTACTGCAATGAAAAGGGTTCAACTAAAAAGTCCAATCTGTAGTATGAAATGTTGTGAATTTTGGGACGACCTTATCTAAAAACTTCTGGGGTATTCCTTCGGTCAGCGCCTAGAACTTTCCTATTCTGGAGGCGCTGGATTGATAATGGCCAACGACCGCGGTAAACTCTTCACGGCGGCTAATGTAACCCAACATTAAAAAATCGCTTTGAGAGTTACATCCGAGCCTACCATCGCAGAAGTCCTACCCACCCTTGAACCTCCGCCTTCGTCGGACTATGATGAGGAGGACATCATCATCATTGCAAAAGGTCCAGGGTTCGAACCCCGGCTGGGGACAAAAAAAAACCCCAGGTCTTGGATTTTTACATGTTTGTGATGTTGTTTCTGGCTCCCACGACACAGGGTATCCTAGTGTGGGGCCAGAAGCAATGTATGTGCCTGTATGTAAATGTTATCTGTGAAACTTTGGTAAACGCCAAATACCAAACACCACGCCACTATCTACCTGCACAATACGCGGCTCTCCAAAGACCCTTCTCATTGAAATAACCTATGGCCATTGAGAACTATCCCTTATTTCCAGATCGAACACAAGAATGTTGCCAAGGAAAAGAAGCTTCACTTGGTTGATATCAACAGTTACCCTGCTGGTCCTCATCAGGACTACAGAGCAACATGGATCAGGCGCACCGCCAGGGGTAAGACATTTTTATATTATAAAAACACATATAAGTATATATATATAGTATATATACCCCTACGCTATATATTCGGTGGTATTTACCACCTCGAACGTAGGTATGGCTGACCAACATTGGACATAGATATTAAAAAAAAATACACGTCGAAATAACATTGTTTTTTGTTATTCAAACTTCTTAATCTAAGCATAAATAAACGACCTGATTACGAAAAGTGTTAAATATAAATAAAATGCTATGGTTCTACAATTATGGTTGCTCACTTCGGCGCGGATATGAAAATACTGTATCAAAAGAATTTAATTTATTCTTGTCCATCCAGCTACATGTTACGGCAGCGGTCAGATGAGGATTATTGGCCAAAAAGAAGTGGCGAGCTTCGTGGAGATCTATGACCAGCAGTGGACGAATATGATAGATTGATTGATCGATCTAAATGTGAAATCTTGAGGTTTCAGGCGATTTATTAAATAAAACACATGAAGCCGATACGAATGCTGCACCATATAGAAAGCGCTATCAACTACCCTTCCCCATGCAATAAAAATATATTGTCCGGATACTAAACACCCTAACTCTCCTTCCAGGCCTGCATCGACCAGACACCGCGCCACGAGACGTTGCAGCCCCAGGCCTCCGTCCCCCCTTACGTGATCCTGACTTCATCGCCGCAAGTCCGTCAGGGTGACGTCCTGAACGTGACCATAACCAGTCCCGCAGGACTGACGACGCCGATTGGCGGGTTCATACTGCAGGCCAGGGAAGTACAGGTTCGTAAATCGGAAAATGCCTTTATTCATTTTAACTCGTATAGCACGGTAGTTTTTTGTTGGTCGAAACCAGTAAGAAAATATCACCATAAAGATAATTTAATTTTTTGGAGTTTTGCTATGGAGGAAAACTCCCAAATATGCGTAAATTAGAGAGTACCTACCTATATTATTATTTTCGAGAAAAGCAGAAATTGACAAAGACTGTTACTTGAGCACATGATGGGGCGCTTCTTGTCTTGAAGAGAGCGTTTATCGACTATGTCCATGCAAAGTCAGGAAATATAAAAAAATTTATTAAGACGCACCGTTACAATAGTAATCAATGTAAAGATTTGTAGGTACTAATCTTCAATTTCGGTAAACGGCCATAATCACTGCATCACTTAAAATACGTTTCAGGCTTAACGCCAGATTGGTCAATAAAACAGCCCCCTGATTAAATCTTGACCAACATAATGAAATTGTCCTTTTTGTGGAAGGGCAAACTTCACGTGCTGTGCCAACCAAGGTCATACGTTAAACATAATGCCTGGCAGGTGCGAAACGCCGTTCGACCCGCAATTAAGATAAACTCATCGATAACGGGGTTGCGTGTGGTGAAAACACGGAACGTCAAAAACACATACGCGTTGGTACGCGTTATGTAATCCAGAAATCAGACCCCGAGTCAACGTTAGCATAGCCCCCTAACTTTAGACTTGGTATGATCAGGTTCCCACCACAAATATCTACGTCATTAAATTTTCAGTGTCGGTGATGATAACTAAAATACCTATTCCACCCATAATCAAACAATGCTCGATCTATAAAGTATTAGGCATCTTACTACCAAAGTAAGGATGCACTAAGGTGTCACTTCTAATAGCCGTTGATCATTCAGTAACACCAACATTCTAGTACACTTTTCACTTCACTAGTAGCTAGGTATCAGCAAATCAAGCTTAGAGTTGTAGCAAAGTCGACTGTAGCCTAACAGTGCTCGCATTTAAGAACAATAATAACTATACGCAGCGCAGCAGTTTCTATAGAGGTTTACCTTCGATCATTACTTCTCGAATCCATTTAAAACAAAACCAAACGTTGAAACAGTACCATTGCCCTTTACCTAGTGACTCATTCACTGACTTTTCGCTTCCAGAAAACCGACACGATAGTCGGGCAGTTCACGCGCGTTCCAGACCCGGCCCTAGAGCACATCATCAGCTGTCGCGGCGAAAACGACACCGTGACACACTCCACGCCCGAGGAGAAGCCCGCATTGACCTTCCAATGGAAAGCACCGAGTGATTTCTTGGGGAGCGTAGAGTTCAGGTAAGCAAGTGATTTTGTTTACCGCAGAAGCCTACATGCCGTTGGTGCCGGCTGACACGTAATGGCATTCGTTAGGCCATGGCAGACGCCTCAAGGGCGGGTTCATAACTTCTGACAGTAAAGCCCGCCAGTGTCTTACAATCCTCCACCTACCCGAACTTGGCCCCCGTGGTAGACTCATGTCCCCAGTGGGGATGTACAAGGGTTGATGTCGACACACATGCACGTCATTCTATGTCAAAGCTTCCAAACCAAAACTAGATGTCCACACACTGGCAATATCACTTAGAAATCATACAGCGGACGGTGTAATGCATTTTTTTATGGAAAGCACTGATTGGTTTTTGGGGTCTATCAAGTTCAGATTAGGCAAAATGCCTAAAAGATTAAGGGGAGGTGCGAAGATTTAAATCCGGAATGTGGAACTTTATAACTACGTTATAAAATGTGCAAAGAAATGTCGCTCATCTTCTGTTAAAACCATCCAAGGTGGTGGCCCGGTGTTGAGACCAATCTGTTCACAGTTTTTTATTGGTAAAATACTTTAACCACTGAGAACAACTTCGAATTTATGTTGACAGTTTAGGAAAATGTGGTGCAACGCGAGGTTTGGGAATTTCCTTTCGGAGACTAATTACCTACTATGAAATGAAATGAAATGAAATGAAATGAAATGAAATGAAATGAAAAGGTTTTATTCAAAGTAGCGCAGATACTGCGGCTTAATGAACGTTACAAGTTAAACTAGGTGTCCATTTCAAAATCTGGATCATTTTGGAGAAAAAATGGACAAAAAAACTCCAAACTTAGTCTTTTCAAATTCCTTAATTAACAGAATTTACACAGATACTACAAAACTCGTGAATTTTACATGCTTGAATTCCAGACATCATTGTCATCTAAATAATCCTTAATATTATAGTAGCTCTTTTGGCACAAAGTGTACTTTACACATTTTTTGAACCGCGCTTCAGTCAAACTTAATATATCTTCAGGGATTTTATTGTAGAAGCGTATACAATGCCCCATGAAGGATGTATTAACTTTTGCCAGCCTAAATCTTGGGATCAAAAGTTTATGTTTATTTCTAGTATTTACATTATGTTGGCTACCTGCAGTTTTAAAGTTGCTAATATTTTTCCTGACATACATAATATTTTCATAGATATACTGACTGGCAACTGTCAGGATGTTTGTTTCTTTAAAGAATTCTCTTAACGAGTCTCTACTGCCTAGCTTATAGATGAATCTGATCGCTCTTTTCTGCAAGACGAAGATGGTCTCAATGTCCGCTGCCCGTCCCCACAGTAGTATGCCGTAGGACATGATACTATGGAAGTAACTAAAATAAACGAGCCTGGCAGTTGCGACGTCAGTTAGTTCCCTAATTCTTTTAACAGCATATGCTGCAGAGCTAAGCCTATTTGCCAATTTTTCTATATGAGGACCCCATTGAAGCTTTGCATCAATTGTGATACCTAAAAATACAGTTTCTTCGACAAGGTCTAGTTTGTCCCTTCCCAATATAACTTTGCTGTCAACTACTTTGACATTTGGTAGAGTGAACTTTATACATTTTGTCTTTTTTGAATTTAACAATAAGTTATTAGACGTAAACCAGTTTAGTACCTGAGAGAGAGCAGCATTAGTATTGTCAAGGTCATCTTCTTGTCTCTTAATTTTGAAAATAAGTGACGTGTCATCTGCAAATAGTACTATCTCTGACATATTTTGAACCATGAACGGCAAATCATTTACATATACGAGGAAGAGGAACGGCCCCAAAATCGATCCCTGTGGTACTCCTATCCTGACCTCTGACCCTGAAGATTTAGTTCTATTTATATCAGCTCTTTGAATTCTTCCTTCTAAATATGATGTCATAAGTTTTAGGCTATTCCCGTTTATACCATAGTGCTTTAATTTTAAAAGAAGTGTTTTATGGTCAACGCAATCAAATGCTTTTGACAAGTCACAGAATACGCCTATAGCATCCTTGCGATCTTCCCATGCACTAAATATATGTTTAACTAACATGACGCCGGCGTCCGTTGTAGAGCGCCCTTGCGTAAAGCCGAATTGCTGACCATGGAGAAGTTGATAGTCATTGAAGTGTGTAAGCAGTTGACCTAGAACTATCTTCTCGAATATTTTACTCAAAACGGGTAGAACCGAGACTGGTCTGAAATTTGAAGGATCTTGCTTATCACCACTTTTAAATAAAGGAACGAGCCTACTATATTTCATTAGATCTGGGAATATACCCTCATCTAGACATTTGTTAAAGATTCTGGCTAAATAGGGTGCTAGGGTGTCGATTACTGAGCTAACTACTGTTACTGACATACCCCACAAATCTTCAGTTTTTTTAAGCTTTAGCTTTTTAAACGATTTAATCACGGTATGAGCTTCAATATAATCAAACGAAAAATCGTGATCGCATAGGGGGACATTGTCTTTCAAAATAGTTTCTGCAAGAGCTGGAGAAGAGTCTAAAGGAGCTGTCGTTATAATTGGAACATTTGTAAAGAACTGTTCAAAAGCCGCAGCAATGTCTTCATTTGAGGTTATTAATTTATTATTTATTTTAAGTGCAAATTCGCGATCTCCCAATTTGGATTTACCAGTTTCCTTATTTATAATAGCCCAAATTGTTTTAGATTTATTAGAAGATTGAAGGATTTTTGATTTTATATACTCGCATTTTGCTTTGTGGCAGACGGCCTTAAATAATTTTGAATATAGTTTTACATACTGTATAAAACTGGGGTTGTATGTATATGTTTTTTTCTCATACAGTGAATAAAGTGTGTCCCTACTTTTTCGGATGCCGGCAGTGGCCCATTCACTAAATTGTAATTTATTTTGTTTGCAGGATATCTGTTTTAATTTAAAAACTTTTTCAAAACTATCTGAAACAGCCTTGAAGAAATCTCGATAGAGAACATTAGCATCTTGAGTTTTATTTTTTTGAATAGGTAATCTTTTTTTTAAGTCAAGTTTAAACAATTCTAGTTTTTTATTTGTTATCACCCTGCAGAGTACATCTTGCTCTATTTTTTTTAAATCTGCTTTAAAATGTACAATTTGACCACTGTGGTCTGATTTAAGACAATTCACTGTAGAATAATGGGAAAATTCACAGTCACAGTATACGTTGTCAAGGCAGGTGGCGGTGGTTTCGGTAATCCTGGTGGGCTCTAAGAAAATATTCATCAAATTAAAAGACTTAAAAATAAGTTTTAATTTAGCACTCGAAGGGGAATCTACAAGCAGGTTTACATTAAAATCACCACAGACTATAACCTTCTTATTATTACTGCAGGCTACTTTTAATACATCCTCTAATACAGATTCGAATACACTGTAATCACTGGTGGGGGGCCTGTATACGCTTACTACAATGTGTGACGATAATTCAACACAAGATAGTTCAATTATTTTTTCAACAGAAAGCCTGCAAATATCTTTCCTTTCTTTAAATTTTAAACCATCCTTTACTAGTATTAAAGATCCCCCATGCAATGCTAACTTTCTATTGTAGCAACTGGCTAACTGATAATTATGTACAGAAAAATTCATATGAGATTCTAATAGCCAGTGCTCCGTAACACAAAGTATGTCAATCTCATGTTGCTCTAAGAACAATTCTAACTCTAGTAGCTTTCCAGAAAAACCACCCTGTATGTTCTGATTAGCTAAAGTGATTTTTTTTAAGAGGGGCTTTTCTGTGGTCTGCGCTGACAGTTTAAATCAGCAGTCAAGCTTAACTTATTTATGTTAGGTTTTTTTAAAGCCTCTGAGTACAGAGGTTTACTAGTAGAACTTTTTCTACAGTTTTTATTTACTAATGGTACCTGTTTTATTGTCGTAACAATAATAGGGTCATAAATATTGAATGCCAACAATTTGGCAATCTGTCGTTTTGAACGAAGGGGCACATACATTGTGTCCCTAGTCAATATAAAATTTCGAATAAAGTTATTCGTATCAAAATAAAAAACTTGATCTCTATGACCAAATGTCATGTTATATAACAGACGGTTAAGTTTACCTGTTATATAATAGACTATTAAGCACCTAGTACCAAGGTTTAATGTTCGGTTAATGAGTAGTCTTTATGACCTCACATAACACGTAGATAAGCGCACCGAGTTCCAAGGCATTCGAGCAAAACCTCGCTCAAACCTCGCATTTTAAGTCAAGCACCATAGCTTGTGCGTGCGCTTTAAAGACAAGGGAAATTGTACCTTGCGATACGGAATGTTGACGCCAACTTAACGAATCTCTCGGTCATGCCGCGTGACGCTCAGTCAGGTGTGACAGCAAAAGGCGGCAAGGTGCTCCCGCAACCTTGGCCCTGTATAGGACGTTTGAACAAAGTGATTACTAGGTACGGTTGTATATTTTTGTCATGAAAACATCTACGTGTTAGGTTGCTGGTTTCATGTCTTAGCCGTCAGGAACGAGGGTGTCCGAATGCTAATTGACGTTCTGGTTGATGCCATGCGACTAACTGAGAATACGTAGTAGGTGTATGATGGTCTTGATTAAATAAACCAGAGGCTTTGTTGAATCTAAAACTATTGACCTGAAGGATTGAATAGAAGTATGTAGTGGTCTAATTGATAACAATAGTGCATACCCAAATAAATCTGGGTTTGTTTTCGTCAAACCAGGTCCCATTTTATGGGACGGACGGACCATTAATGTACGGTTTACTTATAACACTTCGATGTATTAACAAATAGGAAGACTTTCAATTCGGCTATTCAATGTACATCGAATTGTAATAATACACTAACCCGGGACGTAACCGCTTGGAAAGACTAATTATTTCCTCATCGAAATATACTCTATCGAATAATCGGTACTGAGCTATGTAGCTATGCAGCTATAGCAATCGTGACTACCGTATACCTAGTTCAAACATTGTGAGCAAATCCGCGGCTTTAATATTCATTCAATCGTCATCGTGTTACAGGGCCACCGTAGCGCAGAGCTACGCAATGTTTTGGCGGAATGTGGAGTCTTCACTCGTGGAGGTAGTCACCCCGGAGACGGTCATCACCACTCCCACACCGACTCCCACCTCACAAAGGACTAGCCCCGAGCCCCCAGTCATTATGGAGTCTAAGGTAAGGAGAGAAACCAGCGAAACATGCTGGAAACGGAGATTCGATATGGACAGAAAACTATGATAAGGGGGCACTATTAGGGAAGAAAAATAAAACAAGAGCTGAGCTACTCATATGCCTAAGTTTATCACTTGACATTTGGTTAGTGCCAAACGATTAGCATTATGTTTAATTTGTGCCGTTTATAAAATCGCCGTGTCTGCTCTATAATTAATATAAATTTTTTGATGCTGGTGGAAGGCCGCGGCTAGCAACCACCCTCCAGACAGACAAATTCGTCATGTCCCGGCGTGATTATTGGTGACGCCAATACTAAACAAGCAACCGTGTAACAAGAAGTGTGAATTAACCGCTAAGCCAATGGTGGAATCGCAACATAATAATTCTAAACTTGATACAAACTACTTACTACATATCTAATCTAACACAATTTAAACATTCCAGCCCAAGCCCACCGCTGCTCCCCTGGACCCGATCTACCAAGGCTGTGCTGATACTAAACTCTGCTTTGGATCACCTCAAAACTGCATCGAGAGCGGAAACTGCAAGGCTGTGGTCGCCATTTTCGTCGCCGGCGATATTTACACCTTCGAACTTCAAGGCGCCGACAACCCTAAATACGTTGCCACTGCTCTGAGTAACGATAACAAAATGGGAGATGACTCGGCCATGGAATGCGTCAGGAACGACAACGGAAGAGTCAGCCTGTACACATCCTGGACATACCCGAAGGTGGAACCGTACGTGAACCGAAAAGAGTCGCCACAAGACATAGTGCAGTTGCAGGAATCGTCAGTGATTGATGGAAAGCTATACTGCAAATTCAGGAGAGACACCGTGTCCACGGTCAAGGGACAGACCTTCGATTTAGCTAGTAACAAGTACAATCTCATGATCGTTTCCGGAGATTCCATGAAAGGTAAGCCATAGTGATGCTAACTCCCTTCTTAATATTGTTACTAAGCTTCAGACTAAAATCTTAGCTATATTTTTGACACCCGAATCTAAAATCACTTGATCATGAAGTCGCGGTCGATGTGAAAAGCGGAAAAAGATAAGATAAAGTTTATTCGTCCAAAGCACAAGTATAAATAACAGTAGCGGCGTTAGAGTAGGGCGCGGTAGGGCGACCGCCCAGGGCGCCGGGCAAAAAGGGGCGCCGCAGGCGCCCCTTTGTGTACGCCGTTTATATATTTTTACCAACTTAAATTTCCCTAAATTATTTTCTAAGGTTAACACGAGCAGTAGACATAATTAAAACTGTTTTTATACGGATTTATGCTCGTTTATTACATTTTTACAATTTACCAACGTTTCGGCACTTTTACAGGTGCCGTGGTCTCTGTTGACTGAGGTGGTAGGCGTCTTTTTGAAAGCATTAACGGTTAGTTTACTACCCTCGGCAAAAATTACAAAAGTTAATTATGAAGTTACGTTCCAAAATAGGCAAACCAATTATTTTTTATATAAAGTCTACAATATTGATTATTAGTAATTGAAGTTACAATTAAATTTATAAACTAATTACTTTACATGAACTTAAAAATACTGATTATTAATTAAAATTAAATTATTTTTTTTACTCTACAGTCACACTTCTAGCAAAGGGGTCTCATGCACTTAAGCACTGGTTCCCATGCTACTGGTATGTTACAACCGCGATCTCTATTAAAATTTGGATGCCGGCGGATCTCTATTGCCTCGCGTGAAAACTCGTATCTTCGAAAAACGCGAAAGCTGCCCTGATCCCCGAAAGTTTTTGAGTTGGGCAAATACTAAAGTCTATGTATGACTATATATGGGACTATATATAGTCCCATAGAGTTGTAAAAAAATCAAACTGCTAAGTTTATGAAAAAAAAGATTGTATCGAAAGCGCATTCTATCAAATTTTAGAGAGAGAGAGAAATAAGTTCGAAGGCGCGAGTAAAATAAGGAGGAGGGGGCGCCGTATGAATCTCGCCCAGGGCGCTGGTAGTGCTAAAACCGGCACTGAACACTAACATTGTATGTTACATTGATTTATTCATATGTGAAGTGATAGTTGCTTGGTATTCATAGTAGGCTACAAATCTGTGTTATGAAATACCAGCTCCTTCTATTAACAGTATTTTGAAAATTAATGTGGGTAGGTGGTCGCATTTACAAACGATAAACTTGAGGCAAGAATATTTTAGCCAAGTCAATCTTGACTAAAAGGCAATAAAATAACTTAACTACTTAAACTAAAAAACTAAGCAAACATTTTTGAGAGCAATGACATTTTTTTTCGTTATGCCTTTTATTTACATCCAATAATAAGATAGAGATCACTCTTCAAGCCTAGTGGTTGTTTAAAACTGTGACGCAGTGGCATGATCTTTACCATTCATTTTATCTTTCAGACGCAGACCGCGTAGGATTCCACACTCAAGTATACGAAGCGACGGGCGATCCGCTCGCTCTTTCTACTGTGGGGGCCGCCGCTGGCGCATCTAAGTTGTTGCTCAAACTGCACGGCAGCTTCATGCTGGCAGCATGGCTGGGCACTTCGGCTATCGGAATTGTGCTAGCTAGGTAAAATAACTTTAACAAAGTGATCAAGATAATGAAATGAAATGGTTTTGTTCAAAGTAGCGCACATACCGCGGCTTCATGAACGTTACAAGTCACAATAGGTGTCATTTTGGAGAAAAAAAATGGACAAAAAAACTCCAAAGTCAATTCAAAACTTTACACAATTTTTACAAAAAGTTAGATTAAGATAAAACATTTTATCTACATGGTAAATACATTGAATTGAGTTTTAAATTTGTTGAGAGGCCGGATAGAGATGTTTTGAGGAAAGTGATTTTATATTTCACCATTCAACAAAGCGTTGCGGGAAATGCAATGCTAGTTTTTGGGTAATTTTCTTCTTCTTTCGTCAGTGAGAATAATCATAATAAAATATTCATGGACACAACACTATACAGATCTCGTTAGCCCTATACTAAATGACTTGTGTTATAGGTGCTAACTCGTAGATTTAATACAAATACCATCCAAGATAACATCCAAGACCCGAGACAAACTAGAAAAGTTCGTTTCCTAGTTCAACCCGGCCGGGGATCGAAGACGAGACCTTCGGTTTTACAGTCAGCGTGCCAAACCGCTGCGCCACCGAGAATAAAAGGATAATGAGGCAAAGATGTAGACACCTTAGTTTTCAGGACAGTAGAGCACATAGTCACATACCCCACAGTTGAGCATAGATCTAACAATAATTTCTGGTGTTCACAGATACTTCCGGCAAACTTGGGTTGGCAAGAGCTTGGGAGGCAAGGATATTTGGTTCGCTGTAAGTACCTGGTTATATTTTTTTGCGGAGGCGTTCTAAGTCTGGGCCACCTAAACACATCCATTAGAACTAAATTGGCTACAATTACCTAATCTTGACTGTACTCCGAAGTCAAGTAGTAGTCAAGTACTTTATTATGAGCTCAACGACATGCTTAGACTTGGCTGTTGTTTTTACCTTACCCAAGGGAAACTCCACACGAACAATGACAGGCGATGTCCATTAGTATTCACTATACCTAAAGCCGGATTCTCACTATGGGATGTAAAATAATATATATTACATCTTAAGATATAATAATTTATCGCTCATAATTGAGTGTCTCTGTGATTTTAAGTATCCCTCGGGAATTAGAGTCCTTGTGCACGTTTACCGCCTCTAATATCTAGCCGTCTAATATTAGGCTAGTCAGCCGACGCTTAGAATGAGTGTTACACTAATAGCCAAGATAATTTGTTACTGAAGTGTTATAGAAATCGAAATCTGTTAGTTTACATGTATTTTTTTCCACAGTACCACCGAATCCTGATGGTCCTGACTTGGCTGCTTACCGTCGTAGGCTTCATCCTCATCCTGACTGAAGTCGGAGGCTGGTCGACCACCGGAGACAACCCTCACGCTATTACTGGCCTCGTCACCGTCATCCTATGCTTCATTCAACCAATCGGCGCTTATTTCCGCCCCCACCCAGGCACTAAGAAACGACCAGTCTTCAACTGGCTGCATTGGCTAGCAGGCAACGCTGCGCACATCTTAGGAATAGTCACGATCTTCATGGCAGTTTACTTGCAGAAGGCTGAACTTCCAGGTTGGAGTGTGTACATCCTAGCAGCGTATGTCGCGTTCCACGTAATAATGCACCTAGTTCTGTCTTTAGCAGTCTGTGTGTCGGATGGAAGAATCAGCAATGGGAGGGTTAATGCTTTCCCTATGAAAGACATGATGGGTCAGCCAAGACAAATGAGCCAAGTTGATACAGACGCTCCCTATTCTAGTTTTAGAAGGTTGCTGCTGAGCATTTATGCTCCGATTATTCTCCTGTTTGTTATAGCGATGATATGTTTGGTCGCCTTGGCGCCTATTCAGACTACGTATAACACTATTATGGGCGCAAAGTAGAGTCCGAGTCAATGATTGTTGTATGTTCATCAGTATTTTTACAGTAGTGTTAAGCTTAGAGTTAAGGAGTCATGTTGAATTTTGGACATACAGAATGTTACACCCCACCAACATAGATCATGCTTCTTTATCATGTTACTTATAATATTTAACTAAGTATGAATGAAGAATCTCTGCTAACTTTTTCTCTTCTAAATTCATCCTTTTTTGTACTTGCCTAGTTACTATAGCACAGGGTATCCTAGTGTGGGCCCGGGACAAGTGATTTTGTTGTGTGGAAGTTATAATACCGAATTGTTGATACTGTAATTAATACTGAAAATAACATTATTAATATGGTTATTTAAAATCGACTATATTATGGTGCTGCATTGCAGGATAACAAACATACATTTATTCCTTTATGGTGCTCGAACTTAAAACAATTCCGTCCCAATAGAGTAATTAAAAACAAAATATTGATTTCAATATTAATATTGTTGTTATATTAAGTTAGTCTTATGCTTATCGAAAATACAATTCAGTTATATTTTAAGGCAAATTCGAAACTGTACATACATTGTTAATGCAAGAAAAACTAATAAACATATTTCAAAGAAATGTTTTTTTTTTGTAATAAATATTATGATCTTCAACTTTATGTCCACAGACACACTTTATACCATCTCAGAATCTTTAGGTATTTGCGAGTCCTCAACTGTCTTTGAAGATGGAATATACACTTTGAATGAAAACTCGGTCCTTGGGAAAGAACCTGGATTAATCACTTGGCAACCTTGATATGTCCTTGCATATGGTTGAAAATGATCAGCGACCACTACTAAATCTGGTACTGGGTAAAGACTCAATGCATCAACATGATTCCAGAACAATGGTTGTATGCCTAGAGACAAAGGCGAGAGAGTGCATTGGCTCAGTAAAGTTTTTGTTAGATGGTCAGGTATATCACCCTTTTCTGGGAACTGAATGGAGTTTCTGCACATTTTCGTGACTAAATCTTGCCTTATTAGGACAAATTCTTGTGTACAATATTGTATGCGACAGGGGTTAGATGTGAATATCACACAAGAGCCCAATTTATTTCTTATGTCAATGGTTACAGACTCCGGTATGGCCATCCTTGGGAGAATATTGGCTGCATTTGGATCGCCTCGGCCAGGGACGAAAATGAACTTGCAGACTTCTCTGAGTTTTGGAAACAGAGCTATAACGTCTGCAAGGTTGCTCAGTGCCACTTTGAGCTGAGTGCTGTGTTCGTAGCCATATGGGCAAGATAGAAACTCGCCCATGAACACAAAAGCTATAGGCGGAAATTCTTCATAGCCTTGCATTAAAACTTTTAGCTTTTCCATGACTTTTATGTCATCAAACCAGACATCAGACAGAAAAATGAACATCCCATCTGTGTTCAAGTTTTCAAGTTTCTGCAGGTTTGCCGATTTTTTCAGTAGATTTTTGGAGGCTCCACCAAAGGTGTTTATATTTCCAAAGTATGGCAAAGATGCCTGACGGTCTTCAGATGGAGGTAACACCAGGCCCATTACATACAACATTTTGTCCTCATAGTATCCTTCAACTAGAATGTAACTGCATTCTGTAAACAAACCTGAATGGTACCGTGCCTCGGACAAGTCTAAGGGGATTGAACCTGTGGGATCTTCCAGGTAATATTTTCCTTCAGTCAGCTGGGTCAATAAGCCAAGCACAACAACATTATCAACTCTACTGGACGTACTAAGCAGAACTTCAATTTTGCAAAGCTTGAAGCTGCTTTCTTTCTTAGAGCCCAGTTCAAATTCCTTAGCGAACAACTTGTTTCTAATAGTGCGTTGCCAGATAACATTATATCTTTCAATCAGAAATGCAGATTTGGATGAAGGTTCAGGGTAAAGGTTTATTTCTAGAGGCTTACGCACATTGAACATCTTTCGATCGTTGTTGTACACAAGCTTAGGGATTTTAAACGCGTCTATGACACTGAACACGGTTTCACCTTCTTCCAAGCCTTCTGTGGAAATCTCTTTGTAAGCCAATTCTATCTGGTCTTTTTCTATAACGGGCTGTGTGGGACACAGGTGTAGCATGTGATATGCCAATTTGTCGATTATTTTCATTCTCTCTTCGGAGTTGTGAGAGGAAATCTGATCGGCGACGAAGGAAACGGCATCGCGGCGTAGGATGAAACCAGTGAGTTTGAAGCCGTTGCTTACTTCATTTTTCACTCGCTGAAGGTCTGACATTGTTGTCGAAGAAAAATCACACTAACCTTGGAGTCATTTGATTGCTTTTGTAAGGGTTTCCACGTTGAATTTGGCCTTTTCGATGATATTAGAATTTTGACGGAAAAACACGGATCACAAATTCCCGCTTTCAACCATTTTATAAACGTCATAGTGACATTACTGCAAACATTCAGGAACTATAATGAATGTTGCAACTTGTAACGGTGAAGAATTCGTGCAATAAAACACAAACTCAATAAAGCAAACGGTACTTAAAATAAAAAATGCTGATCATCACCAAAAACCTTTTTGAGTATACGTTCATGTTGTTCAATTTTTTTTTTAATATTTTTATTTTACAGGACCATGTACGAAACTTAAGTCCTAACTTATACTATTTTACATTTATGAAACTAATCTAGGATTAACCTAAACTAAAATTGAAGTGTAAACTAATTTGGATTAAATATTCTTTGCGGATGAAGAAATGAATTCAAATATAGGTACATATATTTCTGCGTGAGACAAAAGTTTCTGAACGTTATAACCTAAAAATCGTTGACGTGAGATATTCAAAATTTTACAACACTTTCTTAACAATATTTCACGCTGAGGTTTAAATTCATGGCATTCAAAAAATATATGTTGTAAAGTACCTTCCACGTTAGAATTACAGTACGTGCAGGATGCGCCATTTATTAACTTAAGTCTGCTGAGATGAGCCGGAAATTTACAGTGACCGATTCTAAGACGACATAAAGTTGTAATAAAATTCCTTCCTAGGAATTGTTGAGACTTCTCAAACCAAGCTTTAGTTGAAGGTATTGGAGCTATTTCTGCTAACCATTTCCCCTTCAATTCTCTAGATGTGTTTAAATAAATTATCCACCTTTTTATCATATTTACTTTTAGGTTATAAACTAAATCTGTCGGAGGTACCAAGTATTCTGAGACATACAAGGAGTTGCTAGAACGAGCCAATTTGTCAACTAATTCATTGCCGAATACACCTGAATGGCCAGGGACCCAGCACATCTCAACAGTTACATTGTTGTCTAATAAGGTATGTAACATATGTTTAACATAAAGAACTAGATAATTAGCTTTTGCAAGTATAGCTCCAGAGGATATAGCTTGCAATGAACTCAAGGAGTCACTCAACACAATAAATTTATATTTATAAAATTCCGGAATGTTAAATATGTACAAAAGTGAGTATAATATAGCCATCACTTCTGCAGAAAATATTGAAAAAAAATAATTACAAGTAAAAGCTCTGCCTATGTTGTGAGTTTTATCGTAAAATGCAAATCCTGTTTTTTGGGGGGTTTTAGACCCATCAGTATAGATTTGAACAAAATCTGTTTTTTGACTCAAATATTCTAAGAACTCAAATTTTGAATCAAACTTTGTCAAATTCACACATGAATTTGATATAATACTTTGAAAACTATATTTGAAACAGGGTAATTTGTGTGACCAGAAGACTACATCTTGAAATTCAAAATTTAGATGCAATATAGATTGCTGCAAGGTAGTGCTTACACTTAAGGGTATAGTATTAAAATTAGGGATGTAAGCATTTTCTATAAATTTGGATACAACATTATTGTCTACAGATACCAACTTGAGGGCATACTTTTCAATTAAAAAAGATCTGCGAATAAATAGGGGGACAATTCCAGCTTCAACCTCAAGGGAGTTTATTGGCGAAGACATCATACCACCAGTTATGATACGGAGAGCTTTATTCTGTATGATATCTAGTTTACGTAATAAAATACTATTTGCCTCATTGTAAAACATACAGCCATAATCCATATGGCTCCTCACAATAGCAATATATAATGTCTTAAGAATTTTAGGATCTGAGCCCCACTTTAGGCCAGCTAATGACTTCATGATATTCAGTCCTAATTCTGCCTTTCTGCATATATGTTCTATATGGCATTTCCAAGAAAGGTCACTATCCAAGTATATCCCTAAATATTTAAAATTTAGTGTGTGTGGTATAGCTTTTTGATCATAGGTAACTTTGGGACTTACTTGATGTCTTTTATTCTTTGAGAATAACATACAGGCACTTTTAGTGGTGTTAACTTCTATTTTAATTTTTGTATTGAGAATATGATAAAGATGAAAAAGGCAATCATTAATGATCAACTCCCCATTAGGCAGTGAATCACACTGTGTATAAATAACTAAATCATCTGCATATAGTAGGTATTTTACTGAATCAGGGATCTCTTTCATTAATTCAATTAATCCAATTATAAATATAAGGGGAGACACTACAGAGCCCTGTGGAGTGCCTCTGTAAGTAGTTTTAGGACCAAACATTTTATTTTTTACTTTTAGGAAAACTTTTCTATTATTTAAAAACTTAAATAACCACTCTGATATGGAACCTGGAAATCCTAAGTTAAATAAGCTGTTTATTAAATGAACATGGTCTATGTTATCAAAAGCACCCTTAAAATCAAGAAAAACAGCTAATGTGAATTTGTTACATTTAAAACTTTGTTTAATATCCCCTACCAGACATGCTAAGTTATCAATAGTGCTTTTTCCTTTACGAAAACCATACTGGCTCTGCGGAATAAGGTTCTGATTTTCAATTGACCACTCCAAGCGATTTTTCAGCATTCTCTCAAAGGTTTTACTAAAACAAGAAGTGAGTGAAATAGGTCTATAACTATTTAAGCTGTTAGTGTCACAGTTAGGTTTAACTAGAGGTACTACAAATTGTATTTTCCATGTGTCCGGAATAATGTTATCTGACCACAATTGATTATAAATCTTAAGTAAAATGTGTTTAGCATCAAGTGACAAACTTTTGATTAACTCATTGGGAAAGAGATCAGGGCCAGGAGCAGACTTTATTCTGCTTCCATCAATTGCAGCTTGCATTTCGTCCATAGTAAATAAATTTCGTAACCATTGTAAAGAAAAGGAGCCTTCAGCAGAAAATTGTTGCAAAAAATTATTAGTAAAGTTACTATTCTGACCTGGTGCAATTTTGTCTAAGAAAGAGAGAGCATTAGTTGGTTCTGACAAAAAATGCGACCCAGAGTGAGAAGAATTCAACCGTGATAACTTAAACCTACGAATGTGATCCCATATTAATTTACTTGGAGTGCACCGATTGAAACCCGAACATAGATTCCTCCAACTGAGTTGTTTTTGTTCCAATAGTATAGCTTTCTTACGAGCGTCAAGTTTCTTATATAATAAATAGTTATCAATAGAAGGATAAGATTTGTATGAAATAAAAGCTAAATAGGCTTGATCAACAGCTTCCTTACATTTGTCATTCCACCAGACTACAGACTTAACTTTTTTTGTTTTAGTTTTTTTTTTTTGTAGTTTTGGGAAAAGAGTTAAGAATGTCATCCAGAATT
The DNA here is from genome assembly GCA_934045075.1 of Yponomeuta sedellus. Classification (NCBI taxonomy): domain Eukaryota; kingdom Metazoa; phylum Arthropoda; class Insecta; order Lepidoptera; family Yponomeutidae; genus Yponomeuta; species Yponomeuta sedellus. The sequence continues at coordinate 15,347,819 of OW203745.1, forward strand.
CCCATAAAGTTATTGTAATCACATACCGGGTTGCCGGATGGTCTAAAATCACAAAAGTGGTCAGTACAAAGTTCAGAAAATTGATTCCAATTAATTTTTTTCAGATTAACATCAGAAGAGATTGGTTTGGGAATGTCAGATTTAGAAGACTGACTGACAGGAGCATCAAGTAAAGTCGGGGAGTCAAAATATAAACTTACAACAATGGGAAAGTGATTACTGCTGAAAGGATCATCTATAACAGAAAAAGAGCTACTAGAACTCAGCCATGTTGACGCAAAAACTAAGTCCAACACATTACCAATGCAGCCAAAGGGAGCTAATGTTGTAAGATTGTGATCATTAATACACACAGAATTATGATTTTCCATAAAAGACTGAATTTCGGTACCTCTTTTATCGTTTTGCCTTGAGCCCCATGCAAAATTGTGCGCATTAAAATCTCCTATGATCAAATAGTTATTAGATGTTACTTTAGAAAAGGCATCTGAGAGTAAATTAATTCTAAAGTTACCATTTGGAGGTGGTGGACAATAACAACATAGAATATCTATAAAATTATTATAATATTGTATAGTAAATAGTATATTTTGGAAATTGTAGTCTTGAGATGTGTTTTTAATAGTAAATTTATAAGTCTGTTTTATAGCTACAGCTACCCCACCATGAGGTCTGTCTGAATCTTGCCTAACAACATTGTACCCCTTAATTTTAAATTTGTTTGTACTATTCACCCAAGTCTCATTGAATAAAATAATATCTATGTCACCAATAGTATTAATATAATTTTGAAAATGGTCTAACTTTGGGAGTATACTTCTTGCATTCCAATGAATTATTTTTAATGTTCTTATAGCTGTGTTATCCATTATTTATTTAAAGAAAAATTTGTAATGAGCAACTCCTTGATTACATTGGTTGTGATACTAGTGCCCTCAGTTTTCTTTGCTAATATATCTACTACTGTTTTTGTTATCATGCCTAACATTTTTTCAGAATTCAGTACATCGACAAATATGGATCTATTGTTTACACTGTCTCGTTTGGGTGCCAATAAAGGCGGAAATTGAGCAATAGTTTTTGCTGCTGCAGCATAGTTGCCCTTGGCAGAAATTCTGTTCTTAATGTCATTGACCTTGTTTGATTTAACTGGGCATACCATTGAAACGGCAACATGTGCACCCTTACAATTAGCACATTTCATATTGTCTTTGTTAGTGCAATCTTTATAAAAATGGTTTTCAGAGCAAATGCTGCAAATTTGTTTACTTTTGCAGGAATTGCTGCCGTGGCCAAATTTATAACATGTGAAACATTGTCTCAGTGGTCGAATATATTCGGTTACATCAAACCACAAGCGATCACAGGTTACATGGTCTGGGAGATGAGAACTTAAGAATGTTACCAAAACCGTCCTTAATGGAGTGAAACTGCCATCCAACTGCCGCTTGGAGAACCTCTTCACGCCTATTACCTCTGCAGTCGATGTCATGTCTTGTAAGAGCTCCTCCTCTGTGAGCTCCACCGGAACTCGAACAATGCCCTGGCGCTCAATAGTGTCGAAAGGAACTTTTGCTGCCCAACCGTTTCTGGCCTGCAAGTCCTTGTCCAAAATAAACGTGTTTGCTTGGTTCTTCGTATTAAAAATTACTTTGACAAAGTTTTGCCCAATGGGTTTGATATACTTTATTCCCGTCATAGATTGGAGACCTTTGTTCACGCAAACAATGCTGATTTTTGACTTGTCCGAATTTGATACCAGTACCGGGTATTCAGGTAAGTTGTCGTCGTTATATATTGGATGATAATCCTTAAACAGGCCTCTATTTGTTCGCACAAACTTAGCATTCAGCTTGCTGCATGGTTCCTCACCGGTGTCATTAGTGTCCATTTTTCGCTTGGGGGGTTGTTTGCCCCCACTTTTCTCACCCATCGAAGAAAGCGTGGGGAGGGCCCTTTAAGTAAAAAAGGCTGGATATTCAAAGGCAATCAATTTCAAAAATTAAATTTTAAAAAACCCGCCCTCTTATTTTCCGCCTTCCCGCCAAAAAAAACTCATGTTGTTCAATTCGAGAAACATTCCGAACGTCTACCTAATTAGAATCTGTGGATCTATCAGATGTCAACTGTCAACAGAAATATGGGGTTGCCAGTCGTCTGTTTTTGGGCAAAGACCATGTTATTAATCTCGCGATAGCCGACGGATAGTAAAGGGTCTACTTTTACTGTCCGTCGGCATTCATCGTCCCATTTAGGGCAATGGACAAAAAAGGGTGACATTCATTAATTCGATTGAACTTAAATGTAAGTTATTACACGCACGGCGTATTTTTACTTTCAGCATTACCTGAGTAGATTTACATTCACAAATTGTTCGGCGTCTAGCTCTCACCCACATAATTTTATTTAGTTCTAGTTAGCAAGCAGGATTCCTCACGTTTGTTTCCTTTACCATAAGTGAGTGATGTAGCTACTAAAAGTTTACAAACGCATGTAACTTAGAAAACAAAGCTATTCAAACCTAGGATCTTCCGAATGTGAGGCCGGCGTTCTACCACTGCGCTACCCCTGCCTAACGATATCTATTGGAACAGATTGTAGCACAGTGGTGTGGATGACTGCAGGTTATATATAGGTAGACCACTGGATTCATATGAATTGATAACCAAAAACATAGGTAATACTATACCTTTAAACAGAAGTGAAAAGGTATTCGCGAAAACAGAAACGTTCTTTTGAATAACACAAAAAGCTTTTGAACTCCACCAACTCCGCACGTCTCGCCTTACATTTAAATAGACTTGATAAATTGACATGTAAGCGATATTCCTGTATCGGCTTTAGGGTGCCAGTGTAGGTACTGGCGAGCAACATCAACTTATAAATGGCATCGTTCGTTACTAACTTAGAGGTGGCGCCGAAACATTAAAACAGTGTGACTTAGTTTGATTTTCGACGTGTCATAGTAATAAACATGGATTTTATTGCATATTACTTAAGTACCTATAATAATAAGCTTTTACTTTGCTAAAGTATGTAAGTGAAAAATAAAAAAGTTATTATTTTAATAATTAAAAAATAGTAATACTAATAATAATAATAAAATGTACGTCAAATCCTGTCGACAGAATATCAGGTTGTTAAAATAAAAATCTACTCTTTTAATCTTGACTTCCCATAGTGTTGTATATTTATTTTCAAATGAGATCAATCATAATTTTGGGCTGTTTCTTATAAATAAATAATTATTTATTTATTATTTTAAATGAGGTCTGTTGTTACGTAACGGGTTCCGTCTCACTTGCATATTGTAAAGTGTTTCAGTTTTTAGGCTTTGCTTTAGTCATAATTTTAATTATGTTGTTGATTTAGAATTTAGTACCTTATTTATAAAAACTCTATTGCACAAAAACACTGCAAGAGACGTTTAATTTAATCTATTGTTATTAGGCGTGATCGTTGCAAAGACAAACCGTTTTATAAGACCGTTTTGTGTTCCGCGACGATAGGACCGTTTTACATTTCATTCTAAAGCAGTGCCAGCGACTCTAAAGCAGTGCCAGCGTTTGTTCGTCGCGAGACCAGTCCTTAGATTGTTTCACGCGGATATGTCCTTTAGTGCTATATTAATAGAGCCTAGAACGTAATGAGATCATTGCGACGTCGTCGTCGGCTCCTTGCTCGTTCCGTTCGTTTTGGTCTGTGATACAATAAAGTAATCTTTATGTCTATGAGTATACAGTCGAATATCGTGTAAAACAACTTATTTTTTCCGATGTTTCGTGATTTCGTCTCGTTCGCACTTGTTTGACCGTCCTCTGCGCCTTGCTCGTTCGCATACAATGAAACCAGTTGCGAACGAGGACCGTTTCGAGGACCTATTTTCATTCCAGAAAAAACGGTTGCGTTTCGTCGTCGAAAAATCGGACAACGACCCACTCCTAATTGCTATGCTTTTTCCTTATAAAATTTTTACTTCATACTATTTAAGTCAGCCGCAGGAACATTTTTGAAGAGACTAGAGCCCTATCTTTATTATTTTAGGGATATCTAGACTCGGAAATATAAGCGTGGACTGTAGTTAACATGGGTGGGTATAATGAGTAGCGAACAAAGTACGTGATTTCACTCTCGCGATATATCGGTAAGTGTCGTGGCCGTGCCGTGGGTCCGCGCTGCCCCCCGGCCGTGCAGGCCACGAAGCCAATTTTAAGGCACTGTGTTTTTTAAATAACGAAAAGTTAATACATACTCATACTTATAAGAAAACATGCCGAGAAAACCGGAGTTGGCTGTCTGAAGGTCGTACACAAATACCACACCACTTAAGCTACTGATGTATAACATTTGCACTGCCTTTACCGGGCTCATGTTGCGGACCTTTTATTTATGGCACAAAATATGAAAACGGTCTGGACGCGTTCCTTTCGACTCGTTTTATTTTCAAATCCGCATTATTTTCAAAGTGCCTAATTGGATAAACGGGCTGGCAGCACTAAGGCAAAAATCAAATCTCTTACTAATAATAGTCTGTGAACTATTGCGTTGTGAAAGAGGTCAGATATATAAGTTACTCTATGAAAGAGGTGAAAGAAAACCGCTAGACTTTTGTTTCAATATAAAGCGATATTACTGTAAATAGGGCTGATTTATTGCATGTATTTAAGAACTTTTGTATCCTTAACATCCCTGCTCTCTTGCCAACCAGTATCTGTAAGTATTTTAGTTGATACCGCCGGACTCTTGAATTCAAAATTGCACAAAGTGAATTTGTAATGTTATCTCTCTTTAGAATTCTTTTAGCGTTCCGTAGTTAACGCGGAAACCTTTTATTTTGCTATATTTGTCCGTCTGATTGTCCGCGGCTTGACCCAGACAATACTAGAAAGCTAAAATTTTGCACAGTTAAACATATTAGGTAATATAGTTTAGAGTTAGAATAATTTGTATAAGTTTTGTTTGAATTAAACAGATTATTTTTTTTACTTTATCATACCAACAATACGGTAGAATTTTTAGTGTACATCTCCTACACTACACCTGAATTTGAGACATTTTTTTTGAGATAACACAATATTCATCAACCATTCATAAATTGTAAGGCATTAAGTACGTTCAATTTTATGTCATAGAGCCTCATTTTTATGGCACATTTTTGTACTAAATAGGATGACTTTGAACAGCTTATATGATGAAAAGTTATAAATTGACAAAATTATGAATGGTTATGTATCTTGTAACATGGACTCTCCAATGAGATTAAAACATACTTGGTGTAAGTTTTTCATTGTCAAATCCTTACATATCTTCGCTACATAATGTGCAATCGTGCAGGACTAAATTGCTTTAATCAATGCTGTAAGTAGTAATCTTAGTGATACTTGATTATAAGTTGATGAATCATAAGACTTTAACTGTCATTGCAATTTAGTTAGAGGTATTCCCAGAAGTATTTTCTTGATTATAACTGTTTTCCTTTTATTCTCAGGTCACCACAAGAAATATGGAGATTCTACGTCAATTTCAAGGCCTAGCTTGGTAAGATATCCAGATACTGATATTTATACTCTGCAGATGTATGACATTTCTTCCGAGTGAATCTTAAGAAAATTGTTCTAGGTGAATAAATTATATTGTCATCTAAATTTTCAAGCTTATAGAATTAATTTGTAGTAGCAATACCACTTACTAAAAGTGAAGGAAATCATTGTGAGGAGACCTGAGTGTATGAGGTGTTCACATACTAAAGCACTTGAAATTGCCAATCCGCAGTGGGCATGCGCGGTAATGAATTCCATACTCTCTCCATGAGACAAGGCTTGTGTTCAGTAATGGGATGTAATAGGCTTCATTAAAAAATAATAAATTTAATAATTGATATACATATTATCCTATTCTTCTTGTTTTACTTTGTGCTGTTAGATTTCCTAATAACATACATACACATACATAACCTCACGCCTGTATCCCAGAGGGGTAGGCAGAGACCTGGGACTGCCACTTGCCACAATCCTGACAGATCACCTTCGCTTCATCAATGTTCATAAGTCGTTGCATGCACGCACGCTGTTTCAGGTATATCCCCTATCTGGTCGATGTATGTCCGCCTGGGACGACCCTTACCAACCCTTCCACTCACATTCGTAATATATATTTGTTTCGTCAATCTTTCTTCCTTCATCCTCTCCACATGTCCAAACCAACGCAACATTCCTTTCTCAATTTTAGTCACTACATCCTCTTTCAGTCCACAACATTCTCTGATCAGACTATTGCGTATCCTGTCATTCAAAATAACACTACACATACTTCTCAAGGACCTCATTTCTACTGCATTAATTTCCTAATAAGTATAATAATAATTGGAAAAAATATGCAACCTCATGCAAAACATCAGGATCTCAAATGAGTTGGGTGTAAGTTTAAGTACATATACTTATGCTCCATGCCATAAGAACACTTTGGTCGCCCTCGTAAATGACCTTTCGTAACTGGTGACGGAATACTTAAAGTTAAGGAACTCACAAACCAAAGCAGTCTCCATCACAGTGGTCATCTACTGCATTAGCATTTTGCAAAATTGACTGCAGTATTATTTGTATGGACATATTCAAACTGACACATTCTGACTGCGAACATAGCGTTTTTTTTATTTTGAGTTGGATTCATCATCATCAACCCATTATGTCCCCACGGAGGGGCGCGGCTCTACCCTGAGGAAGGTATAGGCTATACTCCACCACAGAGGTCAAGTCCGGATCGGTGCAGGCTTGCTAGTGGCTGGTCTTACTGTCAGAAGTTTTCAAGCCGCCCTAAGACATCTGACTTGGTTTAACGACTGCCAATTATCGACGGCAGCCGGCACCAACTGCTTAAAGTGCCTTGCGACGCACGGAACCGCTCGGAAAAATGCCACTATTAGTCATAGACGGTCACCCGTCCATGCACTGAACGCGCCCTATGTTGCTCTTTGTGATCATTTAAGACCATTCAGGCAGCTGGGGCTACGAGCGATTGAGTTTGATTAACACTCTTTGTTGTTCAGGTGCAAACCGGACTGGTGCTTCCCCAGCATGAGTAAGGAGACTAACGAGCTGCTGCGACAGTGCGCCGAGGCTGCCATGCTGCAAGTCACCGATGATGTCGAAGACGTCATGAAGAGGAGCCGGGAGTTTCCGGCATCATTCCCTATTGAGACTGTCAGGTTTGAGAGTTTTTAGATTCCGTATAACATGGTGTGAATTGAGATGTAGATAACTTCCAATAATAACTGTAACTCGTAAATAAGCTCATAGTTATTAACTCTTATTGTAAAACATTTTATTATGTCATTTAAAACTTCGCCCTGCAGGACCAACGCTGGTGAGAGGGCACCACTAAATAGAATTGTTAAAAACTATAATACCAACTTTCACTCGCTTGATATATTTGCCCTCTCTGCGGGGTTGTTCAGGCAGGGTGTATTGTCCTTGATGGGTGTCGGGCCTTTATAATAAGGGGCTCGATATGAGGAAGAATATATGCCCTTCTAAATAGTAAAAAGTTCAAGTGTACTTTTAGTGAATTTCAAGTTAAACTGAAATCCACTGAAAGTATACATTGCTTAAAATAATATGATATTAACCTGGTTAGTTATGTTGCCTAATTCAGAAGTTAGCTTTTTTTTTTTAATATCTCTCCTTTCTTTTTCTCTAATTCGTGGTAAGCGATGCTGGTTGTACAATTACTTAATACTTTAATGTTACTTAAGATGCTGTTACCACTTATTGTACAATTGTTTGTTTACCCTAATAAAATAAAATAAAAAATAAAAATAAAAGTAGCCTGGCTACACATAGCACATGGATCCCAGTTAGGAAGCCCGTAACCTTTTCTTTGTAACCGTTTTACAATATAGTTTTCTTTTTTCATTTTCTTTAATAATCACTGCCTGTGTGTCTTTTCGTCAAATCTGTCGAATGATGCCAATGGTATGCGATGGTTTGGCTCGGATAGTTCTCAGGATCGTTTCATTATTTGATTTGTAGAATATGGGATTAGGCAATCCTAATCCCATATTCTACAAAGTATGGTGTGGGATTAATTTCATTCGAGTATAGGATTAATTTCAGGTCTGAATTCTGCGGCCCCATATTGTACAGAATACCTTTCATGGACGGTTTATAGAAAAATAAACACAAAAGTAATTTACGTTGTTCATTTTTCGTTCGGTGGATATTTTAATCGAGTTTTTATCGAATTTGTGACAAAACATTTGTTTTCTTAATTTCACACTTTACAATAAAATGTGAAATTAAACAATGAGATTTTAATTCTCTTGCAGACTACACAGCCTGAAAAAGTCGGTGCCGATCGACAAACTGAAAAGGAATGTCGCCTCCACCTACCCCATCATACACGAGAGGGTACTGCTGCTGATGACGCATTTCCTTATTTTCAAAAGGTATGTTAGAAGTTGGTAGAAAGCTGGCGGTCCCATATTTTCGGTCACAGTAAGAGGCTTACAAACCTCCGCTTCGCCGACGATATCGTTATCTTTGCCCCAACAGCTGCAGAACTCCAACTAATGCTACAACAACTTAGCATCGCGAGCCTTGAGGTTGGACTGAAGATAAATCGGCCAAAGACCCAGTGTATGACGAACAGCACGAAAAGTAGGGTCGAGGTAGATGAGCAGGAAATACTGTTCGTCGATGAGTATACTTACTTAGGCCAGATAGTCTCCTTTGATAACAGGTAGGATAAGAAAATCGATCGCCCCATCAACAATAGCTGGAAGAGCTTCTGTCTGGTCAGATATTTCAATCGTTTGCGCGGCTTGATAACTTCTGACACTAAGGCCCGCCACTGCCTTACACTCCTCTACCAATCCGGACTTGGCCCCCGTGGTGGAGTGTGGCTTAATCCTCCTGCGATGCAGGAAGAGACCCGTGACCCAGCAGTGGGGGCATAAAATGTTTGATATCATCATAATTAATTTATCGGCAGGGAGTTCGGCACGAGTATAGAGAAGGCCCTCTACAAAGACATGACGGTGCCACAGTTTGCAGACCGCCTGCTGAAGAGACGCGCTCTGGTCTTCATGGGCCAACAGGACCTTTACAGGCTGGTCAGCGGAGAGGAAGAGTGAGTAAATTAATAAGGGACACCTAGTTTAACTTGTAAGGTTAACATACTGAGGGCCAGTTTCTGAATTGAGAATTTCGCTAAGTAAATAGTTAATAGTAATAGTTGCAGTAGAAATGAGGTCCTTGAGAAGTATGTGTAGTGTTACTTTGAATGACAGGATACGCAATAGTCTGATTAGAGAACGTTGTGGACTGAAAGAGGATGTGGTGACTAGAATTGAGAAAGGAATGTTGCGTTGGCTTGGACATGTGGAGAGGATGAAGGAAGTAAGATTGACGAAACAAATTTATATTGCGAATGTGAGTGGAAGGGCTAGTAAGGGACGTCCCAGGCGGAAATACGTGGACCAAATAGGGGATGTATTAGCAAAGCGGAAGATAAAGAGTACCCGGAACCGGTGCGTGCATGCAACCACTTATGAACATTGATTAAACGAAGGTGATATGTCAGGATCGTGGCAAATGGCAGTCCCTGGTCTCTGCCTACCTCTCTGGGATACAGGCGTGAGGTTATGTATGTAAATAGTTATCTGGAGTGCTGTCTCGTCGGATATTTCAGAAAAGAGCGGGACAGAACGTTACTTAAGAAGTTATTTAGTGAAATTGTCAATTCAGAAACCAACCCTGAGAACTGAGAGCATGTTTTTATTTACAAAATACATCGCAATGAAACCTTGCCAATACTTAAGAGGACACAAATCGAGTCTTGGTCGTGCTTACAACTGACAATAATAGAAAAACAAAGAAATATAGCCCAAAGAAATATGGCCTCACGTTGGGCGCCAATGTGTTGTAAACTTTTAGTAAATACTAAAACTGGAACGACTTCAACTTTGTGCTTTATTTAAATGTGTTTGTTTATTTTATTTATAATATAGACAGGAAATTAGATAAAAACGGTATGAGCAGGTAAAAATTGTCAGGTCTAGTCAAGATTTGAAGTAGTAATGTTAACGATGAGGGAAGTCTCAAAAATTAATGAGGTTATTTTAAATTGTCGAAAATGACTCTCCCGGCTCCTCAATCCCGGCTGAGGAAAAAAAAACCCCAGGTCTTGGATGTTTACATGTTTGTTATGTCGTTGTTTCTGGGTCCCACGACACAGGGTATCCTAGTGTGGGGCCAGAAGCAATGTATGTGCCTGAATGTAAATGTTATGTTATGCCCCGCATTAGGAGTCGAGCCAAGTCTAAGATACAGGTTTTTCGTCTAGTTTAGGAGGTCGGATGCCAGGACAAGGACATTTTACAACAGTTTCAGCACCAAACGATTACTGTAATTTTGGTTTTTGATTTGAGTAAACAAGGTTAAATAATAACATGACAGATGCCTCTACCACTCGATCCATAAAGCTAAAAGTGGAGTCTAATAACCTTGTGCTAACCAAAGCCGACAAAGGAAACACTATAGTTATTATGGACCGAGATTCGTACAAAGAGAAGGTTAACGATGTAATTCAGGGAGACGATTTTAACCGTATAGGATCTGACCCTACAAAAAGATTTGTGACGGAGGTCAAGAAGGCGGTGTCGGAGTCATCTTTTATTTTTACAAATCCAGAGGTTGAAAAGAGTAAAATTGCACCTATGAATCCACTGCCACCGATATTGTATGGATTGCCTAAAATTCACAAAGAAAATGTACCGATTCGTCCTGTTGTTTCGTATATTGGAGCTCCAGCATATAATTTATCCAAACGTCTTAACGATCTTCTTAGGGTTAAGACAGCTTTTAATCCCAAATTTGTTCTGAAAAATAGTTTGGATCTTATAGAGCGGATTAAGGATGTTTCTCTTCCCAGCAATGCAAAATTGATTTCTCTGGATGTGGACAGTCTTTTCTCTAACGTTCCGTACCCTGAATGTCTTCAGTTCATTTCAGACTTCATGGACATGCAACGTCTTCATCCAGGGGAAAAATTACAATTATTGGAATTAACAACAGTATGCATGCGTCAAAATTATTTCATGTTTGATGGTGCATTTTACCAACAAAAGGAAGGCTTAGCAATGGGTTCACCATTGAGTCCTTTGCTAGCTGATATTTTCATGGATAATTTTGAACGTAATCATATAGTTGGGAAGAGAAACATACTTTATTATTACCGGTATGTAGATGACATCATTATATGCTGGACAGGTACATTTAGACAACTAGACTCATTTGTCAATACCTTGAACACAAAACACCCTAAAATCAATTTCAAACTAGAGAAAGAACAGAACGAATCGCTTAATTTCCTAGATCTAAAAATAACTAGGGTGGGTAACAAGCATGAGTTTGAGATTTACCGAAAGCCAACACAGACTGACACTGTTATCCCAATAACGTCTTGTCATCCGTGGCAACACAAAATGGCAGCATTCCATTGCTATATTCACCGTTTGCTAACTGTGCCAATGTCTTCTGCTAATTACAACAAGGAACTAAATACCATCTATCAAATAGCAGTTGCAAACGGATATAGCAGGCGAATGATTGATAGGCTGGTGGTCAGGAAGCGGAACGGTATGGTTAGTAGACTTTTATACGCAGTGCCACCTGAAAGGCCTCAAAAATTGAAGTCAAGTATTACCTATGTAGGTCCGATTTCTGAAAAAATCCACCGGACGTTAAAAAGATCTGGGATACGGGTTGCGTTCAGGACGAGCAACTCTTTGGCTAGAAATCTGTGCAATCAAAAAGAGAGGGTGGATAGATTCCAGCGGTCTGGGGTGTATAGAGTTGCTTGTCCGGAATGTAACGGAGTGTATATTGGCCAGACCGGTAGGAGTTTTATAACTCGGTATAGGGAGCATGTGGCAGCTTTCCGAAACAATCATCCGGATAAATCTCATTTTGCCAAACACCTTTTGGATACGGGTCATGTACTTAATAATAACCATAATTTGGAAATTTTACACACCTGCAGTAAGGGGTTAAGATTGTCTATACTTGAACAGCTGGAAATTTCCAAATTATCTAGGGATAGGTTGTTTACAATGCTGAATGAACAGGTGGGCAGCTCCTCTATTTCCCCATTAATCGATATATTTGCACAAAACAACAATAGCCCATAGGCGGTTGAAACGGTTTAACGGTCACCAGTTTAACGGTTACATTGCGTCATCGGGGGGAGGGGCGGCCTAGCCTATAAATACGGAGCGTTTTTGCGGAGACGGTCACTTGCATTTGGGAGCCTGAGGATGCCTCGTGTTAGAGGCGAAACGCGTCGCGTGTTTTCTCACACAAGTATTGGTGTTGGTGGTGGTGTGTTCGTGTCTTGCTTCTGCTTGAAAAAGTGGGAGGGAGGGCGGTGCATTAGCTAGCCGCATGGTGCTTGTGGGATTTTTGGCGGAATTCAGCAAAGTAATTTTAACTTTTTAATGCTTGAGTAAACAATTTAAAGCAGGCCTAACCTTCCTGCGATGCATAAAGAGAAAGAGACCCGTTCCCTAGCAATGGGGATATAAACGGGTTGATATCGAAACAATTTGAAGAAAACGTTTTCCATTACCTTACAATACATTATAGTACACTAGATTACTCTAAGTTACCGTCTCATCCCCCAGTGAAGATGGCTGGGAGGCGGTGGGCTCCCTCCAGCAGAGGCCCCCTCTGACGCTGGACAGAGTGCTGAGCTACGACGAGATGAAGATATCCAGCATGCTGTTCGTGAGCGGGCGGACGGCATTCATCAACGACGGCGCCAGGACCAACTCCGGCCGGGTGGAAGACGGCGCGGAGGAAGAGGGCGTCATTATTGGCAAGTGAACTGTGAAAGAGGGCGCCATTCTAGGCAAGTGAACTGTGAAAGCCTGGCTTACGTCACTAACGTCCCTTGTATGTCCCCACTGCTGGGATTACGGACCTGGGACTGTTATTATTAAATTATTTATTGTGCCAGAAAGGATTGTTATAATATTAAAAATAGTATTTTATTCTAGCCAACCAACAGGTCACGTGGAGATGGTGGGGATAGTGCCATACAGTGAAATTACTTGATCGCATTTAGGCCAAAAACCAACGTTTTTGAACAGTTATAGTCGATAAGAATCCCTTGGATGCCTACACTGCTGGGACCCAGGTCTTTTCCTGCATCGCAGGAAGGCCGTACTTCACCACGGGCGCCGAGTCGGGATCGGTGGAGGATTGTAAAACGTCGGCGGGCCTTACTGTCAGAGGCTATCGAGCCGCCCATGAAGCCTCTGACATGCCATAACATGACAGCCGGCACCGAAGGCTTAACATGCCTTGCGAAACCCGGAAACGCTGGGAAAAAATGCCACTAGCGGTAGTCAGGGGACGGCCACCCATACGGCACCTGACCGCGCCTGTCGTTGCTTAATTCTAGTGATTGATTCGAATGGCTCAGTTCGACTAGGGCACGAGCGCTTCGGTAAGCTCGGCTTACACTATTTTTTTATCAATCAATCAATTTGATTTATTCCGACAACACAGGTTCAATAGTATTAGTAAAACAGTTGTTTAAAAACTTCTTCTTCTTAAAAACTTCATCTTAATATACATCTAATTCATATTCAATTTACTTTTTTATAATTTAAATACACTTTTTATGTAGCCTATAAACATCTCACTATAAACAGCCTTCTCTGGGAAAGAGAGTATGGGCTTAATTACCACGCGTGCCCACCGTGGATTGGCAATCTCAATTGCCCAGGTATTGAACACCTCAGAAACTCAAGTTTCCTCACCATGTTGTCCTAAGTTAGCGAGTGGCATTGCTATACTATTGCTTCACAAAATTAAATGTACATAACTTACAAAACAAAGTCATTGGTGCCCGCACTGGGAATCGAACTTGAGTCTGACGCTTCCCAGTCCATTGTTCTACCGCCGCTCCATCGCCGCCGCCAGACAACCATAAAGAGGTTTATATTTTTTTCCAGGTTTAATAGGGCCTCGACTGGAACGCAAACACCGGATGGAGTACGAAGACCTTATGATAACCGAACAGCAGAACACGTTAGAAAACGGCTATGGAGAAGAGGTAAGATATTTTACTGCAACAGCGCCTCTAAGACGACCTAAGTGCATCTGCCTACCATGCAAAAGGTCCCGGGTTCGAACCCGGGCTGGGGACAAAAACAAACTTGGATGTTGACATGTTTGTGATGTTGCTCTTTCTGGTTCCGACGACACAGGGTATCCTAGTGTGGCTAGAAGCAATGTATGTGGTATGTTTTGTTTTAAGTAGGACAGGTTACACTTGACCCCAGTCACGCTAGATGGTAAGCGAAGACGAGGTCTACGATGTTACGTGCTTACCGCGACTTATTTATTGAGTAGCACTGTACACAACTTTGGCGTTCTTATTATAAAATAATTCGCGAATCGCTCGGCTCCGATTCGCGGAATTTCGACGACAAAAGCGTGCATTCGAGCCGATCGTCTGGTGGTCCGATGGAAGAAAGGGGATGGGGGTATGAGTTCATATAGTCCCTGTGGCACGACAAAATGGCACGGTTTTCTAGAGAGCGGTAATTGACAGCGTAAGGTCAAAAAGCGGCGCCATTTTGTTTGCATTGACAATGTTCTAGCACCGCTGTATTACGGCCGCTATATGACGGCAGCGCTAAACTAGGAAACCATAGCTTTATAAAGCTATATATATTGTCTAGCCTATAAATGTATGTTTAATGTATATTTTTATATTACTTTTTATTTATGTATATTATTTGTAGTATCTGTTTACAGTTATTTTAATAACTTTCTTGTATTATTATATATCTCAAATTATGGTTTGTTTGTACATCTACTTTATTTTCCAATATATTACTCCAGTCCAACCAAAGGTTGTCTATCTCTAAGGCCGCCATCTGTACTCTTAGGTTAAGAAATAACTATGTACATTAAAGTGTTCTCTATCTATTTTTGGACATAGCTATTTATCCTAGTTTGGGACGAGGATAAAGCAATTGTGTCGTGTGGAAGGTGTTATTATTATTCAATGTTAAATTGTAGGTGACGCCCACAACATGTTTGAACGTGCTCAAAACGACGTACGTCAGAAACAACCAGTCCACCAGGCACATGTGGCGGCAAATGTGGTCCGAGTTCTATCAGGTGATTGAAAAATATACATTTAACACGTCTGAACGAAAGCACGGAATAACAATGTTATACATGAATATAGTTTGTCTCGCAATTTACTTCTTGTAGGCCTGAATGTTTCTGACTAGCACCGATTTACAAGTAATTCAATGAAAAGGTTTTATTCAAAGTAGCGCAGAAACTGCGGCTTAATGAACGTTACGATTCAAACTAGGTGTCCATTTCAAAATCTAGATCATTTTGATGAAAAAATGAACAAAAAAAAACTCCAAAGTGTTTTCGAAGTCCTTAATTAACATAGTTTACATAATTATTATAATTTATAATAATGGTGCTAGAGTCTACGCAATATAATTTATTTAAACACTAGCTGACCCAGCGAACTTCGTATCGCCTGAAAGTCGATTCTTTAATATTTTTTTAGTTTTCTCTGCGTAAGAGCCATCCTCGTACTTCAAGAAATATTCTAAAAAAAGAATTCGTGAAATCGGTGCAGCGGCTTTCGAAATTTGCGCTTACCAACACATTCAGCGATTAATTTTTATATTAGCGATTAATTAGATAGAACTCATGCATTGTACTGGCTTTAATTCCAGACATCATTGTCATCAGTGATATCAACGCATTAATTTCAACCTGCTTGTGTATTGAATAATAATAATAACAGTCATACGTGTAGAGCTAACAAAACCGCAGGTTTACTCCCGACATTCTTCAGCACATTTCACTAACTTTCGTGTTATTTTCCAGGTCCACAGCTACACATACGAGGAGCTGACGTCTTACGTCAACATCCAGGAGAAATCCGACGATAAACAGAAGTACACGGATCGCTACGTAAGGGTCCGATCCACCGACGATATATTTGACAACGAGGTTCGTATGAAGGTTGTTTTTCTCACATGAAAGTAAGAAAGGAAAGGAAAGAAAGAGGGTGGGAGGGAGGTATGGATGAAGTGAGGAAGGAAGGGAGAGAGGGAGGAAACGAGTTAGGGACGGATTAGGGAAGGAAGGAGGGACAGAAGAAGGGAGGGTTGCAGGGATTAGGGAGGGAGGGAAGGAAGGCGGGAAAGAAGGAGGAAGGTAAGGAAGGAGGGAGGGAAGGACGGAGGGAGGGAGGGAGGAAAGGATGGAGGAAAGAATGGAGGGAAGGAAGGGAGGGATGAATGCAGCTGGAGACAGGAGACAGCTGACCCAAAATCCTTCATACCCAGGTTTACTACAAGAGGCTGAGTATACCCTTCGAGTGTGCTTTACTGGAGGCCAACGAACGCGCCAAAGAAGATGGCACTACCGCGTTCCTCAGCGTCATTGGCATTGGTGAGATACAATTTATTTATTTTTATATTTATATGAGGTAACCCTTAAGAATTTAATTATTTGTGCGAGTATTAATAAAAAAGAAATTAGAGTCACATTATTTTAAATCATAAACTTTGTCATAAAAACGAATAAAATTAACTCTGGAGATGATAGTCAATTACAAATTTAAAATTTAATTGAAACTACGCGATTAAGCCCCGAAAGTTTTCTAATATGTGTTCAAGTCGCGAAATTTTAAAATATGTTACCGCACTTATATCATAAAGTACTATTGTAATTTCACTAAGCCTTTTCAAGGTCTGGGTGTCTGGAGGATATCGGCCCACCAAACGGACGTGTTCATCCTGACTTTCCTCGAGAGGCTCCGATACTTCCTGAAGAAGGACTTGCTGAATCACGTGTCGGATGTGAACTTCGGATACATCCGACCCAGCGACTCCATCCTGGCTCTCTTCCAGCAGGCCGGACCGCTCTCCGAGAAGCGGATATTCTACGAGAGCAAGCGGCATCCCAAAGGTGAGACGTTTGTTTATTTTATTAAGGAGATCAACAGCGAAAACAAATTATTTGATCACAATAATAAAAGTGCGTGCATGCAACGACTTATGAACGTGGATGAAGCGAAGGTGATCTGTCGGGGTAGTGGCAAGTGGCAGTCCCTGGTCTCTGCCTACCGCTCTGGGATACAGGCGTGAGGTTATGTATGTATGTAATAATAGAAGTACAGTTCACAGGGTCAATAACACACATCCACATATAGACATTTTATGGTTACTAAAAATTCCAAAAAAATATTGTTTTTATTTCCCCCGAAGATAGCTCCTTCAGGGGGTAACACCTCTCAAGAAAGGTTAGTCATTTATTTTGACATCCATTATCTTAGTTGATCATGATTATTGATAATTGGAAATAATTAACGGTGCTCTCTCGTATTAAAAAATTGTATTCTATAAAGACAAAACATGCAGAACAAATATCTTACTGTACCATCTATTTATACTCATGTTTCACGAATCAATTTCTCTTTCTCTTTTCTCTTAATACTTGCGGAGCTAAGTTTAGGTTGCCTCACGATGGTTTTCTTCACAGTCTGCGTGTGATATTGCTATTGGTATCAACCCTTAGTATGTCCCCACTGCTGGGGCACAGGCCCCTTCCTGCATCGCAGGAAGGTTAGGCCATACGCCACCACGAGGGCCCAGTCCGGGTTTGTGAAGGATTGTTAGACAGTGGCGGGCCTTATTGGCAGAAGGCGACGCTCGAGCCGCCCATAAGGCCTCTGTCATGGCTCGACGACTGCCATTACATGACAGCCGGCACCGACTGCTTAACGTGCCTCGTTCGGAAAAAATGCCACTAGAGAGGTAGTTACGGGATGGTCACCAGTACCTGACCGCGCCTGTTTTTGCTTAACCCAAGTGATTGATTCCAATCACTCTGTTTTTAATGCAATGTTATACAATTGGCAATCTTATCTCTACAATGTATGTATGTAGTACAATGTAACCTGTCGATGAAACCCCTATGATGGCGTAGACAACACTGACTTAAATCTAGTGACTCTTAAAAAATCCACAGATAAATCTTGTCGGTTTCGGCGGATGGGAGGTATATTCTAGTTTGTGGACCAGGAACGTTCATTTTTATGACAATACAGTTTTTTTGTATTTGTACATTTGTATGTATGTAAGAGCGGTGGTAGCGGAGCGGTGTAGAACTCCGGCTTCTCAATCGGGAGGTCGTGGGTTCGAACCCCGGCATGTATCAATGACTTTGTTTTCTAAGTTATGTACATTTGTGAAATTATAGTAGCAATACTACTCGCTGACGGAAAACATCGTAAGGAAACCCTAGTGTCTCAGGTGTTAACGTACCTCAGCGCTTGCTACGTAAAATGGCCCAACTATGAGGCTAAGTGCGGAATTCTCAGGTCTAACTAATTAACTATACCCTATTTATTGAACCTTGAGACAAAAGGTAAACAAACAATAGAAAGGGTAATTTATTATGCCAAGTTTGTTATTAATCAGAAATAAAATAAAAAAAATTGACATTGATTGTTAAAAGTATCGTAAAAATATATAATGTGTTTGAAAAAAATAAATATCAAATTTAGTTTTCATATTTTGGTAAATAATGCATTTTATATAAATTTTATTTTAGTACTTTTTAATAGAATTGTGGCACTATAAATAATCCAAAAAGTCAGCGCTTCACAAATTTTGAACGTATTATAACACTGCTCATTAAAGATGTAATGTAATGCAAACGTTCTAATTTGAAAGATGCTATTTTATTTTCGTTCGGGTTATAACCGCCATTTTCATTCTCCCAACTTTTTGACGCGAGCGTGCTGTTTCTTCCGATAAAAGTTTGAGAATCGCTATTTCTGTGTTTACCTTTTGTCTCAAGCTTCAATAAACAGGGTATAACATGTTGTATGTATTTTTCTTTTTGTCTTATTAAAATGCTTAAGAATGAGTATAAAAGTGTCAGTATTTCCCCAGGCGGCATCAGCGTCCAGCTGGCCGACCGCGAGCCCTCAGCCGCGCTGGCGGCGGAGCACTGCAGCAAGCTGCTAGTGGTCACTTATCCCTGGGACAGCAACGCGCATCCCGGGAACGAGTTCTGGTGAGTGTTCTACGTGAAACAAGCTGCTAGTGGTCACTTATCCCTGGGACGGCAACGCGCATCCCGGGAACGAGTTCTGGTGAGTGTTCTACGTGAAACAAGCTGCTAGTGGTCACTTATCCCTGGGACGGCAACGCGCATCCCGGGAACGAGTTCTGGTGAGTGTCCTACATGAAACAAGCTGCTTCTTCTTCAGGCTATATCACACTGCTGGACATAGCCCTCCCCTAATGAGCGCCATAGCGCAAGGTTATGCCATCATTGGGGGGTAATGCCCATAATCCCCACGCTGGGTTGGGGATCGCAGTTTGGTAGAATTGTACTGCAGGGGGCGCTGCTGCCCACCCCCTGGTTTGCGTCCATTAGTCGCCTTTTACGACACCCGCAGGAAGAATTTGGGTTGGCGCTATTCTCTAGGCCGGCACCACACAGCGGTGGTAAAACTTATTTACCTTTAATTCCGACGTTAGTATATGTGAGCATGGCGAGTTATTGAAATAATATTACGTCCGGTAGTAGAGTCGGTCGTAGTAGAGAGTCCGACCATTTAGTCTCTCTCTAACTCTCTCTTTGAAAATGCTGTTGTGCGTCTGCAATACCGGTTTTACCTGGCGCGGGGCCTGCTGTGCTCATATAAAAATGTTTTCTATGGCATTCAATAATGTTATTATTAATTTTACTTTATTACAGTAGGTTCTAAAAAGAGCTGTAATATTTATTAAGTTTTACTCTGTTCGAATCGCTCGTAGCCCCGGCTGCCTGAGCGATCTTAAACGATCACGAAGGTTAGGTCATCGATGGGTGACCGTCTATGACTAACTCTAGTGGCATTTTTCAGAGGGGTTCCGTGCTTCGCAAGGCACGTTAAACCGTTGGTGCCGGCTGTCATGTAATGGCAGTCGTGTCAGAGGCCACTAGGCCCATTAAGGCGGCTTGAAAAGTTCTGACAGTAAGACCAGCCACTAGTCTTGCAAGCCTCCACCAATCCGGACTAGTTCCCCGTGGTGGAGTATGGCCTATACCTTCCTCAGGGAAGAGACCCGTGCCCCTCGGTGGGGACATAATGGGTTGATGATGACTCTGTTCATTTTTTTCAAAGATACAAGAGAATAATAATCAATATTCATGGACATATTACACAGATCTCGTTAGCCATATACTAATTACAACTAAATGACTTGTGTTATAGGTGCTAACTCGACGATAGATTTAATACAATAAATACATAGACAACATCCAAGACTCGAGACAAACTAGAAAAGTTCGTTTCCTAGTTTGACCCGCCGGGGATCGAACCCGATACCTTCGGTTTTACAGCAGCGTGCCAAACCGCCGCGCCACCGAGGCCGTCGAAGATATGATTTCTCCCCATCGGTGGCGCTGGTTAGCACCGAAATATACACACACTCAAGATAAGGAAGATGTAAGCATTATGAAACGTAAAACAGAAGATGTACATTGGTACTTACAGGAGCGGCAGCCTGTCAGGTTCGGGTGACCCAGCCGCGGCCTGCTCCACACAAGTGGCGGAGTTACACAATGCACACATCAACCCCGCCACGTCTGGGGACAACCTAAGAGTGGCTGGCTCGAGGGGACTCCACACCCTGAAGGAATACTGCGGCCTCCTCGCGACCAGTTAGACGTATGAGGTATAAAGGGACTTTTATGGACCTGTGGGTCTAACAAAGCCGCTGAAGCTCCAAGAGTTATATAGAGCTATTCAATTCAATTTATTTCAACGTAAAGAATTAACAGTCTATTTGCCGAATGTCAAAGTACAATGCAACATGAAAGTGAAAGCCGCTGCCTTCGGGCCGTAGTGTAGTCGAGAAAAAGGCAGTGGGGGAAAAAACTCCACTCTGACCATCTTTTCTCAAGTCCTCTTAAATCTATGGTCGCGGTCTAAAAATGTTTATTAGTTACCTATTTAGAGGCTAAAAATTTCACCCATGCCGGGATTCGAACCCGCAACCTCTGGCTATCCGTGCCAGCGCTCTACCAATTAAGCCAATGGGCGACTCACGGCATCAGTGAAATTTCAAACCTCTTTACACTATTCTCTGTTTTACGTACAGAGTAAAGTAGGTAGGTACAAGTGCAAAGTGGGTAGTCGGGGCTGTAAGTAATGCAATTTGCTTAAGTCAGATGTCGCTGCCTGTACGTAATACAGAGAATAGTGTAAAGAGGTTTGAAATTTCACTGATGCCGTGAGTCGCCCATTGGTTCAATTGGTAGAGCGCTGGCACGGATAGCCAGAGGTTGCGGGTTCGAATCCCGGCATGGGTGAAATTTTTAGCCTCTAAATAGGTTTTTAAATTTGTTCCTTAGCACGGGTTAGTGCATTAAAAATAAAAATTGTATAATCATGTTTATTACTTTTCAAATTAGATTATTTAGCACACTGTGTGCAGTAAAGTCTAAAATGCTATATCTAGGTACGTATTACTTTTTAATAGTTGTAGCATCGATTCTAACAAAAAGAGTATTCATGACGTTTTGATGATGAAACTCTTTTCTTTATTTAAAAGTTGACATAATTGAATTTTTTACAATGACATCAAAAATACTAGGATTGAAATAATAGAAATTGATTGTAAAACCATGGCAACCTCGCTTGGGTAAATCTCTATTGCTTCTTCTATGCTCTATGCCTAATCAAATCACATAATATCACCCACCTTAAGGTGGTAAACATTTTCAGACCGCGAGTGTACATCAGATACACATACACGTATGATAAGATTCCATGATTGCCATTAATGACTAAATTCCAAATAGGTCGTGAAAACATAACAAGTGCTGCGGCCAGACACACGAACAGCAAAATGTCTATGTTTGCTTGGTGCTACTGCGACGGCACGACTATTTAAAGAAAGGGGCTGGATAACTATTACCGTCTCGCTCGTACATCGTCAACGGCAATGTTATGGAGCTCTAGCTAACTCTTGCAATTTTATGCTACTTAGAAGGTGCACGCATCATTTTTTGGCAGGACTTCGGAGTATAATTTACAGTCACGATCAACGGGGAGGAATGCGCAAAGCTGATTCCAGATGTCGCCACCGGCGAGTAGGCCCAATACGCCGCCATTAGCTTGTTGTTGATATTCGTGTTGAGTTTTCTTACTTAATATTTACTAACAAAATGCACTCCATGATGACCGTGCCGCAGCTAAAGGAAGAGTTAAGAAAACGGAAAGCTTCTGTTGTTGGTAAAAAAACTGTTTTAAGAGGCTGTCCAATTTTTTCTTCTCATGGCCTTTTCCCACAACTTTCTTCTTTTAGAATCCTTGGGAAACATATAAAACCCTTTATTCTTACAACCACGTGCAGCACAGTTCGTCATTTTGTTGACTATACGAGAAAACAAATAAGTAAACAAAAAAATGTATGGCGTTTGACAGCTTTGACAGTTTATTTAGGCCTAGTCGATCATACGCCCTCTGCCGGGATAATAAAGCAGTTTTACTCCCCATTCACACATTAACACATTAACACCGTCACGTTACCATTTTGGGTTACGTTATCAACCCTTGTATGTCCCCACTGCTGGGGCACGGGTCTCTTCCTGCATCTCAGGAAGGTTAGGCCATACTCCACCACGGGAGCCAAGTCCGGTTTGGCGGAGGATTGTAAGACAGTGGCGGGCCTTACTGTCAGAAGTTATCAAGCCGCCCATGAGGCCTCTGACATGGCTTAACGACTGCCATTATATGATAGCCGGCCCCACCGGATTAACGTGCATTGCGAAGCACGAAAGCGCTCGGAAAAATGCCACTAGCGGTAGTCACGGGATGCTCACCCATCCTGTACCTGACCGCGCCTGTTGTTGCTTAACCAAGTGATTGATTCCAATAACTCGGTTCGCCAAGGCCACGAGCGCTTCATACTTATTATACTTATTTCTATTTACAAAATGTCTCATTTCTCACCTGTAAAGGTGGAGCTGGTTTGGGTATTAGGGTATTAATGCATGGTGAAGCTTTTGTGGAAGAGTGGTGCGATGCTGGCTTAATGTTGGCGATCAATTAAAACTATGATATACGAATGTCTTCGCAAATTGTAAGTGATATTGTAGCAATAAGACTTGAAAATATTGCATTTGGTTTTGTATGGAAAAATTAAAAAATATAAATACAAAAAAATGTACGTACAGTCAATGACATTCGGAGATAGATATACACAAGCCGCCTTATTTATAAAAAAAACAGGTTCCAACTAAAATACCCCATCTTCTTCAGGCTATATTATGTAGTCCACTGCTTGACATAACACTCCACAAAATACCCCTAGAGACGTTTTATTTATACCGTTGGTCCGAATTTTCCCTGTAAAAACTCCGCCACAGAGTATTTTAGTCAGCTTTTTGGAGTGTTTTAGCAACTGTGTTTTTATAAACAAGGCCTTTAAGGCGCTTTGGGGTACTAACTTGCGCCACCGATGGATTAAAAATGATAACTTGTTTTATAATAGGTTAGAGCGGTGGTAGCGGAGCGGTGTAGGACGCCGGCTTCTCAATCGGGAGGTCGTGGGTTCGAACCCCGGCATGTACCAATGACTTTGTTTTCTAAGTTATGTACATTTGTGAAATTATAGTAGCAATACTACTCGCTGACGGTGAAGGAAAACATCGTAAGGAAACCCTAGTGTCTGAGGTGTTAGCGCACCTCAGCGCTTGCTACGAACAATGGCCCAACTATGAGGCTAAGTGCGGAAATCTCAGGTCTAACTAACTTTTAAGTTTTATAAAAGGTTTTTTTGTTTCAAAACCTAAACATCATAATTCTTAACCACTATGACAACTATTTTTAGAACCTAGTCCAGAAAATCGGCAGTTTTTAGCGGAAATCTATTAAAGTCCTATGATGTTGATACTGCGTTCTAGGCTGTATGTTTTAAAAATAGTTTTGATATTTCCTTTTTGAAAAAACGTATTATAAAACAAGATACGATTTTTATTCCACTGGTGGCGCTAGTGAGCACCCCAAAGCCGCCTTAAGCTCTTATGCCATGGAATTTAATTAGAAATTTTGAACAAATTATCCTATCTCCGTTTGTGTAGCTCCGTACACAGAAACTTAGTTGATAAATTGCTCGCAAATATATGAAATCATAAACTGAAAATTGCTTGCTGTGATATTCACTATTTTCATTAGCTTTTAATTTGTTGTTAGAAATGTTTGGTAAGTTATATTCTGTGTTCGAATCAGGGAAATAATGTACGTAAAGGAAGGCCAATGAGACGAGATAAAGAAGGTAAAGAAAGTTTCAGGGGTTCAAAACATTTTTATTTGAATAAATTATAGTTATACAAATTTTGGATTCCCTATTCTAATCGCTGTCGTCTGTATTTGTCAAACATGATTAACCGGAAGAGTCCGAATCAGCCGTATTTATGACAAAACTATTCATAGTATTATCATATCAATCATGTTGTCAATATGGCTATAAAAATTGTCCTCGTATCACTTCGAACGCAATCTAAACAGGAATGTATTATTATATTTCACAAAATGGCGGATGCCACCAAATGTTGACAACTACCGTACTGAAAGTTTTCCTGTACCACGAAATACGTAACGACAGCTGTCGTCGATCAAATGACGCCATTATCGCATACGTGTGACAAGGACAGAGATAATAATCGCTCACTATCGCAATGTAACTCAGTAACGGTCCGTTTGTTTACATTCTTTATCTCGTCTCATTGGACTTCCTTTACTATTTTGTGTAAACTTACTTTAGTAGGACTATCACCATCAAAAGTCAATGACATTTCTACATTCAAACAGTTTCTACATTCACACGGGATTTTGTTAGGAGAACACGTAAATCATGACAAATTATTTTATATAAAAAAACCGAAATAAAAAAAGCGTCCATTGACTTTTGATGGTCAATAAACGAAATATAAAACGATTGTATACTTATTCGCTATTGATAATGACAATATTTAGAAAATTATTACTACCACGTTAACGCCTAGGGCTATTAGAATTAAATTGGTATATTTTTTATTCCCACCTAGATACGTAAACGTTAAATATTTAGAACATGTTTGTTATCCACAAGAAAATAAAAGGGGCCATCCACAGATTCCGCCATACGTTCAAGGGGGGAGCTTGTCAACAAATTGGGACTACGTGTGACGCTTGGGAAGAGTTGAAGGGAACTGTCGTGACGTCACATGTAGAAATCTAATAAACGGTGCCTCACTTAGCCACTCGTGTTCCCGTATTCGTAGGCTACGGACGAAAAGATAAGGAATTTTAAAATTCGTTATTTATATTGAAAAGTACAGTAAACCGCTATATATAGTTAGTAGACGGCAGTGTAGGATGACTATAATATACCTAAATCTCAAATATTGCGGTCCCAAAACTACCCCGTCCCAGATATGACACGGAGTGCCTTGGTCGACTTTTCACGCAAAATTAATAATTATTCCTCCGAAATAGCGCTTGGAAGCTTGGACGGTAGCGAAAACCCGAAATATATTAGCGACTCTATATAAAGTTTAAAGGAGACAATTTTGGCACCGGTGACACGACTTGTATGTCATTCGAAAGCTTATTTAATGTGTAACTTCATACAATGATTAATAATTGTTAAAAACACCACGAAAATTGGGCAACCCTACGTATTATGTTTTATGTGACAAAACAAAATGTATGTTGCAAGCTTAATTATTTATTTTTCACTTTACAGTTCTTTTCATCAACGATTGTTTCCCATCAGGCAGATCGTATGCCTGGGGACTGCCGGTCAGACTGTTGTTAGTCGGATGTTTTATTTATGGTATGTCATGTGAAACACTTTGATTGCGCGATGCAGGAATGTTGGAGTTTGTAGTGCGCGCGCAGAGTTGACATGTGCTCGCCACATTTAAAAATCAGATTATACATCTAATATTTCAGCAAGATTTTCGTCTCCGCGGTGGCAAAAACTTGGTTCCAGTCGTATTTTGGGTACCGGGCTCCCATATATATTTTAGACTGTCTCCTTTATATATTTATTTATTAACTTTGTATCACTCTGTAATATTCTGTGGTACATTTTATCATTGAATTATTTTATTAATGATAAAAATATGTGACGTCACAGCAAGGTGAACAAGTGTGAGCCCCTAAGACTGACTAAGAAAATCATGAAATTCGTGTGACGTAATTCCAATCAAATAATTTTATTCCTTATAAAAATGAAATTTTAGTTGAATGTCGAAGTTGCATAATGGATTATGTGGAGAAGATTTTGTGGATGGCCCCTAATTGGTAAACCCTGTATAAATTACTGCAGTTTGTAAACCCTATATAAGTTACTTAAGTAGTTTGCATATGCAAAGGAACGTTGGAGAATAATTAAAAGTGTTATTTATTATACAATAAAAACAAAAAACATTGTCTAATACATTTTGTAAAGTGCATTTACAGCCTTAGGTCAAAGATAATTTTAAAGCCTAGCACGCATTACATTTTCACCGCGTGATTTTTTTCTGAATAAATCTGTAAGATATATGGAAAATGTATGAAGGTGCACGTTACGCCCTTCGAAAAAGAAATTGCGCTTTACTGTAGGGAAGAGCGGGTGATCGTGCTCTTCTACTACCTATAAAGAGAAATTTCCCGCCAGGCAGATCGTATGCCTGGGACGGCCGTTGTTAGTTAGACGTTATATTTATGGTATGTTATGTGAAACACTTCGATTGCGCGATGCAGGAATGTTGGTGTTTGTTATGCGCGCGCAGTATCGACAATCCGGCAGGTAAAAAATGGCGGCGATTTTATTTGCAACTAGCTGATCCAGCGAACTTCGTACCACCTAACAGTAGATTCTTTAATTATTTTTCTCTCCGTACCTCGTACTTCAAGGAATATTCTAAAAAAAGAATTAGCGATATCGGTTCAGCTGCTCTCGAGATTTGCGCTTACCAACACATTCAACGATTCATTTTTATATTATAGAAGATGTATGCTAATCCTAAAGGCTGCCATTCACAGGCGCGCATGGGCGGATGGCCGCCGGACATGTCGCTGGCGACAAGTCCGCAGACAAATCTGCGTGTGAATGTAGTGGTTCTCGGTTCGGTACGCGGCTCACGGCTTGGGGCTCGGCTTGCGGTGCGTGTAGTGAGTGGTGGGCTTTAGAAGCGTCTTTCGAGGAATCATGTTTTGTTAAAAAACACTACGTTGTCACAAAAGAAAATGGCTGCCACAATGCTTTTCATTTTCCATCAGAATAATATTATTCTGAGCATTTTCCTGTACTCAAAATGTTAACTTTAATCTTATTTACGATAAATTTAATCTTATTTACGATAAAACGTATCGTGCAATAATGTCATAAAAAAGTTTGTTAAACTCTTTAGATACCTACCTATTAAAAACATGAAAATATATTCTCAGTCGTTTTTTAAAACTTTGTTTTTCATTTTAACCTGTTTCGTATAACTATAAATTTCAGTTTATTAAACCTTTCATTGTACATTGCACAGTCGATTAACCCACAGATTATCAAGTAGACTCCGCTACGTAATGTACAAATAATTGGCATAATACACAAAGACTTGTTGAGACCTATTTAGAGGCTAAAAATTCCACCCATGCCGGGACTCGAACCCGCGACCTCTAGCTAACCGTGCCAGCGCTCTCACAACTAAGCCAATGAGCAAGTAGCATCAGTGAAATATCGACTCTTTACAATACTATCTGTATTACCTACTTACAGGCAGCGACATCTGGCTGAAGTGCAACAAAAAGAATATAGTATTTTCTAAGGTTAACACGAGCAGTAGACATAATTAAAACTGTTTTTATACGGATTTATGCTCGTTTATTACATTTTTTACTTTGGATGACTAGTCATCCGGGACCACGGCACCTGAAAAAGTGCCGAAACGTTGGAAAATTGTAAAAATGTAATAAACGAGCATAAATCCGTATAAAAACAGTTTTAAAAAGAATATAATCAAAGATTGTAGCTTTATGAAACTCGATCCAGCCTGGGTAGTACGACGACGCGAAATGCACGTTTTAAGGCGCTTTGGGGTGCCAAAGTAAATTTAATCAATACCACGGATGTCTTTTTTTGACATCCGTGATCAATACATACATACCTATTACTGCCGTCCTAATTTAAACAACCGTAACTACCAAAAGTATAGTTCCGAGATTTCGCGCCATAAAGTTTTTTTTCGAAAATTTGTTATTAGTGTCGCAGTTTTAAAAAATGTCTACTTTTAATTAATTTTATCTGTAGTATTAATAATTCCCTTTAAGATTGTGTATTTTACATAGTGGTAATAATAACACTTTTCTTTAAATTTAGCAAATAAGCTTTATGGCTAGTGAAATTTAATTTGATAATGTGCTTTGCCTAAGCATGAGCGCCGTATATAACGTAGTTACGGTTTTTATGTCTAGAAATGAAGCTTTACTAGACACAAAAGCGGTAACTAACTAAACACTCAATTAAATGCTTCGTAAAAATACTTGTTAGTCCTATATAGTAATGGATGGCTGATAAATAAAACCACAATTTAAATAATGAACATCCGGACTAAATGTCTACAATGTGTTGTGCTTACGAAAGTTTTAGTTCAAAAAAATGAACATGTACTCGTACGTATTTATTAAAAAAGTACCTAAATTTAAAATTACATAAACTTCTTACTCTGCTATCAGTTATTATAAATGGCACTTTTCAGAGTTTCACTCTTGCGAACCTACACAATGTTAAATTAAATGAGATCGTTATACCTAAGTATTTAAAATGAACAATAAAATTTTAAGTAACAAAAAATCTTACTTAAATTTATAGAGGAAATTACAAAAACCGCTTGAGACAGGACTTGAACTCGTCTCGAGCGTTTTAATTTCCTTCCTTAATAAATTTAATTCATCCCTAGGACGGGTTAGTGCTTTAGAAAAAACAAAAACTTTACCTACTTTAAAAAATGTAATAACTTTTAATTATATTTATCAGTCGCATTTTTCAGTCTTTAAAATTTTTACCCAAAGATCATTAACATTATTTTTCAGCGTAACTTCCTCGTTCTACTTTCATAGCCATAATTTCCTTTAAATATGTTCTCTGTTAATTTTTCCGTAGCTTATGTTGTGATGCGTGGTCTCGATAATTAAAAAAATAAAGTAATTCCATCACTTTCACGCAATTGTTTTTTGAATTGCCCATTTGGACTCATTTCACAAAATCCTGAAAATCGTTCATATGTGTAGTGTTTATTCTCGCATAATGAATAACATAATTAAAGATAACTACCGTTCAATAACTTACGGTGTTTATATTTAGGATATATTATTGATGCATGATCAAGCTCATACAATAACGTTAAGAATAAGAACCGTAAGGTGTTTTACGGTTGTCATATCTAGGAACGTGCAATCAAAATAGACAGTTACGGCGCTTATGATTAACACTATCTCCTTTTGTGTCGGTTTTACCAAAAATACGTCAAAGAGAACATTATAGTTCTCATCACGCTGATTCCAAATCAAGTCTTAACTCATTTTTGACAAAAATCGAGTTACGGTTGTTTAAGTTAGGACGGCAGTATTATGTTCTGTGGTTAAAAGTAACCTATGGAATTTCATCCCAACCAATCCGTACTGCAGTTCTAGTGTGATTGAGTAACAAAGCTCTTGTAATCTGGACGCGTGCAGAGCGGGACCGTTGCTGCTGAAAGTACTAGGCGAACAAATAAAAGAGAGACTGCAATTTTCCAAACATCTTACTGTATTATAACAGTTTTATTTTATTTATAAACACAAACGGGACCAAAGAGATTCACACTCTCCTCGAAGTAATCTTCGTCAACCTCTTTATTATGTCTTTGTCTTGCGCTTTCATCTAACTGAGGTCTGTCTTATAATCACAGAACATAATGTTCTGTGCTTATAATTACGGCTTTCATGAGAGCCTAATACTTTTCCTCAAACATTCCCCTATTTCTCCTATAAAATCTGCCGGAACTCGGATATGCCCATGTTTCGAAGCAAAACACCATGTCCGGGCCAAAGCGCCTCAGTTCACACTCTCCGAAGTATTCTCCATCAGAAACTTCACTACTTTATACTCTCAAGGCGCATTAATGTGAACATAATACTTGTGCCTAATTCCGCTATAATCTCCCGAACTCAGATTTCTTTGACCACTTTGGTAACCATCAAAGCGCCTACGACTTTTACGCAAAATATTTATTCCTTCGAAATATCGTTAGAATTGGTTGAATAATAAATAATTCGAGCTTTCTTTGCCTCGCGGAGCGTTTGGAGTGCGCTCACTTTGTTTTGTTTTCTGGTGAACGTGATTATTTTATTTATGATAGCCAGATTAAAAATCTATATAATTCAAATCAAATATTTCGTTAATCAAAAGTTGAAATCCAAAGTATCTACCAAAATGTTAAACTAAATAAAACAATTTAGGCAGGAGTAATATCTTATTTATTACTTGAAAACAATACTTCTAAACGTGCATAGCAAATTATTGTTTGGCATTTTGATTCTCAGTTACATTTCGTAAATAATTAATGATGATCATATTACTACATACATTATGGGTTATCAGGGCAGCAGATAACTTTAACACTGAATTGTTATCCTTAAAGCATAGTTTAATTATGAATTTAATAAAAAATCTGGTACTTTTGTGGTAACGTATACATGATCCTGAGTAGCATTACTAGACAATTCGATGGAGGTACATTGCATTGAGTAGCATTACTGGACAATTCGATGTAGGTACATTGCATTGAGTAGCACTAGTCAATTCGATGTAGGTACATTGCATTGAGTAGCACTAGACAATTCGATGTAGGTACATTGCATTGACTACCATTACTAAACAATTCGATGTAGATACATTGAATTGAGCAGCATTACTAGACAATTCGACGTAGGTACATTGCATTTCCTCTGTGATTGCAGTATTGAGATGAACAAAATTTTTCATAGAATTAAACCAGTATTTTTAGTGTACTGAGAATACAATATTAATACTAATCTTCGATACAAATTAATAATATGTACCATTATTTAATAATCTCACTATTATCGCTATACCACTATTATTATTTACTAAGGCCTACCGTTTATCACAAAGTAGACTAACGGACGAATCGCCTTCGTAGCTCAGTTTACCCCTCTATGCCATAATCATCAAACATTTTGAGGGATTTTTATACACCCTGCCAAGTATTTGAACTCGGAACATCCTTACAATTAAACGTTATACGTTTTGAGGCCACATGCAGTCTATCATTTTCGTAAAAATCTGTGCCTAATTTGTAGCATAATTAGAAACATTGCAAAACTTTTACACTTAAAAAGTTAATTTATTGATCTACCAAAAACTTACGAGACACTTAATATGTACAGAACCTTTCTGAAGCACCATGTACAGTCACCAGCACAAACATGTAAACACGTTAGAACCCTTTCGCATTAACCTCTGCTAGCCTGATGCATGAGAAATTGACTATTTTGACTTTGACAAGGTACTGAGGCGCTATGTATGTTAGTGATCGTGACTGTACATACGGTGTTATTTACTAAAACTTTTACTCTAAAACACTCCCAAAATGCAGTTCAAATAATCGTAAAAAAGACATAATAAAACTGCATTTGAAGAGTGTTCTCAGGAATTATGTTTTTATAAAATAAGGCGAAGGTTATAAAAAGTTATTAAAGGACAAACAGGTGACACGATGACACACGGAAGAAACAAACCTTTGGCACAACAAATAGATCAAACATATAATTATGTACCCATATAGTTCATTTGTTTAGGTACCTTAAAAAATGTAAACAATCTTGATAGGTACTTACGTCTTTTTATCGAAATACACACTTCTTCTTCAGGCTATATTAGTCCACAGCTGGACATAGCCCTCCCCTAAAGAGCGCCATAGCGCAAGGTTGTGCCATCATTGAGGGGTATTGCCGATAATCCCCACGCTGGGCATGCGCACACACACAAAAAATTACAAATTCAATGCGAAATTTAATGTAATTTGATTAAATTCAAGTAAAATGTAAATATTTTTATTTATAAAGTGTACATTTCAATAAAAAGCCTAGTCAAGATTATTTACATTATTTAATTACTTAAATAATAGTTATGTATAAAAACAGGATTCCATAAAACACTCGAAAAAGTAGTCTGTGTAACATAAACATAACATTTACACACAGGCACATACATTGCTTCTGACCCCACACTGGGATACCCTGTGTCGTGGGAACCAGAAACAACGACATCACAAACATGTAGTAAACATTGGTTTTTTTTTTGTCTCCAGCCGGGGTTCGGACCCGGGACCTCTTGCATGGTAGGGAGATGCGCTACCGCTGCGCCACAGAGGTCGGAGATTTTACAAGGAAAAGATGCGACCGCATATTTAATAAAACGCCTACATGAGTCTATATCAATCTCGTATGTCCCCACTGCTGGGGCACGTGACTCTTCCTGCATCGCAGGAAGGTTAGGCCTCCAGGAGGAGACCGTAAAAATGTATTGTTACTAAAAAAACAAAAACAATTCTGCCAGTTTATGTTACGCGAATTGGCAAAAACATTTAAAAGTTGAAAACCATTAGCTCAGTTGGATAGAGCGCTGGCACGGATAGCCAGAGGTCGCGGGTTCGAATCCCGGCATGGGTGGAATTTTTAGCCTCTAAATAGGTTTTTAAAGTTGAAAACAGTGAAACGTCTTATTTATACAGTTTTTTTAGGCGTAGATTGCAACCCTGTATGTACTAAGAAGCAAATAAATGAACAAAGTATTATTATACAAATTTTATTTGTATGCAAAAGTTTTCTTTTTGTATAAGGACATACAGTATTTCTAAATAAATGTATGGAATTAAATTACACTTCTTTTGTCTTTGGTTAGCCGAAGAAAATTTATGTACGGTACTGAAAAGTTTACTGCCGGTTTCTGAATTTCAAATTGCACTATTTAACTTGGTTACCAGTCTATGCCACTTAATTTTTTTTACAAAACAACGAGACGAGACAGTACAACACTAAGTATTCACTTAAGGCGCTTCGGGGTGCTAACTAGTGCCACCAATGCAATGGAATAAAAATCGTAACTGGTTTTATAACACGTTTTTTATCAAAAAGTAAGCACCCCACAGCCCCTTAACGAAATTCTCAGTTCAAAAACTGGCGCAAAGTCTCGACCGAGTAATATCTTTGTTGGTTAACGGAATGAGAATCTCGGAATCGATTGAAGTCTAGTATCCCTCGGGTGTTGTTTATAAACTTAATAATCTGTAATTAAGTTTTTATCCCTTAACTTAAAGTCTAAGGCTTTTGCTGAAAATCAGCATCGGCAGTGGAGCATGTTCCCTGGCGACTTTAAGCTGAGCATAAGGCCTTTTGCCAAATTTAGTTCTTAAGACATTTTCTCAGTTATTGCACCTTGTTTATTTATTTTTTTGTTGGCAATAAAAACATTTCACTTTCAAAATAGGATGGAACCACAAATTATGCATGACTAAGGGCCAGTTTCTGAATTGAGAATTTCACTAAGGAACGTTCTGTCTCGCTCTTTGCTGAGAAATTCGAAGAGACAGCTTTACAGTTCAGTATTTAACAAAATGTCTCAATTCAGAAACTGGCCCTTAACGAATATCTCACAAGAAATTATAAAATTAGTATTATAAATCTATTAAAAATGTCACAAATCTAATAAGATTGCAATGCCACAAATCAATAGTTAGTTACGAAACTGAAATGCTAACATAGAGACGCGGTCTCCTCTCGAACCATCTAGAATAGAGCCTTCTGGAAGCCTATCGAATAGCCGCCGCATCCTTCGTCTTAGTAACGCTGCAAGCAATAATGACTCGTATGTTTACTGGTATAAGGCTCACAACTCTATGACACGAAGTTGTTCTAGAGACGTTGCCACTTGCACCGTTTTACCTCCAAATCTAGAACTCTAGCCCGTAATAATATGTATCAGAGCAAATCTGAAATATCAAAATATGAAGAATCTTCAGAGCAACCACTAAAATTTAGTATACAGTATTTATAAAAGGTACAGTTGATATTTGTTTTTTATATTTTGAAGATGGTATGGTTAACTAAAGAGTGGAATAACCGGACTTTTCTAAAACACCCTATATGCTGCATCGTTACGTAATACATCGCTGTAAGCGAGTTACAAATGATAAAATTAAAAACATGCAAAAAAATTAAATTATTCAGATCCAAAAGATATTCATTAAAACCTTCGGCGTTCTTAAAAACTAAAATATAACTAAAGTTTACCCTAAGTAAAGTCAGATCATTAAAAAAAATCACTCGTATTCATCGATAAAACAATTATGTTACATAATAATAAGATTAATATTTTCAAAATTAACCAACTATAAAACTATTTTTTTTTTAAATATACAAACCGAATAATCATATGTCTAAATCTGACATGTGATTGAGACAATTTAAATACTCAATGAAATGCCTTTGCCAATTATCTCTTAAATTTCTATTACAACTATTTAAATTCCGGAAGATACGCTTTCTAATAGCACTTATACTTATTACTAAACGTGGTAAC
The DNA here is from genome assembly GCA_934045075.1 of Yponomeuta sedellus. NCBI lineage: Eukaryota > Metazoa > Arthropoda > Insecta > Lepidoptera > Yponomeutidae > Yponomeuta > Yponomeuta sedellus. Next base: position 15,382,545 of record OW203745.1, read on the forward strand.
ATAAAAATGCGCATTCCTGAAACACGTTTTTACTATAAATGTATACAATAAGACTATTATTTATTGTACATCAGCATAAAAAATATATAAATTATCTTTTGTTTCAGACTTTGCTAATAAAATCCCTTTATGCATGCATCTTCACTTATTTTTGTGTTTTTCTGGTAGGTAATGGTACTGTTTATTTATTTAGAGATCTATGGTAACAGCCATTACAAATAAGATAGAATCTTAAATAGGCACACAATCTAAATGAACTTTTCTTAATGTAGGACATTTATCGCATATATTAATTTTCCAGAGGTAGCCGAGCGGTGGACCCCAGGCTCGCATTGGAAAGGTCGTGAGTTCGTATCCCGGCATTTACCAATGACTTTGTTTTTTAAATTATTTTCATTTGTGAAGTTATTAATAAGCAATACCACTCGCTAAAAAAGAGAATAAAAATATTATGAGGAAACCTGAGTGTTTGAGGTGTTTCAATACCTCAGCGCTTGAAATTGCCAATCCGCGGTGGGCACGCATGGCAATAAAGCCCAAACTCTCCACGATATTGGAGAGCCTCATTGACGAGCGAGCGAGAAAATTATAAAGCTTTACATTTCGAAACCGAATTTTTCACTATGTCTAACTTTAAAAACCTATTTAGAGGCTTAACTTTCCGCCCATGCTGGCTAACCGTGCCAGCGCTCTCCCAACTGAGCTAAAAAGGGCGACTTTCCGGCATCAGTGAAATTTCGAACCTATTTACAATACTCTCTATGATATAATAGACTGTATGTTGAGAACAGCTCATTAGCCTTGCATACGACTATATTACACTATTTTTATTTTTAATGCACTAACCCGTGCTAAGGAACAAATTTAAAAACCTATTTAGAGGCTAAAAATTTCACCCATGCCGGGATTCGAACCCGCAACCTCTGGCTATCCGTACCAGCGCTCTACCAATTGAGCCAATGGGCGACTCACGGCATCAGTGAAATTTCGAACCTCTTTACAATATTCTCTGTATTACGTACAGGCAGCGACATCTGACTTAAGCAAATTGCATTACTTACAGCCCCGACTACCTACTTTGCAGTTAGGTTTACTATATTAGGTACGACTATATTGCTAGTATCGATTGAATGTAACGCCGAACCAAATAAATTAAATAAAACACAAACCACAATCAGACTGTTTCAGGCAACGCGCATTTTTTCAGTCACCTAGTAAAAGTTCTAAACTAGTAAGCCACTTCACACATCACTATCTTTACTTAGCATCTTGTCCAGTTTCAACTGTTCCATCTGCAACTGCCTTCGTATAGAACCTAACTGAGTTAGTATGCTAACATTTTTCCCGTCTCCGCTGGGCAAAGACTTCAGTATATTCTTTTGTACGGCCGGCACTGCCCACTTGCCTTCTAGACGCTTCATCGCGTCACTCTCCTTCTGCGCTTTATATATTTTATCGTCATCACTCAGAACGACTTTTGGAGAATGCCTTAGCACTGGAATAACATCTTGCGGGGATTGCTGTATTAATTTTTGCACGTCCTTTTTGAGTAACGACGGTTCGTAGACGCTTTTCTCGTGCGTTTTCTTCGACGATTCGCTTGAGGATATTACAGCGTTGTACTGATCGGATTTCTCAGTCAATCTAGACAACTTCGGCTCTTCGTGAACTAGAACTTTTTCCACTGCAGTTTGTGTAGCGTCACCATTTTCTTCCACGTATTCAGGCCCAAAACTGAACCGTCTAGAGCCAGTCTCTTCGGATTTACTCTCCTTCTGGCTACTACTGGTGTAACCTTTAAAGCCATTCGATAACAGACTCTCCTTACTCGGATTAAGGTTTAATCTTAAGTAGTTGTCAACGTCGTAGCTCTTCGAGAAGATGGAGTTTTCTGGTATGTTAGTTGAGAAGGGTTTTCTATCGATTTTGTCCAGGTCAGACAGTTTGCAGGACAGCGGGACGGCGTTTTCGCTCTTAGAAGTGTGGATGGTACGTTTCATCATGTGGGCTGGCTGAGTGATGGCTCGGAAGAAGGATTTTTGCTCCGCCTCTATCTCTTTCTGTAGTGCTGTGCGTTTTGTCTCGAACTGCTTAGAATTCTCCTTCATCTGAAAAGGAATTCAAAGTCAAAGACTACGTTTTTGGGAGTAGCGCAGAAATTGAGACTTAATGGAAGTTACAAGTTATACATGTGATATCAACCCTTGTATGTCCCCACTGCTGGGACACGGGTCTCTTCCTGCATCGAAAGAAGGTTAGGCCATACTTCACCACGGGCGCCACGTCCGGGTTGGTGGAGGATCGTAGAACAGTTTGTTGACCATTCTTGCAGTAAAATTACGTAAATAAACTCGTTGTGATTGTTGTAATTTTTTGCAGAAAAATTAAGTAAATAAACTCGTTATGATTGTTGACCATTTTTGCAGAAAAATTAAGTTAACAATCTGGTCATGATTATTGACCATTTTTGCAGTAAATTTAAGTAAATAAAATTACTGACGATTGTTGGAGTAAAATTAAGTAAATAAACTGGTTATGATTATTGACCATACTTGCAGTAAAATGAAGTAAATATTTTTTATTTGTTCTTAGCATATGGAACGGTATTATAGTTTACCCAAGTAACTCAACGACATAATTTATAGTTAAAATTACAATAATGATGTTAGTCGGAGAGTGGCTCAGCCGCTCCGGGCAGCCATGAAAAATACTTTGACAAATATTTCCTACATTTTAAATTCTTATGGGTAGTTTCTATAGTTCAACTGTAGTGCTCTCTTCGAATTTCTCAGAAAAGAGCGTGAGTAAATTGAGTGAACGTGAATAAACTGGTTATGATTATTGACCATTTTTGCAGTAAAAATATAAGTAAATAAACTCACCGCGCAGGCAATTTGCTCATTTTTTGCGCTCTCTTTGTCTTGCGCTAAACGTAACATCTTCAGCTGCTCCTCCAAACGCCGCATCTCTGCCATCTCGAGCATTCTGCAATGGCAGTAGTAATTATTAATAAGAGTTCCTTTTTTCCCCTGTAGTAAGAGTGAGAAATCTTTTAAAAGCCATGTTAGGGCTTGATTTTAGGAGCGATACACTTCATTCTCAAACGAATAGAATAAGATTCCGAAAAGAGTGATCAGATTTATTTTAGGGATTCGGAAAGGTAGGTATTTCTTTAAAGAAACATCTTAACAGCTGCAAGTCAATATCAGCAATTTCGAAAATATTAAATAGCCATCATACTATTGATAGTAGGAATAAGCATCAATTTCTAAAGAGGTTCAAAATTTTACTAATGTCGTGAGTCGCCCATCAGCTCGTATTACAAAACATTTCGAACAATTCGAACCCGCGACCTCTGGCTATCCGTGCCAGCGGTGTTCCAACTGAGCTTATGGGCGACTCGACGGCATCAGTGAAATTTGGAACCTCTTTACAAAACTCTCTGTATTACGTATAGTAAAAGTTAGCCTATGAGACGGAATCAATAGGTTAATTAATTCGCGAGAAACCGGAAAACTCATACTGACTTTTCTCTAGCCTTCCTCTCCTCTCTGATCCTCTGTTGCTCCTCAATCTGGTTCTTCAACTCCTTCTGGTAGAACAGGCGGCGCTCGGCCGCTTCCTGCGAAAATGTATTTTTTTCGGTAACTATATTTTGTTATTATTTACATAGGCGTTTATTTACAGTGCTACTTATCATCATAAAAAAGAATTAAAAAAATACATCATTGAAAATATACAGCGAGACATAAAAATGAAACTAAACCTAAAACAAATTTAAATAAAATGTTTGAGCCAGATCGCTGTCGGTCGGTAGAGTACCAAGAAGGCTGGCGGCATTGCCTCGCTGTTATGGCAAGGCTTGGTCTTTGGGTAAAGTAAGCACCAGCTATATTAGATATATTAAGCGTGCCTGAATCGTGGGTCAAAAAATATGTTAAGCACACTTTGTGCCAAAAGGGCTACTATAACTTAAAGGATTATTTAGATGACAATGAGGTCTGGAATTAAAGCCAGTACAATGTATGAGTTCTATGTTTTATAATAATTACTAGCTGTCCCGGCGAACTTCGTACCGCCCTATAATCAAGAAATATCTGTTACCTTTTTTTTACATAAGAACCTTTTCCTAATAATAACAAATACAACAAAAAGGAATTAATAAAATCGGTCCAGCCATTCACGCGTGATGCCGTGACCAAGTGAAAAAGGGATTCATTTTTATATATATAGATTGTAAGAGTTTATATGTCCCTTTTTTTCTCCAAAATGATCTAGATTTTGAAATGGACACCTAGTTTGAATTGTAACGTTCATTAAGCCGCAGTTTCTGCGCTACTTTGAATAAAACCTTTTCATTTCTAACCCTCGGGTCTCCTGAAGCGTCGACGAGGCGCGACGAGATCTACTTAAAGAGGAGCCGCGCCTCCGGACCCCATGGCCCCAGAGTCTTTACCCCGAAAGGCACAAATATACTATAAATATACTGGCCTAGAGCTGCATATTTGCGCCTTTTTTAATTTCATTATTGCTTCAGTTTTGCATCGCAATTTGTTTCGTCAATCTTTCTTCCGTCATCCTCTCCACATGTCCAAACCAACGCAACATTCCTTTCTCAATTCTAGTCACTACATCCTCTTTCAGTCCGCAACGTTCTCTAATCAGACTATTGCGTATCCTGTCATTCAAAGTAACACTACACATACTTCTCAAGGACCGCATTAATTCTACTTTCTTGCTTCTTTTGCCACACCCAAGTCTCGCTACCATATATAAGTAATTACAAGATGTGAATTGCATAATATTTATAGTTCCAATTTAATTATTGTTTTTATTTAATTAGAGTTATAATTTACCTTTTTTGCAAAAAACAGCCGCATTCGCCATTCGTTGTAAGCCGTCCTTTCTTAAAACTACACTTAAACGCTGAATTCGCAGCAGGAACAACTAGTACATAAATACGTACAGTAATGTATACAAATATTATTAACCTTTTCCACTTTGTCGTTTCGGCGCATGATGGCGTCTTCGTCGAAAATGGACGGCATGTAGGCCTGCCGCGGCGCCGGCGCCGGCGCCGGCAAGTTGCGGTTGGAGTTGGTGGACAGCGCGCACGTGCGCTCTGGAATACAAAACACGGCTTTATTACAACAACACACGGTGTTCATACCCAGTGTTGCAGAAAGCACGTACGTGCGCTCTGAAAAGTAATACACGGTTTTATTATGAGAGTTTCAGAAAGCGCCCGCGTGCGCTCTGAAAAATAATACAAAGTTTTATTCTTACTGTATACACCGTTTTATTTTGAGAGTTTCAGAAAGTGCGCACGTGCGCTCCGAAATGTAATACATGGTTTTATTATGAGACTTTCAGAAAGCGAACACATGCGCTTTGAAAAAAAAATACACGGTTTTAATACTGAGACTTTCAGAAAGCGAACACAATGCGCTCTGAAATACAAAACACGGTTTTCATACTGAGTGTTTTTGAAAGAACGGCCGTGCGCTCTAAAATACAATAAAGTCAATTTCGGGAATATTTCCCCAACTGTACTGAATTACCCAACATTGTGTATAACATCACAATGTTTCCTACACTTCGTTTGTATAACGTACCACGCCATCCGCATCCATGGCGGAGGGTCAGCGAATGTGGCTAACAAGGGATCGTGAGATACGGCATTTGGGGAAAAAGGCCTATACCCAGCAGTGGGCAGCAGTGGGCAGCGGTGGGCTGATGATGAAGGGCCTGGTCCAGAGACTCACGGAAAGTCGCATCGAGACCTACAGCGTACGATACAATATAATACAGCCCAGCACAATACAGCATAGTAATACTATACAACGCAATATAATGAAGCGATCTCGAGTAATATAAGGACAGGAAGGATAGACAGAGATAATAGCATCCTATGCTGGAAAAGAAAGAAAGGTTTTAGCATTGACATAATTACGACTCCGTTTAAAAATTACAGATAATGTAGAAAGAGGTAGAGTCGTTATCAACCCTTGTATGTCCCCACTGCTGGGGCACGGGTCTCTTCCTGCATCGCAGGAAGGTTAGGCCATACTCCACCACGGGGGCCAAGTCCGGGTTGGTGGAGGATTGTAAGACAGTGGCGGGCCTTACTGTCAGAAGTTATCAAGCCGCCCATAAGGCCTCTGAAATGGCTTAACGACTGCCATTATATGACAGCCGGCACCAATGGCTTAACGTGCCTTGCGAAGCACGGAAGCGCTCGGAAAAATGCTCTAGCGGCAGTCACGGGATTCTCACCCATCCCGTACCTGACCGCGCCTGTTGTTGCTTAACCAAGTGATTGATTCCAATCACTCGGTTCGCCTAGGCCACGAGCGCTTCGAGAAAGGGGTAGAGTAGAAGTAAAAAAAGGAAAAATGGTTGATTGATAGAAGAAGAAAACATTTATTTATCGCTAAACAAATATATACAAAACGTAGAATAGAAACTAAATAATAAAAGTAATAAAAAAACACGACAGAACACAGCAAGGTGATACGAGCCATGTCCATGCCGCGGTAAAACGGCCTCAGGCTCAGTAATTGCTGTTGTTTGCCCACAGCACTGATTTTCAGCAAGGGTTCTGGTCCAGTGACTCACGGAAAGTCGCATCGAGACCCACAACGTATGATACGATACAATACAATATAATACAAGACAGCCCAGCACAATACAGCATAGTAATACCTACTGTTACGGGCTAGGATTCTAGATTTGGAGTTAAACGACTCTAGAATAATTTCATGTCACAGAGTTTTGAGCCTTACGCTAGTAGACATACGAGTCATTATTGCTTGCAATAAAGCGCAGCATGCGGCGACTATTTCGCTAGGCTTCCAGAAGGCTCTATTCTAGATGGTTCACCATAGGATCGCGACAATACCATACAACGCAATATAATGAAGCGATCTCGGGTTATACAAGGGAAATATAGACAGAAGGAATAGCATCTTATGCTGGAGAAGAAAGGTTTAGGTTTCCTGGATACATAACAAATAGCCTCTAAAGTTTTATTAGTGAAAATAGTGAGACAAAGTTCAAACTAGTGTCAAAATGGCGTAGATAGTGAAATTCATCTCGTCATTTGAAAATCAGGTAAGTTTATTCATAATTTTATTAGCTTTACAAGTATAATAATCGGATAGGGAATTTTATGCAGACTGTAGTGATATATAACACTTATTGAATAATCACGTAGTACTTTCTCTAACTTGAGAAATGCGGAACTGTGTCCACAAAAAATTTGCAAAAAAATGGCGGTGCGAAATGACCCTGCACTATGCGGTACCTTTGAACTTTCTTTTGTCCGAGCGCATCGGGCACCAGAAGGGTTAAAGGCATATTTGCTCGTAAGGTCTCTAAGAGGAGGAGGAATGTGTTTCCAACATTTAGACGCCGCGAATCTGAAGCTTCCTCGGAAGGCTGCAGTTCGATGCGCCGGTATTATTGTTCTCGATTTGTTAATTTTAAGTCTTTCAACATATTTCGTCAAATATAAGCATAGCTGCAAGAACCATACAATGTTGTCAGGATTTTACTTTTTATATTAATAGTTTTTTTGCCTTTTATCTTATCTTCAACTTGCACCTGTAACGGTTACGGTTGGGTGATGGAACTCTTCAAGCAAAGGCGAATTGTAGTCAAACGAAATTGATGATCCATTTAGAAACTTACAGCTAATATATACATAAATTTACAATTACTTAAGTAACCTAGTTGGACAGTATTTTCCGTCAACTAATCAGGCAAGCGCCCTTGCGTTATCAAATATGAATCTCGCATCGTCTGCGCATGCACCAGAGCCCGCTCGCCGTATCGCCGTTAAAGATGGGCGATTGTGAATGACATCTCTTATCGAATAATCTGAATTTACTAACTTTGATTTTCGAAAACAAGATTAGTAAATTACTAACATTCATTTTCGAATAAGTTTTACTAATATTACTAACTTACTAATCCGCGATTGCGCGAATGCGACGCATGCATGCAAGAATGAAAGCGAGCCATTTTCGAATATTTCGCAAGTGGAGATGTAGTTGAGTGACTGCCGAAATGCCCCGAGTCAAACGCAGTTTCAGAAATAAGTGTTCTGCCTCTCACAGTTCGCATGCTTTAGTGATAATATTCGAAAACACAACTGCTGACGGAAAGACGTTAGTCATTTCGGAATTCATATCGGCCCAATTTTCGAAAACGCTTTAGTCTCGCGATTTTCGAAAACACGATTCGTGGCGGAATGACACGACTTTACACGAGTCGCGCGCGTTTTGTTCGTTCAATGATGTCTTCATAATATTGCTTTCATGCAAATGAAACAGCACTAAATTAGTTATTCTTTTCGAATAACAAAGAATATTTTCGAAACATTTGAATAACAAACATTTTCGAAAATGTTTTTCGAAAACGCCCATCTGTAATCGCCGTCTCCTCGCCAGTGTGCCAGCGGCCTTCTCCGCGGGATGACGTTGGATGCTCCTCCAAACACCGGTACTTGTTACGAGACCGCCCAATCTTGTTAAACAAGTATTCGGGTGTCTCCGATTTGACGACACCTGTTCGGTATAGTCCGAACACTATGTACACCCATCGCTCGCTCGCGACCGCGCGGCGCTCGAGTCAGTGTAGCCTCGGTTAGCAAGCATTCATTTAACAAGAAATTTTGTAAATTTAAAATAAGAATTTAATTGCAATAAAAGGTCTATTACCTGTTCTGATGAGACGGCGAGTGGTCAGTGGTCTAGACACGAACTCGCGCAACATATTAAGCACTTAGAATTAACAGCTGCCTTTTTAACCGACTTCAAAAAAGGAGGAGGTTATCAATTCGACGCGTATATTACTTTTTTTTTTGACTATGTTTTCGCATAACTTCGTCAAATCTAAACCGATTTCGATAAAATTTTTTTTGTTCGGTTTTCTTAAAATCAAGCATTATCATTTCCCATGTACGGTCACGGACCCGACCGTACAACACCGAACAACAGGCCGATGATGGCGATGATGACATACCGTCGTAGTCCCCGTAGCTCCGGCGCCGCGACTCGTTGATCCAGGGGGCCGGCTTTATAGGGCGCTCGTCGTACGAGCCGGGGCCCGGCCCGTGGCCCGGCGGCCCGGCCCGTGCGCGGGGGGCGGGGAACGGGCCCGGCGCGCCCGCGGGACTTCTCTAGCAGGAGAATGGGCTCTTTTGGTGAAAGTGAACCAGTTTATATTTGAAGACTTAACTTGAATGATTGAAAAAAAAATATTAAGGTGAAGAAACAGTTACATGTACAGTTAAACCTTAAAAATAAAGAGATTTTAATGTCTTGACGATGACTATGGTTAACTATTATCATTTCATTTTTCATAGTCGTCAACCGATTATGACCCCACCAAAGGGCACGGGTCTCTTCCCTGAGGAAGGTACAGGCCATACTCCAGCACGGGGAACTAGTCCGGATTGGTGGAGGCTTGCAAGAATAGAAGCTGATCTTACTGTCAGAAGTTTTCAAGCATCATTCCTGTTATCATTCCGACGTAAAAACCTAACTGCAAAGTAGGTACTTACTCAGAACTGCAAGTGATGCAAATTACTTCAGCAAGATGTTGCTGCCTTTTATTTTTAATGCACTAACCTGGCACGGCACGGATAGCCAGAGGTCGCGGGTTCTAATCCCGGCATGGGTGGAATTTTTAGCCTCTAAATAGGTTTTTAAATTTGTCCTTACAGAGAATATTGTAAAGAGGTTCGAAATTTCGCTGATACCGACACTTGCCCATTTGGGAGAGGGCTGACACGGTTAGCCAGAGGTCACGGGTTCGAGTCCCGGCATGGCCGGAATTTTTAGTCTAAATAGGTTTTTTAAAGAAAATATATACCTGTTCAGCGCGCGAGCGAACCGGCCGGTCGTCGTAGGACGCGGCGAGTGTGCGGGTCGCGGGTTCGATTCCGGTGCGCGGAGACAACTCGCGCTCGGCTTGTTGGCTCGTTCTGGCCTGAGGAGTTAACATTTTATCTATAATATAAAAATTAATCGCTGAATGTGTTCGTAAGCGCGAATCTCAGGAGCAGCTGAACCGATTTCGGTATTTTTTTAGAATATTCCTTGAAGTACGAGGATGGTTCTTACGGAGATATAAATAATAAAAAAATAAAGTTATCGACTGTCAGTGTAAAAAGTGCTCAATAAAAAATCCAAAAATACAGTTAGAGCGCGGTCGGCGAGCACGGCGCCGGCCCGGTACCATTCATGTATGAAGCTCCATACAAGTCTGCACATGAAACCGGCGCTACGCTAGCCGGCCGGTGCTAGCGCCGGTCCGGTTCGGAGCCGTGCCGGGTAGAAACCGCCTCGTCGACACGCGCCCTTATGATTAATTGCAAATCCCGCACTAGGCACAGCCTGTGTCGTGGAAGTCCGGTAGGATACGCAAAATCATAATTAGCTCCGGTTGACAGTGCGAAACAATATCGAGTATTGAGTCAAAGTTGTAGACAAAAACAGCGCTACTATGGACTTGCGGGGGTGTAGACAAAAACATCGCTACTATGGACTCGCGGCGGTGTAGACAAAAACAGCGCTACTATGGACTCGCGGGGGTGTAGACAAAAACAGCGTTACTATGGACTCGCGGCGGTGTAGACAAAAACAGCGCTACTATGGACTCGCGGGGGTGTAGACAAAAACAGCGTTACTATGGACTCGCGGGGGTGTAGACAAAAACAGCGCTACTATGGACTCGCGGGCTGCCGCACCAGACCGACTTTATGACTGCCTCGTTGGTCCAGCCGTTAATCTTTGTAACGGTGCAAACCTCTTTACACCATTCTTTATATTTCTTTTTCTATCTATCATTTTCAAATATTTAAATTATTACACTATTTTTATTTTTAATGCACTAACCCGTGCTAAGGAACAAATTTAAAAACCTATTTAGAGGCTAAAAATTTCACCCATGCCGGGATTCGAACCCGCAACCTCTGGGTATCCGTACCAGCGCTCTACCAATTGAGCCAATGGGTGACTCACGGCATCAGTGAAATTTCGAACCTCTTTACAATATTCTCTGTATTACGTACAGGCAGCGACATCTGACTTAAGCAAATTGCATTACTTACAGCCCCGACTACCTACCTACCCGGCATGGGTGAAATTTTTAGCCTCTAAATAGGTTTTTAAATTTGTTCCTTAGCACGGGTTAGTGCATTAAAAATAAAAATAGTGTAATCATGTGAGTACAGTGATATCGTTCCGATGTTAAACCTAACTGCAAAGTAGGTAGTCGGGGCTGTAAGTAATGCAATTTGCTTAAGTCAGATGTTGCTGCCTGTACGTAATACAGAGAATAGTGTAAAGAGACTATTTATCTCGCCCTTAATGTGTTTGCGAAGCGCTCGTGGCCTAGTGATTGCAATCAATCACTCGAGTTAAGCAATAAATAACAGGCGCGGTGGGTGCAGGATATGTGAGTCCCTTGACTACCGCTAGTGGTAGTCACGAGACGCGCTTCACAAAGCACGCTAAGCCGTTGGTGTCGGCTGACATGTAATCGCAGTCGTTAAGCCATGTCACAGGCCTTAACGCGGTTTAAAAACTTCTGACACTAAGACCGGCCACTAGTCTTGCAAGCCTCCATCAATCCGAACTTGGCCCCCGTGGTGGAGTATGACCTATACCTTCCTCAGGGAAGAGACCTGTGCCCCTCGGTGGGGACATAATGGGTTGATGATGACGATGATAGCGGGAAATGTACTCACTGTGTAAAAATCAGCGGGGTCCGTTTGCACAGCCACTGACAGAGGGCGGGAAGTGTGGCCGACCTGCACGCCCGCCTCGGCGGTGGTCGCCGCGCTGGGGACACGCGGCCCGGCTGGGGACGGGGACTAGTAACTTACACCTGACACTGCCGCACTTAGCTTCATAGATAGATGGATAGAGAACAGTATTGTAAAGAGGTTCGAAATTTCACTGATGCCGGTGAGTCACCCATTAGCTCAGTTGGGAGAGCGCTGTCACGGTTAGCCAGAGGTCGCGTGTTCGAATCCCGGCATGGGTGGACTTTTTAGCCTCTAAATAGGTTTTCAACATAGAGAACACTTTATTGCACAACTAGAACAAGAATACAACCATGATTTCTTAAATCTAAGTAATGTTATACAATTGGCGGTCTTATCGCTAAAAGCGATCTCTTCCAGACAACCTTTGGGTGGAGTAGATTGCATGAAGATAGATTGATAGTTTATTTATTCGCATAACACACACACACACACACACAACAGTGAAGCCATAGAAATCACGCAGAAAGCATAAACAAAACAGTAGCATACATGAAAAGCGAAACGCACAGAATATAGCCATACACAGTACGGCAATGTACCCGGGCAAATGTACTGGACTAAGAGTGACCAACGTAGGTGTGGTTTGCAGTTAGATTTTACATCGGAATGATATCGCTGTACCCACATGATTATATTCTTTGTCCTTAGCACGGTTTAGTGCATTATAAAGAATATAAACATGCTCTCTCTATGTTTAAAGATACAAAGACAGAGATAATACTCACAACCGCCATCTTGGATCAGCTTGCTGCTCTTCTCTTGGCGGCCCGTGTAGTAATCCTGCATGTCTCTCTCCCGCGCGTGTTCCCTCTCTCTCTCCTGCAGCCGCAGCGCCCGCTCGCGCTGTCTCTCTCTTTCCCGCAGCAGTTCATCCCGCTCTCTCTCTCTCCTCTCTCGCTCACTCGCCTCGCGTTCGGCCCTCTGTCTCTCCTCTTGCTTTTTCTTCGCTTGCTGTGGGAGGAAGAGATTTTATTTTATTAATTATTAATTTGACGAAAAACATCGTTGAAAAACCTGAGCGTCTGAGGTGTTCAAATACCTCAGTGCTTAAAATTGCCAATCCGCGGTGGGCACGTTTGACAATTAAGCCCGTACTTCCTCTCTGAGAGAAAGCCTGTGCCCTGCAGTGGGACGTTTGTAGGCTACATAAAAAGAATATATAGAATAACATAAGAATAATATTTTTTTTAATAAAAATGTCAATACAAAATAAAACAGTTTTTACAAGACATGTCACACTTAATAAATAGTACATTACACAACTAGGGCGGTAATACAAAGAAAGGAAGTTTGCGGCCCGAGCTGCAAGCGAGGGACGTAAATATGCGTTCGAGAGCTTTAAAAACCTATTTAGAGGCTAAAAATTCCACCCATACCGGGATTCGAACCCGCAACCTCTGGCTATCCGTGCCAGAGGTTGCGGGTTCGGATCCCGGCATGGGTGGAATGTTTAGCCTCTAAATAGGTTTTTAAAATTGTCCTTAGCACGGGTTAGTGCATTAAAAGTAAAAATAGTATGATCGAGAGCTTTCTTTATTACCTCCCGTGTTGTGTACATCTTTTTATGTCTACACTTGGCCAGAAAGCGGCTTTTTCCGTACGCGCAGCGTGCGGAAAAAGCCACTTTATTGCAAGGTGTGGCATAAAAAAAAATACATGCACAGTACGATATCTAATAAATTTTCGTCAAGAACACATAAAATAATAATAATTTAAACACAAAAAAAAAACACTAACCGAACAAACCACTCCGGAAAATATCTGAGCCAAATGATGCCATCACGCTGGCAGCATTGCCACGCTGCACCGCCAAAGAGACCCTCTGTCCCAGATACGCACCGGAGCGGCAGTCAAGCCCACCGTCCCTCAAGCGGCGACCCAGTAATATTATGTTGCGATATATTTAAGTTCACCCCGAATGGAGCACTGTGCCCTAACATACAATTCAATTTAGTTTGGGGTTCAGAGTTACTTTATACATAGTCAAGTTTTGTTCTGCTCAATAAAAATGTTTAATTTTGAAGCAGAACCTAATTGTAAGTAAGGGGCGCCAGGGAGCATGAAGTAAACCAAAAATTACATTCTACAGTGATTAGGATTGGTATCATAAGACATAAAAACAATTTACAACGAATTTATTGGGGCGCACGTAACTTGATGTGACAATTGCGGTACGAAGAGAGAGAGCTGGCAACAGTGTTACCGCAGCAAAATATACAAAAAATATCTCATTGCTTATATATAACAAATTTTTAAAAACCTATTTAGAGGCTAAAAATTCCACCCATGCCGGGATTCGAACCCGCGACCTCTGGCTATCCGTGCCAGCGCTCTTTCCAACTGAGCTAATAGGCGACTCAGTTGGAAAGAGCGCTGGCACTGTGTAATTTGGATCACTTGCAGCCCCCATTGGCTTAGTTGGGAGAGCGTTGGCACGCTTAGCCAGAGGTCGCGGGTTCGTATCCCGGCGTGGGTGGAATTTTTTGCCTATAAATAGGGTTTTAAAATTGTCCTTAGCACGGGTTAGTGCGTTAAAAATTAAATAGTATAATTAAACACATTGTTCTTTACCTGATCAAGGTATTGCCGGTACTCCTGCTGGCGTAACCGGCGCAAGGTCTTACTTCTGCGCTCATAGTCGCCAAGACCTGAAATATAACAAAGAAAAAATTTACATAAATAATAATAATAATAGCTTCCACATAACACAAATTCTATTCTATTGTATTCTGTGCACACTAATGGTATCAACCCTTTCTATGTCCTCACTGCTGGGGGCATAGGTCTCTTCCTGCGATGCAGGTAGTTTAGTTCCAAGGCCAAGTTCGAGTTGGTGGAGGATTGTAAGGCAGTGGCGGGCCTTGTTGTCATAAGTTATCAAGCCATCCATAAGGCCCCTGACACGGCTTAACGACTGCCATTACATGACAGCCGGCACTGACCGCTTAGCGTGCCTTGCGAAGCACGGAAGCGCTAGGAAAAATGCCACTGGCGGTAGTCACGGGACGGTTCTCCCATCCATCCATCCAGCACCTGACCGCGTGTTATTGCTTAACCCAAGTGATTGATTCCAATCACTCGGTTTCACTACAACACGATCACAAAGGGTTGATATAAAGCAAACATTTTGTCTTTATAGCAAATAAAACAATTTTTAATTTGAATTGAGATTTTTTTGTAAATTAAAAATATACACGAACTTCAGAATACAATAATAATAATAATAACATTTACATACTGGCACATACATTGCTTCTGGCCACACACTAGGATACCCTGTGTCGTGGGAACCAGAAACAGCGACATCAAAGACCCGAGGGGTTTTTATTGTCCCCAGCCGGGGTTCGAACCCGGGACCCGTGTGTTAATCCAGGGTGTCAGCTAACTTCATACCAAACTTAATTAAAATCCCTCCAGCCGTTTCGACGTGAAGAAGTAACAAACATACACACTCACAAAATTTCGCCTTTATAATATTAGTGTAATTAAAAACAATTGAGGAAAAAACAAAAATAAGCTCCAAGATAGTAAATGTTTCATGGAGTGGTCCTTGGCAAATATGAGTAGGTACTTTGTTACTTCAAACTCGTAAATGCCGCGTCACACCGGCTTGCGGCATTGTCAAGGTTTTAAACACCCTGTTGTTGTTATTGTAGTAGTCGCGAGGAATTCAGCCGAGGTCAAACCTTGACAATTTTAGAAGGACAAATAAACAAACAAACAGACAGTGACATTGGAAAAGTAACCAAACCGCGTGCTTGAAGCAACGACTCCTGAATGTTGATGAAGCTATAGAGAATATTGTAAAGAGGTTCGAAATTTCACGGATGCCGGTGAGTCGCCCATTAGCTCAGTTGGAAAGAGCGCTGGCACGGATAGCCAGAGGTCGCGGGTTCGAATCCCGGCATGGGTGGAATTTTTAGCCTCTAAATAGGTTTTTGAAGCTAAAGAGATCAAGTCAGGATGTGGCAGACCCTGGTCTTTAGTTAGTTAGACCCGACATTTCCGCATTAAGCCTCATAGTTGGGCCAGTGTATGGCAAGCGCTGAGGTACTTCATCACTTCATACAGTTAGGGTTTCCTCACGATGCTTCCCTTCACTCTTAGCGAGTGGTATTCACAAATGTGCATAACTTAGAAAACAAAGTCCAAACAAACATGCCCACGGGATTCAAACCCAGTGCCTCCCGATTGATAAGCCGGCGCTCTACCGCTCTTCCCTGGTCCCCAATAACATCTTGTGGAGACCTGAGTGTCTGATGTGTTCATATACTTCTGTGCTTGGAATTGACAATCCGCGATGTGCCCATATGGTAATTAAGCCCACACTCTCTCTCTGAGAGAAGGCCTTGGGATATTTATATATTGCTCCAGTCCATCCAAGGGTCGCCTGGAAGAGATCACTATTAGTGATAAGGCCGCCGTCTGTACTCTTAGTTCAAGAAATATCTGTGTAATTTATTTTTTTATGTACAATAGTGTTCTTTATCTATTTATTTATAGGCTACATCTACATAAAAAAGCTGAAACCTCAAATAGACCATTACTTATTAATTTTAAAAGATTATCACATCAGTTATTAGGGCAGCAATTTTAGCTTATAGGATTAGCCGAGGAGTGAATCCGGCGCAGATATCCGAATCGAGTCATAGATCCTGTCCAGGTACGTACCTATGAAGGCGTCCCGGTCCCGGGGCGTCTCTCCCTTCAGGAGAGGGTTGTTGGGCGAGTACTCGCCCGCTTTCAGCATCACAGGCAGCCCCAGGTAGCGCTGAAGTTGGAAAACAGTATTTAATTACACTATTTTTATTTTTAATGCACTAACCCGTGCTAAGGAACAAATTTAAAAACCTATTTAGAGGCTAAAAATTTCACCCATGCCGGGATTCGAACCCGCAACCTCTGGCTATCCGTACCAGCGCTCTACCAATTGAGCTCAATTGGTAGAGCGCTGGTACGGATAGCCAGAGGTTGCGGGTTCGAATCCCGGCATGGGTGAAATTTTTAGCCTCTAAATAGGTTTTTAAACAGTATTTAAATAAAATAATAAATAAATATTCATGGACATATTACACAGATCCCGTTATTTTATACGTACTACGCATATTATGTACAGTTATAATTAACTTCCTGGTTTATAACTTATCTCATAATACGATGCACAATAAAAAAATCGGACTGACAATCAGGTTTTACTTTTTTTTTTAAACTTATTTTAGAGGCTAAAAATTCCACCCATGCCGGGATTCGATCCCGCGACCTCTGGCTATCTGTGCCAGCGCTCTTTTCAACTGAGCTAATGGGCGACTCACCGGCATCAGTGAAATTTCGGACCTCTTTACACTATTCTCTGTATTACGTACAGGCAGCGACATCTAGCTTAAGCAAATTGCATCACTTACAGCCCCGAGTACCTACTTTGCAGTTAGGTTTTTACATCCGAATGATATCGCTGTACCCACACGATTATACTATTTTTATTTTTAATGCACTAACCCGTGCTAAGGACAATTTTAAAAAACTTATTTTAGAGGCTAAAAATTCCACCCACGCCGAGATTCGAACCCGCGACCTCTGGCTATCCGTGCCCGCGCTCTTTCCAACTGAGTCTTTATAAGTAATCCAAAATGGTTTTAACAATAAGCAGGAAGGAATGTACAAAGAACGCAAAGAATGTTTGCATAAGTCTCTGAAGTTGCATCACCCGACCTACTTATAATCATCGTAGAACACATTGGCAGCCTTAGCGTTCGACTCTCGCATTTACAGTGCAGTCAATAAGAACCACAATACCGTAGCAACAACAACAGTTGGTAAACAACCATAACGGAATGAAAAACAGGATTCCTTAAAACACTCCCTAGAAGCAGTTTAAATAGTCAATGGAAAAAAGTCACCACACATTATTTAAACAGCCTCTGTGGAGGGTATTAGAGGAATCGTGTTTTATAATGGATGTAGGTTCCTACATCAAATGTGTATTAAGTTTGACTGAAACGCGGTTCAAAAAATGTGTAAAGTACACTATGTGCCAAAAGGGCTACTATAATATTAAGGATTATTTAGATGGCAATTACGTCTGGAATAAAAGCATGTAATGAGTTTTGTAAAAAAAACATGTAAAATCTGTTAATTACGGACTTTGAAAAGACTAAGTTTGGAGTGTTTTTGTCCATTTTTTCTCCAAAATTATATAGATTTAGAAATGGACACCTAGTTGGAATTGTAACATTCACTAAGCCGCAGTTTCTGCGCTATTGTCAATAAAACCTTTTCATTTAATTTCATTTCAAATAAAAAAGACCGTAAGGTGCGGTGGTAGCTCAGTGGGTAGAACAATGGACT
This sequence comes from Yponomeuta sedellus, assembly GCA_934045075.1. NCBI lineage: Eukaryota > Metazoa > Arthropoda > Insecta > Lepidoptera > Yponomeutidae > Yponomeuta > Yponomeuta sedellus. Next base: position 15,400,729 of record OW203745.1, read on the forward strand.
CGGAAGCCCCAGGTTCGATTTCCATTGCGGGTATGTACCAATTACTTTGTTTTCTGACTCATGTACAATTGTGATGTTATAGTAGCAATGTCACTCGCTAACTGTGAAGTGAAGGAAAACATCGTGAGTAAACCTGAGTGTCTGCGGTGTTCAAATACCTCAGCGCTTGAAATAGCCAATCCGCGATAGGCACGCGTGGTAAAGCTTTAAAAAAAGTTTCAGCAAATTTCGCAATTTTCTATACCTACTAGCTGACCCAGCGACATTCGTACCGCCTGACACTGACAGTTGATTCTTTATTTTTTTTTAATTTTTCTCTCCGTAAGAACCATCCTCGTACTCCAAGGATATTTAAAAAAATATATATAGCGAAATCGGTTCAGCTGCTCACGAGATTTGCGCTTACCAACACATTCAACATTGATTTTTATATTATAGAAGATTTGGATTGAGAACAAAAGTTCAAGCCTAATTTTTATTCGACACTGCCACCCACTTCCCCTCGTAAAAAATTGGGTTAATTCAAATTACCTCTAAACGACTATCCATCACGTCTAATAAAGATTTAAATATTGTTATCGCTCTTTAACATGTAAATGGGTAATTTCTTTTTAAGGCAAGAAAGTAACTACTTATACTCCGTTACGGATACATATCCCTGCATGTAAACAACGTTCATAACAATCGTCATCATCATCATCATCAAGCCATTATTTCCAAAAACGAGTACATATTAAAACAAAGTAAATGATCCTAATACTAGGTTCGATTCCCAGGGCGGCCGTGTACGCGACATTCCGACATTCTTTTCTAAGTTATGTACATTTGTTAAGTCATAGTAGCAATACTACTCGCTAACTGTGAAAGAAAACATCGTGAGGAAACCCCAAGTAACTGATGTGTTCAAATACCACAGCATTTAAAATTGACAATCCGCAGCGGGCACGCGTGATAATTAAGCCCATACTATCTCTCCCTGAGAGAAGGCCTGTGCCCTGCAGTGGCACGTTTATAGGCTACATTAAAAAAAGTAAGTAAATACTTACCTACACATAACTTGAACCGCATGGTAAGGAAATATTTGTTTACATCCAGGGAAAGCGTGTCCAACACGGAGTACTGGAACGTAATTATTCATTTCAGTGGCGTGGCTAAATTAATATACGTGCCCATAACATGACAGCTGGCGATTAGTAAAAAGGGGCTATTCCACAAATTCTAAAACGCAGAAAGCACCTTCTTTCAGGGTGACAGTTCTACGGAGGCTACTCAACAAATGCGCCGGATATCATTGTTGTTCCAGAATCCGCTACTTGACTCTCTTTTCAAGTAAAGCCGCGTTTTCACGGTCTTAGTGGACTCTGACCGAGTGCGCCATCCGAGTAAACTAAAGCTTCTAATTGGCTATTTTGGTGTTGTCACGAAAAACCGTCCAATAAGAAGCATTAGTTTACTCGGATGGGGCACTCGGTCCGAGCGTACTAAGACCGTGAAAACCTGGCTTAAGTCTTAAATGGTCTCTTCCATTAGACCAAAAAATATTTTAGTATATTTTTTGAGTACCTACCTAAAAGCAACAAAAAATATATTTTAAAACTTTGCTTTGCTAGACAGCCAAAAAACGCGGTCAGCCATTATTGTCAATGGTTTGAAGACCTAAAGACTTGTAAACTAAGTTTGACTTAATAACCCGCGCAAATTAAATAGGCATCTTCTTCGCGACGAAAATCTAATCGGGCGAGGCACTGAATTAAGTAGCATGAGTTATACCATCGCAATGCCATTGGTTACTAAACTATTTTTTTCGGACTAATATGACTCTTTTGAAGAACTATGCATTTTAGATACTCTCCCCCCGGGACATGTTATGCTTACTTTGGCCGACACGGGTCCGCAGCCTGTTCAAGGATTTCCAGATATAACTGGAAATATAATAGAACAGAGCCTCTGAAAACTCTAGAAAAATAGCATCGAAGTAGGCATGCACGGCATAAACATATTTTTAACTTTAATCCTGACGCTAAGTAGTGTGACGGGAAAGTTTTTTTTTTCAAATTTTGTAGTAACGTGATGATACTAAAGATGCGTGTGTCCATAAAGTCGTAAAGATGCCTTTGCGAATTGAAAAGTCGGAAGATTTTGTCATGGATACCGTGAACAGATTATAGCTTGCACAGATTATAAACATCAAGCACGCAAACATGACAATGTTTGCGTGCTTGCTGTTGGTATAGCTATTAAAATAAAGCCCAAATAGATTAAAGTTCATAATAGGACAACGTGCAAAGGAATTATCGAATACTTGCTTTGAAATCGGTTAAAAATAAGTACGATTTTTTAATGACACCTGAAACATAAATCACGCCACCGACAGAAATCGATAACCAAAAGCTGAATGCGCCTTTAGTGGCGTGACAACAACGTATTAATCCCGGCGTTCACTTGTTTAATAACTCGATTACGCCCGCCGAACCGACTGGCTTCAGTCGGGCAAAAACTGCACGAAGAAAGTCCTCGCGACAGAACTGTCACGATCCAAATGGTCCACTCGGTAAAGAACATATTCTATAGGTTTAGTCGGTCACCAAAAATCTTTCCCACAATTTATATTCTCCAAAATTTTAAACAAATAACAAATTATGCAGAAGGTGTAACATATTTAACGAATTTGAAGGAAGTCTGAGTCAAAACAGTTACGATTCAAATTTTCTGCACGAAGACCTCGCGACAGAACTGTCACGATTCAAATGGTCCACTCGGTAAAGAACATATTCTAAAGCACACCAAAAATCTCTTCCAGAATTCATACTCGCCAAAATTTTAAACAAATAACTAATATTACTTTTTAATGCACTAACCCGTGCTAAAGATAATTAAAAACCTATTTAGAGGCTAAAAACTCCACCCATGCCGGGATTTAAACCCGCGACCTCTGGCTATCCGTGCCAGCGCTCTTCCAACTGAGCTAATGGGCGACTCACTGGCATCAGTGAAATATCGAACGTCTTTACCTGTACACGTAATATAGAGAATTGTAAAGAGGTTCGAAATTTCACCGATTAAAAAAAAAATCATGTGGGTACAGCGATATCATTCCGATGTAAAACCTAACTGCAAAGTAGGTACTCGGGACTGCGTTATCAACCCTTATATGTCCCCACTGCTGGGGCACGGGTCTCTTCCTACATCGCAGGAAGGTTAGGCCATACTCCACCACGGGGGCCAAGTCCGGGTTGGTGGAGGATTGTAAGACAGTGGCGGGCCTTACTGTCAGAAGTTATCAAGCCGCCCATAAGGCCTCTGACATGGCTTAACGACTGCCATTATATGACAGCCGGCACCAACGGCTTAACGTGCCTTGCGAAGCACGGAAGCGCTCGGAAAAATGCCACTAGCGGTAGTCACGGGACGCTCACCCATCCCGTACCTTACCGCGCCTGTGTTGCTTAACCACGTGATTGTTTCCAATCACTCGGTTCGCCTAGGCTACGAGCGCTTCGTAGGTTCGCCTAGGCTACGAGCGCTTCTCGGGACTGCAAGTGATGCAAATTACTTCAGCCAGAGTGCTTAGTGCGAGTTTTTTAACTACTCGATCGCGTTAACGTAAACTCATATTTCTATGGCATCGATGAAGCGCCACTGTATGGAACAAGTATGGAAACTAAAATTGCTGAGTGCGAGTTGTAATGGTTTACGTTGAGAAGTGAACACGTTTACCTGCCAAAACACGAATAAACGCGAGTGCGAGTTGTACTGTGACAGCGTTTTGCCAGTTCGAACGGTTAACTTACTTATACTCACTACTCAATGCTCGATTAACGCGGTAGTAAAGTTATTCGATTGGATCTGTCAAACTCGCACTAAGCACTCTGATGTCGCTGCCTGTACGTAATGCAGAGGTATTGTAAAGAGGTTCGAAATTTCACTGATGCCGGTAGTTGCCCATTAGCTCAGTTGGGAGAGCGCTGGCACGGTTACCCTTATGCATGGGTGGAATTTTAGCCTCCAAATAGGTTTTTAAAACAATAAAGAATATCTACAACCACACATTCTATGTATATGTCTAATTCGTGCAAGTCAGCCGATAAGTAAGAATTCAAGACCTTCTGTCAGTTTTCGCACTCAGACTTTCGTTTGCCCGATTGCCGTTTAATTACTGTGTCAAACAAAACGTGAAGATTATGTAGCCGCCTTCTGTTTGCAACATTAGACACATGACGAGTAAATTGATTTGCAATTAACGTTTTACTGATTGGAGTAAAAAACATCGGCCGAGCGTGTCGAGCCACGAGCGTTGTAGGGTTTTGCAGGAGTGGTCTCATAGATAGAGAACACATTATTGCACAGCCAGAAAAATATTACAACCACAATTCTTAAATCTAAGTAATGTTATACAATTGGCGGTCTTATCGCCAACAGCGATCTCTTCCAGACAATCTTTGGATGGAGTGGTCTCATGATAGATTTGGTCAAAAAATGTGAACGGGATCAATGAGAAATTCATTACACTCTAAGTTGCAAAGTATTACAGTCTGTTAGCTTTTAGAATATAACTCGGGCTCTAGAGTAGGCTTCGGTTTTCACCGAAAGCACACCAGTGTAATACTGCTTCCTGCTCTGTATAAAACTTTTCTTTTAAGTTTATTTAATTAAGTGTCATATAAGTTCCGATATTTCTATTGCAGGAATATATCCGAATCTATCCGATAGTAGCCGAGGTATATTCTAAAAGCTAACAGACTGTAGTCTTGCAAGCCTCCACCAATCCGGACTTGGCCCCCTTGGTGGAGTATGGCCTATACCTTCCTCAGGGAAGAGACCCGTGCCCTTCGGTAGGGCCATAATGGGTTGATGATGATAAAGTTGCAAAGGCATTACTTGACACAACCATACCGTGGTATTATGCGATTTTTATGGTAGTACGTTAAGGTTTTTGCTGTAGTTTTCTAGGTAAAAACAATGGAATTGTATATAATTATAATCAAAGATACAAATTTTGGGAGACACATAAATTTCATTTCTAAGTTTTAGGCGAATTTCCGATTGTTACATTTGAAAATAGGCGAGTAATTTTCCAAAGTCATTAAGCGAAACACCTACACGGCACGGCGAGCCTGATCACGTGACGGCGGCGCCTGTAAATTCTGACCTGAATTCTGAATAAAGTTTAAAGTACGTGTCCAATACAATGACGCGTTCAGGTGCTCTTGGGGATGCCGCGCTTCTGTAGCGCTAAAGGGATGTTTGCTGAAGCAGACGTGGATTTATTTGAGATGAAGATGCGCGTCCCAGCGCCAACAAGATTCCCCCTTTTTTACGTAGCCTATAAACGCCCCACTGCAGGACACATGCCTTCTCACAGAGAGAGAGAGAAAATATGGGCTTAACTACCACGCGTAAAGCGTGGTAGTTAAGTTAGTTACTTTATCTATATAAATAAAATAAAGTCCTGACTGACCGCTGCTGCTGTGTGGTGTCGGCCTAGAGAATAGCACCAACACAAATTCTTCCCGCGGGTGTCGTAAAAGGCGACTAAGGGACACAAACCGGGGGGTGGGCAGCAGCGCCCCCCAACCTGCATGCCCAGCGTGGGGATTATGGGCATTGCCCCCCATGATAGCATAACGTGGCGCTTTTTAGGGGAGGGCTATGTCCAGCAGAGGATTGTGGACTAGTATAGCCTGACGACGACGACGACTGACAGACATCACTGAAGCTGAAATTTTACACAGAGGGCCTATATATATTGTAGACAAGGAATAAGACCGGATTTTTTAAAATTCAACCCCTAAGGGGGCGAAAAGGGTTGCCAAAATTTGTATAGGAGGTATAAGGAATGTTTTCTAATTATCTTGAAACTTAAAATAAATAATTTTTAAACAAAATTGATTAAACACGTGTTCGCCGTATTTTTTTTAATTTAACTCTTGGTTTAATTTAACCGGGTTGCAAAATTTTGTAGCTACTAAAGTCCACGCGGACGGAGTCGCGGGCAAAAGCTTTCCCTTATTGAGCTCCATGAAGTTGACGGACACAGGGACGTCCCAGGCGGACATACATCGACCAAATAGGGGATGTATTAGCAAAGGGAAAGATAAATAGTACCCGGAACCGGAGTGCGTGCATGCAACGACTTATGAACGTTGATGAAGCGAAGGTGATCTGTCAGGATTGTGGCAAGTGGCAGTCCCTGGTCTCTGCCTACCTGCCTACCCCTCTGGGATACAGGCGTGAGCTTATGTATGTATGTATGTATGTATGTATGTATGTATGTATGTATGTATGTATGTATGTATGTATGTATGTATGTATGTATGTATGTTTGTATGTATGTATGTATGTATGTATGTATGTATGCATGCATGTATGTATGTATGTATGTATGAAGTTATATTGCGACACCGATGAAAGAAAAACATTACTTTACAGATCGTATCAAAAAGATACGAGAACTTCAACTCGAGGCCCTTTGTCTATGTGTTCTTCGGTAGACGTGTGACCAGCCCAAAGACACGTAAACTTGATATTCTTATGATTATCAAGTTAAAGTATCGGTGGGCTAGCAGGGTATGTCAATTACCTTATCAATCCATCAATCAGTCCATATTCGTCCACTAATCGACAGTGGTCTCCACTTAAGAACCTTTGCACTATCTGTTCTTCGGCCCAAGCCCACTCCCAATTTAACTTAAGATCATAGGCTATGCCAATCCCCTTTGTTCTTTAGCGAATGCTATCATCTACCACAATAATTATCTATCACTTAATCGGAGTTAGAATTGTAAGTATAAATCCGCGTGTTTTTCGCCAAGGACGTTTATTTTATACGTCTTCGCCAATGGCTGGTTGTCACGGCACTGTGGAAACTCGAACTAAGGGGAGGGGCACGCCATCCCCAGTTAGACAACATCTATATCGTAACTACGACTTAGCTTGTGGTGGAATAGAGAGTACATATAGTAAGATTTTACTCACAAATTAAATAATTTAACACAGTACAATGATACTTACACCCAAAGTCACGTCTTTAAATTTTTTTGCATTGTCAGACTCACCTGTTTCATGTAATTTTTTTTTCTTTTTTTTACACGTCGCAGCAATCTGTGTTAATTAAAACAGTCGAGGAAAACTTAAAAAAAAAATCCCTGAAGACATAAGGTTGACTAAAACACGGTTCAAAAAATGTGTAAAGTAGGTACACTTTGTGCCAAAAGGGCTACTATAATATTAAGGATTATTTATATGACAATGATGTCTAAATAAAGCATAAAATGCATGAGTTTTGGAAAAATTATGTAAACTCTGTTATTTAGATTTTTGCCCAATTTTTTTCTCCAAAATGATCTAGATTTTGAAATGGACACCAAGTTTGACTTGAAACGTTCATCAAGCCGCAGTATCTGCGTTACTTTGAATAAAACCTTTTTATTTTATTGGCTACAGGGGCTGGCTGCGTTGTTGGCTGTATGTAAGAAACTATTTTATAATGACATTATAAGAAGCTATTGTTTTCCCTAATATGAGGGTCAAACTGAAAGTTCTTAGAAAATCAAAAACTGAGCGTATTAGCAAGTTTTTAGTTTTATTATATCTTTTCAAAATAGTGTCCATTCACATCAATACATCGCTGCATCCGATGGAACCACTGAGAAAAGCACTTTGCCCACTAGTCCTTAGGGGTCTCCTCAACGGCCTTTTGATACGCAGTCGTCACTGCTTCCTCGGCGTCTATAAAACTTTTTCCTTCAAGTTTTTCTTTTATTTTCGGGAATAAATAAAAATCGCAAGGTGCGAGGTCGGGGTTATATGGCGGATGACCCAGTAATTCCACGTCTGACGTCGCTAAATATTCGGTCGTTCGCTTGGCAGTGTGTGACGAGGCGTTGTCGTGGTGAAGGATCCTGCTGCAAGGTCGTTTCTCTCGCACTTTTTCCAGGACAAGTGGCAAACAATTGTTAGTGTACCACTCTGCAGTGACTGTTTTTTGATTCTCTAAAGCAATTGATGCGTAATGAACTGTCCTTCCAAAAAACGAGGGCACCATCTTTTTGCCCACGCCGACCTCTCTTCACTTTAGTAGGCAACTCCTCGGAAGGAAACACCCACTGAGCAGACTGTCTTTTGGTTTCGGGATCATAACAGGAAATCCAGCTTTCGTCACCCGTCAGTATGTCGAACACAGCATTTGAGTCACCTCCATTAAATTTTTGAAGCATTTTTCGGCACCAATCAACACGATGGAGTTTTTGAGCCTCGGTCAAATTATGAGGTATCCACCGGGCACAAAGCTTCCTGACCCCTAAATGTTCATGAAGGATTTTGTGCACTTGACTCATACCGATGCCTAAGCTTGTTCGAATCTGCTGATAGATCACTCTTTTGTCAGTCTCTATCATACGCCGCACAACACTGATGTTATCTTCAGTCGTCGCCGTAGAAGGCCGTCCCTCACGCGGATCATCCGTGAGATTAGTGCGACCACGTTTAAACTCATTAAACCAGTTGTAAACAGTGGCACGAGATGGAGCTTCATCGTAAAAGGCCAATCGAAGTCTATCATAACTTTTTTGTTGACTAAAATGACATCGAAAGTCATAAAAAATCATTGCACGAAAATTTTCTCGCGTCAATTCCATGATAACGTGACACAGACAATTTTCAATTTGCCGCTAAATCATAAAACAAATGACTAATGATTAGAATACATACTCAATAATATAGGCAAAGAGTTCCATTTTCGAAATTTAAACTTATTTTTTTATTATACTGTTTACAAGTGGCCAGTTCTAAAAACTTTCAGTGTCGCCCTCGTATACAAAAATAGAATAAAATAAAAAAGAACGAGCGATCCTAAATTTAACACAATATAACAATCGATGTCAACCCTTGTATGTCCCCAGTGCTGGGGCACGGGTCTCTTTCAGCTCAGGCGCGATCAAGTGCTGGATAGGTGACCGTCTTGTGACTACCGCAAGTGGCATTTTTTCCGAGCGCTTCCGCGTGCTTCGCAGGGCACGTTAAGCCGCTAGTGCCGGCTGTCACGTAATGGCAGTCGTTAAGCCATGTCAGAGGCTTTATGGGCAGCTCGATAACTTCTGACAGTAAGGCCCGCCACTGTCTTACATTCTTCCACCAACCCGGACTTGGCCCCGTGGTGGAGTATGGCCTAACCTTCCTGCGATGCAGGAAGACCCGTGCCCCAGAAGTGGGTACCTACAAGGGTTGATAGCGACCTTTTGAATGCAAAGCAAACATTGTGCCGACCATCGCTACAAATAGAGCCTATATTTGATTACTGGTGCTGTGTGGTGTCGGCCTAGAGATTAGCCCCAATCCAATTCTTCCCGCGGGTGTCGTAAAAGGCGACTAAGGGACACAAACCGGGGGGTGGGCAGCAGCGCCCCCTGCAGTACAATTCCACCGAACTGCGATCCCCAAACCGCATGCCCAGCGTGGGGATTATGGGCATTATCCCCTATGATAGCACAACGTGGCGCTCTTTAGGGGAGGGCTATGTCCAGCCTTGGACTAGTATAGCCTGACGACGACAACGAAGTGTCTGGACGGACGGAATGTTTACAAACTAACTTTAAGGCGCAACCACTGCTGAATGTATTTTTGTGTCTAGAAAATATTGAAAAATTACTTCGCTAGTAATTTTTAATTTTTTTCTCTTTCATTCATTCAGAGGGACTGCCACTTCCCACGATCCTGACAGATCACCTTCGCTTCATCAACGTTCATAAGTCGTTGCATGCATGCACGCCGGTTCCGGGTACTTTTTATCTTTTCTTTTGCTAATACATCCTCTATTTTGTCGATGAAAAAAAAAATCATAACCTGTTTTATGATACTTTTTTTTTTCAAAAAGTATACATCTACTTCCTTCTCTAATGTATTAGTCCAGTTCATCCGAAGGTTGTCTGGAAGAGATCACTTTTAGTGATAAGGCCGCCATCTGTACTCTTATGTTAAAAAATATCTGTGTAATTTCCATTTTTATGTACAATAAAGTGTTCTCTATCTATCTATCTATCTATCTATCTATCTATCTATCTATCTATCTATCTATCTACATCGAAAATCTTAATATCTGTGATAACAATTTTTTTAACATACGGCCTAGAACTTAGGTAGCGCTAGTTAGCAACCCAAATAGGCTTAAGGATTTCCACACAAAAGGTTTCCTTGGCATTTGTTAGAAATGAATAGAAACACTCCATTCTCGCATAGACGTTGGAACGAGCTTATGTAATTAATTTATAGGGCGGTCTTACATCGAAGTATGGCAGATTGCCAGCTTTTACGGACTCTAAATGTACTGTAGGGGAGGTGGTTAGAGCAATAAAAATGTACATAAAAAATAAGTAAAATACTTTGTAGATAAAAAGCAATGTAAGCATATGTATGTATGTATGTATGTATGTATGTATGTATGTATGCATGCATGTATGTATGCATGTATGTATGTATGTATGTATGTATGTATGCATGCATGTATGTATGTATGTATGTATGTATGTATGTATGTATGTATTTAAATGTTACATGTATAGTTCTTTGGTGAATTGTCTCGTATCTGATTCGATCCATCAAAGATACCCCGGGCATAGCCCGTTTCATAGCACGCTAGCCGCTAAGCTTGATATAGTGATCATTATCGCTGTGAAATAAACCTATTTTATTATCCCTTATCAGAGTTTGCCTGCCCTAAGTGGTGTGGCACGAAAAATGGGTGGGTCGGGACGTTAGCTTGGACCGAGGTGTGGCGAGACACGCCCAGGCGGGGCTAGCCCAGTAATTATTACGGACTCTAGTTTCAACGTAGTATATTATAATGATTTATTAGTTGAAAAATATTTTAGGTAGATAACACAACATTATTCGATATAGGTAAGTATTTCGAGCTCCATTGAACTCTACGGGATTATTAATATGGATGGAGGTTAGTGAAACGAATGTAAGCCTCTATTATATTCCCTTCACTTTCTATAAATAATTTCTTTCGTATATTGAAATGGAATTAGAAGAAATGAAATAACCGTTTTATTGAAATTGACAATAAAAACTATAGAAGAACCATTTCAAGTTTAATACTTACCTATGTATTTTAAGGTAAGTAGTATATTTTACAAATTATGTGGTTCAATAAAAATATAAAAAAATAATGATTATTAAATATCTTTTCTTTTGTATGGGGTGCAATGTTTTAAAAGTGGTGACCCTTTGTCTTAATATGTCAATAAATGCATTCTATTCTATTCTAAAAAGTTTAAATCTAATCTATTCGGACTTTAAGAGATATAAAAAAAATCTAATCTAAGCGGACCGCTCCGCTACCACCACTCCTTGGAGTCGTGAGGTGTAAAACTACCTCTGCGCTCGGTGGGCACGTGATAATTAATCCCATAGTCTCTCTCTGAGAGAAGGCATGTGCCCCGGACGTAGAACGTTTATAGGCTACATTAAAAAAATCTGCGGAGAAAACCCGGAGCCCGGATATGCCTTACAAACCCGTAGAGTCGGCTCAACCCCGGAAAGGTGGCAACTCAAATCCTTTCGGTTGGTCTGTAAAGGTTGCCTGGAACAGATCCCTTTTAGTGATAAGACCGCTGTCTGTACTCTTAGCTTATGAAATATCTTTGTAATTTCCATTTTTATTTACACCTAGCTGTGCCCCGCGGTGTGTTACCCGCAGTTTATCGATTTTCCCATGAGAATAAGATATTTTCCCGCAGTAAAACGTAGCCTATGCGTTAATCCAGGGTGCCGGCTAACACCATACCAAATTTTATTAAAATCGCTCCAGCCGTTTAGACGTGAAGATGTAACATACACACTCACAAACTTTCGCCTTTATAATGTTATAAGTGTAATGCATTTATAATATTATGAAGCGCTCGTGGCCTAGTCGAACCGATTGATTGAATCACTTGAGTTAAGCAACATCAGGCGCGGTCAGGTCAGGAGTCCGTCCCGTGACTACCGCTAGTGGCATTATTCCGAGCGTTTCCGTACTTCGCAAGGCACGTTAAGCCGTGGGTGCCGGCTGTCATGTAATGGCAGTCGTTAAGCCATGTCATAGGCCTTATGGGCGGCTTAATAACTTCTGACAGTATGGCCCGCCACTGTCTTACAATCCTCTACCAACCCGGACTTGGCCCCTGTGGTGAAGTATGACCTAACCTTCCTACGATGCAGGAAGAGACCCCTGCCTCAGCAGTGGGGACATACATGGGTTGATATCGATAGTGTGATAAACACAGTGTTCTCTAAGTTTTGTCCGTCAAACGGCCAAAAACCACCTTGTATAATTCAGGTCAGCGGTCTAGACTAGACCCACCCAGACTGGGAAGGGCCGTCCCACATTTCTACCGATTGTAATCTAGTCAGAAAGGTGATAAAACGGGACTTAATACTAGCGTGAAACTCGGCTTTTAGCTAAAGGAAAAAGCTTAAAGCTTTATCTAGTAAGGAAGTTTGCAGTCTCGTAAATAGCTAGTATTTACAGTATTATTTATTTTAATTCTTTAATGCACTAATTACATGTAAATGTACAAGGGCGTGCTTAATGCAAGAAGCAGTACATTTCAGTTGCAAAAAGAAGATAATGAAGCGCTCGTGGCAAAGACGAACCGAGTGATTGGAATCAATCACTTGTTTTAAGCAACAAAAGGCGAGGTGAGGCGCAGGACGGGTGATCGTCCTGTGACTACCGCTTGTGGCATTTTTCCGAGCGCTTCCACAAGCGCCAGTTCCTTAAAATCTCTTGTCAAAACCATACGTATATGTGATTGTGAAACAATATCCGACGTGCATTAAAAAGAGTATAATCTTGTGGGTACAGCGATATAATTCCGATGTAAAAACCTAACTGCAAAGAAGGTACTCGGGGCTGCAAGTGATGCAAATTACTTCAGCCAGATGTCGTTGCCTGTACGTAATACAGATAATATTGTAAAGAGGTTCGAAATTTTAATGATGCCGGTGAGTCGCCCATTAGCTCAGTTGGAAAGAGCGCTGGCACGGACAGCCAGAGGTCGCGGGTTCGAATCCAGGCATGGGTGGAATTTTTAGCCTCTAAATAGGTTTTAAAAAAATATCCGACGTGTGACCTCGACTTCCAGTTCTATCGCCTAATAACAATAGGGTGGAAATTACATCAGCATATCATCCGAAAGGCTATTTATCATAGGCACATTACGGATGCGATGATACAATGCTTTTATGTGGGTCATGGTGTTTGAACGTGAAATTCATATTTAAGGCGCCACGCTGTGCTAAGCGCCACCGATGGAGAAAAAACCGTATCTTGTTTTAGAACGCATCTTTGGAAAAAGTAAACATCATCATTTTTTATAAATACATACATAACCGCACGCCTGTATCCCAGAGGGGTAGGCAGAGACCAGGGGCTGCCACTTGCCACGATCTTGACAGATCACCTTCGCTTCATCAACGTTCATAAGTCGTTGCATGCAAGCACGCCGCCGGTTCCGGGTACTTTTATCTTCCCCTTTGCTAATACATCCCCTATTTGGTAGACGTATGTCCGCCTGGGACGTCCCTTACCAGCCCTTCCACTTACATTCGCAATATATATATTTGTCTCGTCAATAATTCTTCCTTCATCCATTAATAAATATAATTTTAATTTTAATAAATATAGTAGGTACTCTTTTTAGAAGCTACTGACTAGGTTCAAGAATAAACATAACATAACCTCAAGCCTGTATCCCAGAGGGGTAGGCAGAGACCAGGGACTGCCACTTGCCACGATCCAGACAGAATCCAGAGGTCCAAGAATCTAGGACTGTAATCGATTTCCGTCTAAAACGGCCGATTTTAGCGGAAATCGATTATAGTCCTAGGAGTTGATACTATGTTCTAGGTATGTTCTAAATATAATTATCACAGATTTCTGATGTTTAAGTTTAAAAAAAAAAAATTTTAAACAAGTTATGATTTTTGTTCCATTGGTTAGTACCCCAAAGCGCCTTAAAGTTTATATTGTTTCAAACTCGCATATATTTACGAATGTGTCATACAATTACCGTTCAATTATAAATTTATTTTGTTTTATTTATACATTTATTGCACACGAAAAACACAGAAAAGAAATAAAATTTAAGGAATAATAATATGGCTAACGATCTCTAAATCACGCTGTCGTCGTCGTTGTCGTCAGGCTATACTAGTCCACTGCTGGACATAGCCCTCCCCTAAAGAGCGCCACGTTGTGCTATCATAGGGGGTAATGCCCATAATCCCCACGCTGGGCATGCGGGTTAGGGATCGCAGTTCGGTGGAATTGTACTGCAGGGGGCGCTGCTGCCCACCCCCCGGTTTGTGTCCCTTAGTCGCCTTATACGACACCCGCGGGAAGAATTGGGTTGGTGCTATTCTGTAGGCCGACACCACGCAGCAAATCAAAATCACGCTGTGCCGAAATAATATTGAGTTGATATTATTTTATTTTACTAAGCGGTGGTAGCCCCGTGGATAGAACAATGGACTCGGAACAAGAAACCCAGGTTCGATTCCCAGTGCGGGCATGTACCAATGACTCTGTTTTTATGTTACGAACATTTGTGAAGTTATAGTTGCAATGCCACTCGCTAACGTGAAGAAAAACATCGTGAGGAAACCCGAGCGTCTGAAGTGTTCAAATACCCCTGCGCTTAAAATTGCCAATCCGCGGTGGGCACGCGTGGTAATTAAGCCCATCCTCTTTCAGAAAGAAGGCCTGTGCCCTGCAGTGGGACGGTTATAGGCTACGTAAAATATTATAAATAAATCAATAAATATTCATGGGCATACTACACAGATCTCGTTAGCCCTATACTAAGTACAACTAAATTACTTGAGTTACAGGCGCTAACTCGACGATAGATTTAAACAATAAATACATAGATAACATCCAAGACCCGAGACAAACTTTACTAGAAAAGTTCGTTTCCTAGTTTGACCCGGCCGGGGGTCGAGCCCGAGACCTTCGGTTATACAGTCAGCGTGCCAAACCGCTGCGAAACGCCGAAGCGCTCGTGGCCTAAGCGAACCGAGTGATTGGAATCAATCACTTGGTTAAGCAACAACAGGCGCGGTCAGGTACAGGATGGGTGAGCGTCCCGTGACTACCGCTAGTGGCATGTTTCCGAGCGCTTCCGTGCTTCGCAAGGTACTTGAAGCCGTTGGCGCCGGCTGGCATGTAATGGCAGTCGTTAAGCCATGTCAGATGCCTTATGGGCGGCTTGATAACTTCTGACCGTAAGGCCCGCCACTGACTTACAATCCACCACCAACCCGGACTTGGCCCCCGTGGTGGAGTATGGCCTACCTTCCTGCAGTGCAGGAAGAGACCCAGCAGTGGGGCCTATAATACAAGGTTTGATACCTAACTACCTATTAGCAAAAATTGTCGTAACTGAACCGACCTGTCATGTCATGGCAGTCGTGGAGACATTGATAACTTCTGTTATCTTCGGACAGTAAGGCCCGTCACTGTCTTACAATCCTTCACCAACCCGGACTTGGCACCCGTGGTGGAGTAAGGCCTAACCTTCTTGCGATGCAGAAAGAGACCCGTACCCCAGCAGTGGGACATACAAGAGGCCGTCGTATACATATTTGCCAATCTTCTAAGTGATATGTGAATGTGCCATCTCTGGACCTGAATAAATTATCCGCAGACAAACCAGTGTGGGACGACGTGTCAGTGTGAGGTATTATTCTAAGCGGTGATGTCACATTTATTATTAGCTGCGAGTTTAATCAGATGCATACTGACGACCTCTGTGGCGCACCGGCGCATCTGCCTACCATGCGAGAGGACCCGCGTTCGATCCCCGGCTGGAAACAAAAAAAACCCAAGGGCTTGATTGTTTACATGTTTGGGATGTCCTTGATACTGGTTCCCACGACACAGGGTATCCTAGTGTGGGGCCAGAAGCAATGTATGCGCTTATTCAATTCAATATATTTATTTCAGACATAACATCCATATTGATTAAAATTAATTAATTAGCTTATATGTAAATGTTATGTTTATGCTACTGCGACTTTGGTTCATGCAATTTACATGCGTTTGCTTACACCAGTTCGGTTCATATAGGCTTGAAAATCTCGGTACATCAACTTATGGAGACTTTACTTAAAAAACCTTCATCCTTTTGCAACAAAAATCTTTAGTCGAATGTGTAGTGTCTGCTGGTATAATAAGGGTTCATCCTACGAAAGCCGTTGCATTCAGGAAGATAGTTTTGGGCAGCAAATTAATGTAGATCAAAGGTCACTGACTGAATAGAAAGCTTACGTTTTGACGTCAAGTAACGAGGCGGGATCAAAGCCTCATCGAGGATACACAAAAACCAGATTTTCGAAGAAAATCCAGTTTTGCATAAACAATTTAGCAATTCACTCAAAACACCAAATATATTAACACATTTACACTTTGAACATTGCTATTATTTTGGCATCAAAAAACTCCCCTTTTTCACAAACTCAACTTTACCGCATAAGGGTTTTTTTATGGCGTGAATTTTATTTGAAGACAAAAATGTCTTCGCAACGCACAAAAAAGTACCAGGAGTCCATATCCCGCGGGCGAGTTGCGATGTTTAGAACTAAACGTGCAACTGCCCCGACCTTATTCTAGTTTCTGACTGGCTGGTTTTTGAGCCGGCCCGGCGGCGCAGTGACGAAAAACGAAACAAAACAGAAGGCTTGATTCACTGATCTCCTTGGTGGCTATTTACCAAGTAACTGTTTACTTATACTCACAATATTATAAACCTCCAAGAGAGGCTCTTAACGGGTTCCGATCTGCAATAGCCTACGTGGAAGTCAATCAACCTACTCCGGAGTAGGTCGCTGCAGACAAAACTTAAGCAGATAGTGTTATATTGCACCGGTGGAACAATATCATTGTGGAGCCTCATCGCAATCCATGGTGGACCTGGTCCAATGCCCATTCCGCCCTCACACTGCACTCTGGAGGACCTAACAGAGGCCACGCTGCTGCAATTGCAGTGGCCAACTATTTTGGGCAGGAAAAATAGAAATTGGTCCAATCGCTGATACGAAAAGAAGAAGACACACGAAGTAAGCACCATAGGGGTCAGTGACTATTCCATGGATTGGTATCAGGCACAAAATTCCATTGTAGCTAGTTGATAGGCACTATGCAGGTCAGTTGTTTTTTTATGGCCTGGATACATAGTCAGTCTTAAACTAGGCCCAATGAATATGAAAGGTTCAAAATAACAGTTGAAAAATGCCTAGAAGTGGTGATTCTGTCTCTTTCATTCGTTAGACTTGGCTCATTGTTTTTACTCGTCACTCCCACACATGCGTGTTTATACCCTGGAACGATGGAGCTCAACGCTAGCTGTCCGACGAGAGCTCTTACAGTGAAAGGAATAAGTAACGTTTTGGATTGAAAGGGAGAGGCAGGTCTACAGTAAGTATTATCCAGTCGACCCTTCAATACAATGGCAATCCCCAAATCAACAGCTAATCTACGTATGTCTAATGATTTCTGTGTTAGGTGAGGTTGATAAAAAAGTTATAATTGCATAATAATTGGATATCTACAAACGGTGGAAGTCTAGAGGCATTTTGAAGGTTTTTTAAAAACCGTAACTTAATGGTTTGGTTTTGGTAATTCCAGTGGATTTAAATTACGGTGTTTTTAAAGCGGTTATTTATAAAGCAAAGTAATTTTCGTCCAGGTGGTAATACGCGGAATGCCTTTCATAAAGCCAGAAAGAGGTTTATGTTGATGATGCCAAAGATATTAGTCAGGATCGTGGAAAGTGACTAACCCAAAATAAAAACGTATTAAACTGCGCCAGTTTTGAAAAATTGGGGCGTTAATAAAAATCTTTTCAGGTACCCAAATTTACCTGTTTTAAGCACAGGCAAACAATATCTGGAGAAAAATTGGGATTTATACAATCAGGGGATAAAAAAAAACATAGTTGATAATGTAAAACGAAACTAAACAATCATGCAGTCACGGCAATAAAGCTGAGCCCATTCCTTTTTACCACAAACATGTGAATGAAAGAATAATAATTATTTATTATTTTTTGTGTGGTTAATAAAACTTTTTTCACTTTCACTACACTAAACCCAAACCTATTTTGAGCCAGATCGTTGTCGGACAAAAAGCTACAAAAATAGATATAAAAATTATCATTGGTTGAGGTGGTCGAGGGCCTTATGGTCGGCGCCGTTCAACTCAATGGTTTTTTTAATTGTTTACCTATATCTCATACATTTAACATATTAGAATATTTATTTTTCGAAGACATGGTATTTCTTTTGATTTTGAATTTGGATTCGCAGTTTCAAGCAAGAGGCGGAAAATCAAGCCTCTGACATGGCTTAACAACTGCCATTACATGTCAGCAGCACCACCGGCTTAACGTGCCTTGCGAAGCACGGAAGCGCGCGGAATAACAGAAGTAATAGTTTGTAATTGTGTCGTTTCTAATTGTATTGTTTATTGAGACTTTTATTATTCAGTATTGTTTGTGTTTGTTCATTGTTGTTTGCTTAAATATTGAGTTAGGGCTTTCCTGTATTGATAGTTAATATGCTAAAAAAAATAAGAGCGATTGGATCAATTCCTCGAAAGGTTAACTCGCTGTCGAGTTTTACTATTAATAATTAATTATTTTTTTATTTGGTACATTAGCAAAATATACATTATACGTTACAACTAGGTATGGCACAACACGGAAAGTTCTGATATATATTTCATTATAAATGTACACAGCCTTCGCATAAACTAGGAACAACCACTTAAACACTAGATACATGCAAGACAAAGATGTATTTATAATTATTTTAAGACAAATTTTTAACCTTTTAACTTTTTTTTATCGGCCTTCACAAGCACACTATATACACTCAATCAGAGTCGATTTAGATATTTGCACAAACATAACCGTGTACGAGTGGGAGTTGATAGTCGGTGGTCCGTGCGCCAACCTTGCAGAGATAAAGCTATCAAGCCAATTAGTTTGGACATCTAGCTGCGTTGAAGTGCTCCAGATGACCATGAGATTTGGAAGTAAATAGTGCGCGATTGCTGTGACGAAACGGGAATACCTTTTCCTATCAATCAATCGCACTAGTCCTAGTCACGAGCACTGACATATATGCACTTCAGTACCTTGTCAAAGTCAAAATAGTCAATTTCTCATACATCAGACTAGAAGAGGTTAACGTGATAAGGTTCTAAGGTGTTTACATATTAGTGCACGCCACTGTACTCGTCCCTTGCTGGACATATGCCTTCCCTAAGGTATGTCACTTCCATCCATCCGGCATCCTCATCCAGCCAGTGCCAGCAATCTGCCACAGATCGTTGGTCCAGCAGTTCGTGATCTCCACTCGAGAACTCGAGAATAACACATTAGTGCACTTTAAATGAATGCTATTATGTAGTCCCAGGTTTTTAATCCTAGTTTCTTGGTCGATCAGTTACAGAAAACATGTTTATCCTCTATTGGCGGTGGTAATGAACCTAATGATGGCTCCATCTCCATTAACACTAAGGAAAAATCATATCCATTTTTTCAGATAATTTGTCAAATAGTACATACGATCTCTCCAACATATTAATAGAGAAAACCTCAGGGCTCCACGAAATAATACTAGCACCAACGAGAGAAAAAACTCGTATCTTTTCTACAGAACTTACTTGCAAAAGCGTCTGTAGGTACAACTCCTGTACTCCTGTAATCCTGGCATGTACCACTGGCTTTGTTTTCTAACTTATGTACATTTGTGAAATTATAGTAGCAATACTAATTGTGACGAAAACCGTTGGGAGGAAACCCTAGTATATGAACTGTTAACCTCAATCAACCCACCTCCTCAGCGCTTGCTACGCGTAAGGAAATCTCAGGTCTAACTACCGTCTGTATTCTTTAATGTTATTAACGGCAATCATGGAATCTTATACGTATAGGTGGAATCTAATGTTTTACATTTAAGAGGACTTGAGAAAAGATGGTCAGAGTGGAGTTTTTTTTCCCAATGCCTTTTTCTCCACTACAGTACGGCCCGAAGGCAGCGGCTTTCACTTTCATATTACATTGTAAGATAAGATAAGAATATTCATTATTGTACACCAGGAAAAAACAATAACACATAATTACAAAGATACAGTACAATTGGCGGCCTTATTGCTTAGAGCAATTTCTTCCAGGCAACCCACGATGGAGAGTTGCTGAAGGAAAAGTGAGACGGGTAGTTGGTATATGAATATGAATATTGATATACATAGTTATATACTTAAAAATAATATACTTACATAAACCATAACATATAATTGGTATAATACATAATTATACTATTTTTATTTTTAACTAGCTGACCCAGCGAACTTCGTACCGCCTAAGTGTAGATTCTTTTTTTTTTTCTCCGTAAGAACCATCCTCGTACTTCAAGGAATATTCGAAAAAAAGAATTAGCGAAATCGGTTCAGCTGCTCTCGAGATTTGCGCTTACCAACACATTCAGGGATTCATTTTTATATTATAGAAGATGCACTAACCCGTGCTAAGGACAAATTTAAAAACCTATTTAGAGGCTAAATATAATACATAAAACAATTTATTATTATTTGTACTTTGACATTCAGCAAACAGAATGTAAATTCTTTAAGTTGAAATAAATTGAATTGTTCAGCGTTGACCGTCTTCCCCCGTTGACCGATTTCATAAACTTTTTAAGGTAGAAAGGGGGCACCTAAAGTGTGGCCCATATAAATCTGGTTAAGTTCCGTTGATGGGATCCAGATAAAAACCACCGAAGCCTTCTTTGAGTGCATAATTTTCTTGAAGTCAGTTTCTCTTTTGCTGAAAAGGTTTTTCAAAAAATTCATGTCCCTATGAGTGGGGCTTACTCACCCGAATGTACCTCTCGAGGTCAGGCGCTATGGTGTCCTCATTCCGAGCCTGGGAGCTCCCGTAATCAGCTCTTGGACGGGCGTCGACATCCTCAGGAAGATTCTGGTCGACGAACGTCACCCGTTTCTGGTCGACGGCGGGCGGGGACGGAGGCGGTGTGTTTTCTTTACCGCTATCTAGCTGGAAGGGAGTGAGACAGCATGATTATATTCTTTTTAATGGACTAACCCGTGATAAGGACAATTTTAAAAACCTATTTAGAAGCTAAAAATTCCAGCCATGCCGGGTCTATTAATTTTTTTTTATTTGTGAAATATGTAAAATAACAAGTGTTTCTTATAATCTAGCCGCTCTCGGAAACCTGTTCGGTTTATCTGTTAGCGGCGGTCGTTCTTACTTTTTAACTTTACATGCACAGCTTAAGGAAGGCCTACGGAACGTACGTTTTGGCACGCTATATTTAGAAATTAATTACAATAAGTAGCGGCCTTTCACAATCCGTAGGTACGGTCTTTTGACTTATTTATAGTTGTTAATAAAATTATTATTTAACTTAAGTTTAAATTTACTTTTATTAAACTAGTTGTAATTCCCTGTGATGTTGATATGTGACCTCAGCACTTGAAATTGTCAATCTGCGGTGGGCACGCGTGGCAATTAAACCCATGCCCTCTCTCTCTCAGAGAAGGCCTATGCTCTGCAGTTGGACGTATTTATAAAACATAAAAAACATGTTTTTGCAGATCTCTTTGGACACAATAAGTCTACTTACAATTAAGCCGAACGAAACGCGTGTAAGTGTGCCTTCACCTTTAGAGTAGTTGTACATTAGAACTCTTTATTGTACACACCAAAAAAACAAAATACATTATAAGGAGAGAGTGAGAGAGAGAGAAAGAGAGAGAGACATTTATTTGAAGCCACAAAGATACAATACACTTAGCACACATAACGATATTAAAATAATACAGACAAATAAGAAAAGAAAGAACAAAGAAAAATATTATATAACAAAGAATACGATATAAAACAAACATTTACAATTTAGAAGGCTTACATCTTAGTTTTTCCGTATGCAATTGGCGGTCTTATCGCTAAAAAGCGATCTTTTCCTTTACTATCTGTACTAAGTGAACTAATCCGCGGGCGTAGCTAGCTAATTACTAAAGTGTAGTCAGGATAGAGACCCTTGAATTTTACAAAATTCAGTGGTAAGACTAAAGGCCTGCGCAGACGAGGGACTATCCCCCGGGTACTTTTTTGTCCGTTCATCTCTTACAAATTGTATCGAATAACGCACACGAAGGACTAAAAGTACCCCATACAAAAAGTCCCTCAAGTAACCGATTGTACCGAAGACATCAAGAGACCGGAGTGGATAAAAGTTTGGTGTTCTCTTTTAAAACGGTTTTTCTTTTTCAACTTCATGTAAATTACAATTACCAACACAATGTAATCTTAGAATATTTGCTTCCATAGCGTACGCTTCACTCAATTTCTAGAGAACAAAATGACCGCACACCGCGTTGAGTCCGCGAAAAGTATTCGGAGGACTTATTTTCACGATTTAGGGACTTTTGTCCCTCTGGGACTTTTGTCCCTCTGGGACTAAAGTCCCTCGTCTGCGCAGGCCTTAATGATCCAATCAGTTTATCAAGGGCAGGGCAGTATTCAAAAAGTCGTTACGCGCAGTTTGTTAAAATTGGTCTTTCATTGGTACAGTCGACGGCACATTAACCTTCCGTAATTCGTTCATCATCATCATCAACCCTTTATGTCCCCACCGAGGGGCACGGGTCTCTTCACTGAGGAAGGTATAGAGCGTACTCCACCACGGGTGCCAAGTCCGGATTGGCGGAGGCTTGCAAGACTAGTGGCTGGTCGTTCTGTCAGAAGTTTTCAAGCCGCCCCTAAGGACTAGACTTGGCTTAACGACTGCCATCTATTGTTTGTTCTTCGTTTGATTGGACTACTTGTGAGACAGCATAGGTACAACATAGGTTAGTAAAACACATATCGGAGGAAAAAATAGATTCAGACGAATTAAGAACCTCCTTTAAAAACCTATTTAGAGGCTAAAAATTTCACCCATGCCGGGATTCGAACCCGCAACCTCTGGCTATCCGTGCCAGCGCTCTACCAATTGAGCCAATGGGCGACTCACGGCATCAGTGAAATTTCGAACCTCTTTACACAATTGACATTTCATTTTTTTAGCATACGTATTTTATTGTCTTAAAGGAAACTACATACAAAATAAAACGACCCGTATTTTTTTATTTTCTGAAACACGCACGTTTTCTTATATTTTTTTAATTTTAAAGTTTCAAATAATTTTACCGGAAGTGACGAAACAACGAGGCTCACAATATGTTTTCTTTTGCCTAATATAAAAAAAAAAACATAGTTACAAACAAATGTCATTTTAGTATTGCCAGGGCCATGTTAAAAAACAGTTTCTGTATTTTTTTAACATAGCTGCAAATATGTTTTTCTTTTATACAATTAAATCAGCTAAGTTCAATTCATCATCCCTTATGTACCTATGTATTTATTCCTTTTTTTAAATGCACTTTGTGTTGGCAAAGCCTTTATCTGCGTTCGGAGTGTTTTTGCTGCCAGTTTGTTACTTTTGTACCTACTTTTTCAAGGTTATTTATAATGGTAAGCATAAAGTATGGTAACCCTGATGTTGTGTGGCTTGTCTTGCGTAACGTAAACAAACTTTGTGTAGTGTTAAATTTATTTCTCCCTACTCAATTTTGTTCAATCTGTTCACGAAGCAATACTGCAGTTTCATTGGCTTCCAAGTTGTCACATCATCGCCCATCATTTCGTATCGAATAATTACTAAATACACACAAAGTAATTTTAGATCTTGAAATTGATTTTTTTTTATCGTGGCACAGGCATATCACTGAGAGCCATGGTGTGACGTCATCAGCTTATTTTTGGGTTTTTACCATTTTTTCGGAAATGCAACCACAGAAAAAACTGAAATATTTTTTTACGTGCTTTACAAAGCCAAATCTCGAAATGGTTTTCGAATTAGAGCTCCATACAATTTTGAAATGTTGTCAATTCTCTGTATTACGTACAGGCAGCGACATCTGACTTAAGCAAATTGCATTACTTATAAGAACCTCCTTTTTTGAAGTCGGTTGAAAAGAACGGTGGTAGCGCAGCGGCCTCACGTTCGGGAGGTCGTGGGTTTGAATTTCGGCGTGTATCTGAGACTTTTCAAAGTTACGTACATTTGTGAAACTGAAGCACCAATACCACTCGCTAGCAGTGAATGAAAACAATCGTGAGGAAACCCCAGTGTCAGAGGTGTAAACATAGACAAGCGGAAATCTTAGGTCTAACTAGAACTTAACTACGAATAGCATTCGTGTAACCATTTCAGCTTACTCGGTCCGTGGGCACTAAGATCGTGTAAAAGCAGCTTCCGTAAAATCTGAAATTTCTGGCTTAGATTGCCTCATAGTTCAAAACTGCCTTCAAGATACCTCGTGTCTCACAGTACTGAAGCTTCGACCCTACACCTCAATTATGCATACAACCCAGTGGCTAGACCAAGAAAATAAAACTGGAATAAAAATAACCTTTTTAAAAAAACCTATTTAGAGGCTAAAAATTTCACCCATGCCGGGACTCGAACCCGCGACCTCTGGCTAACCGTGCCAGAGCTCTCCCAACTGAGCTAATGGGCAACTACAGGCATCAGAGAAATTTCGAACCTCTTTACTCTCTGTATTACTTACAGGCAACGACATTTGGCTGAAGTAATTTGCCTCACTATGCAACTTGCTTGGAGTCCCTACATGGGTGGAATTTTTAGCCTCTAAATAGGTTTTTAAAATTGTCCTTAGCACGGGTTAGTACAGTAAAAAGAATATAATAAAAAATAACAACCCGACTGCTGAGTATTACCTCCTAAGCAGGCGGGACCAACCTAGGTAACACGTAATGAGTCGCATTGTTGAATTAGTGTCCCATCTGCTTAGAAGTGACTGCTCAGCTGTCGCTCGCTCGAATCGCTCGTAGCCCCGGCTGCCTGAGTGATCTCAAAGGATCCCCTAAGGTTAAGCAACATAGGCCGCGTTCAGTGCAAGGTTGGGTGATCGTCTATGACTAACGCTAGTGGATTTTTTCCGAGACAACATCACAGTTAACTATTTACTTAGAGAAATTCTCAATTCAGAAACTGGCCCATAACATATTCGTAACATAGTCTTCTATTCTTTTTCGTCCTAGATTCTTCATTTTTTCTGGTGTGTACACAACAGAAAAAAATTACAGAGACGATAGTTACAACAGAAGAGGTACTCGTACAATTGGCGGCCTTATTGCTGATAACTATTTTCTTCCAGGCAACCTTATATCGGAGATTGCCGAAGAAGAAATTTAGATGGGTAGTAGGCGCTCATCGAATATTCATGTACATACGTATACAACTATACGACTCGTACCTAATATAATAAAGTACATACATTACATATGGGCCAAACACATCCCTCCTTAAGGGCTTCGCCAAAGTCCGGTAAATAGAAGTTAAATAATCGAAACTACCGTAGCGAGCGTCGTTGGCAATCAATACGTCTTGACATTTAGCTAAACATGCTATAATATTTAAAGGTAGAGGTTCCATGGGTCTCCTGCAAAAGGGTGCAGTGTTTAATTTACCCTGTGTTGTACCCTGGTTGCCTGGTAGAAAACACTTAAGGCGTTAAGTAGGCCGTATTGTACATTTATTTAAGTAGTTCAGAGTTTAAATTAAAGTATTAATACTGTCGCGGTCCTATCCCGAACCATCTAGAATAGTCGCCGCATGCTGCGTTTTAGTAAACAATAAACGCTGCAAGCAATAATGACTCGTATGTCCACTAGCGTAAGGTGCAAAACTCTTTAAATGAGTAACTGTTCGAGCGACCTTGCCGCGTGTACCGAGTGTAGGTACGTAGTTACGGGAATGTTCTAGAACCCTGGCCGGCGGATATAAATAGCGGCCGCCGCGGCGCGCTGTCAGTTCCGTTTGGAATAGCGAAGAGTAAACTTCGAGCGAACATACCTGCGATACGAGCGATAACCTACGACCTCAGCGATACTATTGGACTACGATTGAACCTGCGATTGGAATCTACGTGTGGACTTCGTGTCGTGAAGACCTGCAGACCAGACCCTGCGTGAATAAATCCTAAGAAGTTGTCATTGGCGTTTTACATACAAATCCAGAACCCTAGCCCGTAACAATACTAATCATAATAAGAATCGCTCGTAGCCCCGGCTGCCTAAGTGATTTTAAACGATCACGAACGTTAAGCAACACAGGGCATGTTCAGTGCATGGATGGGTAAACCGTCTATGACTAACGCTAGTGGCATTTTTCGGAGCGATTCCGTGCTTCGCAAGGCACGTTAAGCAGTTGGTGCCGGCTGCCGTCGATAGATGGTAGTCGTTAAGCCAAATCAGATGCCTTAGGGCTTGAAAACTTCTGACAGTTAGAGCAGCCACTAGTCTTGCAAGCCTCCACCAATCCGAACTTGGCCCTCGTGGTGGAGTATGGCTTATACATAGGCTGCTACTTATGTATGCGGAATCTGGGATTCCAATAATTTTAAACGCTATGTCTGACCTCCATGGTCAAATTCGATCTTTTTTTAAATACTGGCCGCTAATATTTTTTTCCTATATACGTTAGTGTTTTGTTTTTGTTGGGTTTAAAATGTCATATCGCTAAAAAAATGGAACTCACTCGTGAAAATATTCGTGCTATGATTTATTACGATTTTCGACGTGGTTTAACGCAACAGTGCGTAGATCTTATCGTAGAACTTCGACTTTTGGTGGTGAAGCTCCATCAAAAACGACTGTGTATCACTGGTTTAGTGAGTTTAATCGCGGGCGCAGTAAGCTCACGGACGAAGTTAAAGAAGGTCGCCCGAAATCGGTGGTTGTGCCACAAAATATTGAAGCTGTGCGAAAACTAATAATGCAAGACCGCCATGTTACGTATCGCGAGATAGAGGCTATTCTGGGCATACGTATGACGAGCATTCATAGGATATTACATGAACATTTGTCTGTAAAAAAAATTTGTTCGCGTTGGATCCCGCACAACTTAACTCAGGGTCAAAAAGATGCTCGCGTCGAATGGTGCAAGAAAACCTTAAAAAATTCAACGGAGGCGACTCAAAATCTATTTATAATATCTACACAGGTGAAGAATCCTGGATCTACGCGTACGATCCCGAAACTAAACAACATTCAACAGTTTGGTTGTTTCAAAATGAGCCGAACCCTACGAAAGTGGCTCGTGCAAAAAGCACTGCAAAGCAAATGGTGGCCTGCTTTTTTGGTATTAATGGCCATGTGGCAATATGGCAATAACAATACCACTGGAGAATCGCAGAACGGTTAATTCGGAGTGGTACACGACCATTTGTTGAAATACGCTGATGAAGTATTTGAAGAAATACGCCAAAACAACCAGCGACGCAGAATCATACTTCACCATGACAATGCCAGCTGTCATACATCTCAGGAAACAACTACCATTTTGGATGGTCAAAAAATAGAATTGATGGGTCATCCACCGTACAGCCCTGATTTGGCTCCCAATGATTTCTATTTATTCCCAAATGTAAAGAATAAATTACGTGGTCAACGATTTTCGACCCGTGAAGATGCCGTAGATGTGTTCAAACAGCACATTTTGGAGATACCTCAGAGTGGAAAGTGTTTTACAAATTGGTTTCATCGAATGCAAAAGTGCATTGATCATAGTGGAGAATACTTTAAAAAACAATAAAAGCATATTTAGCGATATACATTTGTTTATTTTTTCTATTCCGCATACATAAGTAGCAGCCCTCGTACCTTCCTCAGGGAAGAGACCCATGCCCCTTGGTGGGAACATAATGGGTTGGTGATGATGATGATAGCTGGCCTACTCCGTCTAAAAATATATCCATGGCAGTAGTGAGTGAGCGGTCAGTTCACCTATCTAATGCAGGTGGGGTTCTATTTTATTCATTATACTGCAATGTTTTCTAGGGCCTACAAAAGGTGGGCAACAATCAATACCGATTGGTTGCCGTGCGATGGCTACCAGTGACATAGCAGACTGCGGCGGATGTAGTGTGACAATATGATCAAATATTTTTCTGGTGGAAGGGTTGGCCAAGGACAATGAGGATTTGCCCAGCAGTCAGGGAAAGTAAATTAAATGTATAAGTATCATTGAAATAATGACTGCTTTTCAAGATATAACCATTTTCTGCATAATGGTTGCAGATGATTGTTCAGTACGACAGGGAATGGTTAAAAAAACAACTTTGTAGACATTATTGTTTACCATACGTTGACTACTTTTATCAATAGCTTGTTTACATGTAGCCAAAGCGAAATAAAATTAAATATACCTAATGTATAGAGAATGTGCAGAAAAATTGGTATCGGAATTTAAAGAAGTTTACTAGGAACAGACTTCTTTACTTGTCCATTGTTATTCAATAAGGTACACAACAACATCAACTTACCAGCTTGTCTGAAGTCCTCTCATTTGTTGACAATAAAAACTAACTTAACCTACACATGCATTGTGAATAAACAAAACTAACTTAACCTACACATGCATTGTGAATAAACAAACAGACCGACGCTAATGCACTCGCTGAATCGATACACGAGCCACCGGCAACGCAACCGTAGGCGGTGAAAAATCGATGCAACTATGATTATCACCTTAAAAACAACAGGTGGTTCGCGGCAAAACAACATATCTATAGGCACGTAGGTAGTAAAGCTACTACAGTCGATACTCACGCTAGCACCCGGCTGCGGCGGCGGGGACAGACCCAATACGGATTTCTCCTTCAATATCTCACGCTTTTTAGCGGCAATTAGCCTCTCCAAGTCTCCGTTTGATAACATTGTACGTTTGGTAGATGGGTAATTTCACTTTCTACAGCGGGAAAATCGACGCGTCGGCGTGCGATTATGGTTTTCTTTGATCGTTGATAGTGTTTTTTGGCTTTTGTGTGGTTTTTCGCAGTAATTAGACGTAAAAACGCAAATTTAAACAGGTAAAAAAAGAAGAAACAAAACAAAACGGTACTTTTCGCGCAAACTTATTTGAAAATTTTGACAGTTTTCTTTTACTTTTTTGACAAGAAGTTGCCAGCTCTACAACGCTTTATTTTAAATTTTATTTGACAGCCATGGGCGTAACTTTGTAAAATTAAGAAAAACAAACAGTTTATTTAATTTTACACAAACAAGCAGTTTATTTTATAAACATGTTTTTTTTTTAATAAAAAATGTTCGGGATGACCGTAAGAATAATTCATAACGGCAAGCCGGGATAGTCCTCAGTTTGGAATACAAAGTTAAGGCAGGCAGAAACTGGCAGCACTGATAGGCGTTGCCGTGTTGGGTAATTTTACCAGATTTCTGGTAATTTAGGCTTTGTTTATTAAGTAATCTTTTAGGTAATAGAATAGAATAGAGTAGAATAGAACAGAACAGAACAGAACAGGACAGGACAGGACAGGACAGTAGAATAGTTTATTTGCGTGCGTATAATAATTTATTCGTGTCAGTAGCTTAAAATCCTTATCTATGAGTTTTCATTTTAATGTTTCAGTTGTAAATGGTAATATGTATCACAGATGCTTGATTACTTTAAAATTTTATTTAACAATGCAATCCCACTAGGTACACATGACATAATTATTTCAAAAGATATGCGCTTCGTTGTGTTCGATTATAAGTATGTAAAAAATAAAGTATTTTATAATAAAATAATATAATAAAATATAATATAATTTACTTAAACTATGGTATAAAGATTAAAAATACAATAGAAATAAATAAGTAATCAAACATTCAAATATGTCTCAGGGCCATCTAAGTTGCTTAGCCTGATATACAGTATTTTTTTTGCATCTATAACTAAGAAGCTTTTTATGTTATATTATTATTGTTTTGTTATACAGCAGTATTTGAAGAAATTGGAAATTGAAAAGGAACATTGTTGTCCTACTTAAAATTATCCGAAATTACCAGTTACAAATTAACTACCTACTCATTTCAAGATTTTAGAGTTCCTATTTGGACTTTTTTCTTTGCAGAGTTCTTGTAACACTCCACTGATGTTAAGTAGCAAAGAATAACCAGTAACCAAACCACTAGTCAGTGTTGCCAACTTACGGCCGGTCTCAATAAACCACCTCTAGTTAACAATGTATCGCTACCCTTGATAAACAGTCAACCTTAATCTATCTCTAACTGCTGTTTCAATATTAAAAATCATGCCACCCTCGTCTGGATCAAAGATAGATAGCACCTCTAACTTTAGTAAGTACGACCCTCCCTAAACGTTTTATTTTTCGAATTGAATTTTATTGCGTTACGTTTTTAAATAACCATAAACATTAAATTCAAGGTCCAAATTAGTTGTGTAGAAGTATTTTCATATTAAAACGACTAAACGTTAAAAAATACGGCAGTGATTTTTGGTTTGCGACGATTAAATAATTTCAAATTACAACTCCTAGGATGCAACGAAACGCTTTGACGCTGAGCAGTGACGGGTATCATGTCAATGATCTGTGGTAAATGTCATGTCCAAGAAGATGCGCGCGAAAGAAGGAACAAACAAAACCAACTGAAATTTCAATTATGGCACAGCAACTGACCGTAAGTATTTGTTTACTGATGAAGTTATTTGTAAAATGTAGCCTGTTTAAAAGACATTATGCATACATTTTATGATTTTATTTTTCAGATAAAGACCAGACCTATTGGAAAAGATGAGATCAGTTTCTTGCTGGACCAGATTTCTAAGAAAAAAGTAATAACATCGAGGGCTACAAATGCTACTAATATTAAACTAACATATTTAAAAGAGTAATTTACCGACGTTTCATTTAATCGAAATCTGTAAACAAATTTTGAGTCAGAAAGTTCACTTTCATAGTTTATTTAAGCGCTGACCCGGTGATCCTCGAATTCTGCTACATCGCAGTTTGAATAAAATACACCGTGCTCTAAAATTTCATTGTCACTTTCATCACTGAACATATTATCCATTTTTATTTATAATAAAATAGAATAGAATAGAATAGAATATATTTATTTGTCTTCAAGCGAAATAAGACACAACAATCACTTATACTAGAGGCATTAATGACAGTTTAAAGAGACTATTATTTAACAGCTTATAAATAACAAATGAAGACAAAAAGGTCTGTGCCTCGGCTTGTAACTAATGTACACCAATATGCAACTAGTTGCCGATTTTCAGGCAAGGCCTTTTCTTAAACTAAATTATACCTATCTGGGTATAATTAAACATATTTTTACATAAATACACTTATTTATGTAAAAATATGTACTGTAAATCCTTTATATATCCCACTTATCCTTTAAAATCGGGCGATGGCGCAAAACTCTGACAGCTAGTTATCTGACGCATCGACAGTAAGCTCGAAAGTGATATTGAAACGCTGAAGCGTTTTTTTCTATGCAGTCATTTACCTATGGTAAGCGGTGGGCACTCCGAAAGATGGATCAAAGTCACGGTGTGTTATTGCTATCTATCTTTGTTTATTGAAACGCAAAATGTCTACACTATTTTTATTTTTAATGCACTAACCCGTGCTAAGGAACAAAAATAGGTTTTTAAACGCAAAATGTCACCTATAGTTACTAAAGGTAGGTATTTTAACCTTTAGTTAAAGATCGATAGGATATTGAGACCGGCCGTTAGTGGCGGAATATTTAATTTAGTGGTTAGTGGTATTTTTAGTGGTGTTTTATCGATAAAGTTATATTTCAAATTACGTCACTTATGTGATAAGTTATTTTGTAAATGGTTATTTATTACATTTACACATTTCTCAATTGAGAATTCATCAGAAGAAGACCTACTATAAAAAAAACACATGATTGTAGTAAGTTGATTACATGATAATTAATGATGTTGATTTAGTAACAAAATGTTGATTTCTTAACAAAAATGTTGATTTATTAATAAAAATTTTGATTAACTAATAAAAATGTTGATATTATGAAAGAATTATTAATATGACCATTGATTCATACCGTAATTGAATGAAAATATGGTTTAGTGGGCAATTTAGTGGATTCAAGATATTTAACAGTTTTTGTTAGTGTATTTCTAGTGGTTTTGCATAAAAATCTGGTGGGGAGTTGGCATAAGCGTTGGCAACACTGCCACTAGTAGGTACAAACAAATTGTGATAAGAATATATGCTTGATAGGTAATTGATAAGTTGATTAAGTTGATAACTCCTAACGTAGTGTTTAAATACTCTGTGACTCCTACTGGTAGTTACATGGTTACTGTGGTTAGCGCAGAGCAAAGTATCAGAGTTTGTGGCAGAGCGCACAGTTAGCGTAGCGTGATCTTCATTTGATTGATTGATTGATTTGTCGTCGTAATTTAGTTACATTTCTCTAATATCATACTCATTTATCTACCGGCTTGCTACTAACGCTGCATCAATACAGCCGAAAAATGGACGCTTCATACGATGACAAAAAGAAACGACTGTTGAGCAAAATTCGGAGCTACCCTAACTTTCCGAAAAAAGGCATCCTATTCTGGTGAGTGAGTTTTACCGTCAGTTTCTCAAACAATCACAATCTGTTGACCAAAGTGTATAGGAAAAACAACCCTGTTGACTGATATTTTTTTTATTTAACGATTGATTGTATGAAAAACCGAACCGATTTTATTAACTAAGATTGGTTGATAGATGATGATTTGATTGATTCACCGGTTCGGAATTGAGAACCTCATTAGGGCGATTGTCTGCGTTGCACTATTTTGAGAAATCTGAAGAGAACTAAGAATTTTATGGGAGAGTAATACTAATCATCTATCTAATTTAAATAATGAGAATTTTATTTAAGAGAAAAAGAACACAAAATGCCACACAAAAAATTTAATTCAAAATTCGGCTGTGATACAGTTTATCAAATAATGTGGGAAGTAAAGAGTTACAGCTTTATTATAACATGATTCCACTAAAACCCTGCTAAAGGCATTATTTAACAGGATTTCACAAGGAAAACAACCCCAAACCACTTTATTTATCTTTGTCTGGTAAAGATCGCTCTAAGAGATGAGACCGCCAATTGTAAAACCTTACCTCACTGACAATTATAGTACAGATTAGTCAGTTAAGTCACCAATAGATGGTGAACACCTATTGCCAATTCATACACGAATCCTATTTGGTCAAACAAAAGAAAACAATGCCCCAAGCTGTAGGCCGATTGCCTCAACAAATAGCGTTAATTTTTCTTTTGCCAGGGATATTTGCTCAGCCATAGGGGACGGCCCCACCTGCACCCTACTACAAGGCTTGCTTGTTGAAGCAGTGCAAACCAAGTTTCCCGAAGTTGAGGCAGTAGTTGGGATTGAGAGCAGGGGGTTCCTGTTCTCTTTCTCAATAGCTGCAGAATTGGGTATCAGCTGCATACTAGTTCGCAAGAAGGGAAAGCTACCTGGCGAGGTGGTGTCACATGAATACGATTTGGAGTATGGTTCGGTGAGTATTTGGATTTCATTTATTCTATCATTATCAGTTTTAAATGTTCGGTTACTTGAGTGTTTTGTAACACGCTTTTAGTTAAATATACGTTTTGATCTTGTTTAAATCCCAATAGGTACCAATTTTGCTTTGCTTTTGCAACTTTGCAACGCTTTTCCTACATAACTTTGACAGCACTTTGCTTTAAAAGTTACATACGTTTGGAATTAATTAATTTGTAGTAACAAATGTGCTGTGGGTTAAATTCTCAAATACACACAGATCAAGCTGCAGGCAGAAGCCAGTATTTCATGATTATATAAATTCATGATAACAAATAATTAAGGGTTATCTTAAGGGTCAATAATGATGCCCCGCAGCTAAAATTTAAACGGCCATCTCTCCACATTGACCCATATTACGAATTTACTGTTTTTTTTTAAGATAATGAAAATCTCTGTACAATTCCTGACTAACATAAATAATGCTAATAATCCACATAATAAAAATTCATTTGACCGCTCCTCAAGTACCTACCATTTCCCATACAAATGTTTTGTATCTACCAACGACATGCCAGATAGAAATTAAACTTTGCCAATACATTTAATGCACATGAATTATGGTTACATCGTACTTACAATTGGAAAAACGAAATTATAGCCCTGACGTCTAATAATTTAGTTTTCGTCTGTTATTCTCAGATGTAAGCACAATCAAACCTTGATTGCTGTCCTCTAAAAGAATTGGCAAAGTTTTATTGTGATCGCTGGATCACAAAATGACGTTTGCAAATGAAAGCCAACTACGTTTGTATGGGAATTGCCCTTGAGGAAGGCTCTTAATTTATTGACACCTGTATTTTTTTTTGCGCCCGCCAGAATCTATTTAACCTCCTTGATATTTAATTTATTCTTCGTATTTTTGTAAAAAATACTTAACGCAAGCAACACTTTTAAATAATACAGGCACGTATTATTCAAACCTTGTATTTTTTTTTGCGCCCGCCAGAATCTATTTAACCTCCTTGATATTTAATTTATTCTTCGTATTTTTGTAAAAAATACTTAACGCAAGCAACACTTTTAAATAATACAGGCACGTATTATTCAAACCTATATTTCTATTGAAAAGTCGTCGAGGTTTTTCTACGAGGATTTCCAGAAAAGACAAAACTTCTTGGTTGCAACACCAAAATAGTGTTATGTGGAAATTATTATTAAGTTCCACACTACACAGCAATGGTCCTACCCTGTACCCGATACCCTGTGGGTTGTGGTGAGCACCCCCCAACTAGGATACGCTGTGATATGGTAGTCAGACAAACACGTCACCAACATGGAAATACACCCAGATTAAGGCCTTCGGCATGGTAATCAGACGAGATACCGCTATACCAACGCTTGGTATGCCAAATGAAGACTGCCTGTCTTCATTCGTCATACCCACTGTGACCTACATATTGACGACCGTCCAAAAAGAAAAAAAAATGTTCCAGGACATTCTCGAAATCCAGCGCAATGCAGTGAGGCCTGGACTCAAGTGTGTGGTGTTGGATGACTTGATCGCCACTGGAGGTTCAGCCAACGCTGCGATGCAGCTTCTGCAAAGATGCGGGGCTGAGGTTCGTATTTTTTTCTTCTATTCTGTAAATTTTTAGGTGTCCATACCTTCTTTCGCTAACCGTGAAGGAAAACATCGTGAATAAACTGTCCGACGTGTTCAAATACCTCAGCGCTTGAAGTTGCCAATCTGCTAGTCTTGGGTAACTCAAGAGCCAGATATGAGTGGACACACAACTCCCTCGCCGTCGAGTGTGTCCCATTCATATCCCAGACATGTCAACTATATCTGGCTCCCTCACACATACTCTCAACTCAGTACAGTAGTCATCTCCTAATACTTTATCCAGCTCACACACAATGCGCGAGAGCGAGATCAACATCGTCTGACATCGGTTACATTCGGCCGCATTTCTCGTCGTAACAAACGAGCGATGAAAGTTCACCAAAAAAACGTGTGATCTGGATAAAGTAGGGAATAGGTAGGCTAGACTGACTCACCACTTGTGTCTCTTGTTTACACACGCACTTAGTTGATTGGACGCCGCATGAGTTAGGACACAAGTGGTGAGCGAGATATGATAGAGATATATTGTGTCTCGGTGAGCAAAGATATGAGATACAACAACTCCCTCTAAGGACCCACTTTGCCCAAGTCTACAATCTGCGGTGGGCACGCGTGGTAAGCCCATACTTTTTTTCTGAGAGAAGGTCTGTGGACGTTTATAGGCTACAAAAAAACCCGTCTTTGTCAATGACGTTAGTTCTGTGGCACATTCTTTCATTTCTGATGTGATCTATCAAAGAGACTCGGAGCATAGCTCTATTCTTAGCATAATTCATCATCATCATCAACCCATTATGTCCCCACCGAAGAACACGGGTCTCTTCCCTGACGAAAGTAGACCATACTCCACCATGGGGGCCAAGTTCGGATTGGTAGAGGCTTGCAAGACTAGTGGCTGGTCTTACTGTCAGAAATTTTGAAGCCGCTCTAAGGCCTCTGACTTGGCTTAACGACTACCACCTATCGACGGCAGCCAGCACCAACTGCTTAACGTGCCTTGCGAAGTACGGAACCGCTCGGAAAAATGGCACTATCGTCAGTCATAGACGGTTTACCGATCCATGCACTGAACGCGCCTTACGTTGCTTAGCATTCGTGATCGTTTAAGATCACTCAGGCAGCCGGGGCTACGAGCGATTAGCATACTTAGCAACTGTGAAGTTATAACCAAAGCATTGGGTGAAAACTTCTTGTTTTGAATCGGCTTACCTACCTTCAGAGTCCATGTTTTAGCTCCGTAGCTAAGACTGGCATCTTTGTTTTAGGAATTATAGGTCTCTGCTACAGTCACTGAAAATCCCCGCTGTTGTCGTTGAGGAACGTCCTCAATGTCGTACTACGATCGGCTTAGACGTCCAAATGAATTGGCTTCGGATCCAATTATTCAAATCTTACAAAGATGGTACACGAAAACAAAAATTCACTTCGTAGACACAATAATCATTCTTATTAGAAACTGAATCCTACGAAGTTTCTCTAATGTAGCTATGAATAATGTTTAAAAAATATAATTAAAAAGATCAATTAACTTTTTTCTCACTTTAATTCAAATTACATTCCTATCTATATAAGTGATTTCATTATATGACTTTATATTAAGTATTTTTTTAATATGTTTTAAGACATGTTCTAATCTATCTTCTTTTATAATATAAAAATGAATCGCTGAATGTGTTGGTAAGCGCAAATCTCGAGAGCAGCTGAACCGATTTCCCTAATTCTTTTTTTAGAATATTCCTTGAAGTACGAGGATGGTTCTTAAGGAGAGAAAAAAAAATTAAACAACGACTGTTAGGCGAAACATAGTTCGCTGGTTTTTGATAATTGTGGTGGGTTGATCAGAAATTAAGAGGTTAAATAAACGTATCTATGTATTATTTTCAGGTTGTTGGATTACTGACCGTGATCGAGCTAACGAGCCTGAACGGGAGAAGTAACATTCCAGATGGGGTAACGGTACATTCCTTGATACAGTATGATTAGCTCAGGTAGCATTAGAAGTTTATTTTATACGAGAAAACAAACAGTTACACAACAAACATTACAGTAACTTATCGTGAATATTGTAGCCCACTACTTATTAAAACTCTGCATCTATAATATAAAAATTAATCGCTGAATGTGTTGGTAAGCGCAAATCTCGAGAGCAGCTGAACCGATTTCGCTAATTCTTCTTTTAGAATATTCCTTGAAGTAAGAGGATGGTTCTTACGGAGAAAAAACAAAGAATCGACAGTTAGGCGGTACGAAGTTCGCTCAGCGGTCGGCTAGTCTATAATATACAAATGAATCCCCGAATGTGTTGGTAAGCTCAAAGCGCAGCTGAACCGATTGCGCTAATTCTTTTTTAGAATATTCCTTGAACTACCATCCTTGTAGTCTCACGGAGTGTAAAAAAAAACGAATCGACTGTTAGGCGGTACGAAGTTCGCTGGGTCAGCCAGTTAGAAATGATACTTTCTTTTTATTATCTTTTTTGACACGGAAACCTAGCCTAGTTGAGAGTCTCAACACGACGGACACCTAAACAAAACGTAACGATATTTTTCAAATAATTTAAACTCTGCCTACGACGGCTACGCTGCCGGCCAGCTACTATAAAGAAGTATCGTTACAGTATTAATGGTAATGAGATCTACAACCAACAGCGTTTTCTACAGTTTACATATTATGTAGAAGCTATACAATAGGCACGTGGTAAACATTTTACCTGCGTTTCAGGAATCAAAAACAATCTTTATTTTATAGGATACTAGCGGTTTATCGATTTTCCCATGGGAATAAGATATTTTCCCGCAGTGAAACGTAGCCTATGCGTAACGTAGCGTATGCGTTAATCCAGGGTGTCGGCTAACCACAAACCAGATTTTATTAAAATCGCTCCAGCCGTTTAGACGTGAAGAAGTAACAAACTCACAAACTTTCGCCTTTATAATATTAGTGATGTGACATATGAGCGGTCGAAAAGCAAAGGCGCTTCTGTCAATCCGCCTAAGCCGAACCAAATGATAGAAATATAGCGCATTCTTTACGTAAAAATATAGGTTGTTTTAGTAAACACGCATCCTTTGCCCTTCGCAATGACGACGAAGGAACGGGAGCCCGCCGCCGGACGGGCGACGATGGCCACCAATTCCTCCCGGTCCGACACCCAGTTGTCCCGGGTGGGAACCAGGTAGGGCTCAGAGACCACGGCTACTTGAATCAAACACTCTGCCATGCTCTGGACCAACAGGTCCTGAGCTCTGGCACAGTGGTTGATATTCGCCTGCAGGTATGGAGCAGCCATCTACGACGCGGCGTCCATGGGATCTCCCCGTTGCGGCGCTGGCCGTAGAGAAGGCTGCGAGGGGACCCTCAGGCCATCGCCACGCTACGCTGGCCGGCAGCGGCACCGAAGCGCCCTTCTTTCTACTTCGGCCGCGCCGGGCCACCACGTTCCAAAGGCTCCGCCATGGATTGCGGCGGCGGCGGCAGTGGGCGCGGCTCCCTAGAGGCAGCCCTCGGCGCCGGCCTCGGTGTGCCGCCTGCGGCAGGCCTAGGGGCTACGGGTTGCCCCGCTGGTAGGCCCCGGTCTTTTGGGCCTTTCCCTGTTTCCCACTAGCGGGTGGTTTAACAAGGGGCGCCGGTGTGGCAACCTTTGTTGAGTTGTTGAGGTCCGGCTCGCCCACCTGTTTGCGGCGAGGGGCGGCCGCAAACGAGGCTCCGGGGGGAGCCGGTTCTCGATCGAGGCGAGCATTCAGCATCGCCCCGAATTGCGCCACCAGGTTGCGCCCAAGAGCCTCCTCTCTCGAGTGGGGCCTCGCGCCGTCTACGGGCCGTGGGCAGGGGCCGGGGCCACTGCTTGCCGGGGACTCCTTAGCTCCCGCAGCTCGATGTGCTCCTTGCGGAGCTCCTCCAACTCTTTCTGGAGGCGGGCGTTGATCGCTTGCAACACCCTCGTTTCCTTGGAGGCGGTGCGGCTATAAAAAATCTCCGCCGCCTCCCGGATCGAGGCCGCAGCGTCGTTGAGGCGCCTCTAGAAGGTGCCCTTCAGGTTCTTCGAACCTTTGGACACCGATTCCACCATGTCCACGCTGCTTTTGACCTGAAGCATCAGGTCAGAAGCGGTCTTGTGGGCGCGGACAGGCTCGAGACGCCTCCGACTCGGAGACCCGATCAGCTCCGAAGTTGTGGGCGCGGACTTCCCGGAGTTCCGCGTCCAGCTCCTCGAGCCTTTGCTCGGCTCTCTGCTCCTTCTCGGCCCTCTGGCCCCTCACGAAGGCGCACCTCGCGGTGAAGGGCCGTCCCTGCGATAGTCGCGGCTCCTCGCCCACGACTTTGAGAGCGTCCTCCTCCCCCCCCCATCCCGCGTCGGAGCCGAGAGCGTGGCTCTCCTCTTCCTCCACACTCGCCCGTCGAGCGCGGGACGCTGGCAGAATCCATCGTTTCCACGCTCGTTGTCGAGCCCTTACGGGAGCTAGCTTGGCTCTCCTCCGCCATGGTCTGCCACGACCTCGCCGCTTCCAACGCCACTTGTGGCGCCAGGAGCGGCAAAACTACCCGTGGCAGTGGGATACTTGAGGAGGATTCAGGTTTTTTATAGAGGTTGTCTTCTCGCGACCCGAAAGCCCCCGGTCCCACTCAGTGTGGGATTCCGGGTTTTTTTTTTTTAATTTGTGTTAGGTCCTGCCACTATTGATAGTGTGGCAACCTTTTAGTCAATAAAATTAATAACATATGTCATTACAGTAATTTATAAATATTGTGAAATTCTAAAAAAAAAACATGGCTTGATATAAATTTGAAGTACAATTAAAATTTTTAATAAAAAGTCAGTTTAAAAGAGTCAAATTATTAAAATAGGGTTCCTAGACCTAATGGGTTGATTATTTGTCATTCTTAACATTATTTTTTTTTTCTTTTTTTTTTTATCATATCTTTTCCTATTTTCTTTCCGTTCCTTCTCTTCTCTTTTTTTCCGATTTTTCATAACCTGTTTTTTGTTTTTTTTTTTCCAATTTAAACCCATTTACATTACATGTCATTCTTAATAAAATAGTAACTAAAATTTAAAAATACAACTTGTAAAATTACATTTACAACGTTATGTTTACCCCGACGAGTAGTCACAAGCAAGGCGCCGGGGTACAGAATAAAAGTAATTAAAACTAAAATTATTATAAAAAATACTAAAGCCACCGCTCGCTCGGACCGACCAATTTAAATGTAATAATTTCATTTAGTACATAAATAAAAATTATAAAAATAAAATAAAAATATAAGCAATTTAATAAAACACTTTTAAATCAGCTCATCCGGGCTAAAACCGGCCCCCATTCGCCCTCGCGGCCGCGCGCGTCACCCCCAGGGCGAAGGCAAGGAAGGCCTCCCGACTCTTGGAGTCGGCCATAAAGGCGGCGAACGCCTCGCACCCCACCGCACTTCCCAGGCGTATCTCGCAATCGGCCCTAGCAGCTCCAAAACGGGGACACTCCTCCCGCAGGTGCTCCAGCGTTTCGGGAGTCTCGTCATCACAGATGCAGGACGGACTCCCCGCGAGCTTGAACCTGTGGAGGTACGTTCGAAAGCCGCCGTGCCCCGTAAGGAGCTGCGCCTTGGCATTGCACATTGTGAATTTGCCAAGCACTTTGTGGGCCGATGCGATGTCCGGGAAGAACAGCGAGGTGACGCGGCCTGTGGCAGACTCGCTGTAGCGAGCGTGCCACTTTGCCACTGTCTCCCGTCTCACCTGCAGTTTTGCGTGTTAGACGGGATACAGGTCGTAGGCTGCCGCGTCTTTGCGAGACAACGTCGCCCTCTTGGCCAACTCATCCGCGCGTTCGTTGCCGGGGATCCCGACGTGGGCCTTGATCCAGTAAAACTGGATCAGGCCCCCGTTTTTATAAATGTCCGCCAGCTGGCCGTGGATCTTCACGGCCAGCGGGTGTGTGGGCGAGGTACTCCTGAGCAACTCCAGAGCAGATCTGGAGTCGCTCAGAACACTCGCCCTGATGGGAGCGGGACCCCCGACAACGAGGTCGGGAGCCTTAGAGATCGCCACCATCTCCGCTTGGAAGACGGAGGCGAATCCCTCCAGCCTGAACCCCCTGGTGCGGACCTCAGCGCCGCCCCTCCACAGTGTGACCGCTCCCCCCACCTTGCCCTCGATCTTGCTGCCGTCCGTGTAGGCCCTGGGCCAGTCGTCGGGCACCTTACCGAGCTCCTCCACGCTGGCCACCTCGAACTCCACCGGAGTCCTTAAAGCGGGGTGTGCCAGCGTGAACGGGCTGCATCGGTGCTCGACTTCCCGGCCCGGGAGCGGGGCGAAGGGCCTCCCCCTCTTCAACTCATAAAGTTGAAGGGCCTCCTCGGCCCTTAGGTCGAGGGGGAGGATCCTCGCCAGGAGGACGGCAGCAGTGAGGGAGGTGGTGCGATGGGCCTTAGCGATGCGGATCGCGAAGGCCCTGGTCACCCTGTCGAGCACGGCCCTGGGGCCCGCACGTTGCGCGACAGGCGCCCAGACGTTGGCCGCATAGAGGATGGTAGGCTCGATGACGGTAGTATAGAGCAGCCGGACGATATCGGCATTTAAGCCCCAAGTCGCCCTGGCCGCTCTAGACACCATCTGGAACCTAGCCATAGCTTTGCCGCAGACCCTGTTGAGGTGGCTAAGAAAATTGAGGTTCTTGTCGATCGTCAGACCCATTACGGTGATCTCGTCCGAGAACGCGATGTCCTCCCCCCCAAGACTCAGTTTGGGTGGGATTACATCGCGCTTCCTGGTGACCACCATAGCTTGGGTCTTTCGAGCGGCGAACCTCATCTTAGCCGCCTCTCCCCACTCTGACACGGCTTCCAGTGCGGCGTTTAGGATCCCCTCAAGCTCACCCGCAGTCTGCGCCGCGGCGATAATTAGAATATCGTCCGCGAACGCCTGCAGGTGAGCTCTCAGGTCCTCGCCGCGCCGGAGCAAAGGGTCGAGTAACAGGTTCCACAGCAGGGGACCGCACGTCGAGCCTTGGATGCAACCTTTCGAAGTAGGTCTGTCTACTTGTGCTCCAGCGTACCTGACTGTGACCTGTCTTTCGCTCAGGTAGCTGCACAGAAGTTGGTAGACAGACTGGTCGCATCCAGTGGCCAGGATCTGGTGTTTTATTCCGGGCCACCACGCATTGTCGAAGGCCCCCTCGATATCGAGGGAGACTACTCCGACAATGCGTTTCTGCCCGACGTGATCTCTGATGAGCTGAACAGCATCATACAAGGCGTCCTCCGTGCTGCGCTGCGGCATAAAGCCATGTTGGCGCGGGCTCAGTCCTCCGCCCAACCCGAGCTGTCAGAGCAGCCTCCCGGCCATCATCTTCTCCAGGATATTCCCCAGGACGGACAGGAGCCCAATTGGCCTGTATGACTTAGGCCGCGTGTAGTCATCTCTGCTGGGCTTAGGCAGGATTTTGACTACAGCGGCCTTCCAATCCTTGGGGAAGTATCCTAGAGAGAGGCAGGCGTTCATCAGGGCAACAAATACATCATTTCTTGCCCTGATGGCCGCACTGCAGATGTCGGCCGTGAGGCCATCCCCCCCGGGCGCCTTTTTAGGGTGGATGCCCTTCAAGACGCCCGAGAGCTCGTGCTGGGAGAAGGGAATAAACTCCCGCGGCTTGGCACTGGCTTCATCCTCCATGCGGGCTTGCCTGACGCGAGCATGAGTATGTGACTCGGACTGAAGATCGTCAGCTGGGTAGAACGTATCAGCGATGAGAGCTGTGGAACCCTCGGCATCCAGGGTGCGTCCATCCGCGCCGCTGAAGAGGGTGTCCTCCTTCCGACGAGCGGCGCATCTTAGCACCCTATAGATGCCGTCCCACACGCTCTCATGCTCCTGCTTTGTGCAGAATTCCACCCAGCTGGCGGTCTTGGCCGCCTCTATGGCGGCCTTGTAGTCCTCCTTGGCCACCAGATATTCCTCAACTACCCTATCCCTTCTGCGGCGATTCGCGTGCCGGATTCGACCCCTCATCGTGATGAGGTTGCGCTTTTTAGCCTGCAACTCAGGGCTCCACCAAATCACCCGTTTGGGTGCCTTTGGTGGAGCCAGAAGAGGGATCGAATCCTCGCACGCACCGTGAATCGCCGCAGTGTACCTTCCAATGGCCTCCTCAAGACCGCGGGGCGTCTCGATAGCCTCGATTTCGTCGACCGTCCAGTATCCTAGACGGTCGACGAACGAGGTCCGAAAAAGGTCCCAGTCGGCCTTCCCGGCGTGGTAACGCCTGGTGGATCCGCTGGGTCTGGCTGGCTCCGTCTCGGGCCCCACCCCCACCTCGAACGTGATCGCCCGATGGTCCGGGGCGGAGGGGATGAGGTCCGGACGGACCCTCCAGTCGCTCACTCGATGGAAGAGCGCCGACGTGGCGAGGGTTACGTCCACGATGCTGGTAAACAGCTTATCCCCCCGCCAGATGTAGAACGTCGGCGCCCCTCCCTCGTTGAGGACCTGCAGATCCACCTGGGCTGCGAACTCGGAGAACAAAGTGCCCCTCTGGTCCTCGCGCCCGCAGCCCCACCAAAGGCTTTTGGCGTTAATGTCCCCGCCGAGAAGGACCGCGCTGGTGCCCATGCGGTCCATGAAGGCCTGGATGTCGCGGAGATAGGGGCTGAGGTCTTGGTCGCCCTCGAGGTACACCGAGACCAGGCCGATCTTCTGCCGCTCCCACTCCACCACCACCGCCACGACGTTCTCCGTGATGGTGGTGGCGTCCTGGACGACAGAGAGGGCCGGGTTGATGACTAGGATAGCCGACTTGACCGGTTTAGCCCCGGTGTATATCGGTGTATAACCCCCGGTGTATAAGTATACCGGGTGTCCACTCGGCCCACCGACCCAGTGTAAGGTTCCTGGATCAGTACGGCCGAGTAGCCACCCTCGATGGCCACCTGGACGACCTCGTGGAACGCGGCGCGGCAACGACCTATGTTGACTTGCAACATCCCTATTGTGCCCCGCCGCGCTCCCCGCGGCCGCCCCGCGGCGTCCCGGCCACCGTCGGCCACCCCATCACCCGGCGCACCCCGAGGCCGTGGGGGGGCCAAGGTGCCCGCATCAACAATACTTAATGGCCTGTCGCGCTATACTGTCCCAACGCATGCGCTCGGGACAGTCGGCAGCGTATGCAGGGTGCGAGGACTCTGCCCCTGGCACTTTCGCGCAGTGGCAGCAGCGCGGCCCCCCAGCCCGCTCTGACGGGGGCCAGTCCCTGGTTTGGTGCTCGCCGCTGCATTGGCCACACCTGGCTTCGGCGCGACAAATTCGCGCCGTATGCCCGTAGTACATGCAGCGGTAGCACTGCACCAATGGGGACTGGTCCACCGCCAGGACGACCTGGTAGCCCAGCCTTATCCTCGTTCCCTCCATGCGCCGCCATATTTCGGGGGTCACCTCCAGGATGACGTTGCAGAGCGCCCTGTTCCTGCCGTTTGTGCGCCTCAGGACCCGGGCCTCGTCCCGATTGAGGGCGATGCCCGCCATCAAATCCCTATTCTGGGATTCGATAGCAGCCACCACCTGCTCGTCGGGGACGTCCCTCGCGACACCAACGAGGCGAATCAAGGGACGCTTGTCGGCGGGCTCGGTGACTGTAAAGAGGCCACCGGCCCCCGACAGCTCCCTCTTAAAAACCTCCCTGCCTTCGCTGGTGTCGCAAGAGAGGAGCACTTTCTGGTTTCGCAGCCTCCTCACCGCGCTGATACCAATCCCGAGGGTGATGACATCGACCTTCCCTTTGATCTCCGCTATCGTGGCCTCGGC
This sequence comes from Yponomeuta sedellus, assembly GCA_934045075.1. Lineage (NCBI taxonomy): Eukaryota > Metazoa > Arthropoda > Insecta > Lepidoptera > Yponomeutidae > Yponomeuta > Yponomeuta sedellus. The sequence goes on from OW203745.1 coordinate 15,445,638, forward strand.
CGTCTTATTGGGGTCGGTCGACGCCACCACCACCGAGTGGCGCGGCGAGGAAGCCACTTCAGCATAAGATCTGTGTGGGGCCCGATCTCGCTGGGAGGGCCGTGGGACTGCGGCTGTGGCGGGGCCGCAGGATGGGCTGAATGGGCAGGATGGGCTGCGCAAGCGCACATACCGGGCCCGCCGCCAAGTGCGAAGCCCAAATTGGGCCCCGCTGGACATGCAAATTGCCACTGGACGTCCCCCCGCCTGGTTTTGGTCCGCACCGGCCGAAGACGGTACCCCCCATATCTGGAGGGCGTTACCCTATCCGCCACCCGGGGACGCGTCCGATGGGAGACCAGAAACTTCACACGGCGTCGGGCACCTTGCTGAGCTCTTCCAGGCTGGCCACCTCTTCGAACTCAACCGAGTCCTCAGAGCGAGGTGTGCCAGCGTGAACGAGCTGCAGCGGGCTATATATAGCTCATGGCCATTTTGTGGGACTATTCTAAATACTGGTGAAATAATTTCAAACCGGAGATGAACCCCGACATACAAGTTTGCAAACATATAAACTTTATAATTATTAATATAGAGCTTAGATGTTATATTTTGGTTGCTTAAATCATAACTCTGAGCAAGACCCAGAAAATCATGCAGGTGGTTAACTCAGAGAATACCCAATGATCGGAGATAAGCAAGTAATGGTCTGAACCGTTTTGTGAAGACATTATGGTATGGTGTTTAGTCCAAATGGTTAAGCGTTGAATTCATATTTCTTACCCTGAGAATCAAACCTGAGAGATATCTCAGGTTTGATTCTGATTCTTATAGGAGATATCCTATAAGAATCATGAATATTAAGTACAAATATGATTTTTAGGTCAATAGTACCCATAAGAATATCTTGTTTCACCATTCTAAGCGTTGTCCGAATGTCTTCAAGTTTGAAAGTTCCGGTTTTTTTTTTGTTTTTTTCTTTATTGTACCAAAGAATCGGCTTCTCTGGATCTCTTCTTGAAGCTAGTTCTGGGAGCTGCGACGGAGGATCTCGTTTTTTTTTTTCTCGTGTTCCAGAGTTGTAGCGTAGGTCTTTTGCAGATTTTTCAACTGCCCTTGCCTCCTGGACCGTTTCTGACAGGGTATCACCAAAGAGATACTTGTCTGGTCGCTGGTATCTTTATACGAATTTTTCAGCAGGACAAAAAACTTTTCCTGTCCTGCGATACTTTCGCTTTGCAGCCTTTGTTAGATTGTTTATTAACCCTCGGTCCTTTGCTTCCTAGACAGCAATTGTTAAATCTGGTGCCACGACTGACAGTGCTGTCGTCACAAAGTTTTGTCTCGAGACTGTAAGCCAACTCTTCGTGAATAGGGGGACCACTAGTTTTCTCCTCAACCCTATCGCCTAAGATGTTGAGGATCTCACGATCAAGGGGGGCGTTCTGTTTTTCTTAGCGTGTTTTTCGTCATCTGAGTCTAGAACCTCGATCTTCGAGCATATTGACCACAAGGGGTCGATATTGACCACTTTGGGAATCCCTGTTTTAGAATATATTAAAAAAAATCCTTGTTTCCGTCATCTAAATTGGTCCGTTACATTAATAACGACAGAGTTCACATTGATAGTTGCCGTGTCCACTAGACCATCGAGCTCCATCATTTTATCTTCTTCTTTTTCAATGTGCTCGATGCATTTCGTCCACGACGCTGCATTATTTTTCCGCAATCACGTCTTTTCACAACTCCAGACTTTCCGCCATTTTATTTTTTTTGTTGTTTCTGCCAACATGAGATTTAAATTGTAGCCCTATTAATTCGATTGTGTTAAGATCGCAATGGTAAGGTGGTAGGTAATGTTACAATATTTTTATTGGCTGCCATTTAGTCAACAATCTTTTTGTTTAAGTCTTACTTTTTTGGTTAGAAGTTCTGCTTCAACTTCATTTTCGTTGTAAGGTATTTGTTTTTCTTGCAGCCAACTTTGAATATCTGCCTTCCGCCGGCTCATGTTTTGCACTTTTTCAGCGTGTCTGGAGTGAAAAGGTGCGTTATCTGGCTGTTATCTAGCTATTACTGACCTCGGGTCGACTAGTTTCAAAATGTGTTTGAACCTATAAAATAAATATATTTTTTTTGCTGCTAATAGACTGATATGCAGATATAAGTATATTCTATTTATTCACCATTATTCGTAAATTATTCAGTTCTTAGCGTTAAGACGCGTTCACAATTTTATTGTATGACGACATAGCACTAATATAGAAACAAAGTGGTTTCTGAAGCTGTATGTCCGGCCGCCATTTTCTTATATTTTGGCAGTGTGGTTTGACATACTGGTCAGTTTCAACATACGAGTAGTTCATTGTAGAGAAGAAACTGACAAAGTAATTAAGATTAACAATAAACGGGTTTATTTCCAAAAATTACGATAAGCAAAAAATCTTACAGCTAAATTAAATAATAAAAAAATACATATATAGTATCTGTATAATTGATTTAACAAAATCAAGATTTAATTGTTATCTTATCTTACCATGTTTTGTTTTAATTCTATGTTCGGTTGCAATATACCAATATATTTTTCCCATATCGTAAGTCGCACTTTTTTAGTCAGTGTGTCTACTCCCGGGTCTTCTACGGTACGAAGTATGAGGCCGTGCCTCTTGTCCCGGGCGGCTTCTCCGGGGGTATCGACACATTGTGCCATCTTGGCTTACTGTCTGGGCGGCGGGAGCTCCGAGCTGTTGGAGCCTGACAGCTCGAGGAGCTCCCGAGGAGGCCGGCACCTCCACCATATAGCCACCAATCCACCATATAGTCCCTATCCTCGGGAGCTCCTCGAGCTGTCAGGCTCCAAAAGCTCAGAGCTCCCGAGGATAGGGACTATATGGTGGATTGGGGGCTATATGGTGGAGGTGACCGGTGCGGCCCGTAGTCGGCGCAGTCGAATATGCGCCGCGACAAACGGACCACGAACTCCTCCACACTCTCCACCAATAAGTCAGTGTGTCCGCACGGGCGAGCATTCCCTCCTCTCGAGTTAACCCGAGCAGAGCGAGCTGTCGTTCCGCCATTTTCCTTGCAAGGGCGAACTCTGAGAGGAATGGCTCGCCTCGGAGGCTGCTGCTTAAAATGTTTGTTTTTTTAGCCCTATAAAGGGCACCCTCCGGAGGACACGGGGGAGGGAGGTGGTGAATGCTCATGCGAAACAAACAGCACGGACCCGGCCGTGCCGCCAATGTGGGACTCGCAAGAAGTGCGCCTACGAACTAAACACCACCTTGGGGCTGGTTTTGGTCCTAAGGACCCCTTTTTTTTTTTTTTTTTTTTTTTTTTTCACCCAGGAGAAACCCCAATTACGGGTACCACCGGCTCGGGGGAGCTCAGTGGTTATGTCGGACTCCCCGCCCTGAAAAGGGCGGTATACCGACTAAAACTCCTGGGGTGTTCCTCCGCACCGCAAAGGACGGGGCCACGGGGACGCTTACGCACACTTCCGCGACCCCGTCTGCGGGCGCCCTTTCGGGCACTCCTTCGGCGGCGCCCCTGCCCCATCGCATCGGACCGAACGACGGGGCGAGGGAACGCCGCATCTCTTCGTTGGAGCGCATAGTGGCCAAGTGCGAACCCCTTGGCCACCACACGCCCCAACGCGCCGCCCCCTCCATCCCATTGTTGTGTGGTTCAATGGGATTAGAGGAGGGCGGCGCACCTCCTCGTTGGGGCGCATGGGGGCCAATGTCAACTGTTGGCCCCCACACGCCCCACACTCGAGGCCCGTCACGTCGCCCACCAGCACTTCTCTGAAAGCAGAGAAGGCGGTGAGCGACCGCGCGGGCCCCCTCCGTGCCAGAAGGCACCCTCGGAACACGCAAGGGCGCCTTCCGGCCCGCCGTGATGGAGGCAGAGGGTCCCCCGACCCTCCGCGTCCCGGCGGCCACTCTGGTCCGACTGGTACGAGGCGCGCGCGCTTCCGCGCAGCGGCGCCCCCCCCAGTCGGTCCTTCATTCGGTTGGTCGCCTGGGTCCCGCTCCACAAAGTGAAACAGGGCCCACGCGACCCCTCCCGCCAGATTATTCGCCGTTAGCCAGTAAGATCCGACAAGAAGAAGTTACTGACTAACGCTCAGGGTGCACCGACCCCACCACTTGCCCCTCCATCTGGTTCATGGAATCAGATGGAACGGAAAGCGGAGGGGTACACGTGAAGGTTATCTGGCATCGCACCCCGTCCTAAGGACCCCTAAACCAACATCATATTCACCACGTCACATACATTCCTCTACCAACCCTGACTTGGCCCCCGTGGTGGAGTATGGCCTAACCTTCCTGCGATGCAGAAAGAGGCCCGTGCCCCGGCAGTCTGGACATACGAATACACTGTTAAAATTTACGTTTCAACAGGAATCAATTAAAACTATTATGCTTTTGTGTTGTCTTTGAAGAGTATAGCGTGGTGCGCAGTAGGTGATTTACAATATCACAGGCCAAGGTAGTGGTAGAAATAAATACCAGAAGATATGGCATTAATTGTCCACTTTTATTACTCAGAATAGAAGCAGCACAATTTAGTGATTTACTTAATTTTGTTAGATAAGGTTAAAACACGGGCGGACTGAGAGACGATTGACAGAAGAGGTAAAAACAGCCTATCACACAATCACAGATAAGTGGAAAAACCCAACACAGAGTAGAGTTCGTTTTGGAGGATACAATGGATATTTTAACAGTCTTCTATTGTGCTTGGAATATCTAGGTACTTATTTATGTACAAAGAAAGTGGTTTATTTTTTTTCTAGCGGTTTGTCGAAATATCTACTTATGTAGAAAGAAAGTGTTTTAATTTTTTTTCCTAGCGGTTTGTCCGGCCGCCATTTTCTTATATCTTTGCATTTTCACCATAGTTCATTGGAGAGAAGAAACTGACAAAGTAATTCCATGTTCGTTTCGAATATTCCAAAACAGCCGGTATTTGTAGAAAGTAACTGGTTTTTTGAGTGGAGACCGCGACTCGGGAAACGTAGTGTAGGACGTCCTCCGACCAGGTGGGATGACGATCAGCGAAAAACTGCCGACAGATGCTGGATGCGGCAAGCTGAAGACAGGGCGCTATGGCGCTCATTAGGGGAGGGCTATGTCCAGCAGGGGACTACATAATATAGCCTGAAGAAGAAGAGGAACTGGTTTTTATTTCTCAATTTTTCCCATACCATAAGTAGGATACTTACGGTATGGCAATTTTCTTAAATAGGTACTGTCAGTGTGTCAGCTCGGGCGGGCGTTCCCTCCTCTCGAGCTAACCCCATTCTGTCCGCCATTTTCTTTTTAAGGGCGAGCTCTGAGAGGAATGGCTCGCTTCGGTAGCCACTGGTTAAAATATTTGTATTATTTCACGTCACACTAATATTCTAGAGGCGATAGTTTGAGTGAGTGTGTTTGTTACTTCTTCACGTCTAGACGGCTGGAGTGATCTCAATAAAATTTGGTATAGAGTTAGCTGACACCCTACGTTTTACTGCGGGAAAATATCTTATTCCCATGGGAAAAACGAAAAATAGCGGATAACACCGCGAGGCACAGTACATATTTGACTGCGACTGCAATATTTGACTTTTGTGAGGTATGACATTATGGTGTGAAATAAACGTTTTTTTGCTGGGTTGAGTTGTTAACTCGACGACCTCTATGGCGTAGCGGTAGTGCATCTACCTACCATGCTGCAAGAGGTCCCGGGTTCGAATCCCGGCTGGGAACAAAAAAAAAACCCCAGGTCTTGGATGTTTACATGTTTGTGACGTCGTTGTTTCTGGTTAACACGACACAGGGTATCCTAGTGTGGGGCCAGAAGCAATGCATGTGCCAGTATGTAAATGTTATGTTAACATCAATTTGTCATATTCACTTTTAGATACAAACGTACTATAAAACAAGGCTGATTTTTTTCCATTGGTGGCGCTAGTTAGCGACCCGAAGCGCCTTAATAAAATAATTTGCAAATAACGTTACGTTACAAAGTGAAACAAAGTGTATTTTAAGTTAAAGCGAACTCAAAAACATTAGTAAGTTGCTTCCGCTTTCTGGGTAAATGATTGTTGAATTATTAAGTAGTAGGAAGATGATGATGTGGACTGAAGTAGTGAGATTAAGTCTTTATTTAAGGGTTATTATGTATTACGTAAGGGGTACGGGGCGGCACCCAAGTGTTTGAAATTGTGTTACGTAATAAATAAACAACCCTTAGGTAAGAGACACTGGCGAAATATTGTACCAATATTTTATATATATATACTATATATTAAAAAAGCAAAGAGATTTGTCAGTATCGTGGCAAATGGCAAACTAGTCTCTGCCTACCCCTCCGGGATATAACCGTGAGTGTATAATGTGTGTCTTAGACTACGGCCGTAATATTTTTTACATACCTTGGTTATCTATATAAAAAGACATTAGTTTGTATGTATATTTTTCTACCATAATAATGCAAGTTTTGCTGCTGTGTATTTTTGGTATTGTCGGTATTACTGACAAGGTTTGAGGTCCCGGGTTTGAATCCAAGCTGGGGACAAAAAAACCCCAGGTCTTGGATGTTGACCTGGAAGGTCTTGAAGGTCTTGGTGCCTGAATGTTAATGTTATGTTATTAGTTTATTATTGCTATATCTCTTTTATTTTGTTTGTTTCTGTATTGTTATAAATATAATATATTGTAATCTTGAAACTGTATTCTGAAATAAAAACATTATTATTATAGTACAATAAGAATAGATTGTTAACAGAGGGTCGAAAATCAATTCCCGAGGTATTTAGGTTATAGTCAGAGTAGGAATTGATTCTTTAAACCGTGTAAAACACTCTACTTTTCATTTCGAATATGGGGAAAATAAAAACTCATTTTTAATATTCAAATCTTAGCATAAAAGATTTTTAACAATTTTTTTGAATTCCGTCAGATTAGTACCCCGCCGACTTATGTCGACTTTTTAAATTTTAATTATGGAACTCACCGCGTAATTGTTGTGGCTTATTCCGCTCAAAGAAGTTTGCGCTAAGTTCACACTGGCTGTTTAGAAAACTTGGCCGCAACATTTTTCGTCTGATCACTTGACCGTCAAACATCCTAGGAGTTCAATCGATTTTCGCTATAAACCTCCGTTTTTGGCGGAAATTAATTAAATTCCTTGGTTGTTGATCCTAGGTTCTAGAATGTGGGTTCTAAAAACAGTTGTCTTACTGGTTATGTTAACTTTTAAAAAAGAAACCGTATTATATAACAAGTTATGATTTTTATTCCATTCGTGGCGTTGGTTAGCACCCCAACGCGCCTTAAAAGTGCGGTGCATAGACAAGTAACGTTATATTTGTAAACCTTTGTATATAATAGCAAAACTAATTAAGACTCGCCAATATAGGTACAACCTATGGTACAAAAAATTGTGATCATTATTTTTTGCATTTTTTTTATAATACCTTTTTATAATGAAGCTATAGATATTTAAAAACCTATTTAGAGGCTAAAAATTTCACCCATGCCGGGATTCGAACCCGCAACCTCTGGCTATCCGTGCCGCCAGAATAGTGTAAAGAGGTTCGAAATTTCACTGATGCCGTGAGTCGGCCATTGGCTCAATTGGTAGAGCGCTGGCACGGATAGCCAGAGGTTGCGGGTTCGAATCCCGGCATGGGTGAAATTTTTAGCCTCTAAATAGGTTTTTTAAATTTGTTCCTTAGCACGGGTTAGTGCATTAAAATAAAAATAGTATAAGCTATAGATATGTGTAGATTTTTGTACAAATCACATTTTCCTTTTGATAAGTAATTGAGGTATATAGAAATAATCCTGCGAACATATTTCTTGTTGTTAACTTGTAACCAATGAATAAATAATGATATTATTATATGCCTAATTCGTGTATTTTATTTATAAGAAACCTATATTTATAACTAGGTACTTGTAAAGTCTGTTATATCGTGATAATAAAATATCGCAAAACCTTAAAATCTTTACATGTAATTTGGATAAATCAAATCACATAGAATTAGAAAAAGTTTAAAATTATTAACATTATATTAGTTCTACAATTTTGAACTTTATGTAATTGAGGAATTAGAACATAAATATTCTTATTTGAGTGACTAGCTGGTGCCCGCGACTTCGTCTCGATATCAACCCTTGTATCCCCACAGCATCCCCACGTTTGGGGCACGGGTCTCTTTCTGCATCGCAGGAAGGTTAGGCCATACTCCACCAAGTCCGGGTTGGTGGAAGGTTGTAAGACAGTGGCGGGTCTTACTGTCAGAAGTTATCGAGCCGCCCATGAGGCCTCTGACATGGCTTAATGACTGCTATTACGTGACAGCCGGCACCAACGGCTTAACGTGCCTTGCGAAGCACGGAAGCGCTCGGAAAAATGCCACTAGCGGTAGTCACAGGACGGTCACCCATCCTGCACCTTGCCGCGCCTGTTGTTGCTTAACTCAAGTGATTGATTCCAATCACTCGGTTCGACTAGGCCACGAGCGCTTCCCACGCACGACTTCGTCTGCGCGGGATTAATACCTACTTCATAGCTTACATTAACGTGTCATACAAAAGGTTTTAGCAGCGCACGCCAGAATAGCTCACAGATGTTAAATTTTTTCCTACTTACTAGACACTTATCGCCATATTTATGGATAATTCACACAATATTATCATAAATTGTAGCCTTTGTGTTATTCTGATTGTATATGCTATATTATTGTAAAGTTTCATTAAAATCCATTCAGTAGTTTTTACGCGAAAGAGTAACAAACAAATGTCCATCCATCCATACTTACAAACATTCGCGTTTATAATATTAGTAGGATGTAATTATAAGTAATTCCGTGGAAATCTGTAATTGGCCATATTATTTATCGTAAATGTTAAGTTTTTTTTGTTACTGATATCGCTGTAGATTTCCCTGTCATTAAATAAATAAATAATATAAATAAATAATTATCGATTCCGATGAAACGGTTTTCAGGTTTTGCGTTATTTTAATAACACGTTGTAAAAAACAAATCTGAATTGAGAATTTCGCTAAGTACCTAAATACTGTATGTAGTGCTGTCTCTTTGAATTTCTCAGCAAAGAGCGTTACAAAACGCACTTCGGGCTGCCAACTAGCGCCACCGATGGAATAAATCATAATAGTACATTACACAACTAGGGTGGTAAGTAATTCAAAGAAAGGCCGAGATCGCAGAAATTTGCGGTTCGAGCTGCAAGCGAGGGACGTAAATATGCGATCGAGAGTTTCATTTATTACCTCCCGTGTTGTGTACATCTTTTTATGTCTACACTTGGCCATAAAGCGGCTTCTTCCGTACGCGCAGCGTGCGGAAAAAGGTGTGGCATAAATTCTTTTATAATACGTTTTTATGCCACACCTGGCAATAAAGTGGCTTTCTGGCCAAGTGTAGACATAAAAAGATGTACACAACACGGGAGGTAATAAAGAAAGCTCTCGATCGCATATTTACGTCCCTCGCTTGCAGCTCGGGCCGCAAACTTCTGCGATCTCGGCCTTTCTTTGTATTACCACCCTAGTTGTGTAATGTACTATTATCATTGAATTTGAAGTAAGGACCGCCAGATGTCAATAGTAAACTCGTGAAAACTATTAACAATGCCATCTAGCGGTTTTAGACAAAGCGCTCTACACGTATTTTTCGGCTTTGCGCGCATTTTCAGTGGCGGCCTCTGGGCCCGGCGCGGTTTTTTGGGATCCGATTTGCTTGTATGGGAATGGGTTTCTATGCTTACTTCAAATTCAATGCTATCATTGAATTTGAAGTAAGGATAGAAGATCATTCAATAGCTTTTTTCGGATCCTGGCGCTGACGTCGCTTGTCGGTAAAATTTGTGACTAACTTATTACATTTTCTGTATAATAACGAAATTGAACCACATTTCCCTAATAGTTTATTTTTTTATAAATTAATATTAAAAAATCCAATGATTTAATCAATAAGTTATTAAGATCGAGATAACTTAATTATTTTAATCAATCTTTCGTAACCCAGTCAGCTACCGTACTTGATAATGAGTTGCTTGTGCCCAATCTCACTAGTCTATGCTACTCCACGTTAGATGGCGCTAATAGAAATAATTGGGCCACACAGAAGGGACTGGGGCGCGCGCAGACATCACTGATTAAACCGTTCGCAGATAGTAAATGTCACGGATATCCGTGGTAAATGTTTAGAAATTTTCTAAAACGATACACGAAAATATACCTCATGGATGGTTCACAGATATTTCACATTTTGCAAAATAGGTAGAAGAAATATTTTTTTTTTAAGGTTTCTAGTACAGATCGATTAAGCTATGTTGGTACATCTTTTAATTTTTATGTGATTTATTGACAAATAAGTTGCTTAAAACTTTACTAAAAACGGTACCGATTATTATGGCAGCTTCCTATAAGAACTCGTGGTCGCAGTTTGTACCCCCTAGTTTTTGAATTCGCAACTTGCTGTTGAGGAACAGTCGACAGCATATCACCTTTACATTTTATAATGTCTTGGAATAATTAACTACATAAACAATAATTAACTATAGCCCTTTAAGTATAACTTCCAACTAAAACATAGATTTTAGGGTTCCGTACCAGAGGGTAAAAACGGGACCCAATTGCTAAGATGGTATGTCCGTCTGTCGGTCTGTCCCCAAGCTGAACGTAAACTCTCATGAACCGTGTAGCTACAGTTGATATTTTTATAGATGATGTACATATTTATTTAATGAAAGTCATTTCCATTTTAACCGACTTCAAAAGAGGTTATCACATCGACGCGTATGTTAATTATTTTTCACTATGTTTTCGCATTATCTTCGTCAAATCTTAACCTATTTCGATATTTTTTTTTGTTCTACTAGGTATAGCGTCCCATTGGTCCCATTTTAATTTGGTGAAGATGTCATGAAGACTTTGAGAGATGGAGAAAAGAACTTTTCAATGGACAGCAGCAAATAAGGCCTAATGAGGCCCATTCATAAATAATATGCATATGTTTCATAAAATATAATATAAAAGCTGTCCCAGGGTAATTTGGTGATGTTCTGATGAAGACTTTCAGAGATGGGAATTTAGAACTTCAAATTTAAGTAAAAAAAATCACTTTGTTCATCAAATACTTTCATTAAGTAGCACATTATCTGGTGGACATTGTTACGAAGTTTATCAGCTCAAATGTAGTTCTTGAGAGGTTTTAAGTTTCTAATCTAGATAAAAATATGCCGTTTTCAGTTAACCAGAATTTAAGTCAAAATATACAATTTTACTGTCGTGGTTATTAGTTCCTTAGTCAAAAATATACCTACTATAGGCATGCGTAGTTATAAAAGTCACAATATCTATTTAGTTTCATACGAGTTTCACAAGTCAGTCAGTGATTAAAACGGTATAAAACGAAAATATGTTTACGCAGAGGACAAATACAGCGCTGGTGCACAAAAGTGTATTTTGCATGGGCCCTGTAATTTATAATAAGCTGTCTAGTGCATTAAGAGAACTGGACTTAGGCTTGTTCAAGCACAAATAAAAAAATATATTATTTAAAAACTGCTATCATACAATAATCGAATTTCTGACTGATAATTATATTGATTAAAATAAGTATAACAATGATATACTATTTGATATTATCCCCGTGACCTCTCTTGTTTGACATTTTTACTTATTATCGCATGGAATGTTATTTTTTTTATGTTCTTGACATTTTAAATTCTTGATGTTAATATAATAGGTCAATCAAATTAAAAAAAATCCAGGAATTAATTTCCAGAAAGCTGGATATCATTTTATACCATCATTTGATCTTAAATGCGTGTAATGCGAATTCGCACGGTCCCAGGAGGTGAGCTCAACTTTTGGGGGCCAAAAAACCGCGAACTTCTCACACTTTCTTTCAGTTTTGTGCTTCTAGCTCAGAAACGGTACTTTGGACTGGAATCTTCGTTATTGCAATATTAAAGAGAGTTAAATTTTGCGTTGTATGATTGTCTTCTTCTTCAGGCTATATTATGGAGTCCACTGCTGGACATAGCCCTCCCCTAGTGATGACCAGAGCGGCCTGTCTTATACCATCATTGGGGGTTAATGCCCATAATCCCCACGCTGGGCATGCGGGTTGAGGATCGCAGATTGGTGGCATTGTACTGCAGGGGGTGCTGCTGCCCACCCCCCAGTTTGTGTCCCTTAGTCACCTTTTACGACACCCGCGGGAAGAATTTGGGTTGGTGCTATTCTTTAAGCCGAAACCACACAGCATGATTGTCTAAAACTTTAAATTCGATTTATTGGTATAGCCGAAATCAAAAGTTGTGAACCGGAACTTATTTACGTGCAAATTTACATTTTGCGAATTTTCAAGACCATATTTCTTTGAAACTGATACTCTTACTTCTATTGAAATACCCATAAGACAAACATTGTAGAGAATAAAATTTCACATTATACCTAAAAACTATTTTTGTTTAATCTTTTCAGAGCACTCTCCACCAGCCTCTATACCACGTATCATGCGTCTGAACCAATTTTCAAAACATTTATTCCAGTCCTCCGCAGACACCTCTTCCACGGCCTTCTCAAACGGTGCTAGCGCGTCTTCCGGCGATGAAAACTGTATCCCTTTGAGCAGATTTTTTATTTTAGGCAGTAAAAAGAAGTCACACGGAACCTTATCAGGACTGTAGGGAGGGTCTCCTAAGACTCTGATCTGTGTGGAGTCCAGGAAGTCCCTCGTTTTGATCGCAGTGTGCGCGGGCGCGTTGTCGTGGTGAAGAAGGACCCCGCGGAGCCCGTTGTTCAATCGCTTGTTGCTCAATTCAGAAAAAAACTTCTGGCAGGCATTTTGTGTTATACCATTCAGCGTTTAATGACTTTGTTTAATTTCAAAGTTACGTACATTTGAGAATTTGTAGTTGCAATACCACTCGCTAACGGTGAAGGAAAACATCGTGAGGAAACCCGCGGCCTGGTTGGCTCCGCACGTATTGACTAGTCTTTCCTGTGGGCTAGGCCGACTAAGCTGTCAGGATGGTATAGGTGCTGGGCAAGCCTACACCATCTATAAAACCATGTCCCAGGCACTACAGCGTCGGAGTGGGCCCTTCACCCATCTAGTGTGAGTGAAGATACCACTGGACGCTGTATAAATCATCTCATTAAGTAGATGCAAAAAGGCCAATATTATTATTATTCAGCGTTGATGCTGCTTTGGTCTCAAAGTGGAATTGAAGTTAGGTACCCCGTCAAAGTGAAGAAACTATAAAAAAAATCCTGCGCTCCTCGATCGCTTCACTTTCGTAGGCGTTGGTTCATTTTGAAACAACCAAACTGTCGACTGATGCTTTGTTTCTGGATCATATTGAGAAATCCAGGATTCGTCACCTGTCACAGTGACGTAAACGCGCCGTGACGAGCCAGCATCAAATTTTTGTAACAAATCACGGCACCAATCCACACGGGCCTGCTTCTGAGCTTCGGTGAGGTTGTGCGGCACCCAGCGAAAAATTATTCTCCTTACGGGAAGGTGCTTGTGCAAAATCTTGTGAACACTTCCTGAACCAATCTGCAGTGTATGCTGAATCTTTTCGTACTTAATTCGTCTGTTTTCTTGAATTATTTTTTTTACTGCCAGCAAACTTTCTTCGGTGACAGCCGTGATAGGACGACCACTCCTTTGTTCATTCCCTCAAAGTAAGATGACCGCGTTTGAACTCGCTATACCAGCGGTAGATGGTTGTTTTTGAAGGTCCTTCATTCACAAAAGCAATTCGAAGTCGATCACATGACTCATCAGGTCTTAAGCCACATTTGAAATAGTATAAAATCATAGCACGAAAATGTTCTGAATGCCGATCCATTTTGGCTCTCAAAAAATGCGGAGGGAAATTTGAAAATCGAACAGTAGTATTTTTACTTTTAAATAAATGACGTTTTCATAACAACTACTAGTGGCCAATGTCTTATACATAAAAACTATTTTTCAAAACTTTCTGAGTGGCCTGGTATAGACAACTCAACTTTCAAATTCAGTTATTATCTAAGACTATATTTGCATGAATTCAAAATTATACTTTTTTCATTTTGCGGATTTTCCGTTAGTATGAGGTGTGAAGTCTACATTTAAGGCAATTTGAGGGTAAGGAACATTTCAATGCAACATTTTAAGGACGCGGTCAGAAAACTAGAGATTCGAATTAGGTATTGTGAATGAAAAACAATTTTACGCAAGTGATCTTTAATTAGTACCTTAGGAAGCAATAGAAACATTAAAAATGAATGTGACATTGATAAAATATATAGATATGCAGCACAGCATTCAAGTTCCCATTTTCTTAGTTGTTGAAATTACCCGGTTCACAACTTTTGATTTCAGATATACCACTAAGCCTAATTACTTGTAAATTTCTATATTACTTGTTACTATAAATTCTTCTTAGTCTGTACCTACGCTCTACTGAGCAGTCGTGGTCTTCAAAAAAAGGCTTCATTATAGGCTAATGTTGCGTGTCTCACGATGTCTCGCCGACGTTTACAATATTTACAGAATATTTCGTTGTATTCACTTCAAAAATAAATAATTTAATTAATAATAGTACCTACGGAACCCTTCGTGCGCAAGTCAGACTCGGACTTGGCCAGTTGATTTTTTTACTTACTATGCTTGCTTGCTAGATACCGATTTGGTACCTAATCCATAATTATACAAATTAGACATATTCATGCCTGCTCACACACTTTGTTCATTCATCGCATGGGTGCTATAAAACTATTATAACGAAGAACTAATTATTTTAGATCTTCTACAAATGTAGTTTGTTGTAGATTCAACACTAGTAATTTGTATCTTTTTACATTTACATCAGCTCTTCTAAATAGGTAGATCAGATTTCTGTTGGTAGAAAGTTAAAACAAACGCAATCATTTTTCGTCCAACGAACGATTGCGCTCGGGGTGCCAGGCGACGTTGCCAAGTAGTGCGGGGTGAGTACCTAGGCGACGCGTCGTTGCCAAGTTGCCCTAGCAACATCTCTGCATCCATCGCCGTGTGTGGGAGCGTGTTTTACTTTTGAGAGTAGGTATGTTCTGCGTAAGATTGTAAACGTAGGTAGTGGTTATATACTCTGATTGTAAGCACGTGATATGTGAGTAAGCTACCTATGCTCTGGGTATCTGCCTTAGTTAAAATTAATATAGATAGTAAATAATCTAGGAGCCCGCGCGACACATTAGCACACTAGCTAAAACGGCGAGGGCTATTGTCTGTCTTTGTGTTGTCTCACCGGCCCGGCACCGGCTCGCGACTCCGGGGCCGGTCGGCGCCGCACGGTGGGCTGAGAATAACGTTTCAAAGACATATGAACTTGAGTTTTCAAGTGTCACTTTTTTCTCTCGAAATAGGTTTTATTACTCATTATCATTACTATACTAAACAATGTGATGAGAGACTATTTAGAGAGCAAACGGATGTGTAAGAATTTTTCGAAGAAAAATTTTTATGGAGCTGACATGAAAAGTAATATCCTTGGAGATGTAAAAAGTGCTATTTATTTGTGATTTTTCGGCATACTTTTTATAGCAGGGCCCTTTGCGATTTTTTTAAAATTAATAATGTGTATTTTATACTTAAATGACTAGTTAGACCAACTTTAGATATACCCTATACCATATGCCCTAGCCTATGAAATTAAAATTAGGCGAGTTATATATAATGTACATATTATCCCTTTATTTTGTAAAGGGATAATATGTACATTAGACGACATTCACCAAAGTAAGAAAGGTTTTAATAAAATACCAATTTTTCAAAATATATTTTTACTAATTGCACATTCACTGACCACGAACTGGCAGACGCCAAGTAGGACACCTACCAGTTCGCTCGACCGATGATCCCAAAAATATCGCTGGTGGTGGCTGGGTGAGGATTGCTGAGGATAGAGTAATGTGGCTTGCCCTGGGAGAGGCCTATATGCAGCAGTGGACAAATACAGGCTGATTGATTGCACATTAAATATAAAGACCGTTTCTTTATCATGAATTCCCAAAAACGTTAATATCACTTTAATAATTCGTAAAACAAGTCTTATTAATTAAACACATAATGTATATGCTCAGTTTTAATTTCATAGACTAGGGTACAGGAATATCTAACTACGCATAATCAGGACACAAAAGCATTAGAACTACTCATTTTAGTACAAAGTACACATTATAATTATAATTTTAAAAATCGCAAAAGGTACCGCTATAAAAAGTATGCTGAAAAATCACAAATAAGTAGCACTACATCTGCAAGGATATTACGGCCAAACTTGCGATTCTAGAGTTATAGCCACTTTTCATGTCAGCTTCATACAGATTTTTCTTCGAAAAATTCTTACGCGTCCGTTTGCTCTATAAATTGTCTCTCATCACATTGTTTAGTGTAGTAATGAGTAATAAAACCTATTTCGAGAGAAAAAAGTGACACTTGAAAACTCAAGTTCCTAGAGTCCCGCCGGTGCCGTCACCGGGGGTAGCAAGCAATATTTTTTCAAGTTATTTAAGCGTCTATCTTCATATTTTCACAATTAATATTAACAATAACATCATGTATGATGACTAAATCACCAAATTAGTTAATAACACCTGAGGTATACTAGGAATTGGAGTTTGATTACCATTAGGGGTATTGTAGTTGCGTATAAATGGAAGGTAAAATATTTTATGTGCTCATTGACATTTTGTCCTGCTAAAAAAACATACTTACCCAAATCATAAAGAGAAAAATATGGAATCGCAAGTCTGACAACTAAACTTGACTTGTTCGTGGTTTTGAAGCAGTGTGGAAAGCTAAGCAACTACTCTACTTTGTTGGAAAAAGTTGTATCGCTATTGAACCTTCATCATCTGTCCGATGAAGATCTTGATATACTTCGAGAATTCTGTCGAAGATTCAGTCAACAAGTTACCAAGAGATGGAAGACAGCAAATAGAAACCAGGATATTTTCAGAAAAAAATATGAAAACTGGCTCGTAATGAGTATTGACTGGCCATGTTGTGTTTCACATATTATACCAGATGGAACAGCTTCGGTATGCCAAGAAGGCATAAGTTCTTGCACTGAAGTACCATTTGGATCTTTGGGAGCAAAACAAAGGAAAAGGAGGCTACAACATGAAAGTCATGAAGACACCGATGAATCAATCTGTGTTACAATAGAAAATTTGAAGAAAGAAGGAAACGAATGTTTAGGCAAAGTAATTTAAGAAGAATCCTGAAGAAGCAGTAAAAATCTATAACGATATAGAAATGAAGAAATTAAAGAAAACTACAGTTACGCCAGAAAAAGCGCTAGGCCTTTTATTTTCTCTGGGATTATCAAAGTGGAAATATATTACACTGAGAGAGATGACAATGCGTGAGGGCTTAACAGACTTTCACCCATCGTATTACAAGATTCAGCAAGCCAAGTCAAGCTGTTATCCTCCCGATCAGGCTTTCATTATAAATGACGCCATGGCGAAACTAGATCTGCAAGCTCTGTTGAATATAACCATACAACAAATTTTGAAAACCTTACCAGAACTGTCTGCTTACATGGGTAAAACACTGGTTTTGTTATCCAAGTGGGGTTTCGACGGTTCATCAAACCAAAGCAGATAATCAAAGCATTGAAGGAGGTGAAACAGATGAATCTCTGTTTATGACAACACTTGTTCCGCTGCAGTTATCTAACGGGACTGAAGTTATATGGAAAAACCCGAAGCCATGCTCAGTTTTCTACTGTAGACCTGTACAGTTTCTTTTCGCAAAAGAAAGCGAGTCTCTCGTAAAAGAAGAAATGAAGAAAATGGAAGAGGAAATAGCTGCATTGGTGCCCTCAGAATGCAGAAATATAAAAATAAATCATGATCTAGTCATGACTATGATCGACGGAAAAGTTTGCAGTTATTTATCCGAAGCTCTTTCCAGTGCAGTTTGCTATTTATGTCTAGCAAAACCGAGCGAGATGAACAATATTGATGCAGTAATACGAAAAGAAGTAGCCAACAACATGTTAAAATTCGGCTTATCTCCGTTACAGGCCCAAATTAACTGCATGGAATGTTTGCTACATATAGCATACAGACTGGAGTTGAAGACTTGGGCAGTAAGAGGAGATAAAGATAAGGCTGTCATGCTGACCAAAAAGCAGTTGCTGCAAGAACGATTCCAACAGAAGCTTGGTCTTCTTGTGGACGTGGTCAAACAGAGCTCTGGAATAACGAACGATGGAAATAACGCACGAAAATTCTTCGATGACCCAAAACAGACAGCCGAGATAACAGGAGTGGATGAAGAATTGATTAGAAGATTTGCAGTCATACTTCAAGCCATTACATCTGGTGAAGAAATAAGCGTCGACAAGTACAAAGAATATGGCCGAAGTACTGCAGAAAGGTACCTGGACCAATACAGCTGGTACTATATGCCAGCTACAGTGCACAAGTTGCTAATCCATGGTGCTGAAATTATAAGGAACTCCTTGGTTCCTACTGGGATCTTATCTAAAGAAGCATCCAAAGCTCGCAACAAAGATTTTCGATGTTAACGAGAATTTCACTCGCGAAAGAACACCAGGAAGAATTCAAACGAAGATGTCATCAAAAGGATGCTTCTCACTTCTGATCCTTTTATTTCTTCAATGCGACCAGTTATGAGGATAGCTTTAAAGAAAAAAATGAGTCAAGAAGCAGTGGATCTTTAGGTATTACAACGACATCATATTGAGTTCTGTAACGTCGAAAATATTGAAAGTGACACAGATTCCGAGAAAGAAACTGATTTATATGAATAATTTATATGATTTTTGTTTGCAATATGTTATTGTAATTCTTTTATTTATATTTTTTATACATTGGTTTCTTTACTTGTCTTTTATGTACCTATTTTAATGTAAAGGATTCATAGCTAGTATTTTATTCATGTAGTTTTAAAGGCTTATTTTTTATGTTTACATGATTTAACATTTTTAAAATGTATGTGTGTTTTAAAATGTAACTTGGACTTATTTCATGTATCTTTGTAAATATTTTATGCTTGTGTTTTTCCTCGTGTACAATAAAGAATATTCATATCTTATTTGATTTTCATGTGTATAATTTGTTCGCATATGACAATGTTTTAGAACAGTATTTAAGTAGTTATACTGTATGATTCTTTATAATTATAAAGAATCCTTAATTAAAGAAGGTACATAATTTGACAAACACAAAATATACGCTTAAATACCTTAAAAAAATATTTTAAATGCATTTAATTTTTTTTCGACCAAAGTCGCACGAGTGCGCCCATAGTGCAGTATGTCAAAAAATCCATAAAAATGCAGGCAATAATCGTGCTGAAGGAAATAACGGGCAAGTGTGCGATAATCAAGTTATGGCCAATTTTATAGTAACTTCCATACATTTTATTTAACCAAGTGGAAAAAAAGTACTTGCACAAAGGTAAACATACTGCACTTCAAATATGTTGAAAGATTAGCCTTCCTAAGTAGATTCCTGTGAAAAAAAAATAACAATTCAAAATTCGATCTCTAAGTCTATGGGGAGCGATTTTCAGCCCACCGTGCGGAGGGTGAGACTCGTATTTCGTATCGGCGTCGTA
Source organism: Yponomeuta sedellus (assembly GCA_934045075.1). Taxonomy (NCBI): domain Eukaryota; kingdom Metazoa; phylum Arthropoda; class Insecta; order Lepidoptera; family Yponomeutidae; genus Yponomeuta; species Yponomeuta sedellus. Next base: position 15,465,283 of record OW203745.1, read on the forward strand.
GGTGTAAAAGATATAACAAATATAGTCGACGGCTTGGACGATACCATTGTTATATCTACGCGTTTTACTTTACGTGTCGTCGTGTTGAAGTCCGTGTCAGCACTGTACCACTCACCGGGCGTAACCCGGCATCGACATCGGCACAATGGAAAAACGAAACCCGGCACCGGTGCCTGATGCCTGTGCAACGGCCATGCCGGTGTGCCGTGCCGGTCCGGGCCGATGAGTCGAAACACGCCCAATGCCGATGCCGGCGTGACGACGACGACGACGGCTCCCGGCGCGGCTCGAGCAGCAGGTCGCTAGCTGCTGCACTATAACGTCTAAGGCTACCTCGTTCTTCATCAAATTTTAAAGAAAGTCTATGGTGTAATTATCTCAATTTCTGCTCAGCGTAAATCGTTTCGTAATCTTACTTTAAACAATTTAATAACTTTACTACATCGAGGGTAGCATAAATGAAAAATCAGTAAGTTTTATGGGGAATATAATTACAGGGAAAGTACACATTACCTAAACTTAAAACATAAAGTGTGTTGAACTTATGGGTAGTATCAATCAGGGAACGTGTCAACCGGATATTCTGAGCTTCACTTACAACAATTAATAAAATAGAAAATCTCATATTCAATAACTTATAAGTTTATAAATAACCCATACCATAATATTAACCTCACACCTGCATTCCAATGGGGTAGACAGGCACCAAGGACTGCCACTTGCCACGATCCTGACAGATTACCTTCGCTTCATCAACATTCATTAGTCGTTACATGCACTCACGTCAGTTCCGGTTACTTTTTATCTTCCATTTGCTAATACATTCCTTATCTGGTCGAAGTATGTGGGACGTCCCTTACCGGCCCTTCCACCCACATTCGCCATGTATATTTGTTTCATCAATATTTCTTCCTTCATCCTCTCCACATATATCACAGTACAATGAAGGTGTAGCTGATGCGTGCGTTTGCTTCTATGCAGAGTTAGCTGGCAACGGCGCATATTAAAATCATGGGCCATAATCACAGCAGAAATTGGTAAAAATATCAGCCAGCTCCCATATGGATGGAAAGATATGATTTTTAATGGAATACTAAATTGATTGGAATAGTTTGTAGCAGTACCTACCTACCTCTCGATAGGATACTGGTCTTAGGCCCTATTTCACAATGTTCAAATAAAGATAAAGATATTTATTGGGTCACAGACATCGGTATACATGTAAAGTTAGGCTAGTTTACAGGCAAGTTCCAGATAAGCTATCCGCAACCAGGGCTGCCGTTTATTCTAAATTTAAATATTTTTTTCTATATTGTGTGTGTTCGTTTATGGCTTAGAACAAACAGCAGCCCTGGTTGCGGATAGCATATCCGGAACTTTATCTGCAGATTGTGAAACAGACCCTTACCCTACCCGAAAATAACTTAAACAAAATCTCGCAGCGTTGGGAAGTGTTTGCGATGGACTAGTAAAGGTTTTTCAATAACATAACATTTACATACAGGCACATACATTGCTTCTGGCCCCACACTAGGATACCCTGTGTCGTGGGAACCAGAAACAACGACATCACAAACATGTAAACATCCAAGACCTGGGGTTTTTTTTTGTTCCCAGCCGGGATTCGAACCCGGGACCTCCTGCATGGCAGGTAGATGCACTACCGTTACGCCACAGAGGTCGTCTAATTATTATTAATAATTGTTTAAACCAGCGTTTCTTAGTCTTTTTTGTACAAGCATCTCTTATGGTTTTTGCCACCAAGCACAATTTTAAGGACCTCCTTAATAATAGAAGCAGCAATATATTTAGAAACATTTATTGTAGTACAGTCAAAAAATATACTTTTTTCATAATAAAATAGGTAAATGTGAAGGTTCGTGCTTGTGGGGTAGGCGGCGGCGTGTGTAGCAATTACGAAACTTTTGGTGGCATTTATTTATGATTGTTAAATGGTCTATTGATAAGACTTCGGTAGAAGTTCGACCATTTTGTTGCGAAGTCGCCCATAATAATACTGAGGAGAGTGCGAACATGCAAAGTTGATGTGCTGTCGACTGCACTGTGCAGGTAGGTCGGTGTGTGTGGTACCCAAATGGACTAAGGTACCTTTGAGGGAGTTGTCTAAGTATTGGCTTGATAAGATCACAATCAGCGACCACAGGGCAGGTCTATACACGGAGGATGACGAAGTCTGGGTTACTGTTGCATGTTGAAAGCACTGATATCATTCACTAGAAGTTGTTGGTGGGTAAAGGTGGGTTACATTTCTTGCTGCTTGCTTTAAAATTCTGTTTTATAGACCCAATGCACTAATTCCGCAATATACTTTTTCCACAGATTTGAAATGTGTGATTTTTTCACATAGGTATTGTATTTTCTGAATTATCTCTCAAACAAACAATGTTTTTCCTATATTTATCCCATCCGTGGGTTGTCAATTTTATGGCAGATTAGATTTTTCATATTCATATTCATTCATATTCATATTCATTTATTGCATTGTCATGTCTCATTACAGTTCGTATTTGTAATTTTAAAAGTAGGTACATGACACCCTGTAAGGGCACTACAATAATATTAAAACATATTAAAGCAACAGTATTTAAACGTAATAGGTGTAACATTGAGCCTTAAATTTTCCGTAAGGACTTACAAGAACACAGAACAATTAAACCATACAAGAACCAAACGTAGGTACTCTGTGTCTAGAATTGAACTGTCAATTCTCTGCTCGCTACTGGCTACTAGAGTACACTGCTAAAATGTTTTACGTTTTGCTAGTCACCGCCAGATGTCAATAGTAAACTCGTGAAAACTATTAACAATGCCATCTAGCGGTTTTAGACAAAGCGCTCTACACGTATTTTTCGGCTTTGCGCGCATTTTCAGTGGCGGCCTCTGGGCCCGGCGCGGTTTTTTGGGATCCGATTTGCTTGTATGGGAATGGGTTTCTATGCTTACTTCAAATTCAATGCTATTATCTAAAAATTAACATGAGCTATCGTAACAACTATTTTTAGAACCTACTGTCCAGAACCTAGAATCAACAATCAAGGCCTTTAGATAGATAGATAGAGAACACTTTATTGTACATAAAAATGGAAATTACATAGACATTTCTTAACATAAGAGTACAAACGGCGGCCTTATCACTAAAAGTGATCTCTTCCAGACAACCTTTGGATGGACTGGACTAATATATTGAAGAAGTAATGAGTTTCCGGCAAAAACATATAATACGTTTTTATCTAAAAATTTAAACAAGTTATGATTTTTTTCCATGGTTGACGCTAGTTAGCAGCCTGAAGGTCCTTAAGTATTTATTTAGTGAAATTATAAATTCGGAAGCCGGCATTTAAATCATAGAAACCGTATTCGGAATTTGATGGTAGATGAATAGAGTTCTTCCACGTGGTCAAACTATTTTTTCAAACTGATTTGACCACGTGGAAGCTTCGTTCCTCGTGGTCAAATTAATGTAATGATCCTTCCTGTATGAGATTCTAAATGTCAAAAAGTACAGTCAAACCATAGTCAATGCGGCTGGAAAGTGATCGGAAGAGATCGCATTTGGGGGTAAAGGCCTATACCCAGCGTTGGGCTGATAATGATGATGAGTGCTGGGTCTCTCCTGGACAATCCCTGATAAAGATGAGAGAAAAGAAATAAATTATAGGTGTACGTAATATAGGTGTGTGTATAATATTTTGACAATGTGGCTAATAATAAATTAGCGAGCTGAAGTGGCAGTGGGCTGCCCATATCTCGCGAAGAACCGACAACCGTTGGAGTAAATGCGTTCTTGAGTGGAGACCGCGACTCGGCAAACGTAGTGTAGGACGCCCTCCGACAAGGTGGGATGACGATCTGCGAAAAACTGCCGGCAGATGCTGGATGCGGCAAGCTGAAGACAGGGCGCTATGGCGCTCATTAGGGGAGGGCTATGTTCAGCAGTGGACTACATTATATAGCCTGAAGAAGAAGAAATAATAAGAAAATAGAATTAAGATATTGGTTAAACCTAGTATCAGCCATTAGGGTTTGGTTGGACCTAGTTCTAGCCGGAATGATACCAGCTGTACCTAGTTTTACCCGAAAAAAATCGGTTAATACTAGATTTAACAAAGAGGCAATAGCTACACCTAGTTCTAACCGGCTAAAACTAGGAGTAGCCGCGCTTCGGATTATAAGGTGTGTGTATAATATTTTTATAATATGGCTAATATCCTAGTAAATTAGTGAAGAGACATAATAGAGAACTACTGAATTATTTCTCTATTGCCCTAGGATCTTCGCTATGAAACTAAGTAGGTGCAAGAATCTAGGACTTAAGCAGTTTTGCCAAAATCTGCCGTTTTTGCGGAAATTTATTAAAGTCCCAGCTGTTGATGTTACTTTTAGACTGTGGGTTCTAAAAATAGTTATCACAGTTGTTAAGATAAAAAGTACCCGGAACCGACGTGCGTGCATGCAACGACTTATGAACGTTGATGAAGCGAAGGTGATGGTGGTAAGTGGCAGGGTCTCTGCCTACCCCTCTGGGACACAGGCGTGATATTATGTACGTAAGATTTCTCATGTTCACTTTTAGATAAAAAGTATTATCATAAACGTTTCATAACTTCATTACTTGTTTGACATTGACATAACATAGACCTTTGGTCTATGGTATTATAAAACAAGTTATGATTCGTAGATCTACGTTATGATTGTTATTCCATTGGTGGAGCTAGTTAACACCCCTAAACGCCTTGACAAAGATCCGCATTACGCATTAACAAGTGATCCTAAACTTACTATGTCAAATCATGTTAAATCAAGAAAACAGTCCACGGAAAAAAATCTTTAAAATATGATCAAGATTGTCAGGAGTCAACGAATACTCAAAATCAATTTGTAGTTCTAGAACATTAGCTACGTGCTACTGTTTGGTAAGTACAATGTGATGACATATTCTTAAGGAGTATTTGAACTAGAGATAAAGAAATTATTCCGATAAACGTAAGTAAAACAAAACTTTTAATATTTACAAGCTTTCGCCGTGATTATTACTATCTAGTTTTAAGCCCGCCTTTGTACAAATTTGTTTTTAGCGCAACAAAGAATTTTCAATCATTTACTATTCTTTCTTTTTTTATCTTTGCTTGGTTTCTTAAGAGACCCTGGTCCTGCATAGTTTGTTTTAGGTTTCGTTTTACTGTCCTTGCCTTTTTGTGCTTTTACAACTTTTTCTTTCCTTATTAATTTCCTGACTTTGTCTGCTCTGTGTTTCTGTAGATTGAAACCGCCGAAATCAAGTGAGGACTTTCCTTCACGTCCAATGTGGTAGTAGGATTTTATGTCTTTATTGTGTAATGTTTCGTCGAGTAATACAACTCTGTCGTTCAGTTTACTACTGTTATTGACGCTCCAATTCATGCTTCCGCCTTCCACCGTTTCCCTGAATATCTTCGATTTTTTCATCAGTGTCGTATTCTCAATTTCTATATGATTTACTGGTTGATCGGTCGCTTTGCGTTTACCTTCCTTGTCATCCACATACTTGACTTTTGAACTTTCTATAGTGGTTGAATTTGGCAAACCATATAGTTCAACAAAGTAGCTGTATGCTGTTGAATTTTTTGATGTTTCAAATCGAATGGTTACGTTCTTACGGCCGAGTCCCCCGTTTACAATTTCTGCGCTTGCGACGCGATTTGCGTTCAAGTCGGTGATTACAATTCGCGATATGAGTTCGTTCGTTGCTATTGTGACGTTTTTGACCCGTTGCCATAGTGAACGAGGTACTACGATGTCGACTTCGTAAAGTCGTGGTCCACCTTTCTCTCCTATATCAATATCTTGGACTGAATTGTTTATTAACACTGCAGCTAATATGACCGTTACGGCAGCTTTATAATCCATCTTGAGTGAAAAAGCAAGTGATACTGTGGTTCAGAGTTAAATAGCTATGGTTTTGTAGTGTTCTTATGATGCTTCTTTATTGTTAAGATCCATGACTAATTCATTAGCATTCCTCCGGCTATTGTCTCTTTTGTAAAGCCATCATAATGCACTTTTCTATTTGAGTTTAATGAACAAACGTTTGAGGAATATGGCTTCAACCATAGTCGTTGTTTATAATTTCCTCTTCTAAATTATTTTCTGTGTACGTTAAAATAATCTCTATATATCAAGAGTTCTCATTGGTTAGAATGTGAGGTTTCGCGAACATGTCGACCTCCGGTGAAATGGAGAGCTTTTTGGATTTATAAGCTGCGCCTAATTCGATGTCTATTCAAGACGATCCTATTGCACACATTACTTTAGTGACATCGCACTCTTAAGCTGTACAAAGAAGATTGATTCCAAGTTAAATGGTTTTTATTTTTTAAAGTAACAAAACGATTTCACAAACGTAACAAAACAAACAATTCATGAATTCTGAAGGACAGGAAAAATTATATCGACTTATTCTATTTACATCTAAGGTCATTGGTCATTTTAATTACTATATCTTTACACTTAGGTATAACATTTAATACTTACCTACGCAAAAATAAAGTCCAAATTCAACCTAAACTTTCCTTTTTATTGCAAAAAAACGTGATAAAGATACCAAAAAGTAACTTTTCTGGATTTATAATCCATCCATAAAAGTTGTTCGTACGGCTGCGAGGCTTGGACACTCATACTCGAGGAGAAAATGAAGTTCTTGGTTGCGGAAAGGAGGATCATGAAGAAAATTCACGGTCCAACGAGGAAGGAAGGTAGGAACGTAGGTAGGAAGGTAGGAAGATCGTAGTTAGAGAGTTAAAAAGAACCAGTAAATCGAAAACCTGATTTCCGAATCCAACATCATCGGAGAGACTAAATCCCACCGACTCCGTTGGCTCGATCAGTTAGAAAGGATAGGAGAGGATCGGGCGTTGAAGAAGGCATACCTGGGGCTTCCAAAGACCGGTTGGCTGCCCCAGATATTAATGGAAGGATGGCGTGAGCTTCAGGCGGGTGACTGGCAAGAGACCGCGCAGGATAGAGACAAGTGTATTAGTCGCCACTTGTGTAGTCGGAGGCCAAGTCCCACTTCGGGTCGCCAAGCTAGCGGATTAAGAAGTAAAAGTTGTTCGTATCAGTGAACTATTTTTAAGGAAAAAGGGATCTTCGATACGATAGAGTCGAGCCATGGTTATGTAAAGCAGAAGAGGTCATAAATCCTATCTAACCTACAGAATTAAGACTTGACATGACCCTGGCTTTCTTCAAAAATTTCAAAAACTTTAGATCGGTCCTGTCATCGATTCCGTCGTAGTCGACATCGCTAGAAATCGCGAACACCTGGACGTGGAAGTTGAAACCGCGCAACCTCGATGGACTTCTCAGTTGTAGGGTCACGGACTTGGCTCCAATGCCACCGTCGATCACTACTACCTCTCCCTTCTTGTCAGGCCTCAAATCTGTGACCTCTATCCTGGAGATGTACTCGAAAGGACTGGTTTCTATAGTTACGTCGTTCACTTGCTTCCAAAACACTGCCTCCGCGTATAGTATTTTGTCGTAGAACCGTCTGCCTATGTCACTTCCAATTATTAGGTCATCAGCTGTATTGAGAGCTACTGTTGTTAGGAAAATAAGAATTGTGTACTCCATATTGTAGTTGAATTTATGTAAGGTTTTCTTTGCTAATTCACGTGTGAATGATATGAGTTGTATATTCGTACGGGTTTTTATACGTTTTCCGAGACGTATAGTTTTTAATTGATCTACAAATGGGCTATTGTCTAGGTCAAGTCTATTTTGGATGTTTCGTTTTTGGTTGCCCATTGTAGGTTTTTTATGAATCGATGTAAGCATGAATGATGTTTGCCTAACTTATAACAAAGGCTTGAAAAATAAACAAACTTAGGTCTTAATACGTTTTAACATTTTAATTTCATTTTTCAAATAAGCGTAAATGTATGCTTACTGCGCCTACACTTTTATTTACGTAGAAATAAGGATTAAAAGGATTGAATTGCTCTTAATAACAAAATTATTTATGTAGGATAGATCTAGAATCTTTTATAATGGAAGGTAAGTATGTGTGTCCACAGCAAAGTGGTACTGTTAGACGCGAGCAGTCTTCACTCAGTGACATTACAGATAACTTTGCAACTGAAATGTAAAGTATTATGCTGTGATACAAACTCTTGGTGAATTAATTAGATCATTAGGTAATTTATTTCAACCAGTGAATGAATTGGCGCTCAGTTTTGGAGGCTACAGTCGTAATTCTTGTATTAGAAGTTTCGTCGTCTTCCATATTCGTAATGACTTCCTCAGTTGTCGCATCAGATGTTGATATAGTTGGTTCCATATTATTTTTATTATCATTTTCGTGTGTTGTCATATTACTAGAATTGCCTAATCCTATTTCGGGTTTCGTAGACGATTTAGCAAAATTATCTTTTAATTCGGAACTTTTTTCGTCGTCTTGACTGCTGATAACGTCTAAGATCGCATCAATCTGAGCGTTGCTTTTATCGTCCATGAACACATTTCTGTCGCCTTCGATTCCCTCCAGTCTTCGCATGTAGGTCTTGTTCGGGTTTTCAGCTACCATTTCAGATCCCGTTAATTGTGGGAAGATTCTTTCATCGCTATTGTGTGAATCTAGGACTCCAAGAAAACGTAAGTAATTTTGTAGTATGACTTTTCTATCTTCTAGTGTTATTGTTTCTTTATCTGTTACTACTTCAGCTGCCTGCTCTCTAGTACGGGCAGCCAATACATCGCCGATTTTATCGATTGTGCGTCGAGCCAGTATTGAATCTATATCAGTGTGGCTTTTCTCATACCTAGTTTCGTTAGAATGCTTCCAGAAATTTGGGTACCATTGTAACAGTGCGCTTTGATCACTTTTGGTGAGTATACTCAGTAGAACTGCGAGAAGAAAGACGTGCATATTCTTATTTGCCCAAGTAACTGATGCGTGTGCGAACGGTCTACTCTGTTTTATATTGTAAAGACAAAGACACTTCCTATATATCTGGACATTATTACCTACACTTGAAATATAAATTAACTTTTATTTGTTAAACACAACGGGTGTAGGGGATGAGTAAAAGCAAAACAAGTACTGTTTCTCTCTATTTAAACATAATACGCTTACTTATTTCAATGTGAATAAAACTGGCAAGTGATCAAGACGGCTTTGGTGGCGTAGCGTTTTGGCACGCTGTCTGTGCAACCAAAGGTCTCGGGTTCGATCCCCGGCCGGGTCAAACTAGGAAACGAACTTTTCTAGTTTGTCTCGGGTCTTGGATGTTATCTATGTATTTATTGTATTAAATCTATCGTCGAATTAACACCTATAACACAAGTCATTTAGTTGTACTTAGTATAGGGCTAACGAGATCTGTGTGATAAGTCCATGAATATTTATTATTATCTTTGCTTCACTGGGACAGCTACAGTCGACTATGGGACTAGTCAGCGGGAGAAAAGGACTTTAGAGAAATAACAAGTGTTTTTTTTAAGGTAAATCACCTACTGCGTCTAGTTGCAATAACTGCCTTCACTATATAAATTACGTGATCACTTAGATGCTGGGTCATATTTGAGAAGGAGTTTTGCTTAGCGACTATAACACACTCCCAGCTTAGTTGGCTTAAATCCACAAGAATGTGCGTATAGTATTTATTTACTTCTTTAAAAGAATAAATAAATATTCACGAATAAATATTCACGAACATAACACACAGATCTCATTAGCCCTATACTAAGTACAACTAAATGACTTGTGTTATAGGTGCTAACTCGACGATAGATTTAATATAACAAATACATAGATAACATCCAAGACCCGAGGCAAACAAGAAAAGTTCGTTTCCTAGTTTGACCCGGCCGGGGATCGAACCCGAGACCCTCGGTTCTACAGTCAGCGTGCCAAGCCGCTGCGCCACCGAGGCCGTCGACTAAAATGGGACTAAAATAAATATAAATGCTACTGCACACTGTAAAAGTATTGTTGAAATAAGTCCACTACGTACCTGTAATAAAAATAAATATTCACAAAATAATTTCTAGCACAGTCAATTTATAAATCAGCAGAATAAACTAAACATGGCCAGCAAGTCAATTATGTTCTGTGGTTAACACAAAACTTTGGAATTTTGTGCTGTACGATTAAATTTATTTTCTGCTAAATTTTGTACTTTCTGCCGACCACAAGTTGCTGCTCAGAAATTTATTTGTGACAGAAAATGTTTTAAAAACCTATTTAGAGGCTAAAAACAGAGAATACATACAATAATAATACAGAGAATAGTGTAAAGAGGTTCGAAATTTCACTGATGCCGGTGAGTCGCCCATTAGCTCAGTTGGATAGAGCGCTGGCACAGATAGCCAGAGGTCGCGGGTTCGAATCCCGGAATGAGTGGAATTTTTAGCCTCTAAATAGGTTTTTTTAATTGTCCTTAGCACGGGTTAGTGTATTAAAAATAAAAATAGTAGAAAATGTTTTATTTATAACTAAAACTATGTGTTTTCGCTGACCCTTTTTATGAGAAAGAATACTCGTACACTCGCATCTCACTCTTTAAATCCATCTTTGTTTATATGCATTTTTTTCCGCATAATATTCATAGTATATTTCTTTTTCAGTAGTTACTTCATCGTCGACAAATTTGTGCCCACTCGTTGTCAACCTGATTTTGGGGCGTCTCTTTTTCTTTTTTCGTTTGTCCGTGTTGTTTTTCGCCGCTGGTGTTTTTTTCGTTTCGGTTTGTTTCGAAATCATGTTATTTATATGCTTTTTCGTGGTGGCTCCATCCTCCGATTTTCGCTTCGGAGCTGTATTCTTTTTCATGTTTGCTTTCCTTGTTGTATTTCTAATGGTAAAGCTCGTTCTTCTCAGTTTTGTTCTTTGAATGTGATTTGATTCTTTTTGTGTTGTGCTTATCACAGTAATATTATTGCTAAGATGCTTCTTAACAAAGTTTAAATTTTTTTTCTGATGAGGATATGATAGTATATTACTTTTATTCAGACTCAATTTAGTTTTCTTTGTTTTTTCTTCTTTTTTAAATGCCGGTTTATATGTTGTTTTCATTAGATGTTGATAGTCTCTGTTAGTTTTACTCGATTGTTTGCCAGTATTGTTTTTTACTGCAATCGTGAAGGGTTGACTTAGTTTTTTATATGTTTGAATATTTTTGATTAATTTATTCAGTTTTGGTTCGCTGTTAGTATTTTGATTTTTATTTGGTACTGAATGAGTCCTATCAACTATTGTGTTACTTTTGATCGTCGATATCTTGTTTGCGTGAGCTTTCTGACTCTTATTTTCCGAAGGTGCTAAGGTAAAGGTGGTCATTAAGGTTGTATTTTCATAATCATTAATGGTAGAATGCGTTATATCTTTTTTGTTTAGTTCTATTTTAGGGAATAACTCAGTTCTTGTCGCTATTGCTGTTGTAACATTATGATCAATTTTAAAGGATGCTTTAGTAATATTATTAACACCAAATGTTATTTTATTCATGCCACCCATGGAAGAATTTTTGTTTTTGTAAAGTTTTGGTTCAATTATGTCACTTATCGATGATGGTGCTTCGTCACTTATATTATCACTGGGTGTAGTTGTTCCATCTTCACTGTAATCAAAGTCATCATCAGTTTTGTTGTTCGAGTTAGGTTTCAACTTAGTCGATGAGGTTCCTAGTTCATTCTCATTTCGAGCCTCGTGGCCCAGTTGTGGAGTGATGGTTGATATTTGGTGAACACTAGCTGATATTTTCTTGTTTAAATCTGCTTCTATGCGCAATGCAAGCATTTGTGATAAATCTAAAACTTTTGATTTTTGATCAGAAGTAAAAGTGTCATATATAATATCCGTCTGTGTGGTTTTAATTTTATTCGGTATCTGATCAGAAGTACTTTTGCTCTTAATAGTTGATTTGGTTTGTTCAATGCTACGAATTGATCTGAGACTTATATTAGGAATCATGCGATAATTATAACTGGGGATTATCTTCTTATGATCAGTCCCTCTGTCGTAATTGTACATATTATTCCTTTTCAGTGAACGGACTTGACGGATTTCATTTAGTCCATACGGCTGGATCCTCTCATGTTTATTTTTACCTTCGATATGATGGTAAATAGCCGCAACCAAATTCTGGACATTTTCGTTGATCGCTGTTGGGCTATATTCAATTTCTTCAATTCTCAAAGGCTCTAAATATTCTGTGCGAAGTCTCTTTTGGATATTATTATTTAGTGATGGCCTGATTGTAGTATGAGCTTTACTTTCCTCAATAGTTTTATAATTTGCAGACCTAATTAATGCAGCGTATCCAATAATTGTTTCGGTAGTAATGTTAACCTCTGGCGTGTTTTCAGTGCCGTGAAATTGATTAGGGGAGTTAGAAGCGCTTACGTTTTTATGCGTGTTCTCGGTCATTAGTTTATTTACCATACTATAATCTGTATTATCCTCGGGGTTACGAACTTCTTCTGGTTTTAATCTCCGATAATTAGGTGGTCTATTTATAACATTAAATCCGAATGTGTCTTCCGCTTCTCTAGTGTTTTCTATCACTGTGTTTTCGAGATTGTCGTCGGATAAATCCAGCACTCTTGGGTCATCCATATCGTCTTCTTCTCCATTGGTTAACGCAAACTTTCCGCTCGTAAATAAAAGTATCACGGTAAGGTAGTCCATGTCTGGAGGTAAAGTATTAAATGATGGACCCAGATACTTTCTTTCGTTTATATACTAAAGCAAACTAAACTACATTTAGTTATACCTGTTGGCAATAGGTTTCCATTTATTTTTGTATAAAATTCCCATGTCTTGAGATAGTTTAAACAATGATGTAGTTTCTTTGAAATACTATGCCCTCACAGTGTGAACAAGTGTTTGACGAAAAATGTCCAGTTAAAACTAGACCTTCTAAAGATGATCGATTCCTATCTGATCCTATGAATCAGCTATCTTCTCTGCTGGAAAAAGAACCTGCGCGGTTACTAAACACACAGTAATCGTATGTAATATAGTATATAGATAGACCGGTTGCTTTGAGATAATTTATCCGACGTGTATGTGAACTTAACTTGTATTAGCTTTGAAGTAAATCGTCATGACGCAGCTGACACAGTAATAAACGGTTGGTTTCTGAAATGTTTATTGTTCAAAAAAAACTTAACAAAGCCTTCTACGAATACTCATACTTATAATTCTAAGATTACGTATAGTATGAACTCCCAGAGTAAGCCTTTAGTGTTCGACGGCCTCGGTGCGCAGCGGTTTGGCACGCTGACTGTAAAACCGAAGGTCTCCGGTTCGATCCCCGGCCGGGTCAAACTAGGAAATGAACTTTTATAGTTCATCTCGAGTCTTGGATGTTATCTATGTATTTATTGTATTAAATCTATCGTCGAGTTAGCACCTATAAAACAAGTCATTTAGTTGTACTTAGTATAGGGCTAATGAGATCTGTGTAATATGTCCATGAATATTTATAGTATCTTTACCGTTTTTAAAACAGCCTATACACGCCCCACTGCAGGGCACAGGCCTTCTCTCAAAAAGGGAGTAAGGGCTTCAGATATTTTCTCCGTCACGCCAAACATCACCCATGTGGTCTGTTGGTCCTTTGACTGCCAACCGGTTCTTTTTTCATTATTTATCTTTTAACATTAATTAAAAACCAAATGAAATCATGAGGGAACATTGTAGGAATTATCAAAAATTATAGAGAAGAGTCGGAAGTATGTCAGGATCGTGGCAGTGGCAAACCGTGTGCTTTCTTTGTGCCTGCTTTTATTTTTCTCTGGTGAAAAGTAGGGAAGAACATTTTATTTATTTACAAAACCCACTGCAGTAGTAAATAAATATTCACTGTTATACATATAAATTATCCTTGGCCAATAACGGACTTATTTTTTCTTGTCCCCGAAGTAAAATTTTCTTTTTCGCTACTTTTTGTATTAGTTACGTTCTACGTAGGGAATCTTGTCAATTTTATTTTATTTATGGTCACCAACAATATTATCAATATCATTAACATCGTTATAATATCTATAGGGATAGGCATCTTCAGTAAAAAATCAATTTTCAGATTTATTTATAGTCATTATTTCGACAATCGATATTTCCTCATTTCTTAGTTCATTGGTGTTGGTTTCCGAATGTAAGGTTTCTATCTCCTCTAGTATTTTAACAGCAATCGTATTAGTTATTTCTGGAGAGTTGATTTTTGAATATTCATTAGCAACAGTTTCTTGCAGTTTGTGATTATGCACAATTTCATCAGTTTTATTAATTGATTCTTGCTTATATTTTTCTTTCTTTGTTGGATCCCGATTTTTTTTATAATATCAGTAGTATTTCTTCGTTTTGCATCAGTAAAAATATATCTGTGATATTTTCTTGTATTATCAGTGTATTTTTTTCTAAACTTATTATGTATGTTACTTAAAGTTCCTTTCACAAGGTTAGTTTTACCCAATTTTGATGTGGGTTTCTGCCGCCTACTTGCTAACGTTTTAAGAATTTTAGGTAGTTCTTTTTCTTGCGTCTCTGTGACTTCTTTTGGCCGCTTTTTTGAAGGATTACTTTCGGCAGATACTTCGTTAGAAACATTTGAATTTTCAGGAACGCTTATTTCTTCGGTTGTACCGAATTCTTTACTCAAGTTTCGGTAGATTGAAAAACCCAATTCATCGCTTTTGGTTTCCAATATTGGGATAATTTCTGTCATGTTATTTGTTGTTCTTTCGGTTGACACTATTGATATAATTTCGGTAGTATTATTGTTAAGTGATGTGAGTGTATTTATTTCGCCTTCTATTGCACTCTTCGTTACCAGTTTTTGTTGAAGTGTAGAATGGTGATTGCTTTGATTTGATTTTATTTGGTATGTACTTTCAGTAATAATTAGTGCTGCGGAACTACTTATTATATTTTTTTTACTAAGGTTCTGATTGATTGTTCTAACCAATTCATCACTCTTGGTTACTAATATTGATAGGCTTTCGGTAGTATTCTTTCTGTCTGATAGAAGTACTCTCACTTTATCTTCTGTTGAACTTTTTTCTACAAACTCTGGTGGAATATCTGGTGCTTCGCGATTTTTTGATGTAATTGAGTATGAATTATTATGACTTTTATTTATTGAGATCAGTAATTCATTTTTCACTTCCGCACTTTTAGTGTTTAGCTCAGGTTTGAAATAAAACATTTTACTGACAACGTCAAAATCAGAAATATGTCCTCTTACACGCGATTTATTTCTACCTAAAACCTTGTTTTTCTGGTAAAACCGAGTTTTTACGTTCGTACTTTCATTGTTTACAAAGGTATCGTAAAACTCTGATAGCATTTTTGTGATAGCATCTGCTATTGACTTTTTTGCTGACTTAACCGCAAGTTTCACCAGCAACTGGTCTGTCATGATTTCACTATCCAACGAAACAGAGTCCTCTAGTTTAAACCATGATGTTTGATCTTCATTGCAATGATCTTCACAAGGTTCTCCAGTAACTTTTACAGTTCTATTCTCATTGGTCGCACTTGCATACCCATCGTATGTCCTTAGCAATTCGATGCCGTTACCTTCATCTGAAATTGGCCACAACTTGACAAGGAGTAGGTTAATTAGTCTCTTAGGCGGTGCATCGTATCTGAAGTCGGGAAAAAATTCCGAATCTCTATGGTCAATTGGACGTGGCGATATATTGGACAGCAAAGTGGTTAATATGGCTGACACAAGACGGTAGTCCATGCTTAGAGCGTGATTAACGAGTGAACACCGGAGGACATTATTGATGAAGTTAGTGATTGCCTCCTCTGTTTTATGGATTCAGTAATTGTAAACATCTATTGTAGGTAGCTGTGGAATTTCTTACTATCACATCCGTGTCTGTGTGAGAAAATATGTGCAATATCATTATGAAAGTATCAACTTAGTCTTTCAAGGGAGGTTAATGATAGCTCCATCGACACGCTATGGGGACGCGTTTGCATTCCCGAATAGAAAGTGTCAAAAACAGTAACTGTAGTGATGGTCACTTCTTCGTTCGTTTGACGAATGTGACTTGGGCCCCTGTTCATACTTCAGCGACTAGAATTGATAAACGTGGAGCACTATGGTTTAGTTAAGAACCCTTACACACGACAGCATTTTATTAAAGGAATAAATACAACATTACTAAGATTTAAGAAATCATGGTTGTATTCGTTTTTGTGGTTGTGCAATAAAGTGTGCTCTATCTATCTATAAAGCAGCAGTACAATCAACAGCACATCATTCTTTACTTACATGGATCCATTATAGGTGACCCAGTTACGGGCGTATTTACTACAAAAATGTATGATTGATCAGCCACCGACTTAACACGTATGTGTTTGTAAACTAAAGAGTGTAAACTTTTTACACCATTTTTGTTATTTCCTTACGTTCTATATGATTTTAAAACTCAAAGTTTAAATTACTTATCATTTGGAGTTAGACCCTACTAAGGGGCCCCAATAAGAGTGCCCGATTTAATTTAAAGAAAAAACACATCTTTTTTACAGCGAGTGGTGATATTTTTATTACGTTATAATATCGATTGCGAATAGAATATCCTGCATATTATGGCTTTCACGGCTCTGGCGGCAGACCCTTGCTCTTTTCATGAAATTTTCTACGACTTTTTCACAGAGTGGCGGCTGTATCTCACCGATGACGCGTTGGATTTTCGTGATTTATTCGCATAGACCTGAGATTAAACAAAATTCCAAAAGAAAAAGTCGCGAGGCGTTAAATCGCAAGGTCTCGTTGGCCAGTTGACATCAGAATTTCGGGAGATTATTCGGTCCGGAAATGTATCCCCCAATAAATGAATTGTTTCATAGGGTTTCACACCTAGCGTGCCATGTTTCTATTAAAAAGCACAGAGAAAAAAAAGCAAAAAGAAGTGACCGCGAATTAACATGTTTGTTGTTTCCACCAACCCGCACTTTCCGCCAACCCGGACTTTCCACCAACACGGACTTCCACCAACCCAGACTTCCACCAACCCGGACTTCCACCTACCCGGACTTTCCACCAACCCGGGCTTGGCCCCCGTGGTGGAGTATGGCCTAACCTTACTGCGATGCAGGAAGAGACCAGTGCCCCAACAGTGAGGACATACAAGGTCGATAACGATAACGTATGGAGACCCTCTTATGTACGTATCATTTTTGAACACACTGATATTTTTTTCTATGATCCAGAATTTGAAACGGACTCCTAGATTTCATCATCATCAATCCATTATGTCCCCACCGAGGGAAACGGGTCTCTTTCCTAGGGCATACTCCACCATGGGGGCCAAGTTTGGATTAGTCCCCGTACTAATAACATATATTCCATGAAAAGTTTACAAAGTTTACAAAGATAGAGAGCCGTTTGAAGGTCGGACGAACAAACAGACGGACAGAAAAACTGTAGTAGGGTCCCGTTTGGCACCCTTCTGGTAAATTTAAAACAAAAAATCTATGACGTTATAAAGGCCACATAGTACACCTTGGAACCGCTGGTAGCGTCGGCTCCCTGAGTGATCATAAACAATCACGAAGGTTAAGCAACACAGGGCGCGTTCAGTGCATGGATGGGTGACCGTCTACTATTGTATTGTATTTCTTTATTTCGGATAAATAACAATCCATAGGTTGTTAGTAAAATGACACTCAGTATTAAAACTAAATATGTTAGTGAGATCACAAGCCATATTTAAATAAATTTAAAACTTAAAAATTTTTAAAATGTTGGAGTTGAAATGAACATTTTAATTTTTAAGTACTATGTACCTATACCATTGAATTTTATTCAATGTGGACTATGACTAACGCTAGTAGCATTTTTCCGTACGGTTACGTGTTTCGACCGTGTTGGCGCCGGCTGCCGTCGATAGATGGCAGTCGTTAAGCCAAGTCAAAGGTCTTAGGGCGGCTTGAAAACTTCTGACAGTAAGATCAGCCACTAGTCTAGTAAGCTTCTACCAATCCGGACTTGGCTCTTTCCAACTGAGCTAATGGGAGACTTTTTAGCCTCTAAATAAGTTTTATTACATTTTTTATGTCCTTGTCTAGTTTCCTAAAGTATGGAAACTAGTTTAGGACCAGGACAGGCATTTATATAGTATTGTGTGGATGACTTATTTCATGTATTATACAGATACATGGAAAGAGAAGCAATGTGCTAACTTCGTGTGAAAAATTGGTTTTTCACACGCTTTAAAATGTCACATTTCTCAGTTGAAGTATAACATCGTCATGGACTCCCTATCACTTGTTGATCCATTTTCCTTACACTAGCAGTAACAATTTTGTCACATCCAAGCGGACTCAAAAAACTTTTCGATTGGAGGACAAACGTACCAGGTACTTACTAGACCAAGTGATCAACTCAAAGTTTGGCCAACGATGGCCGAAAACGAACACGCCGGAAAATTTATAACAGCACAGAATTAAAAACTGGAGATCCACGAAAAGATATGAGCTTGTCGTTAAGGAAACGACTGGGTTTAAACTCGAGGACACGACGTCGAACAATAATGACAACACTACAGAGGAAGTGCCTAAAAAATACGCAGTTGGACTAACGATTAAATGGATAATTTCGGAAACTGGAGCTGTGACGAGGAAAATGCTGAGAGTTCTGCGGTTCCTTAGAAAAATATGGAGAAACGTACGAAAAAGCCCGCAAGTTCTTCGCTGAATGTAAATAAACGGATTTCATTTCTGTTCTCGACGAAATCAATACAGTTTCTTAATTTTCTGACCAAATACAGATAGTAAGGAACCATAAAACAACCTTTAGAGACAGGAAAGTCTTGTGAACGAAAAAGCCTTTATCCTTGATTACGGCGTTCTGTATAGACTGATCGATTACCGCAGATAACTATCGTAAAACAAGAATGAATATCTATCTACATACCAAATTTCTAACACGCGAAATTTCTGAAACATGTCAAAGTTCATATACTTTTGTTCTAGGTACGGAATTTTTTGTTCATTTTTTACAACTTTTCTGCTTTACAGTGGCGTTGATTGATACATAAAATGTTTAAAGGTTGCCCTGTGTATTGTTTTTCATTTCCTATGAATGCGTTGCGCGTGACTAGCGATCCTGAAGTATTTTTTTAGCTTCATTGATTGGTTCTCAATAAGACTTCCTTCAATATGCCTTTATTATGCAAGTTTGGAGCTTCATAAATAGAAAAATATTGCTGCCTGCGAAATATTACTATAACAACAATATAGAATAATAACTACAGTAGGTAGGTACATAGATAAGCAGAAATTTTCTTTGTACAGATGGTCAGTATTCATTTCAATGTTTGTAATGATCGACTGGTTACCATAGCCTAGACTACCCTAATTTAGGATAAGAACAAGGGATTATGTTGTGTTGATGTTATTAATTGATTTATTCGGTTATTTTACATTCCGTGTGACAATAATCGAATAGACTGCACCTAAAACTTATTTATATAATTATGATCAAATAAAAAACTCTAAATCTGTGCTATCTTGTTCGTTATTTACATGATCAGTTTCAAATACTGGATTAACATGATTGATGGTTTTAACTGTTGATTTTGAAGTGGATTTTACTGTCGTGGTATGTGTATTTCGTTTAGGTGTAACGGCTTTCGGCGGCTTGGTTGGCGGTTTAAGTGAATGTCCTGCCTTTTCCATACCTCGTCTATGTTTACCAGGATTAACTTTCTTCAATTCTTGTTTAGTCTTAATTCTGTCCTGCAGTTTTACCTCGAAATATATAGTTTTTTTATGTTTATTCAATATTTGATCAAAAATCCTCATTATCTCGGATAACTCCATAGTTTTGTCATTCAGTGTGGCATTTGCCAGTCCGTCTGGCGTAATTTCGATCGTGCCCTTAAAGTTTTTACTTTCAACAGCTTTGTTGATTATGTCGGTACGCTCTTTTTCTAGCTTTTTGTATATAGCCGTGCTTGCGTCACTTCCATTAAACTTTAAATGTTTTCTTCTTTCAGAAGATTCATGTTGTCTACGCATAATCATTCTAGCTATATCATCATCGGTAGGTGTTACGTTTTTCATGTTGGGTTTTGCATTTTTAGGAGTTCTTTTAGTTTTTGTATCTGATTTAGTAGAGTTTATTTCTATATTTTCAAAAAGAAACTTCAATAACGTTTGCTCAAGTGATTGATTCGAATCTGCAGTAATCATTTCTGGTAGTAGACGTTTTGTAGTATTTTCGCTAGTTGCGAAACTCTGCCTAAGGTTTAATTTTACCAATTGCTGTTCCCAATCAAGTACATTTGTGTCGTTTTCCGTAGCTTCCAAAGGCAGCTTCGTCATGTTCTTTTTGATAAAATTCAGCCACTGTTTATCTGGTGTGGTTGTACTTTCATACCCTGTCGAAGTGACATCTTCATTTGCATTTGTTCTTCCTTCAGTAACTAAGCGGTCCAATAAAGATCTTCGTCTTTTCAGTGCTTTAGCATTACTGTCATGCTCTATACCAAGCACGGGATCGATAATTTCGGATGTATTGATGACTTTTAAAGTAGCCTCGCTTGAGTTTGTACTTTTACTCGGTTTACCTAGAGCGCAAACAATGGCAGATAATAAAATCATTACTGTTCTGTGTTCCATGTTCCCTGATCTCGATCTGATCAGCGCCTAGCTTGTCACTTTCTTTTATACGAGCTGCGCGAAGTTTGAAAGACAATGCACGAAAATAGAGCGGTGTTCCTTCCTATAATGATTGTCTACTATCATAACGATCATTGTTAAGTGGATGTTATTTCACAAATCTGTGTCGGAGTGGCGTTGTGAGTTAGATTATACATCCTATTGTTGACAGTCTAGGTTACCTTACTGGTAGGTCCGGTATTTAGATAATTATAGTAGTAGGTACCTATTCATAGGCCATAAATTAATATCGACTTAATCTTGAATAGATTAGCAAAGCGTTTATTAAACTACAACAATACGCATAATTTAAAAAATATAGTTCAAAGGACTTGTTTACTAAAACACGATCCCAACAAAAACATTCTGTAAAAACTAGCCAAGTCTCGATGGAACTGCTCGTTTATCTCTAAAAAGTAATGAAATCTAGACAAAGTCGTGCCAAGTCTAAGGTTCCTTACTGCGATTTCTTTATTATTATAGTTAATAGCGTACAAAACCAGGTGCTCCATGACACCATTGCACCAATCTGTCGCCAGAACCGCTACCCATTGACGATGGAAAATAGCCACTTGGAAAACGTTGATCGAATAACCAATCAATTGTAGGCTGCTAATTGATAAAGCTGCGTATTTCAATAATACTTACGTATCCACGAGCCTGAAACAAACAGTATAAAAAATTGTTTCCAGTACAGACGGACTTCTAATCATTGATAGGAGTCTTGTCGGGCCCAGTCCGGATTGGTGAAGACTTGCAAGACTATAGTGGCTGATCTTACTGTCAGAAGTTTTCGAGCCGCCCTAAGGCCTGTGACTTGGCTTAAGGACTGCCATCTATCGACGGCTGCCGGCACTAACTGCTTAACGTGCCTTGCGAAGCACGGAATCGCTCGGAAAAATGCGACTAGCGTTAGTCATATACGGTTTACCCTTCCATGCACTGAACGCGCCCTGTGTTGCTTAACCTTGTTAATCGTTTAAGATCACTCAGGCAGCCGGGCTACGAGTGATTCGTTGTAGTATGTTATTATTCGTAGTAGGTGTAATATGTCCAAAGTCCAGAAAACTCAGTCTAAATAGGAAAACTAAAACCCTAAAGCCCGCAGTACACAATGGCCCAAGCTGGCCCACTGCTCGCCATTCCCATTGTGTACACGGGGCAATGGTGTGTAGTGGCGGACAATTGCCTATCGTGGCGCGCAATCGGACAGTTGTCGGTTTTTTGGGCACACTTCAAAGGAATGGGGCGTAGCGTGGCTCATCCCTGTTTACACAGTGGCCCATCATTCAGTTCGTCACCGACCGTTGACCGGGATAGACATAGAGTACTTTTTTTGTTGCGATGATTTTTTGGAGAACTACTTGAATTATAAATCGCCCAAAATGTCCGTATGGCGGTACAACTTTGTTGTTGTATATTCTTCTGTAATACTTGTAAATAAATAAAATTAATTAATAAATAGCTGCGGCCGCAATTACTTTCACGTCCATCGCAAGTGGTTTGCCACGCGCCATTGTGTAAACAGCAAGTGATCGTGGCCTAACAGTTGTGAATGGCAAAGCATGGCCCATTACAGGCCACTGTGTACTGGGGCCATAAGAAGCAAGGGCATGCAAACCGCTCCACTTTTTTATACGATTTCCTGTTAGTTGGGTCCCGCCTGCGGACATGAAACTTATCTAGACATAATTTAAAATTAAATTATGAAACTACTATTATCTCAAATAATAATACCTGTGAGTTGAAGATAGATCTAGAGCTTCGAAGTGATCTGTATTATTTAGATCTGTTTGATCGGGATCTACTCATAGGTACTACTACTCATTATCTACCCACGTAGCTACGGCGTTTCGTATATTTAATGCCTTGATAGTTAAGCCTACTGACAATTAATACATTGACATAAATAAAAGCGGTCTAGCGGTAGCGAATCGATAAAGGATTGCGCATTAAGAATACTTGGGTTCGATTTCGTCAGGATGTTAAGTTGATTTGTGAAATTGAAGTAGGAAAACTACATATTTGCTAATTTTAAAGGAAAACTTCCTGCATTTTTTTTGCATTCTGCATTTATTTATTGGTTCTATTTTATTTTAAGATCAGAGGAAATCACCAGTCGAATTGCTTTTGGTTCGAATTTCATAAATTGAAATGATTGCGTTTGGGCCCACCGCAAAAGCAATTAAATTAAATTTATTTATTTCAGCTAATTATTTCATGTCACATTTCAAATTATAATATTTTGTAAAGTTTTAACATCTTTTGAGCAGCCACTCGATCGGCAGAATCTACCAAATTTATCGACATCAACCCTGCGATGCAGGAAGAGAACGGGCTCGGGATTCTTCCTGCATCGCAGGAAGGTTAGGCCATACTCCACCACGGCGGCCAAGTCCTGGTTGGTGGAAGATTGTAAGACAGTAGGTAGCCAAAATAGTTGTAGTGAAATGAACAGGTTTATCTGTGAGGTGAGTTACGCTTTTACTGACTTAAGTGTCGTTTAAGTTACAGAGGTATCCACTGCCTTGGCACACGCAATCGCCACGCGTCATGTTTAAACCCACAGATCTATATCTGTGTTTAAGCCCATACTCCCATTCTCTCTGAGAGAAGGTCCTTGCCACACCGTGCGGAAGGTTAGATATCATAGATAGATAGAATATTCTTTATTGTATGTACACAAGCATAAGAGACTAGTGCGCTTATAGTTTGGTTATGCCAAGCTATAAATTAACTTTAAAATAAAAATCGGCCAAGTGCGTGTCGGGTCACGCGCAGTAAAGGGTTACGTATACAGAGGCGGGAATTATCCGCTATACAGTATTAAGAATTTCATCAACGTAATTTTCAATGGATTTTGTATGAAGTATTCCTTTTATAAGTTGTCGGCTATTACTTATTAAGTGGTAAAGCCTATTTATAAGATTCAATTAAAAGCTGGAACATAAAAGATTGCACTGCATATTCTGTACTATTTCATCGTTCTCAATATTACAACAATTACAATTAATTAATATTAACAATTAATTAGTATAATATAAAATTACTAACAATATTTGTCATTTTCTTACCCTAACTTGCACACTAGGATTCCCTGTGTCGTGCAAGCTAGTCTCTTCCAATAATGAAACAGAAGATATTTTAGATCTCAACGGTTTAGTCGTGATTGTTTTCATTTTATGTTCATTATTGCTACAACTCTGATTTTTTTTTCATGTTTCTACAATTAACCGTATAGTCAGGAGGGGAGCCGGGACGCCCACTGAAACAAAAATTTGCATATTTTCCGAACGAAACCCTAAATAAAAAAAATATTTTCCTACACCCACAATATTTTTGAATATTGACCTATGCAACGATACTCCAGGAGTAGATAAAAAAAATTGAAAAACAAATTTAATATACTATTTTTATTTTTAATGCACTAACCCGTGCTAAGGACAATTTTAAAAGCCTATCTAGAGGCTAAAAATTCCACCCATGCCGGGATTCGAACACGCGACCTCTGGCTCTGGCACGGATAGCCAGAGGTCACGGGTTCGAATCCCGGCATGGGTGGAATTTTTAGCCTCTATATAGGTTTTAAAAACAAATTTAAAAAAAATGCTAAGATTTTATTCTACCGTTTATCAGCGTGATTATACTCGTATACTTACAATATTTTTCGACGCCCAATTTCAGCGTTCTATTACTAATTGTCTCTGTGCTAGGCCGCTGACAAACAAACAGATGGACCCCCATGGCGAAATTATAAGGTTTCCTTGTCGACCACGGAACCCTAATAAGAGCTATTATGGCAAGTAATAAACTTGGTATCTACATGGGACACAGGCGTGAGTCTATGTATTACAGACCAAATAGAATTTTGTCAACAAAACATATCAATCTGTCATAACTTCTGAAAAAAAAATAGGTCAACCACCAGCCAACTGAACAAGATTAAGCAATTCTTATTTCTTATTAAAACCCACTTCTATACAATAGTAAAGTTAATCATCGTAAACATAATCAATGGCATTACTTCCACAATAAACTTTGTTAGTGATAGGTGGCATTATTGCAATTTTTCCCGGCAACGTTCCCCTGTTGCGTCCTATTTCGGACAATATTATCGACAACCAATCCCAAAAATTGCGATTGTCAGTTTGGACCGGCAATTCGTTAAACTTGGCGCCCGCGTTCAAATCTGTAACGTACTCGACACCGAGTTTCCTCTTCGCTTCTGCGACCTTCTGTTCTTCAGTTTGGATGGTTAGGATGTTCTTCTTCTTCTTCATGAACCGTCTCCTAGGTAATCGTAGGTCGGCAACCAATTCGGTTATCTTGTTAAGATGTTCGCTTTGAGTAAACATTCAACAACTTTCGAACTAAAACTGGAGCGAAAAATGTCCAACCCATCGAACATGAATTCAAGTGAATCCTTTTTGATTTTAACAGTTTGTAATTAGCTGAAGCCAATCACATTGTAAGAACCTAAGACTCTTGAAAAACATCCAATTTCTTAAAGACTAACCTAGAGACAGTCTACGGACTCCGCAACTTCAACTGGACCAAAATGTGTCAGCCAAATTTCAAGTTCAATAAATGATTCCACTTATAAATCGTTGACAGTAACGTGAGGGATGTCTAAAGGTAACTTTAACCCAGAATGTGATAGTCTATTGGCAGCAGGGATTTTGTATTTTCGGCGTACTGTCCTTTCGTCATCTATGGGACTTGCTACGGGTTTGTTATCCCAGCCGGTTTGCACCGCTCGTTCTTTGGCACTCTCAAGCAGTTTCTGCCGTAATCTCAGGTATATTAATTTGGATAGATCCCTAATTGTATTTTTCTGCGGCTTCATTTTCTTAGCTTCAAAGTAATTGGTTGATTCCGCAGAAGCTTCCTTTATGGTTTCGGGATTTCGGTTACTGTCTATGTATTTCCAGTCTGATTTTGCGTCCTTTATGGGCTTAGCTGTAGACCCATATGGCCGTTTTTCTACGGCTGTAGAGCGCTTCATCGGCGGGTAATACTTGGTGACCAACTTCAACGTCTTGCCCGCTGCACGGCTAGAAATACTAACAGGCTCAAAATATCTCCTTCCAGACGAGGTATGTCGTCTATCAGCTTTATTTTTACTTGTACTTAGTTGATCTCTTAACGTTTCTGATATTCTATGAACATGAGGTATGAAATCGTATCTCTCACTCCGCCTTGGGTGAGTAATTTTTTTACTTTTGAAATAAACAGATTTGTTTTTGAGGGGGTATTGGGATTTCAACGTAAAATCCTCTGGCGAATCTAGTTCGTCCTCTTCGTTTGTAATCTTTTGAGATTTGTGTTCGTCATCAACGTCTTCGAAATGGTTCTCATTTACTGTAGTTAATTCGTCTTCCGGATGCTTGTAATTATCTGAAGATAAATGTTTAAGTTCTTCGCCGACTCTAACATAATCATCGAGATTTTCTTCACTGTCAGTTGTTGCTTCTGTAGTAGTTTTACGTTTCAGCCCCTTGGTTACTATGTGAAATCGTTCCATTTGATTTCTTGTATCTTTCTTATTATTAAACTTGACACGAGACCGTCTCTTCATGACGAAGGGTGAGTGTGGCATGTACGGTTCCTCGACTTCCGTTGTGGTTGGCATAGGTCTTTTCTTCTTGTATTGTTTCCGCCTCAAAGAAAAAAAATATCTTTCTGTCGTCGTTACTTTTAATGTTAATGGTTTTATAGTGCGATATTTATTTTTCTTTATTTTAAGAGGTTTAGGTGTCTTTTTCCCCTCACCATTGTGTTTTTTAATGCTATCAGCATTCTTTCTTCTCATGCCGCGCCTCGCATTAGGTGCTATGGAAGTTACTTTGAAACGTCCAGTAGTGCTTTCATATTTTATGTGATTTTGTTTCGGTTTAGAGTACATTTCGATCAGAAACTTGTAGCCTTTTTTCGCCATATGGTTTTTCAGTTTTAGCATAACTTGGTTCGAGCCGATGCCTCCGCTTACTACCGTAGCAGCGCCAGACTTTCCCCTCAGAAGGTCTTTGATGACAATTCTACTTATAATTTCCGTGGGCTCAGTCTTCACTTTGACTATCTTGACTTTTTTCGCGTTCTCCGGAGTTGAAATGTGTAACTTTGTGTAGAATTTCTTTCCACCCTTCGTCCCGAGGTCGACATCACTCCATGCCATCGAGGTCGTAGCAGCAATAACCAACGCGAAGACGTAATAGTGCATCGTTGGAGTGTAGTTTGTTACTGAGCTACGCTACAGTGAAGCGATGGTTTATGTAGAAAGGAAGTATGTTTTGGTAGGCGGTGCGTATCAAAACATTGAAGTAGAGAATAAGGTTAGTGTTATTAAAAAGAAGTGCGACAGAAAGCCTGTATTGTCTGCAGGGCTCGAGACACTGTTTATTGTTTGGTTTTTCGCAGAATTTCGCTGCCCGTTTATAAATAAACCAATTTCAACAATCACTGTTGCATACAGCGTACTTGTAGAAAACAATTGAAGGCACGCTTTGGCTTAAGTGATAGGCTATTTGACAGTGTAAAAAAATATACATCTGTGTTTATTATGAGTTTTACAACCGATATCATCATCATCATCATCACCGGCCTACGGTTGTCCACTGCTGGACATAGGCCTCTTCCATTGCACGCCACTGAGCACGGTCCTCGGCTACTCTCAGCCAGCTCTTGCCAGCCGCCCTGCGAAGATCATCGCCGACCGATAACCCATAGGCATAAGGCATTTAAACGAAAAAAAAAATGGATCATTTTATACAAAAACCAGGATGAAACTTGATAATTTTGTATCTGTCGCATTGTTATCGAAAACGGTTAGGATTGATGAAATCTATAATGATGTCACAACACAGTAGATATAGCGATCCCAGAACCCGAGAGTTGACTTGACGTTTGTTTGTTTACTGACCAGTGACGTATAATTCCTGTGCGCCGCCATACTGCTCAAGATAGCGTTTTGCGGCTTATTTTAGAAGTGAATTTTTATTTGCTTTGTTTAGAAAAAATACGCAAAAGATTTAAAAATTTGCACTTTGTGACCACTCAGGCTCGGCTGCCTGAGTGGTCTTAAACGATCACGATGATGATTAAAACCAACCAACAAAAAGTCTGAGCTGGTTTCCAGACACCTGTCCAATAGCCTATTTATATTGTTTGGTCACACAATATGTGACAAGAGCTGGACTTATTTGGATAGCATCTGATCTACTGTTTTTTGGAGAACAATAAGAATTGGAAGTTAAATGAAATAAAACGCGTGTATTAGGCTGCTGTCACGTCTGGCATCCTTTTCGATCACAGATTCTAATATCTTTAACGATTGTAAAAAATATGGTCGATATCAACCCTTGTATGTCCCCACTGCTGGGTCACGGGTATCTTCCTGCATCGCAATAAGGTAAGGCCATACCTACTCCACCACGGGGGCCAAGTCTGGGTTGATAGAGGATTGTAAGACAATGGCGGGCCTTACTGTCAGAAGTTATCAAACCGCCCATAAGGCCTCTGACATGGCTTAACGACTGCCATTACATGATAGCCGAGACCAACGGCTTAGTGTGAATTGCGGAGCACGGAAGCGCTCAGAAAAATGCCACTAGCGGTAGTCACGGGACGGTCGCCCATATTGCCCCTGGCCGTTGCTTAACCCGAGTAATTGATTCCAATCACTCGGGCCACGAGGCCTCCGCAAAATTAAGGTACTTTTTATAATATATTGTGGCCTGAGTATTGACTAGATAATCATATTCCGGGCAACGATAGAAATAGAGAAGACTTTTTTGCACAACCAAAAGAATGAAATAAATGGTTAACGTTTGTAATTTACATCTTTGGTGGACATTTTAAATATATATTTGACTAGCTGTGCCCCGCAGTGTTACTGGCGGTCTATCGATTTTCCCATGCGAATAAGATATTTTCCCGTAGTACAACGTAGCCTATGTGTTAATCCAGGGTGTCAGCGAATTCCATACAAAATTTTATTAAAATCGTCGTAGTCGTTAAGACGTAAAGAAGTAACAAACACACACACTCAAAAACTTCGCCTTTATAATATTATATTGTGAAAATAGTACGATATTCTGTGATTAGTGTGATGTGATATCCTTTATTTACATAGTTTTAGAAAATTCAAAGTTAAAAGTGTCCTTAGAACGGGTTAGTGCATTAAAAATTAAAATGCCTAGTATAATTCAAAGTTGCTTCCAAAAACTATTAATTTATAGCATCGCAATAAAAACTTACTATAGGATAACAAAAAAATATTCGGTTTTTACGTACTCTATTAGTACCTACACGACATTTGATTTTATAGGTATAGTCCTTTTTCGCAGGAATTACTGTGTTGCATTGTTGCGGAGACAGATAAGCTGCGGCTTTCCTCATGGTATTTTCCTTAACTTTTGGTGAGTAGTAGCGCTAACCCAAATCTATGTGATGACAAAACCGTCCAGTTCTGACTTTGGGTTTGATCAGACATTGGTCAAGTGTGAGCACTCCCACTAAAGGGTTTCGAACTTAATGAAACAATAGGTACTGACTGCCTTGTTCGTCCGGCGGTCGATATCAACCCTTGTATGTCCCCACTGCTGGGGAACGGGTCTCTTCCTGAATCGCACGTAGGTTAGGCCATACTCCACCACGGGGGCTAAGTCCGGGTTGGTGGAGGATTGTAAGACAGTGGCGGGTCTTACTGTCAGAACTTACCAAGCCGCCCATAAGACCTCTGACATGGCTTAACGACTGCCATTACATGACAGTCAGCCCCAAAGGCTTAACGTGCCTAGCGAAGCACGGAAGCGTGCGGAAAAAATGCCACTAGCGGTAGTCACAGGATGGTCGCCCATCCTGCACCAGACCGCGCCTGTCGTTGCTTAACTCAAGTTATTGATTCCAATCACTCGAGTTCGACTAGGCCACGAGCGCTTCGTCCAGGAGGTCGTGGGTTTTGTGTCGGAGGTCGTGGGTTCCATTCCTACTAGAGGCCGCCGTACATTTGTAGAAAAATGGCCGCAGTCTGGGTGTATTTCCATGTTTTTGATGTCCTTGCCTGGTTACCATAGCACATCCTAAGGCATGATCTGTAAAAACAAGAAATACTAATGTGGTATAATGATTCCAGGGATCATTTTAAACACACAGAAGGGATCATTTTGCCCCAAACATCAAAATCCAAGATATTGATCAAAACATAGCCTGCAAATACCGCGTGCGGTGATCGAACATTGCTTAAATATTAGCTGACGGCTATTATAACCCGCAAATAAAACAACATTTCAATAAACACGAATTTGTAAAAATTAAGGTCAAAAACAGGCTTACCTTAGATCAGAGCCACACTTTTTTATTTTTTTTAAATAAAATCACGCCAAGCGTTTACTACACCATGAGACTTGGAGAGGGAACTGGCAGGGGTGCGGGGAACATGTTTCATGTGCTTAATTTTGGATAGATAGCACTAGTTGTCTCTGATTTACGACGGGGGATCATTTGACCTACGGGGATCGTAGGTATTACCTCACCTTCCCGTACGTAACTTTAAAATTAAACAAAGTCATTGGTACTAGCTCGGACTTGGCCTCCGTGGTGGAGTATGGTCTCTTCTATGGCAATCTTCTTGCGATGCAGGAAGAGACCCGTGCCCCAGCAGTGAGGACATACAAAAGTGTTGTTATCGATTGATACATGCCCGCTCTGGGGATCGAACAGGGGTATCTCGCTTGCGAGTCCATCGTTCTACCCACTGGGCTACCACCGCTCTCCTGACAATATACAACGTAATATTTTATAATGGGACCTAAAAATAAAACATCTAGACTGCAAATCAACTGTTTTATTCCACTTGTAACAATCAAAAAAAGGTCCACTCAATTTGGTAACACAAAAAAAATACCCGCCAATATGACGGGAGACAAATATGTCGGGCCGCCATATTTTTCTCCCGTCGTTCAGTTCTTTTTTTTAAACAATACACTTCCCCTCCCCTCTCCTCTCCATCACCTCGCCCGCCAATAGCGCCACCTCGCCTCTTTGTCACTTCTTCTGCCTCTCGTTATAATTTAATTAAGAGGCGATATAGAAGCTCTCATAGCCTAGGCGAACAGAGTGATTGGAATCAATCGCTTGGTTAAGCAACAACAGGCGCGGTCAGGTACAGGATGGGTGAGCGTCCCGTGTCTACCGCTAGTGGCATTTTTCCGAGCGCTTCCGTGCTTCGCAAGGCACGTTAAGCCGTTGGTGCCGGATGTCATGCAATGGCAGTCGTTAAGCCATGTCAGAGGCCTTATGGGCGGCTTGATAACTTCTGACAGTAAGGCCCGCCACTGTCTTACAATCCTCCACCAACCCGGACTTGGCCCCCGTGGTGGAGTATGGTCTAACCTTCCTGCGATGCAGGAAGAGACCCGTGCCCCAGCAGTGGGGACATAAAAGAGTTGATAACTATACTAAGTGGTGGTAGCGTAAGGGTAGAACGCCAGTCTCATATTCGGGAGGTCGTAGATACGATTCCCAGCGTGTACCTATCTTTTTTTGTAATTATTTTGTCAACGATGTGTTTACATCAAGTGAAGTAGGAACAATGATAACTTTGTATTGTACTGTATATTTGTATTTATTATATATTTTTTATGGTTTGACACAACAGATGTCGTAACATAATAACACTATAAGGCTAGTCTTAACTAAGCTGAGTTATATAAACAACTTTAATCGACGTTTAGCGTTTAAATGAAGATTTGTTTAAAATATTGCAAGAATTTGAACTAAATTCTTATTAATCATATTGGTTCAAACAAAACTCTTAATAAACCTGATAACTTACTAATAAATTATTAAATAATTTGATTACTATAGTATTATCAATTCAAAATCAGCCGCTTTATTGCTCACAAAAACTGTTCGACCAACTTTGAGGAGGGTTTTGTGTAATCTCAAAAAGTATTGTATTGATATTTTATTAATGGAAGCCAGAATATAAAACTACGGTCCATATGACCCAAGTCACGCGCTGAATCTAGTTATTGAATAAAAATATCATGCTTTAGGTCGTAAGGCATCGTCGTTTTATCCATCTCAGCTTCATCATTAGAAGACGTTGAAACTCTCACGTTTTCTGCACTAGATTCCCAATCAACAGCGGGTTTATTTGTGTAGAGTTTACCAGACATTCCATCGATACGCACAGAAACAGCGTCTGTGCTGTTTTTAAGTTCGGTGGATGAAGTTGAGTTTATTAAGTCAATCTTAGTTGAACCTGATTGTACCCATACCTCTCCAGTTGCTGTCTCTTCATAAACGGCAGTAGAGTTCTCGCTTTTGATATTTTTCTCTGTAGAATTTTGTGTTTCACGAATATATCTTAGGTTGCCCTCAGTGATTTTCAATCCACTTTCCGTCGTCAAGGAGTCACTGGTTTGGACATCGGCGAGTTTCGTTGAAGCATCTGTTTTGTGTTCTTCCGCATCTTTATCGAGAATTCCGGGAGTCACTGTGGTAAGTGTATTGTTTTGTTCAGCATCTTTGCCGACACTTCTAGGAGTCATCGCAGCATCTGTTTGGTTTTGTTCTGCATCTTCACCGATAATTCCGGGAGTCATCGCAGCGTTTGTCTGGTTTTGTTCTCTATTCTGACCATTAATCTCGTGTGTAACAGTAGCATCAGTTTTTTGTTCTCCATCTTTAGTGAGAATTGCAGGAGTCATCGTAACATCTCTTTGGTTTTTTCCTTTATCTTGGGCGAGAATTCCGGGAGTCGTTGCGACATCGGTTTTTAGTTCTTCATCTTCACCAATGACTCCGGGAGTAGTTGCAACATCTCTTTTGTTTTGTTTTCCATCTTTACCGATCATTCCGGGAATATTCAACCTATCATTGTTAAAGTTTTCCGTTGTGTTTTGTTCATAACCGTCCGTGGCCGCAGCATAAACCTCCACTTTGAAACTGTATCCTCGTAGAACAGTAGGACTCTTCAACTCAATAGTTACGTCTTTCACTCCTACACCGCCGTCTACTATCCTGGCTTCACCATCCTTTTCCTCTCTGAGATCTTTGACAACGATCTGTTTGATGACTTCATTGTCTTTGGCGCTGATTTTTACCGCATTCACTTGTCTCCATATAGCTGGGCTCGCGTCGAATTGCTGACTGTATATAATGTTACCTCCGTCATGACCGATATTCAAATCATTGGCCGAGGCCAAAGCTATTAGAGTTAAAACTAGCACTGTATATTCCATGTTTGTTGGATTTTAACTGACGTAATTGACGGATTCGGTGTACTTTATATAGGTCCTAGCGATGAAACATCAAGATTAACGTGTGAGTCAAAGTATTGTTTTATTGGTTAAGCTGCCCACAGGAAAATTGTGTACAGTCACCTCCTTAATTGAACGTTTAGCCACATGTAGGTACTGTGGTTAACATGTTTGTGAATGAGTAAGCAGGTAGGTGCAATGCGTTTTTGATTTTTTTAAATGAATACCATCAAAATTGCAAGCTTACCTACGGTTAGTAAAAATAAGTAATAATATTTCTTAATGATTCACTCATACATAGTTATATATTAAATGGGTCTAATCGCGATTATATATTACGTAAAACGTAATTACCTTAATTCCTTAATAAACCTACCCAATAAATAATCGCGATTAAACTCCTTTCATCACATCACACTAATATTATAAAGGCGAAAGTTTGTGAGTGTGTATGTATGTTACTTCTTCACGTCTAAACGGCTGGAGCGATTTTAATAAAATTTGGTATGGGGTTAGCTGACGCCCTGATGTTAATCCAGGGCGTCAGCTAACAAACGTAGCCTATCTGTTAACATAGGCTACGTTTTACTGCGGGAAAATATCTTATTCCCATGGGAAAATCAATAAACCGTGGGTAACACCGCGGGGCACAGCTATTATATAAAAATGAATCGTTGAATGTGTTGGTAAGTACAAATCTCGAGAGCATCTGAACCGATTTCGCTAGTTATTTTTTTACAATATTCCTTGATGTAGGTACGAGGATGTTTCTTACGGAGGAAAAAAAATGAATAGACTGTTTGGCGGTATGAAGTTCGCTGGGTCAGCTAGTTTTATATATAACTAAAATAAGTAGAGTTGAGGATATAGTATTTCGTCATCGACGGTACCTAAACGTCACATTTATTACCAAGTTCATCTTGATAGTGCCAAATGCTTTCCGCATATGAAATTAGACTAGGATCTACATCTAAAGGAACTCTAAAAGTTTTCCTTGTACGTGATAAAGTATAGGGAAACAACTTACATAAGTGAATCAAAACAATTGTTTGTACCTCTTTATGCCTATACATGATTTTTTTTTATTAAAATACCTTTTAAGCCCAATTCTGGTGTCGTAAAAGGCGACTAAGGGGCACAAACCGGGGGGTGGGCAGCAGCGCCCCCTGCAGTACAATTCCACCGAACTGCGATCCCCAACCCACATGCCCAGCGTGGGGATTATGGTCACTACCCCTTATGATTTTAAGGGAGGGCTATGTCCAGCAGTGGACTAGTATGGCCCGACGACGACGACGACTTTTTAACGAATCTATTTTTCTGTTTAGCAGCCTGGCTGGAACCGCGCAGGTACCTACGATGAACAACACATCAAGCTTTACACACTGCGCGCTAAACAGTTACGTTAAAGCGACATCGAAATTTAAACGTAACGGTAGACGTGGTGTCGAAAGTCTGTGGTCCTTGAGCATTTGTATGAAAGTACTTAACTAACCAGCTAAATTGCCTGCGGACTGGACGCCTGGCCATTTAAAATTGAGGTATTTTCTATTTTCTACCGTACTGAATCACTTAACACTTGTAAATTAGTCTTATTCATGTTAGAAAATCAAGAAAATAAACAGACCAACCCGGACTTGTCCCCCGTGGTGGAGTATGGCCTAACCTTCCTGCGATGCAAGAAGAAACCCGTACCCAAGCTGTGGGGACATACAAGGGTTGCTATCACACATAACATAACCTCATCTCTATCCCAGAGGGGTATGCAAGAGACCAGGGACTGCCGCTTGCCACGATCCTGACAAATCACCTTCATAACAACGGCCATAAGTCGTTGCATGCACGCACGCCGGTTCCGGGTACTTTTTAACTTCCCCTTTGCTATTACATCCCCTATTTGGTCGAAGTATGTTCGCCTGGGACGTCACTTACCGGCCCTTCCACCCACATTTGCAATATATATTTGTTTCGTCAATCTTTCTTCCCTCACCCTCTCCACATGTCGAAGCAATGCAATATTCCTTCTTCATCCTCTTTCAGTCTACAACGTTCTCTATTGCGTATCCTGTCATTCAAAGTAACACTTCACATACTTCTCAGGCAAATAATTTCTACTGCATTAATTCTACTTTTTTGATTCTTTTGCCACACCCAAGTCCAAACATAAGTGTTGGAACCAGCACACCATTGTGAAAGTGAACTACATTTATTGCCAAAACACAAATTATACACAAAAAAATATATACACAAAAAAAAAACAAAAAAATTACATAGATGTAGACAGACATAAGATCATCTAAAACCATTCTAAAACGGCATTTTCTTAATGTTTTATAAAAATCACAACATAAAGAAGACAACACCTTTATTTGTGTACCTTAAGAATATCAATCAGTTAATAAAAATCAAGAAATATGAAATCCTACACCCTATTCTCAATTTTGATATTATTTAAAAATTGTTAAGGATCATTGACTATTGTTCGTTGTTCCATGGTCATTGTAAGTCATAGCCAATTACTCAGAGGCTGAATCAGAAGTAGTCTGTGGTAACGGGAAAAACGTTCATCATCATCAACCCATTATGTCCCCACCGAGGGGCACGGGTCTCTTCCCTGAGGAGGGTATGTAACGTGACCATTTATTTTTTAACTCAAAACGGGACAGTACTTTATTTCGGTCAATTAAATAAGGTAGTCAATGAAAAACGAAACACTTTTTTAAAGTTATTTATTAAAAGTTAGATAGCTTAGTTACAAATTAAAAACTATACCAACATTTTTAATTATATTTGTACTTATCAGAGGAACAGATTTGCTTTAATATTGCTGGTGACGATTTTAAGTAAGAGGTAAGAGTGAAACTCTTGGCACTTATTTTATATTCACCTTAATTATCAACATCGCCTTAAGAACTGGAATTTGTAACTGGGTTTTTTCAGAAGTCCACAATTTGTTCATCACAGAAAATACTCTTTCTACTGGAGCATTTTGTAGCAGGCGAACATAAAATATATTCAATTAAAACAGAGCATTTTCGAAAATGGGACAATTTTGCGTCCCGGAGTTAATTTCGGGGACACCGGGACTCGTAATCATAAAAAGGGACAGTCCCGTTCAAAACGGGACGTCTGGTCACGATAGGTATTAGGCCATACTCAGCTCAGCCATACTCGAGTCGGCTGCCTTTTGTGGCAATTTAGACACACCACAGGCTAAAGCTAAGTGTATCGCTATTGTTAGATACGCAGTTATTTAGTTTTTAAGATGATCTCACATAGTTAAGGATTTTTATTTAAAAGGATCCCCAACCCGCATGCCCAGCGTGGGGATTATGGGCATTATCCCCCAATGATGGCACAACGTTGCGCTATGGCGCTCATTAGGGGAGGGCTATGTCCAGCAGTGGACTAATATAGCCTGAAGAAAAAAAAATTAAAATGTTACCCATTACAGTTCTGATTTGTTACTGTTTCCATCATACCTGTAAAAAAAATGTAAAGAATGGATGAATGTGGGCAAACCTGTTAAGGTAAGATTTGGTGGATTTATTTTAAATACTTAGCAACTGTTACTGCTAAATGTGTAACCCATGCCTATGCTCACAATAAATATTATTATTCTTCTTATTCTAAACATAGGGTAACACGTACCATTGTTGGCACCCCCCAATGATTGGCCCTTTGGACTTTGAGCGCTATTATTAAGGAATTACCAGGTTAGAAAACGTTACAAATACTTTGAATAAATCTACCATTTCGTTGTTTACGTGAACTTAGTAGTTTTTACATAAAACTATACGGGCAACTCTGTTAAAGAGTTCTTTTTGACGTGTCTCATTCCGTTGGAAATTGTTCAAATTCTTACGGATGTGGACTAAGAACAGGTAAATGTTTCCACCTCTAACTTAGTCCATATGAATGCTAGAAGTTAAAATTATGTTTTCTTTGGTTAAAAATGGGTGTTAAAAGGTTAAAATGCTATTTATATTGTATAATAATCCGTAAAAACAAAGTTTTTGGGTGCCAATCAATGTAACCGAAGTTTTCTATGAAGGTTCAGTTGATTGGCATGGGGGCCAATCATTAATAAAATGGGTTAAGAATTTACTTCTGCATTTTATACCTTAATCAATTGCGACTTTAGAGTTGTTTTGAAATATGTACTTAAAATTGTAATCAACCTTCTGTAGACAAATGGTGGCACTGCCAATCATTGTACTTTTTTCGTCATTGGCACTGGTAATTATTGTGATCCACCAGGGGCCAATGAATGTACCTTTACTTATTTCTCTATTTCCTTCCCATCACTATTACGTATCTGAGTACCTACATTCATTGGCACTCACATGTATAATGAATGGCATGCCAATCATTGTACTTTAACTGGTGCCATTGAATGTACTGAGAAGGGCCAATGACTGTGCTTTTGGGTCATTTTCCACGTTTTTGGAGATTTATGTACGAAAATAAAAGTTTTGTTGGTTAGATCAAGTTTAATATAGATTTTGGATCCATACATACCTAATTCAAATAAACCAATTCATGATTCGTTTGATGACTAACTACAAAGATATCGAATCTCAAATTTGACAATTCCCTTAAAGTGCCAATCATTGTAATGTTTACCTGTCTTTCTACTATGTCTTTTTTTGTTTCGTTTATTTGTGTATTTCGTCTATTTCTGTTCTATGTTAATGTTTATGGTTTTTTTGTTTCTGTGATGTGTCTTATTTGTATAATGTTTGTCTTTCTTTCTATACTCTCCCGGGGGCCGATTAAATAAGCTGCCTTTGAAGAGTGTTTTATGGAGGCACGTTTTTATAAATAAGAAGACTGTTGGACCGTTGCAAACGTGTTTGCAAACTTATCCCAATAAATAGGTCCCGTTAGGAAACCTGAGTGTCTGAGGTGTTTAAATGTTTAAACCTCAATGCTTGAAATTGCCAATCCGAGTTCACAGTCTTTCTCGGAGAGAGAGAAAGTTCGAGAGAGAGTTCACAGTCTTTCTCTCTCTGAGAGAAAGACTGAATGAGTGCTGCTCGTCTGTCCGGCCGCAGTACTAATATTATTTATTTACTTATTTACACATATTATATCTACTTTTGTAAGAAAATTAACTAATGTTTTGACAATATTCTTTTTAATGTACTAACCCGTGCTAAGGACAATTTTAAAAACCTATTTAGAGCATGAGTGGCAATTTTAGCCTGTAAGGCTGTTTGTCCACCGCCGCCGTCACCGTCACGTCACCGAGAACGAGATGACGGCGCCGAAGTAGCGGTACATACATTTACTTCAGCCGCGTGTCCACCGCACATCCGTCACCCGAGCGCCGTCATCCCGGCCGCCGAAATTGCGAGTAGATCGGCGTGACTGCTAAAACGTGGCCCAAGATTTTGACGGGCCGATGTGCCGGCAATACAAAACACGTATGAACTTGTCCACACACTGCCGTCGCCGTCGCACCGTACACGAGCTCAGTTATTATTTTGTCTGTCATCAATTATCTATTCATTGTAATAAAAATGGCCAAAAAATTTAAATACGATTTTATAAACCTATTTAGAGGCTAAAAATTCCACCCATGCCGGGATTCCGGGATTCAGGTATCCCTGTACGTAATACAGAGAATAGTGTAAAGAGGTTCGAAATTTCACTAATGCCGGTGAGTCGCCCATTAGCTCATTTGGATAGAGCGCTGGCACGGATAGCCAGAAGTCGCGGGTTCGAATCCCATGGGCATGAGCATGGGTGGAATTTTTAGCCTCTAAATAGGTTTTTAAAATTGTCCTTAGCACGGGTTAGTGCATTAAAAAGAATCTAATCATGTAGGTACAGCGATATCATTCCGATGTAAAACCTAACTGCAAAGTAAGGCACTCGGGGCTGCAAGTAATGCAAATTACTTCAGCCAGATGTTGCTGCCTGTACGTAATACAGAGAGTATTGTAAAGAGGTTAGAAATTTCACTGATGCCGGTGAGTCGCCCATTAGCTCAATTGACAACATTTCAAAATTGTATGGAGCTCTAATTCGAAAACCATTTCGAGATTTGGCTTTGTAAAGCACGTAAAAATTTATTTCAGATTTTTCTGTGGTTTCATTTCCGAGAAAATGGTAAAAACACAAAAATACGCTGATGACGTCACACCATGGCTCCCAGTAAACATGCCTGTGCCACGATAAAAAAAAAGTCAATTTCAAGATCTAACCTAAAAAATCAGTGTTGCCAATTTTTAGCGACTTAGTCGCTAGAAATGACGACGAGAGCGAGAAGAAAAAAGTTTTGAGGACAAAAACAATTTAGCGACTTAGCTGACGACCAGTGTTATTATCGTCAAAATCTGGGTTGCCGTATCTAAACCTTCAAATTGCCGTAATTATAAAAAAAATCGCTGATCTGCCGTATTATCTTTTAATTGAATAATTTAGTGATTGAAACACAAAAATAACAAGTATATTTTCAACTTTCTATCATTTCTTCATCCTCGTTTATAATAAATACACTGCTTGTGCAATGAATATTTTTCTTTGCTTTTCATTTTGATAAGCATAATTATCTCCTGACACCTTTTTTGGTTTAACATCGGAACGATATCACTGTACCCACATGATTACACTATTTTTATTTTTAATGCACTAATAGTGTAATCATGTGGGTACAGTGATATCGTTCCGATGTTAAACCTAACTGCAAAGTAGGTAGTCGGGGCTGTAAGTAATGCAATTTGCTTAAGTCAGATGACGCTGCCTGTACGTAATACAGAGAATATTGTAAAGAGGTTCGAAATTTCACTGATGCCGTGAGTCGCCCATTGGCTCAATTGGTAGAGCGCTGGTACGGATAGCCAGAGGTTGCGGGTTCGAATCCCGGCATGGGTGAAATTTTTAGCCTCTTAATAGGTTTTTAAATTTGTTCCTTAGCACGGGTTAGTGCATTAAAAATAAAAATAGTGTAATATTTGCATATGTTAAAAAAATTCAGAAACTGTTTTTTAACATGGCCCTGGCAATACTAAAATGACATTTGTAACTATATTTTTTTTTTAGGATATTAGGCAAAAGAAAACATATTGTGAGCCTCGTTGTTTCGTCACTTCCGGTAAAAATATTTTAAACTTTAAAATGTTAAAAACATAAGAAAACGTGCGTGTTTCATAAAATAAAAAAATATGGTTCGTTTTATTTTGTATCTAGTTTCCTTTAGGACAATAAAATCCATATGCTAAAAAAATGAAATGTTGTCAATTGGGAGAGCGCTGGCACGGATAGACAGAGGTCGCGACCCGAGTCCCGGCATGGGTGGAATTTTTAGCCTCTAAATAGGTTTTTAATAATGTTTTGACATCTAATGTTATTGATGACAATCATGGAATCTTATCATACTTATAGGTGGAAACTGTTGTATTGTCTTGAGAGAAGATTGAAGTTTTTATTCCCGCTGCGTTATCTCCACTACGGGCCAAAGGCAGGTTACATTTAACATTCAGCAAACAGAATGTAAATTCTTTACGTGAAAATAAAAAGAAACATGATTTTTGATTCAAACGTAGAGATTCCAAAACAAAGACGATTTTAATTAATTCCGCACGAAATTCGTAATCAACACTGAAATACAATATCAACAAATACAGTAAAATAACGCCGAAATGTACTGGCACTAACTTGTAAGTCTCTCGTAGAAGTATAAAGGACCATTTCTTGAAGCCAGCTTGGAGTTTACCTGAAAGAGATTTAAAAATTTATTAAATGCAATTCTTTTCTATGGTACCCGGGTGTACTGTAGCTATCCACTTATTAAAACGCTGAATTAAAGCAATAACTTTCCATATAACTCAATATAACAATAAAACTTTCTTTTTTTTATCTTTTTTCATCAAAATCCTAGCCTAGCTGCTTGACACGAATGGCACCTAAACAGA
The DNA here is from genome assembly GCA_934045075.1 of Yponomeuta sedellus. NCBI lineage: Eukaryota > Metazoa > Arthropoda > Insecta > Lepidoptera > Yponomeutidae > Yponomeuta > Yponomeuta sedellus. Next base: position 15,506,154 of record OW203745.1, read on the forward strand.
ACGTAAGGATTTTCTTTTAAAATAATTCAAACTTGTCTGGACGGCTTATAATAAAGTATCGGTTCGGTACAGTACATACAATAAAGAATATTTTAACTATGTCGCTCATTTGGCAGAATATTGACGCAAATGTCCTTTTTCCAATTTTACAGGAGAGACCGTTGTTTCATTCAGAAGTGTTAGAACTTTGTCAAAATACCACAACGACAGTGGCGCTGTCACGCGATAAAAAACAAAACTACATTACTGTCATTTTTTCCCCAAGTGTTAACAGTTATTTCGGGTGTTTTGGCATACTTAACTCAAATTGGCAAAAAAGTACATTTGCGTCATTATTCTGCCAAATGAGCGATGTGTCAAATGCCAGGTTTGTGAAGATGGCAAGAGCTAGAAAAAATATGATTTATTTGATATAAATTCGAATTTGCTTGAAAATATGTTTCGGAAAGTACCTGCAATACATAAAGAAAAACAAACTCGCTTATTCTGTAGCTGTCGTTAAGGCACGTTTATTTTGCCTGTTTTCATTAAGATAGGTTACTTTGCCATTATTATAGTGTTGTATATATAATTTATCAATCAATTAGTCTGTCCGTAGCCGTCCACTGCTGGACAGCCTTCCCTGCAGTACGCCACTTCTTTCCGTCCTCAGCCATCCCCGTCCAGCCGCTGCAACAATCTGCCTCAGAACCCGTCCAGCCGGTGCGTGCTCGCAGCTGCGTTGGCCAATTCGTGGTCTTTTCATCTATAGAGGCTCAAAGCTGCGATTAGTGATTTGCCATGCATTTAGACCGTTACTTTAAAGTTTAGATGAAAATTAGGTCGTGGCCTAGTCGAACCGAGTGATTGGATTCAATCTTGAATTAAGCAACAACAGACGCGATCAAGTGCTGGATGGGTGACCGTCCCGTCACTACCGCTAGTAGGATTTTTTCCGTGCTTCACAAGGCACGCTAAGCCGTTGGTACCGGCTGTCATGTTCTCGTAATGGCAGTCGTTAAGCCCTGTCAGAGGTCTTAAGGGCGACTCGATAGCATCTGACAGTAAGTCCCGCCACTGTCTTACAATCCTCCACCAACCCGGACTTGGCCCCCGTGGTGGAGTATGGCCTAACCTTCCTGCGATTGCAGGAAGAGACCCGTGCCCCAGCAGTGGGGACATACAAGGGTTTATATCGATTAATATAAAAAATAAAAACAGTCGAGAAATCCTATTTCGAATTGAGAAATAAGACAATTTGACAATTTGAAACCACCCAAAATTCGTGGTCTATCTAAATTAATTTTATGGAAAATTTTGTGAAATAAAAATTTAGTAAACAAAGAAATTAGTAAATAAGTCCAAAACCACTCATTTGCAGTAGTCGGTCTTCGAGCAGGGACATTTCTCCGGCATCTTGAGTCCCTTCGCCATTTGCTTCATAAACGGATGTACTTGGTCGCTGTAGAACGGACTGCGGGAGATACATTAGAGCTTATACACTGTGAAGACGTCTAACAAAATCAAATCAAATTAATTGTATTCTGCCATGGACAAAGTATTTGTTTTGCAAAAACGCTGCATCCGAGTAATAATTGGCCTCCAGCAAATTGAATCATGCTGAACCATGTTGAACCATGCCGCCGTCTGTACTTTTAGGTTAAGAAATATCCGTCTAATTACTGTTTACAAAGCGCCGTTTTACAATAAAGTTTCTTTATAAAATTCTGTTCATAAAGAAACTTTATTATAAAACGGTTACAAACAAAGGCTTACTGGCCCCCAAATTGGGGTTCCCTGTGCTACGGGCAGCCAGTATACATATAATAAAAAAGTCTGGCTAAAGTCTGGTTACCAATAGATAGAGAACACTTTATTGTACATAAAAATGGAAATTACACAGATATTTCTTATCCTAAGAGTACAGACGGCGGCCTTGTCACTATAAGTGATCTCTTCCAGACAACCTTTGGATGAACTGGACTAATTGACATAATACAGAGTATTCTAGTTTGGAGGTCTAGTGCCTGACTCTCTTGGTACTTTTATGACAGTAAAGTTTTTTTGTATTTTAATTTTATGTATTAAATATTCGCAGAATCTGTGAAACCTACAACAAGCGCCTGGCCTCGGTTGACTTATTCAATAATTCGTTGTCTCAATTTAAGGTAAGGGTTTATAATTTGTTATATTCTGATTGCGTATGTAGCTAAATAACCATGTAATTTGTTCATCTCAATGGCCTATAACTGGTTCTATTAGGTAAATTTTTTTTTCTTTATTTTTTGCATGTTAGACTATAGTATGCGGCTCCCGCTTTTACACTACCTGCCTTAACTATAAGTGAGAAATGTTCCATAGGACAGATAAGTCCGTAACCAATATTGTATCTATCTATCTATCTGTGCCTGTATTTTCTCCAAATAAATAAAATAATTTAGATTGACGATATCTGCGGCGTAGCGGTAGCGCGTCTGCCTACCACGCAAGAGGTCCCGGGTTCGAATCCCGGCTGGAAAAAAAATCCAGGTCTTGGATGTTTACGTGTTTGTGATGTCGTTGTTTCTGGTTCCATCGACACAGGGTATCCTAGTGTGGGGCCAGAAGCAATGTACGGTCGCGGTCTAAAAATGTTTATCAGTTTTCAAATTAGATTCTTTAGCACACTGTGTGCAGTAAAGTCTAAAATGCTATATCTAGGTACGTATTACTTTTTAATAGTTGTAGCATCGATTCTAACAAAAGGAGTATTTACGACGTTTTGATGATGAAACTCTTTTCTTTATTTAAAAGTTGACATAATTGATTTTTTTACAATGACATTTATCAAAAATACTGATTTAAATAATAGAAATTGATTGTAAAACCATGGCAACCTCGCTTGGGTGAATCTCTATTGCTTCTTCTATGATCTATGCCTAATCAAATCACATAATATCATCGACCATGTGGCATAGATTTGTGCATGCAATTACCAACCTTAAGGTGGTAAACATTTTCAGACCGCCAGTTTATGTGCTTGTATGTAAATGTTATTACACTATTTTTATTTTTAATGCACTAACCCGTGCTAAGGAACAAATTTAAAAACCTATTTAGAGGCTAAAAATTTCACCCATGCCGGGATTCGAACCCGCAACCTCTGGCTATCCGTACCAGCGCTCTACCAATTGAGCCAATGGGCGACTCACGGCATCAGTGAAATTTCGAACCTCTTTACAATATTCTCTGTATTACGTAACGGGAAGCGACATCTGACTTAAGCAAATTGCATTACTTACAGCCCCGACTACCTACTTTGCAGTTAGGTTTAACATCGGAACGATATCACTGTACCCACATGATTAAACTATTTTTATTTTTAATGCACTAACCCGTGCAAAGGAACAAATTTAAAAACCTATTTAGAGGCTAAATGTTAGTAAATGTTATGTTATTAGATTAGTTTTTTTTTTTGACGACCTCTGTGGCGTAGCGGTAGCGCGTCTGCCTACCACGCAAGAGGTCCCGGGTTCGAATCCCGGCTGGGAACAAAAAAAAAGCCCAGGTCTTGGATGTTTACATGTCTGTGATGTCGTTGTTTCTGGTTCTCACGACACAGGGTATCTGGGCCAGAAGCAATGTATGTGCTTGTATGTAAATGTTATGTTATAAAAAAATGTTACTTAACCTAAGGGTACAGACGGCGGCCTTATCACTAAAAGAGATCTCTTCCAGACAACCTTTGGATGAACTGGACTAATACATAATACAGAGTGTTCTAGTTTGGGGGTCAGGCACTATCTTGGTACACTTTTATTACAATAAAGTTTTTTTGTATATTGTTTGTATTAATGGTGAAAATTATATTAGTTTCGTCACCGGTTCATCATCCCCTTGATCTCTGCGTGGTATTCTTCAGTGGCCTGCTTGTACTTGCGCACCTGGTCCGCCTCCTCAGCCAGCGCGCGCTCCTGCAATGTGAGCCGTAACGTGAGGGCCGTAAGGACGAGTTTCGCATGCGGCTTTATCACTTAATAGTACAATCAATCAATAGGACTCTTTCTATGACGTTTTATTCGACGTTTGGACTAGTGAAGGTGGTGTAGTCGCTAGATTTGTACGATTCGGTTTGAGGTAGTTTTATGCATGATTTGCTTTGATGTACCTTTATGCGAAATCATTACTACTAAGACCTGTAATTTATAGCAATAAACGAATTTAATTGAAATGCGTTGTAACCGGGTGATTGGAATCAATCGCTTGAGTTGAGCAACAACAGGCGCGGTCAGGTGCAGGATGGGTGACCGTCCCGTGAATACCGCTAGTGGCATTTTGCCGGACTTGGCCTCCGTGGTGGAGTATGGCTTACCCTTCCTGCGACGTAGGAAGAGACCTGAGTGCTTAGTGCGAGTTTGACAGATCCAATCGAATAACTTTACTACCGCGTTAATCGAGCATTGAGTAGTGAGTATGAGTAAGTTAACCGTTCGAACTGAAAAACGCTGTCACAGTACAACTCGCACTCACGTTTATCCGTGTTTTGGCTGGTAAACGTGTTCACTTCAACGTAAACCATTACAACTCGCACTCAGCAATTTTAATTTCCATACTTGTCGCTAGGTGGCGCTTCCTTGATGCCATAGAAATATGAGTTTACGTTAACGCGATCGAGTAGTTAAAACACTCGCACTAAGCACTCTGTGCCCCAGCAACGGGGTCATACAAGGGTCGATATCGAATTGACTAGTTAAGGGTAAAAAAACTAATTTTCTTTTAAATACAATGCTTATTACCTTCAACAGTGTGTTGTATTCTATCTGTTGCTTGAGCTGGTGCTGCTGCATCTTCCTCGTGTGTGCGTCAGCTCGCTGCTTGTTGAGAACCAGTTCATCTAGCTGACGCTGCAGCTTCTGGTTGTACTCGTCCTGACAGATGAATCACCAATGTATTTCTAAGTAAAGAATTTTTAATACAGGTGCTCAAAAAGTGGCGTATTACAGGGACGTATAGCGTGCGGGATGGGGGCTATTACACACGCGTGCTTTTATTTACCTTAACCATACTCGTGCCTTTTCTTTCCCAACTGTCAAAATAATGTCTTTTAAAAAGAAAAACCAATCATGAAGTTTTTACTAAAAAAATTCATAGAAATTTTTATGAACTACTAATTTGTTTCAATATCAGATTTAATGATTTGATTGAATGAGTTAAGTTAGGTTTCATTTCATCTCATTAAATTTCATTTTCATTTCATATATAAAAAAAAATTCTACTGAAGACTTGGCTGTATGGGAATAGTTCCCTTTGAATATGTGAAGAATTAGAATGGGTGAAGAAAAAAATCTCTGGTCATATTTTTTTACGGTTGGCGCCATTTTTCAAATATTTTTTCTTTATTAAATTGCTTATTTTTTTCGCAACTGTATTAAAAATAGTCGTTCATTACACGTGCGGAACCGTCATTGCAACTTGTTCCGACTCAATCCGAGTCAATCCTCGCCTTCGGCTGCGACTCGGCTCGGGTAGACATTTGTCGGAACTCTTTGCACTGACAGCCTTTCCGCACTTGTAATGAAATATACTATTACATCCTTTTGACTAAAACTTTCGTAAGCTTTTTGATGTGGCAGGCTTACTGAAAAGGGCGTTAGCTTTGAACCTGTCGTCGTCGTCGTCAGGCTATACTAGTCCACTGCTGGACATAGCCCTCCTCTAATGAGCGCCACGTTGTGCTATCATAGGAGGTAATGCCCATAATCCTCACGCTGGGCATGCGGGTTGGGGATCGCAGTAGCACAACACATTGTAGACTTTTAGTGTGAGACGAGCAACCGACGACGCGAGCTTTATTTACTGAACTACTCGAGCATTGGTTACCAAGCTTTATGCACTGACCTGCTCGAGCATCTGATACCAAGCTTTATGCTCTGACCTGCTCGAGCATCTGTTACCAAGCTTTATGCACTGACCTGCTCGAGCATCTGTTACCAAGCTTTATGCACTGACCTGCTTGAGCATCTGTTACCAAGCTTTATGCACTGACCTGCTTGAGCATCTGTTACCAAGCTTTATGCACTGACCTGTTCGAGCATCTGTTACCAAGCTTTATGCACTGACCTGCTCGAGCATCTGTTACCAAGCTTTATGCACTGACCTGCTCGAGCATCTGTTTTCTCAATTCCTCGCGGCGATGTTTGCGATCCTGTATTTGCTGGATCATGGTCTCGCGGCATTCCTATCGGCAGAGGAACATCTGTTTGGTTTTATTGGAATTTAACTTTTATTTATCAAGCAACAAAGGCGAAACTCCACTTCTCTCTAGCATATTCGTATATTCTAACATACTTCATTATTATAATAGATTACGTTGGCCGTTGCATCTACGTAATGAGATGATTTATACAGCGTCTCATGAGGTCTTCATTGTGGTGGAAATAATCGTAATGCTGCGGCCACACTTGAAGGCAAAAATTCGTGTTCGCTCTACGGCGAAGAGCTTGACCACATCATAAGAAGATTTTGGGCCATAAAACCCTTTGATGTGCGGCATTTTACCGGCAGCGGCGGGAAGAGTGTTTGTATTCGCGATAGGACGAATTTTTTGGCCAGACATGTCGCGACAACGCAAATCTTCGCGTTATCGCGATAGTGTGGCCGTACCATAAGGAAACCCTCGGCTTGGTTTGCTCTGCACGTATTGACTAGTTTTTCCTGTGGGCTAGGCCGACTAAGCGGTCAGGATGGTATAGGTGCTGGGCAAGCCTACAATGTTATAAAGAATAATGTTCCCGGCACTATAGATTAAACATACTTTTATAGATGTGGTCTGGAGTGCTATCGTATACTTACTAAGTTTTAATATATATATATATATATATATATATATATATATATATATATATATATATATATATATATATATATATATATATATATATATATATATATGTGTTAAATTGGCTACTAAATATATGATTTATTTTCCTATTTTTTCTTTTTTGTCCTTTTTGTTTCTTTCTCCCTTTCTTCTCTCTATTTCCGTTCTTTTCTCGACGGCACTATTTCTTAAAAAGCCACTCACCCGGTTATTCCGGTCGACCTTATTCCTGAACTCGCAGGCGACCCTGTCTTCGGCCTGCCGGTTCTTCTTCACGACTTCCTTGATGAGGTCTTCGTTGGCTTCATCAAGTGAAGCCACCTCGCGCCGCAGCTCGGCCAGCTTGCGGTTGCACTGGACCAACTCTCGCTGCCGGCCGGGTAATAATAATAATAAATAAATAAGACGGCCTCGGTGGCGCAGCGGTTTAGCACGCTGACTGTAAGACCGAAGGTCTCGGGTTCGATCCCCGGCCGGGTCAAACTAGGAAACGTACTTTTCTAGTTTGTCTCGGGTCTTGGATGTCCTATGTATTTATTGTATTAAATATATCGTCAAGTTAGCACCTGTAGCACAAGTCATTAAGTTGTACTTAGTATGGGGCTAACGAGATCTGTGTAATATGTCCATGAATGTTTATTTATTATTTATTATTATTCATGGACATATTACACAGATCTCGTTAGCCCTATACTAAGTACAACTAAATGACTTGTGTTATAGGTGCTAACTCGATGTGAAATGAAATGAAAAGGTTTTATTCAAAGTAGCGCAGAAACTGCGGCTTCATGAACGTTACAATTCAAACTAGGTTAGTACCACAGACAATATGTATTTAAAACAATAAATACTTAGATAACATCCAAGACCCGAGACAAACTAGAAAAGTTCGTTGCCTAGTTTGACCCGGTAGGGGATCGAACCCGAGACCTTCGGTTTTACAGTCAGCGTGCCAAACCGCTGCGCCACCGAGGCCGTATATGTATTAATGAAACAAAATATATAATTTCCCCACGACATAATCACTAGTCCGAATACGTTCCCCTGCAGGGCACGCCTCCACTCAGAGCGAGAGTGAGTTTGGGCTTAATTACCACGCGTGCCCACCGCGGATTGACAATTTCAAGCGCTGAGGTATTTGAACACCTCAGACGTTCAGGTTTCCTAAAGATAAGAAAATTCTACACAAGACAAGGAAAGTAATAACACCTATACGCAGGAGGACAAGTATTCAAATAAACGACATTTTCCTTTAGGGCCTTGAGTATGCAAATTTTAACGTATACGTCTGTGTGCGAAAGCGGAATGTTTACTATACTCTGCCGCATAGATATGAGCCGTAATATGTATCACACTTAGTGGAAACTGCATTCCAGTCGATATTCACATGGCCGTGACATTGAGATACTATTATTATATATATATATTTATTTATTCACTGAAAACAATGCAAGATTACAACATCATTAGTTTGCCAAACTGCTACTGCAGTTTACCGAGTATATACAATACTCGTAAGTAGGTACGACAAAGTCCCGTAGATATTTTGTTTTTGCACTAACATCTATACGTTAAGAGATACATAATTAAGGCGCTGGTCCTAAACTTAAAATTCTCAAATTCAAACACTCCCAGCGAGAACTGTACCTACGACCTCTGTCATGGTAATCAGACGTGATACCGATTAAGTAACGTCACCAAAGTGGCTGTCAAAAGTTCAAAATGGCGTCCAAATATTATCTAATATCTCCTTTCCCTCCCTCCTATATGGAGGCTGGTCCAGGTATCCCCGACCAGTTTGTCCTCTGTAGGTTTCGTACTCCTTCTTTTCAGCCAGAGACCAGAATTATTGATTTCATTCCTCATTATCAAACCACTGCTGGCTCTAGGCCTTTTGCCCACACATGTCACATCTCACGATTCCTTCCGTCTTCCGTTGACTAATTTCTATGTTACTCAGTATTAGATAGAGATTAGATAGAGATAAGACGCTACGACGAGCGCTTTAGCGCTTGTGGCGTAGCCGAACCGTTAAGCAACAGTAGGCGCGGTCAGTTACAGGATGGGAGACCGTCCCGTGACTACCGCCAGTGGCATTTTTCCGAGCGCTTCCGTGCTTCGCAAGGCACGTTCAGCCTTTGGTGCCGGCTGTCATGTAATGGCAGTCGTTAAGCCACGTCAGAGGCCTTATGGGCGGTTCGATAACTTCTGACAGTAAGGCCCGCCACTGTCTTACAATCCTCCACCAAACCGGACTCGGCCCCCGTGGTGGAGTATGGCCTAACCTTCCTGCGATGCAGGAATAGACCCGTGCCCCAGCAGTGGGGACACACATGGGTTGTCCCCACTGCCGAGTCGTCTTCAGGCTATACTAGTCCACTGCTGGACATAGCCCTCCCCTAAAGAGCGCCACGTTGTGCTCTCAATGCTGAGTGACGTCACCAAATCGTCAAAATGGCCGTCAGAACGGCAACGTGTTACCTCCTTGATCTTCCTCAGCTCTATGTCGGCCTGGTCGGCCGCCAGCCCCGCCCGGCAGAGGCTGTCCCAGGTGTGTCCGACCAGCCGCTCCTCGGCAGCCGCCCTGGCCTGCTGCTGCAGCCGCTCCGACAGGACCTGGCGGGAAGCCTCCGCGGCCGCCATCCTGTTTGAGGCGACCTGCTTTTGTGCTGGGGGTGGAACGGTTTGGCATCACGGGAGGGAGAGACAGGAGAGGACAAAGAAGGATTTTTTTACTACTTTAACCAACCCAGACTTGGCCCCCGTAGTAGAGTATGGCCTAACCTTCCTGCGTAAGGAAATGCCCCAGCAATGAGGACATACAAAAGGTTGATATCAACAATTTATTTAAGTTCAACACCACACAATGTCTTACCCTAGTCCCAAACTCGGATATACCGTGCTATGGTAATTAGGCAAAGATACCACAAACATGCAGGGTATCATAGTTTAGGACCCAGACTAGTAACTGCGTAGTGTGAAAGAAAAAATCGTCTGGGTGTATTTCCAGTTTCGTACATACATACACAACCTCACGCCTGTATACCAGAGAGGTAAACAAAAACTAGGGACTGCCACTTGCCACGATCCTGACAGAACACCTTCGCTTCATCAACGTTCATAAGTCGTTGCATGCACGCACGCCGCGCCGGTTCCGGGTACTTTTTATCTTCCCCTATTTGGTCGATGTTATGTCCGCCTGGGACGTCCCTTACCAGCCTTCCACTCACATTCGCTGTATATATTTGTTTCGTCAATCTTCTTTCCTTCATCCACTCCACACGTCCAAAGTAACGCAACATTCCTTTCTCAATTCTAATCACTACATCCTCTTTCAGTCCACAACTTTCTCTAACCAAACTAATTCAGTTTCGTTTCGTTCACATAAGTCTCTCTAGGTGAACGAAAGTTTTTAGTCCCTAAATAGGTTTTTAAAATTGTCCTTAGCACGGGTTAGTGCATTAAAAATAATATAATCATGTGGGTACAGCGATATCATTCCGATGTAAAACCTAACTGCAAAGAAGGTACTCGAAGCTGCAAGTAATGCAAATTACTTCAGCCATATGTTGCTGCCCGTACGTAATACAGAGATTGTAAAGAGGTTCGAAATTTCACTGATGCCGGTGAGTCGCCCATTAGCTCAGTTGGAAAGAGCGCTGGCACGAATAGCCAGAGGTCGCGGGTTCGAATCCCGGCATGGGTGGAATTTTTAGCCTCTAAATAGGTTTTCGAACGAAAGTTGTTTTTTGCATTTTTTGCGATATTTAAACAAATTTTCAATTTCAAGCCCTTTCGAACCATTTCCGGATACCACCCACCTTCCTGATCCTTCCTGTTCTCCTCAGCCCACACGCTCTTCAGCCAGAGCACTTCCTGTCGCAGCCTCTCGCGCTCCTTCTCGCGGTTCTCCTTCTGCTGCGCCATCATGGCGTCCGCGTTGGCCTGACACTCCAGGTCGCGTCGTTTCCGTTCGATCGCGTCGTATTCCATGCGGGCTTCCTGGGGAATGGTTGGTGAAAGGGTGATAGTGACTTTTTTTGAGTAGTATTTCTTAATGATTCGCGATACTCTTCTTCTTCAGGCTATATTATGTAGTCCACTGCTGGACACAGCCCTCCCCTAATGAGCGCCATAGCGCCGTCTTCAGCTTGCCTCATCCAGCATCTGCCTGCAGTTTTTCGCATATCGTCATCCCACCTGGAGATCTATTTTTGAATCACTCGTATGAAATTGTATCGTCGAATGCGACATAAGTCACACTCGTCTTCTAAGTCGCATAATCTCGTTTTTCCGTATTTTTGAATCGTTCGCCTGAAAGTGAAGTGTTGCCAGTACAATTTGAAGTATTGATCCGTTCCACGCAGAAATTACATAAACCGGAAACTACCGTAACGGAAACGGAACGTAAGATATTTCGTTTTATTGGCTGTTTAGATGAAAAATCTTTGCCTTTAGTTGCAAAACAAACAAAACACTGTCATAGATCGTAAATAATAACATTTTGGTATGTTTTAGTTCGAAAATGTCGAAACAAAAAATCAATTCGGCACAAAAGCACAAATACCTCGATTTGAAATTGACACAAATTTTGACAATTAATCTATAGATCGACGTACGAGACGAGTGGTAAGGACCATTCGTTGCAGTCGAGTGATTCAAAAATACGGAATTTCGTATGTCGAACGAAAATCAGTAGAAATCGAGCGCTCGACGCGAGACGAGTGATTCAAAAATAGAGCTCCTGGTTGGAGGGCGTCAGTCGCGATACTCATACATAGTTACCTATATATTAAACGGGTCTGATCGCGATTATTTATAAGGTCAAACGTAATGACCTTATTTCCCGACGTTTCGGCATCGTTACAGTTGCCGTGGTCTCGGAAATAAGGTAATTACGTTTTACCCAATAAATAATCGCGATTAGACCCGTTTAACATATAATTTTTTTTAAGTAGCCGATAAATGTCCCTCTGCAGGTCACAGGCCTTCTCTCAGAGAGAGAGTTTGGGCTTAAGATTGGCAAAGCGCTGAGGTATTTAAACACCTCGGACACCAGGTTTCTTCACAATGTTTTGCAGTTAGTGAGTTTCCTTATTTATAGGTAATTATTTAATTGATTATACTTTTTTGCACTTTAAAACATTAAACAGGACATTACTTAAATAAGAAATAATATGTACAAAGGTGAGCTTATCTCTGTAAGAGATCGGTATTTGGGTATCTTGAGGACTCTTTTAATTAAAAATATTTAAGCCATTTATTTATACCAACTCGGACTTGGCCCCCGTGGTAGAGTATGGCCTAACCTTCCTGCAATGCAGGAAGAGACCCGTGCCCCAGCAGTGGGGACATACAGGGTGGCAATCGCATGCTATTTATTACAGTCCTTCATGGAAAGGCTTATTGGAAAGTGTTGTCGAATTTAATTTCGAAGGACTGTCGCGCCCGCTTCTTGTGCATCTGGTACAGATGTATCAGTTGGCGTGTGCGAGTGTAATATATGTAAAAATGAAGTTTGGACGGGTTACGAACGTAATATATGTAATTATAGAATATGTTACAGGCGTTTCGGACTGTAAAAGTCGCGCTTCAAAGTAAGCTCGTGCTACGTTTTCTAACTCCGTTTTGCACATTTGTTGCAGCTCCTAGTTATTTTATTTATTAAGTGAGTACAGCATCTGATAAACTTGTCTGATAGTTCCAAAGAAGAGTGCTACGTGTTGTTATAAACCGCTTTATTACTTAGATCTAGCTAACGCCAGCATTTAAAATTCCATTTATATTGCATTTTCAAGCCTTGTGAGTCAGTCAGTCCATGGCCGATGTACTGTACAATTGTCTTTTACTAATAAATCTGTGAGCGTGTAATAGAGTTTTTTTTTTCAAGACCTACGGACGCACCCCATAACAGTGCGAGCGTAAAATGTGTAAGTATAAATTCGGATTAGTTACCAGCGCCTCGCACTCCTTCATAGAAAGCTCGTGCCACATGTTATCGAGCTCGCGTTCGGAGGCCTGCCGCGCCTGCTTCTCGCGCATCTGATAGAGCTGGATCTCCTGCGCCTCTTTGGCTCGTAACTCGTACAACTTGGGGATCACGTCTGTGCACTTCGTCCTGGATTATAGGGGAAAGCGGGTTTGACGTATGGGGATAAAGTTATGCGAAAACTGTAGGCCAAACATATAGAAAAAAAAAGAGTAATATACGCGTCGAATTGCAAACCTCCTATTAAAAAAACCTATTCAGAGGCTAAAAATTCCACCCATGCCGGGACTCGAACCAAGAAGTAATTTACTTCTGCAACTGTTTCGGCACTGCGGGATGTTCAGCACCTTCGCCCTAGTGTAATAAGCTTCGGATTGGTGTACGCCTTTGGAAAATCAGCAGTTGCGTTGACGCCATTTTGAATTATCTAAATTCACACTAAATGGCTGCTCTTCATTCGGCCTTTTAATAAAGAGGCTAGTAATTGGTTACCCGTTTTAGACAAAGCTGTATTATAACTAAAGACTAGCCATGTAATCGAAAGCCACCGCCCAATAAACTTCCTAGGCGCTGAATTAGAAGGATGATTTATCCAAGCAATGGTATAATAGTTCCCACTATAAATTTAACCTTATCACTTTAAAATAAAGTCCCTACAATGAAAAATGTAGACTAGCTCTGCCTGTTAAAAGGTTAATGAGTTGGCAGCGACATAAATATTAAGCCATGGCGCGTCCAAAAGAGGTGCATACTTACAGAGGAGGGTAAACCGGAGGGTGGGCAGCAGCGCTCCCTGCAGTACGATTCCACCGAACTGCGACCCCCAACCCGCATGCCCAGCGTGGGGATTATAGGCATTACCCCCTATGATAGCACAACGTGGCGCTCTATAGGGGAGCGCTATGTCCAGCAGTGGACTAGTATAGCCTGATGACGACGACAACGACGACTTACAGAGGGGTGGCTTTAAATTTTTCCTCGTGCTCCTTCTTGCGTTTGGCCAGGAGATACGCTAGCCGATCCTTCTTGTCCTGCCAGATCATCTCGGCCCCCGCCTGCGCTTGCATCACGAATTTACGGATGTTTTCTTCCTCTTCCTTCTTCAGCATTTCTCGCAGTCTACAAGGAGAGGAAACGCGGTGGTAACCGTTAATTGTTTTGCAATTGACACACGAAGAAGAAGAAAACTACGAGTTGTAGTTCTATGAATGGCAATCATGGACTCTTATACGTACAGGTGGTATCTAATGTATTAGATTTAAGAGGACTTGAGAAAAGATGGTCAGAGTGGTTTTTATTTCCCGCTGCCTTTTTCTCCACTACACTACGGCCTGAAGGCAGCGGCCTTCACTTTTATGTTACATTGTACTTTGACATTCAGCAAACAGAATGCAAATTCTTTACGTTGAAATAAATAGAATTGAATTGAATAAAATAGGGCCAACAACGTATAATGCAGCCTATACACGTCCCACAGTAGGGCACAGGCCTTTCTCGGAGCGATTATTGGGCGTAATCACCACGCGTGCCCACCGCGGGTTGGCGATTTCAAGCGCAGAGGTAGTTGAACACCTTCACCGTAACCGACTGGTATTGCTAGAATAACTTCACGATTGTATTTCTTAATGATTCGCGATACTCATACATAGTTATATATTAAACGGGTCAAATTGCGATTATTTATTAGGTAAAACGTAATTGCCTTATTTCCCGACGTTTCGGCAGCGTTACAGTTGCCGTGATCTCGGCAACGGCAACTGTAACGCTGCAAGTCACACAACATCAACTATAATAATAAAGAAATCGCTGTAAGGAACCTTAGACTTGGCACGACTTTGTCTGGATTTCATTACTTTTTAGAGATGAACGAGCAGCTCCATCGAGACTTGGCTAGTTTTTTACAGAATGTTTTTGGTAAGATTGCACTTCTTTTTGTAGAAACGTGGGCATATTGATTTAGTTTATTAGATTTTCTTATAAAATAAATCAATCCCCCCCCCCATCTCCAAATCAAGGGCAGTAGAAGAATGTCGTAAACGACTGTAACGCAGCCGGGTCCCATTTTAGTCCAATGCATTTTATTTTGACCAATTTTAGAGCGAAACAATAATCTTCTAATAGTTTGGTTGGGCTCTTGTGTTTTCTAATCAGGGTCACCAGGTCCTCCAAATATTCGATTTTCATAGTTTTTATAGTTTTCTTTTTTTTTATTTTATTTTAGAATCACCAAACAGAAAGTTACACTATGACATGTCAGTTAAGCATATGAGTGTTACAAAACAAGATTGTAGTGTACTATCTACAAGCAGGTGATCACAACACGCAATACATTTA
This sequence comes from Yponomeuta sedellus, assembly GCA_934045075.1. Classification (NCBI taxonomy): domain Eukaryota; kingdom Metazoa; phylum Arthropoda; class Insecta; order Lepidoptera; family Yponomeutidae; genus Yponomeuta; species Yponomeuta sedellus. Next base: position 15,521,315 of record OW203745.1, read on the forward strand.
TAGTTAGGGTAGTAGGTAATATGAAACACAATTTTACATATTAGGTACAAACAGTGAAACAAAGTCTTAAAAACCGGCCAAGTGCGAGTCAGACTCGCGCACCGAGGGTTCCGTACAAACCTGTATTATAGACCTGAGTATTTGGTATGAATTTCAATTTAATACCTCTACGCGTTTATGAGGAAATGGGTAGTAAGTTTAAAATTATTAAAAAAATATATATGATGTGATGTAACTAAAAATTTATGGTTTTCGTAATTTTTCCTTTATCTATGCTATAAGACGTTGCTTCGTACCAAATTTCAAGATTCTGAGTTCACGGGAAGCACCCTGTAGGTTTTGATTCCCTTGCAAGTGTCGAAAATTTGCGGCATAAACGGCTGTATCTTTTGATTGCGTTGGCTTAGAAGTTTGATTTTTTCACAGCTTCAAGGGACAGTAGACCTGAGTAATTGATATAAATTTCAGCTTCATACCTCCACGCGTTCCTGAGAAAAAGGGTCTTGACAGACGGACGGACGGACAGACGGACAACAAAGTGATCCTATAAGGGTTCCGTTTTTTCCTTTTGAGGTACGGAACCCTAAAAATCATAAAAATAATGGGTAAAACAGTAAGCCAAACTTTTATCTAACTCTAACTCGTGTTGAAAGGAAAGGTTTTCTCTTTATGTGGCCATTAAACCCTAACTTTAAACCAAATTTTAGCTCTCTGAGTATATGGGAAGTACTAGTTCTTTTTTCATGATCATCTTTACAGACCAATTTCCTTGGCTACAATTATTGCAAAAATATTTGATGGATTAATTAATGGTGAATTAAATATGTAGTGCTTCACGATGCACAGTTTGGCTTCCGACAGGGATTGTCGACAGAAAATGCTATTTTATCATTAAAGCATACTGTAGAATACTATGTTACTAGGCTAACGCCTGTGTATGCATGTTTCTTAGACTTATCTAAGGCTTTTGACCTTGTGCAATATAATATTTTATGGAATAAGCTAGAAAAATGTAAACTTCCTACAGAGATTATTTTAATACTTAAGTACTGGTACTCTAGCCAACTAAATATAATTAAATGGGGTAATGTTATGTCTGAGTCATATGGTTTGAAGTGTGGAGTGAGACAGGGTGGGCTCACATCTCCTACTCTGTTTAACCTGTATGTAAATGAACTGATTGAGGGTCTCAGCAATATGCATGTCGGCTGCCATATTGACGGAACCTGTGTCAATAATATTAGTATGCAGACGACATGGTATTGTTGAGCCCCTCAGTCATTGGACTTAGAAAACTTTTAGGGATGTGTGAAAGCTACGCTAGTCAGCATGGACTTAAATATAATACAACTAAAAGCGAATTCATGATTTTTAAGGCCGACACAAAGGTCCCTTGAAATGTACCTGTAGTAGCTTTAAATGGTATGTATACCTTTACAATTATAAAGGTATACCATTTAAAATTGTAAATTATATACCTTTGGTAATTCTCCAATTTGAGATTGCCTGGAAGAAATTGCTTTTAGCAATAAGGCCGCCAATTGTATTTGATCTTTTGTATCTGCCGTTTTTGTAACTATTTTTCCGGTATACAATAAAGAATATTCTTATCTTATATTATCTTTAGCTAGGGTGTCGTCTTTTAAGTACTTAGGGCATATTGTCACTGAGGATTTACGAGACGACGCCGACATTGAGAGGGAGCGCAGAGCATTGTGCGTCAGAGCAAATATGGTAGTTCACAGGTTTAGATACTGTACAGCACAGGTTAAAATAACATTGTTTCGATCATACTGTACATCTATGTATGCTTGTAATATGTGGGCTGTATATTGGCAGAAGACTCTGAATTCTTTAAGAGTTCAGTATAATAATGCTTTCAGGATGCTGCTGGGGCTGCCGCGGGCTTGCAGCGCATCAGGCATGTTTGCGGATGCACAGGTGAATGGTTTTTATGCCGTGCTCCGCAACCGGTCCGCCGCAGCGCTCTGCAGGCTCCGCGCCAGCCCCAATAGCATTCTGACTATGATAGCGGACAGGGTAGATAGCCGATACACCGAAATGTGGGCCGAGAGACACAGAATTCTCTGTACAGTTACGTACCAAAAATAATTGAAAATAATAATAAAAATAAGTACATAATTGATTGATTGATTAGAATTTGTTATTATTGTTACTAACATAATATGGGTACTTAATGCCTGAAATAAAGAATTTTTACACTATTTTTATTTTTAATGCACTAACCCGTGCTAAGGAACAAATTTAAAAACCTATTTAGAGGCTAAAAATTTCACCCATGCCGGTATTCGAACCCGCAACCTCTGGCTATCCGTACCAGCGCTCTACCAATTGAGCCAATGGGCGACTCACGCAAAGAGGTTCGAAATTTCACTGATGCCGTGAGTCGCCCATTGGCTCAATTGGTAGAGCGCTGGCACGGATAGCCAGAGGTTGCGGGTTCGAATCCCGGCATGGGTGAAATTTTTAGCCTCTAAATAAGTTTTTAAAGAATTTTTATTTTATTTATTATTTTATCAGTGAGTGAGTGTCATAAATGTGAAACTTTGCTGTCGCTTAACTTCGGAACTAAATGACCTACAGACTTGAAATTTTGGATTTAAAGTATGTGATTATAGCTCACTAGATGACGAAAGTTTCGGTGTACTGATCTTATCCAGAGGTTCTCAAATAGAGGCCTGAAAATGCGGGGAAATGGTTCCAGTAAAGATGGCAGTGTTTGCTTCGCGCACAACTTGTCGGGGTCACTGACGTGCCCCCAGATTGTAAAATGTTACTTGAATAAATTATCTTTTATCTTATCCTATCTTATCTTAACCCAAATGAGAAGCCGACGTTCTACCGGTCCGCTACCATCGCTCCAGGGCGTGAGTTTATCTTACCTTCCTACTAAACTCTCCGTCCGGTAGAAGGCCTGCTACTAACCTTCCTTTCTTCGCTTTCAGATCGTCTTCGTACGACTCCAGGCACAGTTCTACTCGACGCTCCACTTTGTTGATGAGAGATCTGAAAGGGGACAGAATAACGATCATTTGTCAAGTGACATAGTACAGTCTGTTAGCTTTTAGAATATATCTCGGCTACTATCGGATAGAATCGGATATATTCGTGTAATAGAAATATCGCTAAATACTAATATGGGTGAGCGTCCCGTGACTACCGTTAGTGGCATTTTTCCAAGCGCTTCCGTGCTTCGCAAGGCACGTTAAGCCGTTGGTGAAATATAATGGCAGTCGTTAGGCCATGTCAGAGGCCTAATGGGCGGCTTGATAACTTCTGACAGTAAGACCCGCCACTGTCTTACAATCCTCCACCAACCCGGACTTGGCTCCCTTGGTGGAGTATGGCCTAACCTTCCTGCGACGCAGGAAGAGACCCGTGCCCCAGCAGTGGGGACATACAAGGGTTGATAACGTAATAACTAATATGACAATTTCGAAATTGGAACGAAAATAGTGAAGAAAAGTTTTATACAGAGCACGACGTACATTCGTGTGCTTTCGGCGAAAACCGAAGCCTACTCTAGAGCCCGACATATATTCTAAAAGCTAACAGACTGTAGTAGCGCCCAGTTTCTCGTCCACTAACAGTGTATAAATTTACTGTTATCAGGTGTCAGTTGTCTTCTGTATAAAAATTTGGGAACTGTTAAAAGAAGATAAGTGTGCTACTTTCAGAAAGTTCCGGTGAAAATTATTGGAAAAGAAAAATTATTATCGAAAATAATTAGAAGAAAATTATCTCATCAATATAGATAGACAGAATATTCTTTATTGCATGTGCACAAGGAATTACATAAGATCTTAAAAAATACAGTACAGTACAAGTGGCGGCCTTATTGGGTTATTACATTTCTTTCAGACAACCATTGACGGAAAAGAAGAAACACAAAACTGAAAGAACTGAATATAGATAACTTTTATTACGACTCAATAGGTGCGGTTTGCCAGCCAAAACACGAATAAACGCGAGCGTGAGTTGTACTGTGACAGCGTTTTGCCAGTTCGAACGGTTAACTTACTCATACTCACTACTCAATGCTCGATTAACGCGGTAGTAAAGTTATTCGATTGGATCTGTCAAACTCGCACTAAGCACTCAGGCTTTCTCTCAGAGATAGAGCAAAAGAGAATAGGCTTAATTACCAAGCGTGCCCACCGTGGATTGGCAATTTCAAGCATTGAGGCATTTAAGACACTCAGGTTTCCTCACGATGTTTTCCTTCACAATTAGCGAATAAGCTATATAAACAGTCTATAAATTCGCCAGATGGCGCTGTCTGTATTCTACATCGCAGCTAGATCTTGGTCTCGTCCTGCATCGAAGGAATGTCGGGTAGATTTCGTTCAAGAAATTGGTGAGACTAAAATGATGGCCTCTTACCTCCTGTCGCATCGTATGAAGAAGTCGTTGCTGAGGTTGTCCAGATCCATCTGTCTCTTGGCCTGGTAGCGTTGCCGCTCCATCTCCTCGGAGGCTCGCAGCTTCTTCACGAAGCGGACGTACCGGCCCGTTGAATTGAGCACGCGGGACATCTTACACATTCCAAGAAAGATCGTTATTCAAATACGCTTTTATTGAATTGTGCAGGGTTTGTAAAATCAGGACCAAGGGTAGGTTTAGATCACGGAGCCATATCATTGGCAAACATGTCGTATACGACTCTAAGGCTTATGTAACATTTTACATAGAGGCACATAGATACATTGCTTCTGACCCCACACTAGGATTCCCTGTGTCGTGGGAACCAGAAACAACGACATCACAAACATAAACATCCAAGACCTCCAAGACCTGGGGTTTTTTTGTCCCCAGCTCGAACCCGGGACCTCTTGCATGGTAGGGAGATGCGCTACCGCTGCGCCACTGAGGTCGTATAATGTCTTGGTATTCTACGTAAAAAGTCGAGCGACAGCCAAAATCTGTATTGAACGCCGAGCTAGATTGAATTCGAATGAGAAAATGAATGCCTCATGACCCTGTCGAGTTATCTTATCTTATTTTTATTCGACAAATTAGAGATTAGACAAACTAAGCCTTCGATAATATTTTGCGTCTACGCAGGACCTCTGTCTTGGTACCCAAGCGCTTTAACGGCTAGACCAACGCAATCAGTTATATTTGAATTTAATATTTTTTTTAGGGTTTTAGTCGCATTATTTTGTAGTCTTAGATCATTGTTAATAATTGATTATACTTGAATTTATTTAGATATAGTTTGGGACATCCATAGATTTTTTTTTATTAAGAGCAAAAAAATAACTATATTTTTGGTTTCGAATTAAAAAGTTACAAATTTCGCCAAACTTGATGAATGATAAGTGTAGGCCTCCTCCATCCCGTTCCAATCATCTCTGATTAGGGCAGCCCTTGTCCAGGTGTGACTTGCCAGCTGCTGTATGTCGCCGCGCCACGTGAATCTCTCAGATGCCAGGGCAGTACTCGCTCACTCCAGAGGGCGATAGATAGTACATCTAAAATCATGCTTAAAATGAACCACACTCACGTAATAAGTCTCCGGCACGCCATGGGGCCCGGGTCCTTCCTTGGGGATCTTCTCCCGTCTCTTTTGAACTGGTTCCACTAGATGCGAGTCTAAATCCGGGGCTGCAGGCTCGGTGGCCATGGTTGCTCGAAACACGACTTTGTGCACGTAGACTTTAAACACAATTTCGCGAATTCACTATGTTGTTCGGAGACAAGTCACGTGAAATCAAAAGGTCAATTTTGAAGGTCAAAAGCCAGGTGAATTTTGGCCAACAAATTGTTGAAAATTGCTTTTACAGATGATCAGATCAACTAATTGTTGAGGTTTAACGGCACAACAAATTGTTGAAAATCGTTTAAATGCTGATAATGATGTGATCTGTGGATGTGATAATAATTGGACATTGAAGTGACATTGACATGACATGGCATTATAATATAACATTGACAGAACGTTTTCGACAGGTTTGACGATTAAGGAAAAAGTTTATTGATTTTTTTGACTGCCTGCTTTGACTGTTCAAAAAAATCAATAATCTTTTTCTGGGACGTTTTCAAATCTTCAAAAGCTTCATCAAAAATATTTTAATTATAATACTCTGTGCCAGTTGCCATCTGTATTATCTAATCTGTATGCACGGATGACATCCGTGTCTGTATGTACCTCAAGAATTTTATTTGAGATATATAGGTACGTCAAATATTAATCTGAGGTATCTGCATTCTATTGACGATCCATATTAGAGACTATAGTAGAGTGAGAAGTGAAAACATTAAAATCTGATTCAACTTTTAATCATAATTTGTCTTTTGCAATCAACCTTAGAGACTACACAATATGAGATCAAAGCTATGGATACACCAAAATGTTGTGTACCACTCTGGTGCTAAGAAACGATTTTTGATGGCTTAAAACCACTCTGATATACTGGTAGTACCCATCCAATATTACTACTAATACAAGTAGACATTTCTTAGTAATGCAGTATAAGTAACTTCGTGTTATACACAGTATCACATAATCAACTTATTACTGGTCAAAATACTCTTATATAAAAAATAAAAAAAAAACAAAACAGTAAACTCTTCAAACAAAAAATATCAGTAGACAGATTAATTTTTACATAATACTATGTAAGTAGGAAAGTTCTAAAATCTTTTCAAAATGGCGCTCGAATTTCAGGTTCAACGCAAAAATGTCTTCTTATTATAGCGATTTCAAGATTGTTCCAATCTTTGATAAAAATATAAGAAAAACAAAATTAGAAGATCCTAGGACGGAAAATCATGAGATCAACAAATATAAATCAACAGAAGTAAAACGAACTTCAGCACAGTCTAAATAGAGTTCAAAACTCTTCAAAAACTTATTCTTATAGGAACTTTCAGTTTCTTACTTACTCAGTCATTACCTTACTGGTAAGTTTTTATAGATAAAAAAACAAGCTTATAAAATTAGACCAAAACTAGACTTGTGGTAACATTTTACAGTCTCCATGCAATAATTCTGTTGGTATTAAGTACTAACCCCAATGTTTCTCGTACGAGAACAGCGACTTGATTATGCAACTTTTAACGTACAGATATGTGTGCAAAAACGAAATATCTATGGCACTATTTAGTCCAGTAAAGAGTCTCAATATCACTGTCAAGTCTCAGTTATCCGCTGAATTGCTGTTTCTACTATGTGTGATACATATTACGCCACATATCTATACCTAAGTAAACATTTCGCTTTTTCCGCTTCCACACACAGATGTTTACGTTTATAGTTACATAATCAAGACGTTGATCGTTGATATCAGTCCCGTTTATTACGTGAATAAACCATAAAATATATACCTTAAAATTATGAGAATACAAATTAAAATACAATAATACCGGCAGATTCACAATCTAACATGGAAGCTAACGTACACGTGGTCCATCGGCTGGCTGGTATCCAGGTCAAGCCTGCTCAGTTTGACGCGCAGGCCCTGGGGGGGGTCATCGGGGGTCAGGGGGGGGACCAGGCCGGTCCAGGAGTGGGGCTCGCCCGTAGCCTTGTTGTAGACGGTGAGGGTCGCCACTTCGAACCGGTCCTCGTCTTGGGTGAGACTCTGGGGAAACAAGCAAGGGTTTACCTTCGAGGTTTGAAAAATATATTAGACACACTGTGCAGAAAAGCTTACTATAACATCAAGGGTTATTTAGAAGACAAAGATGTCAGATGTCTGTTAAACAGATTAAAGTAGATTAATAGCCAAGGGCTGTAAGGCATCAATTGCAAACCGAGATATTTAAAGTTTACAAAGTAAAAACTTTCTATTCCCGTCTTTTTTCATTAAAAAGAATCAAGGAAAGAACTTTATGCCACACTTGGCCAGAAAGCGGCTTTTCCGTACGCGCAGCGTAAATTGGGCTCTAAAGCCCAATTTAGAGGTAATAAGAACCTACTTACCAAACAGAGATATGTAATAGTAGATTGTTAACCAAGGGCTGTATGACATCAAATGCATATGAGGTTTTTGGCGCCCGAGCGCAGCGAGGGCGCTAATTAGCCCGAGTGTGCAATTGATGCTTACACCCGATGTAAACACTCTGCTTTATAATATATCGATTGTGAGGTAAGTAAAAAAACAAGAAAGCAGGTTGACTTTTTTTTTGACTTGACATTTTTCAAAACTTTTGAGAAAGAACTCCAAAACACGAAAAAAATATACTTTCGCGCCTAGCTAGTCGACTGACTTTTTTACTCTTCACGATTTTATGGCACGCAAGCGCGCCAAATCGTGCTGGCCAGTTTGATTTTTAAATCGATTTCAATTAACATACGATGTCACTGCGAAACAAATAGTTCGATATTTAAAATAAAATCTTCATAAATTCTAATATAAATAAAATTGTCTCGATTCCGATTCGAGTAAATAATCGATGCCGAGAAAAAAATATTAACTTTTAAAAAATATTCTTATTGCAGTGTACGGGAGAAGTACGCACATCATTAATTTGTCACCTCAACATTGACACCAATACATTTTCACACTTACAATGTATCACTAAGATCACCTCAGTACTTATTCGACAAGCTATCAATGCGCGTGTACTCATCCATCCATAATTAGATCGAGTTGTATTTTAATTCATAAGTTTACTACAGTAAACTTTGTCATTTTTATCTTACAAATTCGTATAATTTATTTCTACGGCCTATAACCGTACATGCAGTAGGAGCATGACAGTTCTTTTTTTTTAATTCCAGAACCTATGCTGTAATGTTAACATTACATTAGCGGCCGCGCGGCGGTCACTGACCTGCGGCCGCGCGCAGTAGCGGCCGCGCGGCGGTCACTGACCTGCAGCCGCGCGGCGGTCACTGACCTGCGGCCGCGCGCAGTAGCGGCCGCGCGGCGGTCACTGACCTGCAGCCGCGCGCAGAGCCAGTCCCCGCGGCAGGCGGCGCGCAGTAGCAGCAGCGCGCCGCCTGCCCGCAGCAGCCGCGCGGCACCACGCGCTAGCGCCAGCGCCGGCAGCGGTAGCGCCACGCGGCACGCGCCGCCCCACACCTCGCTCGTCTCGCCCGCGTGCTCCTACGAGGGAACGAGCGATGTATTGAGGCATCGTTATGGAAACTTATGATGTAAATGCTGCCGTTATGGGGACGTGCTATGTGTTAAAGCTGCTGTTCTGGGGACTTGCGACGCATAAAAGCTACTGTTATGGGGACGTGCGATGTGTTAAAGCTGCTGTTATGGGGGCGTGCGATGTGTTAAAGCTGCTGTTATGGGGGCGCGCGATGTGTTAAAGCTGCTGTTCTGGGGACTTGCGACGCATAAAAGCTACTGTTATGGGGACGTGCGATGTGTTAAAGCTGCTGTTATGGGGGCGTGCTATGTGTTAAACTGCTGTTATGGGGACGTGCAATGTAATAAGGCTGCGGTTATGAGGGCATGCAATACATTAAGGCTGCTGTTCGGGAGACATGCAATAGATTAAGGCTACTGTTATGGGAACGTGCAAAGCATTAAGGCTGCTGTTACGGGGACGGGCAATAGATTAAGGTTGCTGTTATGAAAATGTGCGATGCATTAAGGCACTATTATAGGGACGTGCGCTATAAGACTGCCGTTATGTGGAATATGCAGTCTCGCTTGCAGGCATGTAAAATAGAAATTTAAAGTACGAAAATGGCTGGATGTGTAATTCAACATAATTTAAATAACATAATTACAATGTTAAGCAAACGTTATATTTCTGTTTCGCCTCGTTACCTGTCGAATGTGATTCTCCATCAAAGCCCTGGGTCCAACCCAGGAACACAGCACGCACTGAGACGTCACGTCCATCTCAATCCGCTCCATGTAATCCTACCAATATAAATAAAAGTACTATACATATTATAACAACTTACTGATTAGCGCTAGTGGCATTTTTTCCGAGCGCTTCCGTACTTAGCACGGCACGTTAAGCTATCGGTGCCGGCGGTCATGTAATGGCAGTCGTTAAGCCATATCACAGGCCATATGGGCGACTTAATAACTTCTGACAGTAGGGCCCGCCACTGTCTTACAATCCTCCACCAACCCGGACTTGGGCCCCGTGATGGAGTAGCACTTGGTTAAGCAACAACAGGCGCGGTCAGGCACAGGATGGGTGAAATGGGTGAGCGTCCCGTGACTACCGCTCGTGGCATTTTTCCGAGCGCTTCCGTGCTTCGCAAGGCACGTTAAGGCGTTGGTGCCGGCTGTCTTGTAATGGCAGTCGCTAAGCCATGTCAGAGGCCTTATGGGCGACTTGGTAACTTCTGACAGTAAGGCCCGCCACTGTGTTACATTCCTCCACCAACCTGGACTTGGCCCCCTGGTGGAGTATGACCTAACCTTCTTGCGATGTAGGAAAAGACCCGTGCCCCAGCAGTGGCAGCATACATTGAACATATTGAACAATTTCATTCCCGCTTTCTTTCGACTCATGTTAGACCGCTAATGATAAATAAATGCTATTTATAAATCAATGAATCCAATTGCTGTTTATGTCAAGAGCTCTTTCCCCAGAAAGCTACATACCTTCAGTGCACTTTCACGGCACCACGTTTTCACCAAATGAGAATATTTTGGGCGATCCGTCGCCCGACAACAAAAACACTGGGACAAAAAAAAACCGTCCCTGAACTTATTTCGCACTACACGCGAAGATATAAGCCCGGCAATCTAATTGCCACACAATTTTGGGAAATCACACGTTTAACACGCAAGAAACAAAAGGTACAAGTATATATTTATATGTAAATGTACTATCGTACTATTTATACTTATTTATATAGTTATAAATATTTCTCCCTTCCTCCCGCTATCTTAATTTAAACACCCAATGCTAAGGTTGGCTGGAAGAGATCTCTGTTAGAGATAAGTTCGCCTTTGAAACAAATTTCATGTTATGTTATTTCGTTTTTACTGTTTGCAATAAAGAATATATATACATTTTTCAGCTCATCTGACAGATGACAAGTAGTTCCGCCCGTTATGGGTGCGTTCAAAAATCAAACTTCTATTCTTAACACCGTATATATACAACAGAGAGACCACTCTCTCCCGCCCCGCCTATGTATGGTTTTTCTCTCCTTCTGTCACTTTTTCTCTCTCTCCTACCTATCCCGCTCTCTCTAGACTCACCCCGTCCTGGCTGATCAGCTCCAGCGCGTCCTCCACCATATCGGGTATGCTCTCTCCGGCTGTGAGAGAGACGGTGCGGCTGCTGTTAATGTCCTCGACTTGAGATGCCAGCATTTCAAGCGAGCCGGTTGTGCTGTGAGAATTGTCTGGAAATAAAGTGGAAAACTACATTGAAATGATTATATTCTTTTTTTAATGCACAATTCTTCAATAAAAACCTATTTAGAGTAGACTAGAATAGAAAATCATTTATTCAAATACCATAAAATCTTAAAAATAATAACATGGCCAGTTAAATAACACACTTAATGTAAGAAATACTAATAATTAAAGTACTTAATAGTTAAAATCATACAGCCATGGCAAAGTGAGCTTAGGTGGTGGAGAGGCGCTGTGTGTCATGGTACCAGAAAAGGTTCTAGACTCAGCATAATTATGTCCCGGGCTGTCAGTGGACAAACTGTTATTCTGCCAGAACCTGTTTAATTTAGAGGCTAAAAATTTCACCCATGCCGGGACTCGAACCCGCGACTTCTGGCTAACCGTGCCAGCGCTCTCCCAACTGAACTAATGGGCGACTCACAGAATATTGTAAAGAGGTTCGAAATTTCACTGATGCCGGTGAGTCGCCCATTAGCTCAGTTGGAAAGAGCGCTGGCACGGATAGCCAGAGGTCGATAGGTTTTTAAAATTGTCCTTAGTACGGGTTAGTGCATTAAAAAGAATATTTTTTTTTTGTCTAGTGTTGCCATAAATAAATAATTTACCCTCAAATCCAGATTATTTCTTTTAATCATTTTATCACACCATTAATTGAATACGGCACATCTAGCAAGTATTGTAATACCGTTGCATGTGTGTGCCTTAACTTCTACCCAAATAATACTAAAACTCGTTGCATTAGAGACTCCAAATTGTTTTCTGTGCAATCATTCCATCGTCGGCGCTCACACTGGTAGACGCGTGTCAAATTTTTGTCCACATATTTGAATTGACATCAATTGACTTTAGCTCTTAGACTAACCTACTTAGAGCTGACAATCGTACGGAGGTAGTCGCGATCGATAATATTACCGCCCGTAAATACCCGTGTGGTCAGTCTCGTGTTATCTGGTTGCAGCACAGTATACGCAAGAAATACAGAATGTCACTCCAGAGATCTCCACCTACCGGTACGTTCTCATCACAACCAAACTTGCTAACCGTAGATGATGATAATGCGTTTGGCTCTAATATCAACGTGGCCTCGAGGAAAAGAAAAAACCCGGAGACAGATAACTACGTTGATTTTTGTAAAGACATAAAAGAATTGCTGAGGGAACTCCAGGTGAAGCAAGACAAAAAGTTCGAAACACTTAATAAAGCAATAGAAGCTAACACACTTCAAACTGCAAATCTTCTGAAAAGTAATGCTGAAATACAGAAACTTTTGATGGAATCTAAAAATGAATGTGCGGAGTTGAAGAAAAAAGTCACCCACCTGGAAGCTCAGTGTGCCAACTCTCAGTCCAAGATTGACAGTTTGGAGGAACAAATGGAGGAAATGCAACGCTTCCAGAAAAGAAACATGATAGAAATAAGAAATGTAGCGAGAGAAGATAACGAAAACCTGAACTCCATATTATCGGCTTTGCTGAAAACACTGGGTGTCGAGGAGAACGATACTATTTTCAAACAGGTGTATCGTAAAGGCAAAGACAGCGCTCCCATTGTAGTTGAATTTAACAGTCATGACAAGAAGTCTGAAATATTAAAGGCAGTTAAATCATACAGCAAGCAAAACAATGGAAACAAATTGACCTGCGAAAACCTCGGACTTCAGAAAAATACGACGCAGTTTTTCGTATCTGAGCTCCTGACCACCAAAGCTAAGGTGATACTACACGCAGCCAAAGAAACAGCTAAACAAGAACACTTCAAATATTGCTGGGTCTCCAATGGATGGGTGATGTTGCGTAAAGACGACGGCCTCCAGGCAATCCGCATTACCTCTTTGAAACATCTCGAAGACCTCAAACGCGCTGCCCCTACAATCTGACTAGTTCTTCTGGTACATTTCGCAATATTTTTCTATACTTCTCTATGCATGCACTTGTGTCAATATTATCAAATGACCCTATATATTTACTACATTATTATTTATGCATATGTTATAAATACATATAATCTTCCAAACAGTTTGCTCGATTATCCAATTTTGATCATTTTACCACTGCTAACATATCTGCCTCATCTGAATGAAGCCCTCACTCGCCTCATAAATGAACATATTATATTGTTCCTCCTCAATTATGGCATGTTACGAAGAACAAGTTAGTACTGACATTGAATCCAATGTCAGGGCTGGCGAGGCGTTTTTATTTGATGGGGCGGAGGAATGCAGTGGTTTATTACAGCAGGCGCCAAATGATCTCAGAATCATAGTCCAGAATATTAGGAGCATAGACCGTAATATTGAAGATTTTTCGGTTCACCTAGCCAGACTTAAATCTAAAATAGACCTAATAATCCTGACTGAATGCTGGTTACCCCACTTAGCTAATACAGTACCTACTTTGCTAAACTACAAAAGTTACACTACTACGCAACATATAAATCAAAATAGTGGTGTAGTAGTTTATGTCCACAACTCATTAAAAGTCGATATATATGAGCCTAGCATTCTGGATGCTGACAGTTTGGTTATACAAGTTGGACAGCAATGTGCTATTATTGCAATTTATAGAACCCCTTCTATAAATAATATTAATAGATTTCTCGGTTCCCTTGATGACGTGTTGGCCAAACTAAAAAATGTAAAAGAAATTGCAATTGTTGGTGATATAAATATTGACATAAAAGATGGAAATGTGGATACGCGATCTGAAGATTACCTTAACTGTTTGTCTACACATGGCCTACTTCCCAGTCATACATTCCCTACACGCGACTCAAACTGTATTGACCACAGCTTCCTCAAACCGAATCTCGAATCTAAAACAATTGTATGCAAATCTTCAATCACAGATCATTTTTCTATATTGCTGTCACTCAAAATTAAACCTACTCGGAACAAGAAACCCAAAACTTTTACGCGAATCAATTATTCAAAAGCTCTGGATGACCTAGGTAAAATTGACTGGTCTGAAGTTTTACAGTGTGATGATGCTGACCTTGCTACAGTCAAGTTTCTTGGTACCGTCTCGGACGTATTAGCACAACATACTACTGAACACAAATTGCCAAAGAGAAAACAAAGTATCAAACCTTGGATTACTCCAGGACTGCTACGATGCATTAAGTGGAGAGATAAACTTCACTCTAAACATAAAAGAGAACAAGACAATTTTGTTCTTCATGTATCTTACAAACGCTATCGCAACCATTGCAATAGACTGCTAAATTCATTAAAGCTACAATATCAAAAATCTGAATTAAACAAACATCGAAATAACATTAAAAGTACTTGGAAAACTATAAAAGATATTATATGTAACATTAACTCTAATAATAATTCACCAGTTGAACTACTAAATTTAAAAGAAACGCCGATGGATTCCACTAATTTTATAAACAATTATTTTGTTGGTGTTGGAAGCAACCTCGCGAATAAGATACTTTCTAATTCAGGGAAAACAGAATGTGAACTAGCTGCTACTATAAAAAATGAAAAAAGTCCACTGAATTCCATTGTTCTATTACCTACAAATTGTCATGAAATATATAAATTAATAATGTCACTTAAATCTTCATCTTCTTCTGGTTGGGATGGAATTTCTTCAGTTTTTGTAAAATTGGGCGCTAAAATTTTGGCTCATCCTATTTCTCACATATGTAACGTATCTTTTTCTACAGGAGTATTTCCTAATCTACTCAAGAGGTCTATTATAGTCCCTGTGTTCAAAACTGGGGATAGGGGCAGTGTCGACTGCTATAGGCCGATATCACTTTTATCAACGCTCGCAAAAATACTTGAAAAAGCCTTAAAAACTAGACTTGTGGATTACTTAGAGACAAACAACTTCTTTTCTGAAAACCAATACGGCTTCAGAGAAGGTATTTCTGCGACAGATGCCATAAATGACCTAGTTGTTCACGTTGCAAAATCGCTCGACGTAAAAAACAAATGCTTAGCCATTTTTTTGGATCTGGCAAAGGCTTTCGACACTGTCTCTGTCCCTATACTGATTCGTAAGCTTGAGTGTGCAGGTATACGTGGTACTCCACTACATTTGTTTCAGAGCTACCTCAGCGATAGATCACAGTGTGTTAAAGTTGACAAAGTGCAAAGTACTGACCTAAGTATAACCTACGGAGTGCCGCAAGATTCCGTTATAGGCCCAATCTTATTCCTGGTTTACATAAACGATCTTTGCGACACAAAACTTAAGAATGCTCGAATATTGACCTTCGCTGATGATACAGTGTTACTATTTGATGCACCTACTTGGCCACAGGTGAAACAGTTTAGCGAGGAGGGATTCCAAGTCGTCCTAAATTGGTTAAAAACTAATATACTTACATTAAATTTGTCAAAAACTAAATACATTATCTTCAGCATTTATAATAATTCACAGCCAAAAGATTTTATTCTTGGGGCCCATTCTTGTGAATTTCCTTTTTCATCTGATAATTGCATCTGTGACTGCCCGGAACTTTCACGAGTTGACCATATAAAGTACCTCGGTGTAATCATTGACAAAAATTTAAATTGGAAGAAACATATTGATTTACTCAGTGCAAGAACAAGAAAATTAATCTGTATTTTTAAAAAACTTAGACATATTAAGGATGCTGCTTTAATAAAAACTGTATATTATTGTCTGTGTCAATCTATTCTTAATTATGGCATAACGGCTTGGGGCGGAGCATACGCTTCTAACCTCATGAAAATTGAAAGAGCCCAACGGGCTGTCATAAAAATAATAAATTTCAAACGATTCCGGTATCCAACAGCCAAATTATACAGTGAATACTCGGTCCTGACTGTTCGACAATTATACATATTTTCACTTATTCTAATGCAGCGTCAAATCTTGCCCCCACCCCAAATATCGAATAGACGCAAATTTGCAGTCTATAAGATACCTCCATGCCGAACGCAATTTGCTCAGTGTTTCTCTCACTATTTGGGTCCGTACATGTTTAATAAAATATGTAAATCCACACAAAATCTACGTGAGCAGTCAAAATACAACACAAAACAAATATTACGTAAATTTTTGATGCAACTAGACTATGTCTCAACTGAAAGTTTGGTAAATCGAGCAACGTAAATAATATTTTATCATAATTTATTATAATTTTATCACTTAAGCTATTATTTAAATATACTTATTATAATTATATACATAAACGTATTTATTTATTTTATCTATATGCATTATAACTAATTCTAATATATTATATAGTTAATATATTACTATTATTTATTTATTTATTTATTTATTTATTTATTACTATATTATTTATTATTAAATTTTGCAATTTATTTTATACTTCCCCTACTCGCTAAAAGGTATATTATTTGTTTTTATTATACTTGACACAAGTATTATCCCTAAGTACTACCTAGTAATTGAAACTTCTTCAAATATTGTTTTATCGCAAAGCCACACGTGTACTATACACTTAAGTTATCACCAACCAAACTTGTTGAGCTCTGTTACTCGCTGAATTACTACAATGTAAGGGTCAGAATCTCTGGTTGCATCCGATGATGATTCCTACTCTGCCGCAACACAGTCTTTTGACTAGCGCGGAGGGTAGTTGTTGTTTTAGGCTGTTACCGTTTGCTGCATTCTTTTATAAACACCTACCTTTACAACGAAAAAAACAATGTTAGTAATATGTTTAGAATCTAAATATTATTATTGGTAATTAGGATGTAAGTAATAGAATGTAACAGTGTGAACATATTAAGCTGGCAATAAACGATTTGATTTGATTTGATTTGTGACTAATTAAATTCATTAAATTGCAACACCGAAATAAAAATCAATGACAGAATGAAGACTGGATTTCAGATAAAATTCTAATAAGTTTGTAACTGTTTAAAATGTCGATTAATTATAATCAGGTGTTATTTCCATTTTTCTCTTACATTCTGTCCACGTATAGCCCAAAATGGACAAAGTCCTTTGCATCACTTGCAGCCCCGAATACCTTACTTTGCAGTTAGTTACTTGTAATAATTACAAGGGAAATCTACAAGGAAAACTACATTATTGGAAAATTACAAGACGGCTACAAGAAAAACTACATGTAAATTGCACAGAAGAGGAATGATTGGGATTGGTCGAGCGCTTCATTCCG